>OX103897.1:15589803-16789803 GCA_944470375.2 Schistosoma guineensis | reverse complement strand
CAAAGACACAAATCTCACTAAATACACGAAGCTTCAAATTCAAAGTCTACTGGAACTCATCGATTTATGCCTAACAACATATTTTCAATTCAACAACAAAATCTACGAACAAACGAAAGGGACACCAATGGGATCACCAATATCAGGACTGATCGCAGAGACAGTGATGCAAAGACTAGAAGCCTCGACATTAGCAGTGACCAAGCCAAAAATTTGGATTCGCTATAAAGGTCAATAAGAACCAGTCAACATCGAGGTGCACAGAACAAGCTGTGAAACACATATGGAGAAATTTAAACACTTCACTTCTATCTAAAGTTTGTGCTTATAATTTCGTTCAGAAGAACGATGAAAGCTCCACGACCAAACCATCCAGCTCAGAGAACAAAACTCCACCGAAATCATCCACCTGAGCTACAAATCTTCTCCACTATTATGATATCTATTTATAGACCTTATATACAATTAAGGATCCATGACTTCAGTTATGAATATTAGGAATAAGAAATTGTAAACCTTTTTGAATAGATGACATCATAAGATTCTAACAAAATGTAAGCTACTTCTTCACAATGAATAACATTATAATTTAGAATTCTAAAATATATTTTCTGAATGTTATACCATTTGATAAAACTGCTTACTTTCTGAACGAGAATCCCATGCACCACTATCAGATTGACGTCGTTTAAACCGTTCACTTGTTATATTATCACCAAGATAATAGCGTGATCCAGGAATGAATTGACCACTACGACTAATATTTCCTAATCGTGCAGTATGTCGTTGATCCATTGGTCCGTGTACATTACCACCACTGTCTACATCTACATGTATATTAACATAATAATAGTATCGATAATCATGATTGAATCTCATATATTTTACAATGAAAATCTTTTGAAAATGCAGTACTACTTACTTACTTACTTACGCCTGTTACTTCTCGTGAAGGAGCATAGGCCGCTCACCAGCATTCTCCATCCAACCCTGTCCTGGGCAATCCTTTCCAGCCCCTTCCAGTTCCTATTGATCCTTTTCATATCTGCTTCTATTATCCGACGTAATGTGTTCTTTGGCCTTCCTCTTTTCCGCTTTGCTTCAGGATTCCAAGTTAGGGCTTGTCTCGTGATGCAGTTTGACGATTTGCGTAATGTATGTTCTATCCATTCCCATCGTCTTTTCCTAATTTCTTCTTCAGATGGAAGCTGATTTGTTCTCTGCCACAAAAGGCTGTTGCTGATGGTATCCGGCCAATGGATGTTTAGTATTTTGCGAAGACAGCTATTTATAAATACTGGTACTTTCTTGATTGTGGTTGTTGTAGTTCTCCGAGTTTCAGCAGTATACATTAGGGAATATCTATATGAATATTTAAAATTTATTTATCTGAACACATAAATACTGGTACAAGGGGGCACCGAATACATAAACACCACACAAGTCACTTGATTTGTATGTGGGCTGCGATATTGCCCGAGTACCTGAACCAAAGCAGATGGTTTTCTTAAAGAGGGTTTACCACAAACCTTCGACCTTCAGGTCTGATCTACAAGGTGATGAAGCAACGTTAGCAGATGTAGTCCTATGGTAGCCGATGATCAACAATAGATTCATACGCCATTTACTCCTTTAAGATCCTGAAGCTTATGTACACCATTAGTTTAGAATGGGAGTTTTCTAACTCATCTAGATGGACCCTCCATGTCTAACAACCCGGTTAAATAGCCGAACATTCGCCTTTCGTGCTCTTAATTTCGTAAACAACACGCCTAGTGCGATAAATTAGTCAGTAGAAATACCTTAACACTATATGTATACACGTGGTCATATAATATAAGATGTGAGTTCATTTATAGTACTTTAACTTATTCAAAGTCATATTTCTTTATATACTTCATACTGAAATACTATTTCTTATCTAGTACATTCTATGAAACACGGGATACAGTGGATATCTAGGATGAAGCTGGACGATCACGACTTCGCAGATGATCTGGCCCTCCTATCGCAATCGCAACAACAAATTCAGGAGAAAACGACCAGTGTAGCAGCAGCCTCAGCAGCAGTTGGTCTCAATATACAAAAAGAGGGAAGCAAGATTCTCCGATACAACACAACATGCACCAATCAAATCACAATTGATGGAGAAGATTTGGAAGATGTAAAAACCTTTACATATTTGGGCAGCATCATTGATGAACAGGGTGGATCTGATGCAGATGTGAAGGCGCGGATCGGCAAAGCAAGAGCAGCATGTTTACAACTGAGGAACATCTGGAACTCAAAGCAACTGTCAACCAACACCAAGGTCAGGATTTTCAATACAAATGTCAAGACAGTTCTACTGTATGAGGCGCAAACCTGGAAAACTACGAGAGCTATCATCCAGAAGATACGAATGTTTATTAACAGCTGTTTACGTAGAATACTTCGGATCCGATGGTCAGACATTGTTGGAACCGATCTATAATAATAGTAAAATGGTTATCTGATACTTCGGATCCGTTGGCCAGACACTATCAACAACAACCTACTGCTATGGGAGAGAACAAACCAGATTACAGTGGAGGAAGAAATCAGGAAGAAGTGCTGGAAGTGGATAGGACACACATGGAGGAAAGCACCCAACTGTGTCACAAGACAAGCCCTCATTTGGAACCCTCAAGGCCAAAGGAAAAGAGGAAGACTAAAGAACACATTACGCCGACAAATGGAAACAGATATGAGAAAAGTGAACAAGAATTGGATGGAACTAGAAAAGAAGGCCGAGGACAGAGTGGGCTGAAGAATGCTGGTCGGCGGCCTATGCTCCATTGAAAGTAACAGGCGTAAGTAAGCAAGTAAGTAAATAACATTCTATCAACTATGTGGTAATCAAATTAAACTATAATATATTAGCTATTTAACTTGATTATCATAATAGAACTTGATCGGTAAGATTTAATAAATACTGAATACTAGACTTATAGAGTTTAATCCTGGATGATATTTGGTTCTTTTGCGAAAAGGTATTCAACTGTACTGATATCTGGTTCTCTTGTAAACCAATGTAAAATTATCCTAACCTATATGGGGTATATTATATACCTGGAAAACTAGGCAAATAATAACCTATTTTGATTGATCAAATAGTATAATACACATTTCTCTTATACAATACATGGATATTATTAACATTGAATATCGAGGCATACGTGCACAGTATGCACATATGCCAATAACACACTGATCAATTGCAGTGTTAAACCTCAATGGGAAGATACAAGTACAAAACAATACCAAGTGAATTGAACTTACATGCAATTAGTTCCCTTTATGAATTTAAATAGAGCAAGAACAAACATTGATGCAGAATAGTATGAATTCATATTATTTCGAGGTTTCTCGTCAGCTGCTTACAAACCAAAATTGTGATAGAATTTTTACATGGAGATAGTGTGAAACAATTGACATAAATGAGTGTAAATAACGTGATTACAATAATAACTATATATATATATGCTAGAAACAGGTCAGAGGTCAAAAGAGGGGGGTTAATCCAGGGTGGGTGGTGTAATAATTTAGTGAAGTTCATAAATTGTGTGATAATTGTAGAGATTAATGGAATTAAATAATGATAAGGTAGATTACGTAATAATAATTAAATAGGGTTTGGAAAGTTAAGATGATTTAAGAGGATCAAGTGGTGGAAATGTGTGAATAAAATTTATTTTAAGAATTAGGTAATAGGGGGGGGAGTATAAAATATCTTAGAATAAGTAAGTGAATAAAATAACCAAAACACAAAACAAACAGAAACAAAAAGATTAGCAGGGTAGTGATAAGTTTATTAAAGTCTCTTTTCGGATGCATAAGTCCGGTTTCAGTTTCTTAATTGCAATGGCTTCAGCAAAGCGGAGAGTGGTAGTAGTTCTTTGTCTATTGATTATTTTAAACGCGTGCATAATATCGACGGTGTGCCCGGTGTCAAGTAGATGCCGAGCTATTGCACTGTTAAAAGCTTTAGTCCCTCGCAGCGTCAAGTTCTTCGGAATATGCTCAGAAATGCGAACCTGTACTCTTCTCTCAGTTCTTCCAATGTATGTGCTACGGCACGTACATGTGAATTGGTAAATGCAGTTGGAGCAACTGAGGGGAGAGGACTTGTCGATTTTCGTTTGCTTCAGTGAGCAGTGTGTTTTCCATAACGTAGTCAGTTTGGCTGCCGGGTAGGTCACTTTTAAAGCGGAATTAATTCTGTGATTGATAATTCCGGCGACTTCATCTCCTTTGAAGCGTAAGGATAGGAAGCAGGTTTTCTTTTCAACTGTATCATGCTTAATCGGAGGGTTTGTATTAGCATATTTGTGGATGAATTTATCCGGATATGCATTTTCACGTAGGCATTTGGTGATTGTAGTAATTTCTTCTTCGAGGCATTCTTTTGAGCAGATTTTTCGTGCGCGGTCAAAAAGGTTTCGCACAATACCCTTTTTATAACTCATTGGACAGAAGCTGCTAAAGTTGGGATAAACTCCGCTCCAAGTATTTTTGCGGTGAATGTGTCTTTGTAGTGTGCCATCTGATGTTCGCCTAATTCCAATATCTAGGAAATGGAATTTATCATCAACTTCATGTTCCATGGTAAATTCTATATCTTTGTGTACTTTATTGAACAGACTAAGTAGGTACATGGAGTGTTGGTGATTTTTGCAGACAAGGAACGTGTCATCCATATATCTGCAGTAGAGTGTGGTACTGTCGATTGCGTGCTTCAGTTTCTTTTGTTCCAGATGTCCTATAAATATGTCGGCAAGAATTGGGCCTAGAGGGCTGCCCATTGCTATTCCATCAATCTGTCGGTACAAAACATTGTTAAATTTAAATTGTATGTTTTTTGTACACAAAAACAGGAGCTGTTTAAATTCCTGGGGTGGTAAAGGCAGGAGTTCTGGATATTCACATATGATCTCTGCTGTTTCTTCCAAGGGGATATTTGTGAAAAGCGAAGAGACATCAAATGAAACCATGAATTTGTCAGAGACATTAAGGTTTTCAAGTTTTTGTACAAATTCAAAGCTGTCTTTCAAACTGTAGGCTGCTAGTTTTTTGCGGATTGGTTCCAAGCATCTAGTAAGCCAGCGGGCAAGTTTATGGAAAGGTGATTTGGCCATCGATAATATTGGTCTTATAGGGACGTCGGGTTTATGTGTTTTGGGTAGCCCATATAAGTATGGCAATTGTGACCCTTTTGGTTTAAGTTCGTTATACGTATGATTATCTATTAGATTTTTCTTAACAAGTTCTCTCAACTTTCTTAAGACACGTTTCTCTGTCGCATCTGTTAGGTCTTTCTGGGTATTATCAATGATAAATCTGGTGGAGTTATTTAAAATGGTCATTACCTTATTGATATATTCATCTCTATTAAGAATGACTACACTGGAACCCTTATCCGGACGAAGTAGCATTATTGTTTCGTCTTTAATAAGTTTCTCCAATGCTTGATGGTGGTCTTCGGTGAACACCCTTGAGTGTGGGATTGGTGTCGTAACATACTGGTTTGTGATATCCACTAATTTAGATTTAAACCAACTGTGCTTTTCGTCGTTCATGGGTTTAAAGTCCGACAGTTGTTGATATAAATATTCAAAAGAATGCCTCGAAGAAGAAATTACTACAATCACCAAATGCCTACGTGAAAATGCATATCCGGATAAATTCATCCACAAATATGCTATTACAAACCCTCCGATTAAGCATGATACAGTTGAAAAGAAAACCTGCTTCCTATCCTTACGCTTCAAAGGAGATGAAGTCGCCGGAATTATCAATCACAGAATTAATTCCGCTTTAAAAGTGACCTACCCGGCAGCCAAACTGACTACGTTATGGAAAACACACTGCTCACTGAAGCAAACGAAAATCGACAAGTCCTCTCCCCTCAGTTGCTCCAACTGCATTTACCAATTCACATGTACGTGCCGTAGCACATACATTGGAAGAACTGAGAGAAGAGTACAGGTTCGCATTTCTGAGCATATTCCGAAGAACTTGACGCTGCGAGGGACTAAAGCTTTTAACAGTGCAATAGCTCGGCATCTACTTGACACCGGGCACACCGTCGATATTATGCACGCGTTTAAAATAATCAATAGACAAAGAACTACTACCACTCTCCGCTTTGCTGAAGCCATTGCAATTAAGAAACTGAAACCGGACTTATGCATCCGAAAAGAGACTTTAATACACTTATCACTACCCTGCTAATCTTTTTGTTTCTGTTTGTTTTGTGTTTTGGTTATTTTATTCATTTACTTATTCTAAGATAATTTATACTCCCCCCCTATTACCTGATTCTAAAAATAAAAATAAATTTTATTCACACATTTCCACCACTTGATCCTCTTAAATCATCTTAACTTTCCAAACCCTATTTAATTATTATTACGTAATCTACCTTATCATTATTTAATTCCATTAATCTCTACAATTATCACACAATTTATGAACTTCACTAAATTATTACACCACCCACCCTGGATTAACCCCCCTCTTTTGACCTCTGACCTGTTTCTAGCATATATATATATAGTTATTATTGTAATCACGTTATTTACACTCATTTATGTCAATTGTTTCACACTATCTCCATGTAAAAATTCTATCACAATTTTGGTTTGTAAGCAGCTGACGAGAAACCTCGAAATAATATGAATTCATACTATTCTGCATCAATGTTTGTTCTTGCTCTATTTGAATTGAACTTAGTTTATTTCCACGTTAACTATTGTTCACTATAGTTTCATTATGTAATAAAAAAATCAATAATCAGATTTCTTTTTTTTCTTTTTCTTTTTATTTATTTATTTATACTTTTGAATAAATAAAGAAAACTACTACTTATCTATGCAATGAATCTATGCCCTAATAATCTAATATACATGAATTGAATTAATTAGCTTTCTTGCTCCCTCTCTTTCTTGCTCCCTCTCTCCCCCCTCCCCCATTTAAAATATTGTTAATCACGTGTTACTGTACCTAGTAACAATAGTTTCATGTTCTATTGAAAGAAGTTTATCTATCGTTTATCGCTTATTTTTACGATCTATTTGTTATAGGGGATGGGGGAGTGGGTGGGTGAGAGTGGGGTGGGGGGTAAATTGAAAATCAGTAAATAATTGAAGAAATATTTTATTTTATTTCAAATGTACCCTGATAAAAGACAATTTCAAACAGAGGTAAAAAATAGTTATTTAATTCTTTAAAAATTCACTATCTGATATCATTTCTTGATTTTTAAAAAAAAGACTTTTTATCAGTATAGGGTTGTGGGATTCGAACCCACGACCTGTCGGTCTCACACGCGAACGCTTAATCTCTAGACTACTGAGTCGGTCGGCATTCGACGGTGTTAATGTCTAATTTCAAGCAATCCACGAAACTGCGCTACCATCTTGCATTTTACTGAGGCAGATACCTTTTTCTACCTGATACAGGCCCTGGGTTCGAATCCCGCGAGCGGAATCGTGGATGCGCAATGCTGAGGAGTCCCACAATAGAATGAAACGGTCGAGTCCCAGAGTAAACAACAACTCTGGGATACAGGTAAATCCGGTTGACGAGTCCCAAATAGGACGAAATGCTCGTCAAACTGGATTCCACTACTAGTCACTATCCATCATTGTTTAGAATGCTTATGATTTAAGGGAATATCAAAGCAATCCGTACAGGATATACATATGCCAATAAGAAACTGACCAATTTCAATGCAAAAGATCAATGGGAAGATTCAAGTAAACAACAAAAACAAGTGAATTGTCTTAATATATATTAGTATCATTTATTCACAGTGTTATAACTTAATTGAACCATATCTATCAGATCATTTTGTACGTGACATCCTTCAAAATAGATCTATTTTGTTTTGGAATCATGGGATTTAGTCATCAATCAACTTTTCTTTCTTTACATCATCATTACAAATTACAATCCATGATATAGAACATGAAAATAAGTGATGTTCATTGTCAAGCACATGATCATTGAATGGTACATGATAAAAAGTTTATTCAAAGTTTAATCATCTCAATAATTAACGATTTGGATCTTTCATAGAGTTCTTAGATCTTTGAGTTAATGTGGCAAGACTATAATTTATAGATGAATCAATCGGATCTGAGAGAACAAGTCTTGGACTTCGGTACGAAATTCATTCATCCATTTGGATAAATAGAGTTTTGGCATTATAGCTGATGTCAATTCGTGATGGGAAACCCTAAATCTAATTTCAAACCTCAATCATAATTCTAATTCCTCGCACTGATTTATAATCCTTATTTGGTCCTTGTTATTAAGTGGTTAGTCTCAAGGTCAATTTAGCGTCACTTTAAGATCATCCATAAATTATAATCTCACTGTTAATACAATATTCTATAACTATTAATTCTCCTATATCAACTTGTTTATATTGTCGGGTATATCAGGTAGTTGATCCACCAGGGTGCTTGGTACCTGTGGGGTTGCACCACAGATTTGAGCTTTACTATTCAGATTGTAACGTTAAATTCCATACGGTGTCTGGTTCTCCTGTTAAGCGGGATTGAGCTGTACTGTTTAGGTTGTCACGTGAAAGTCTGGATGGTGTCTGGTTCTCCTGAAAACCAATTTAAAATTACCCTGGCCCACAAGGGTATATTACATAACTATAACTAACGGGTAATATTATCTTTATATAGTGTTAATATTGATTTGTTTCACCATAAGATCAATAGTTTATCTCTAAGATATCAAAAAAATCAATTTGTTCTTTGAATGTTTATTATTATAAATAAAATGAAACTCCGGTAAAAGTACTTGAACAGGGTGGGGGTATTGTTTTTCTTCGTAATTTTGAAATTAATGATAGTGCATTTTTACGATACACATTTAGAATTGAAACCTAAACCCTTCAAATCTTAATCAGCCAATCATAAATCCTACATAAACCGGAACATATATACGTTGTATTGGAAAAAAAGCTAGACGAAATGATCATAGCAAGTTA
This sequence comes from Schistosoma guineensis, assembly GCA_944470375.2. Taxonomy (NCBI): domain Eukaryota; kingdom Metazoa; phylum Platyhelminthes; class Trematoda; order Strigeidida; family Schistosomatidae; genus Schistosoma; species Schistosoma guineensis. The sequence goes on along the minus strand of OX103897.1, from coordinate 16,780,775 downwards.
TGAAGTAGTAGAAGTAACGATGACATCAGTGGTTCTATAGTGAGTGCTATTGATCTCAAAAGATTGAAGTAGTATGTTTCATCAATAGAAAGTGAAATGTCTGGAGGCAGAAGGTTAAGAAGATCGAAGGAATGAGAGCAAGACCAGAGAGTGATCTGTATGGAAACGAAGGAATAACAAAGTTTGAGATAATTGATCGATATTTTACAATTGAAGTATTTTGAGAAAGGGAGTTTTGTAGAGATTGTAGTAATTTTATAGTTGAATTCATGAGTCAGTCTAAGCTAGACCACCATGAAAAGCCTGGAGGCACTGGATGGTCGTCTCATCCCAGTATGATCTCCCTCAACATTGTTCGCTCACGATCCTGCCCGTGGGATTCGAACCCAGGACCTCCGGTCTTGCGCGCTAAGGTTTAACCTCTAAACCACTGAGCAGGTATGCAACGGTGGCCTAGTTTTAATCGATTCGTCAGTTTAACTAATAAATTACCACATTCTTCACGAAACGCTCTTTCTGATACTAATCATCTTTTACTCTCACGTGACTGACTTTAAGAGGCATTTCCTGGAGTTCTAGTGAGAAGCAGTGACCAGTGGAGTTCAACCGGGTCTGTTGTAAGATAGTAACTCACTGGAGAGAATGATGGACGTATGGGTCAGTAAACGTTAACAAGTTTGAAATGCAGGTACATCCAGTTGACGGGTCTCAACTACGATGAAACGTGCGTCCTGTATCCCACTACCAGCCACTGTTCATCTTTGTTTATAATGCTTGTTAATTAAGGCTATATCAAGACAATAAGTACAGTATGCACATATGACAATAAGAGACCGATCAATTGCATTCCTAAACAACAATGGAAAGTTACAAGTAAACAATACCAAGTGAATTTAAGCTATTCTTCACCAGTCAATTAGTCAGTCAGCTACAACGTAGGAGCAGGCACATATATGCATCGCTACAAGTTCGCACACCTCATTATCACAGCAAGATGAACACCGGTTTCATCGAAGTAGTTTCTTCAATGGTAGTAATGTATGAAAGAAAGATTGTGTATAAGAATATAATGGAAAAGGAAAAAATTACGTGATAGAAAGAAAGGTATAAAACAATTTTAATCTCATAGTTTAAGGGAAGACAGAGAGTGTATACATTACCTACACCATTGTGATTGATTCTGAGTCATGTCACTCAGAGTTTCCAACCATTGATTAAGATAGTCACAGCGACCCCATCCAAATAATCTGCATCTAGTACCAAAATGATTCAGACTAGAAATTAGTGATTTCAATCACTGATGCCACGTTTTGGTTTGGCCATTAGATTACTACTCATACATTTCTACTACGAGTACTACTACCACTACCACTACTACTAGTAATACTACCACTACTACTAATAATACTGATTATTATAGTAATAATAATAATATTGTCACTACTTACTTACTATTACTCACCATATCTAGTTTTATGAAATAACTTTTCATTATTTTCAAGCCAATAAGTTGTAGTCGTAGTCGTGGTAGTAGTAGGTGTAGTAGCAGTACTAACTTGGTTACAATCATCATCATCATCATTTTGTAGTTTTGTTTGTTTATTTTTTAAAATTTTTCTACGTTTTTTCATTCTATTTAATAAATCATTCGCTTTTTCATACATCGATTCAATAGTTTCATCATTAAGTGTTTGTTTCTCTATATTGTTCATTGGTATATTCATCATATTAGTAGTCATATTATTATTATTATGATTATTGTTACCATGGTGATCGACAACTTGAAGACAACATATTGGGAAATTTATATTAGGGGTAATATTATTTGATCTTACTGTTTGTAACATATTGATTTGTTATATTCATTAATTAAATCATCAATAATAAGTTAATATAGTTTCTATGTGAAATGAATAGTTTCCTGGTATATATTATAATGTATAATTACTATTATTAGTCGTAGTAGTAGTATATAAGTAATATATAAACACTTTATAATAGTCAATGTTTAATGTTAATGTAAATTCAATTTGTTTTAATGATTTATTTATTTTATAGATCCTACATTCATATGGGAGGATGTTCATGAACGACCGATGCTCTTCCATGAGGGATAACAGACGTCAGTAAGTAGGTAAGTACAGTCTTCATTGAAAGAGATACTCTTTCATATTCATTTAACAAATCATAATGAAATAGATTTCATTATTGTCATCTATCTATCTATATATAAATATTAAATTTAATTTATATCCACCCCCTACTATAAATGAACCAATCAAATTTATTTCCTTCAAACACTTGCCCACACATTAATTGATCCCATATTTCCCATTTAGATTAAAGTGTGATTATGTTATATAACTACAAATAGAAATGTCATTGTCTAAAACAATTGATTTTATTCAGGAAATAACAAGTGGTTTATGTTATACTTGTAGTTGAAAGTAATACTTACGCCTATCACTCTTCATGGAGGAGTACAGACCTTCAACAAATATTCTCTATCAAACTCTATTCTGACCAATCACTTCGAGTTCTTCTCAGTTGCTATTCATCTTTTTCATGTATGCTTTCAATTCTCGATGTAATGTGTTTTTTGATCTTGTTATTCTCCTTCGGCTTTAAGGATTCCAATTGAGGGCTTACCTTGTGACACAGTTAGGTGCTTTCCTCAATGTGTGTCGTATCCACTTCCAGTGATTCTTCCTGATTTCTGCTTCCACTGGGATCTGATTTGTTCTCTTTCGCAAAGTAGGTCGTTGCTGATAGTGTCTGGTCAACAGATCCGAAGTATTTTGCGTAGGCAGCTGTTAATAAACATTCGTATATTTTGGATGATAGCCTTCGTCATTCTACACGTTTCTGTCCCATACAGTAGAACTGTCTTGACATTTGTATTGAATATTCTGATCTTGATGTTGGTTGACAGACAGTTGTTTTCAGTTGTAGATGTTTTTCAGTTGTAAATATGCTGCTCTTGCTTTGCCGATCCGCGCTTCCACATCTTCATCAGATCCACCATGTTCATCAATAATGCTGCCCAGATATGTAAGGGATTTTGCATCTTCTAAATCTTCTCCATCAATTGTGATTTGATTGGTGCATGCTGTGTTGTATCAGAGAATCTTCCTTTTCCCTTTGTGTATTTTAAGACCTACTGCTGCTGAGGCTGCTACTACACTGGTCGTCTTCTGTATTTGTTGTTGCGTGTGCAACAGAAGAGCCAGATCATCTGCGAAGTCTTGATCGTCCAGCTTCATCCTAGATATCCATTGTCTTCATGGTCCAATCGATCATCAGAGTAAAGAGATATGTAAAAGTTTTTATATCCTCTAAAGTTTCTCCATTAAGTGTGATTTAATTGACGCATGTTATATTGTATTGAAGAATCTTACTTTTCTCAATTGCTACGCTTTATATCATATGAAAATCCAAAATAATATGATTAACTAAACTAAGTATGCGAATGGTGGATAGTGGCTAGCAGTGGAATCCAGTTTGACGCTCGTCTTGTCCTATTTGTGACTCGTCAGCTGGATGTACCTTGAACTTGGACCCAGTACCATTCGCTTCAAACGCCATTGCGTTATCCACTCAGCTACTGAGTCCTCATAGCCACTTGCTTGTGCAATGGGGTGAATTTAAATTCACTTGGTATTGTTTGGCTTGTATCTTCCCATTGAGATTAAAGACTGCAATTGATCAGTCTGTTACTGGCATATGTGCTGGGTTCGAGTCCCAGAGTGAACACCAACAGCTCTGAGATGTAGGTACATCCAACTGACGGGTCCCAAATAGGACGAAACGCGCGTCAAACTGGATTCCACTACTAGCTACTATCCATCATTGCCTAAAAAAAAGCTTGTGACGTAAGACAATATCGAGGCATAAGCACAGTATGCACATATGCCAATAACAGACTGATCAATTGCAGTCTTAAACCTCAATGGAAAGATACAAGCCAAACAATACCAAGTAAGTATATGAATTATGAAAACGGATCATCATTTTGGATTGTCTCCTTCCAAGATTCAGAATAAATACAAATTATTATGGTAATTTAAAGTTTTAATTGAATAATAAAGGAGATCGAAATTGTTTAGATTGACGACTAATTGACTAATGAATTCAATAACAGAATAGATTGATTCATCAAATGATTTCAATTACATAGTAACTACATTATTGATTACTATTTGGACCTCTTCATTATCATAAATATTAAACGTAATTCAGTATTGATTATGCATAAATCACATTCTTATCTTACAATAAGTATTATTAACATTGTTGGAATCGATCTATAATAATAGTAAAATGGTTATCTGATACTTCGGATCCGTTGGCCAGACACTATCAACAACAACCTACTGCTATGGGAGAGAACAAACCAGATTACAGTGGAGGAAGAAATCAGGAAGAAGTGCTGGAAGTGGATAGGACACACATGGAGGAAAGCACCCAACTGTGTCACAAGACAAGCCCTCATTTGGAACCCTCAAGGCCAAAGGAAAAGAGGAAGACTAAAGAACACATTACGCCGACAAATGGAAACAGATATGAGAAAAGTGAACAAGAATTGGATGGAACTAGAAAAGAAGGCCGAGGACAGAGTGGGCTGGAGAATGCTGGTCGGCGGCCTATGCTCCATTGGGAGTAGTAGGCGTAAGTAAGTAAGTAAGTAAGTAAGTAAGTAAGTAAGTAAGTAAGTAAGTAAGTAAGTAAGTAAGTAAGTAAGTAAGTAAGTAAGTAAGTAAGTAAGTAAGTAAGTAAGTAAGTAAGTAAGTAAGTAAGTAAGTAAGTAAGTAAGTAAGTAAGTAAGTAAGTAAGTAAGTAAGTAAGTAAGTAAGTAAGTAAGTAAGTAAGTAAGTAAGTAAGTAAGTAAGTAAGTAAGTAAGTAAGTAAGTAAGTAAGTAAGTAAGTAAGTAAGTAAGTAAGTAAGTAAGTAAGTAAGTAAGTAAGTAAGTAAGTAAGTAAGTAAGTAAGTAAGTAAGTAAGTAAGTAAGTAAGTAAGTAAGTAAGTAAGTAAGTAAGTAAGTAAGTAAGTAAGTAAGTAAGTAAGTAAGTAAGTAAGTAAGTAAGTAAGTAAGTAAGTAAGTAAGTAAGTAAGTAAGTAAGTAAGTAAGTAAGTAAGTAAGTAAGTAAGTAAGTAAGTAAGTAAGTAAGTAAGTAAGTAAGTAAGTAAGTAAGTAAGTAAGTAAGTAAGTAAGTAAGTAAGTAAGTAAGTAAGTAAGTAAGTAAGTAAGTAAGTAAGTAAGTAAGTAAGTAAGTAAGTAAGTAAGTAAGTAAGTAAGTAAGTAAGTAAGTAATTAAGGTTATCTGATAGTCATTATCGGCGTGTAATTGATAGATATATATGTAAATATATATTCTAACAGTTGAATTCATGAATCGATCTAAGCTAAACAACCACTGAAAACCTGAAAGTATTCGACGGCCATCTCGTTCTAGTCCTGGACGTCTCAATGATCTCACAACAAAGAGACTCGAACCCAGGACCTTCAGTCTCGTGTGTGAATGCTTAATCTCTAGAAATTAATGAACCGGCATCTAACCGTGTTAATGTTTAACTTCAAACAATTTACTATATTACTCCACCGTTCGCTATTGTCTTCAGTGAGTAACTGCGTCACAACAGACACGGTTTAACTTTATTGATCATGACTTCTGAATAGAACTTTAGGAAATCCATTTTGAATCTAGTCACACTAATGTACACATGATTATAATCAGACTGATAATTTGTAATGATTGTAGTTGAATTCATGTATATAATCACTGAAATATTTCGTAATGAGATTGTTTTATTTTCATATCAAATAACATCACTTAAAGAATCACTAAGTTTTACAGATAGATTCATAAGAATAAGACAAATGGAAAGTTAAACTATCAGGGTTATATATATTTTGTTATGATAATGGTGTATTTGTTTCTTAATAGACACTCAATCTAAATAACTTTTTTTGTTGAAATCATGAGTCAATTGAAACTAGACCACCATGGAAAACCTGGAAGCACTGGACGGCCGTTTCGTCCTAGTATGGGACTCCTCAGCAGTGCCGTGACCAGTGGAGTTAATCCGTGTCGGATAGAAACAGGTGTCTACCTCAGTACAAAGGAAGATGGTCGCGCAATTTCGTGGATTGGCTGAGGCTAGACATTAACACCACTGGATGACGACTCAGTGATCTAGTTGGTTAAGCGCTTGGTGCGAGACTGATAGATCCTGGGTTCGAATCTCGCGGGGTGCGGGATCGTGGATGTGCACTTCTGAGGAGTAACGTACTAGGACGAAATGGCCTTCCAGTACTTCCAGGTTTTCCATAGTGGTCTAGCTTCAATTTACTCATGATTTCAATCAAAAACTTAAGAATCTCCACAACACCTAAACTGATAACTTTCATTTAATAACTCACTGTATTTTTTGTACCATTTTCTTTCCTTCTTTTTTCTATGTTGAGTATTTATTTGACAAGCATAACTTAGATCATCATCATCATCTTTTGCTTCTTCTTCAATGGTCATGATTATTTTTTATTGAGATCATGAAACGATTGATGTTAGACCATCACAATTGAAAACCTGGAAGCACTGGACGGCCGTTTCGTCCTATTGTGGAACTCTTCAGCAGTGCGCATCCACAATCCCGCGAGTGGGATTCGAACCCAGGGCCTTCGGTCTCGCGCGCGAACGCTGAGTCGGCATCCAATGGCGATAGTTTCTAACACCAACCAATCCACAAAATTGCGCGACCAACTTCCGTCGTACTGAAGTAGATACCTGTCTTTACCCGACAAGGATTAGCTCCACTGGTCACGGCTTCTCACTAGAACTCCGAGAATTCCCTCATGAAGCTAGTCACTAGTGAGCACATGTTGATTACTAGTATAGGGGTTGTGGAGATTATTAAGTTTTTGATTGAGATCATGAACCGGGATCGTGGATGCACACTGCTGAGGAGTCCCACAATAGAACGAAACGGCCATCCAGTGCTTCCAGGTTTTCAATTGTGATGGTCTAAAATCAATCGGTTCATGATCTCAATCAAAAACTTAATAATCTCCACAACCCCTATACTAGTGGTCATGATTATTATTTTGCTTATATGGTCTATACGATAAACATCAAAAAGTATTTCATTATATTCTTTGTATTTAAATGAATATAACTATTGGATTATACATAATATCTTTCTGTATGTATATTTATATGTATATCCATATGAGTGCTTGTTGTTATGGTTGTGGTTGCTGTGGTGGTGATGGTGGTGGTGGTGGTTGTCATACTTTCATTAATTTTAACCTGAAGCCATGACATTCCATTCTTTTATCAATGCACATTATTGTATCTATCTCCATATACACACTTTATATGAAAAAAAAAGAAACATTCTATACTCATTTTTGCTTAGATTCACTATGCCATTTATTGATTGATACTTACAATTACTCAAACTATGTATCTAATCAAGTTTGTAACATCTTTTTTCTTTAAGAAAGAAAGAAAGAAAGAAACTAGTATCATAGTAATAAGTCTATTTTGTCAGTGTAATTCTATTCATCTTGTAATTAATCAATAAATCGATTGAGATCATGAATTGATTAATGTTAAATGATTATTGAAAACTTGGAGGTTTTGAATAGCTATCTAGTTCTAGTATGGAACTCCTTAGTAGTGCACATCCCATGATCTTGCTTGAGGAATTTGAAGTTAGACATTAAAATTGTTGGTCTAGTGGTTAAGTGCTCACGCGCGACACTAGTAGGTCCTGTGTTCGAATCTCACAGGAGGCGAGGTCGTGGATGCGCATTGCTGAGGAGTCACAAAATAGGATGAAACGGCCGTGCAGTGCTTTCAGGTTTTCCATGGTGGTCTAGCTTCAACTGACTCATGATCTTAACTGTTGATATGTTTAAAACATTAGCACATATGATTCTAGTCAAATAGGAAACAATAATAATAATAATAAAACATTTGAACAGCTTTACATACGAAGTCCTCAAGGGTTGCTTTGAATAATAGAAACTAAGATAGAACAAATCTGTTACTACAAACAAGAAGTATTATATAATAACTACATGTAATGGAAACTGGAATAGATGTTTCTTTTGTTAGATACAATGAAATTATAAGAAGCATTCATGATTTAATTTTAACTTTCTCAGAACAAATGTGCTATACTGTGGTGTATACTACTAATGTCGACAGATATAAATAGTATATAACTCTAGTCACGGATAGAATGTCTGACAATAGAAGATTGAGAAGATCGGAGAGGGAAGAATGGGAACAGAAAGCAATTGGCATGGAAATACAGGCAACAATGAATTCTGAGACAATTAATGAATATTTTGCAAGTGAAGTATTGGAGTATGGTTTTTAGAATTTATCATGTAACTCTGTCCTCATCTAAGTTCACCTTTATTACATTAAACTCCATAGTATCATCCACTTAACTGGTTACTAATCAGGGCATGTAAATTGCAAATGTTTCTAACAGTGATTGGCTAATAATAAATATATATAGCTTTCTGTTATATCCTAATGAATAGGGAAAATTGTGTTTCTCATGTTTCTTAACTTACTATAAGCCACTTCTTCAGAGTAAATAAATAACTGACATTAAATTAACACAAAAGAAATCATATTTATTTGGAACATTGGCATTGATACTGTGGTGTGTACTACTAATGTTAACAGATATAAGTAGTATGTATCATCAATCGAAAGTGAAATACCTAGTAGCAGAAAGTTAAAAAAGATTGAATGAAAAAGAAAGAGAACAGAAAATGAATGGTATGGAAACTAAGGGACAATGAAGTCTGAGACGGTTGATTGACATTTAGCAAATGTACTATTTACTGTATGGTTATTAGATTTTACTAAGTAATTCTGTAATTATATATATATATATATATGAGGCATATGTTGTAATGCAATTATTGTGAAAATTGTGGTAGTTTCAATGGTTGAGATCATGAGTCAATTGAAGCTAGACCACCACGGAAAACCTAAAAGCACTGGACGACTTTTTCCTCCTAGTATGAGACTCCCCAGCAGTGCGCATCCACGATCCCGCCTCGTGAGATTTGAACCTAAGATCTATCAGTCTTGCGCTTGAATGCTTAAACTCTAGACCACTGAGCCAGTCGTCATTCAGCGATGTTATTGTCTAACGGCCATCCAATGCTTCCAGGTTTTCTATGGTGGTCTAGCTTCAATTGACTCATGAATTCAACAATTGAATTCCTATATTATCTACAAAACCCCTCTCTGAATATATAGTGATGTTTCAAAAGAAGATAGTGTTTATGCAGACGAAGATGAATAGGGTGTCCATTTTATCTGATATAATGTTCTTCACAGTTGGAGCAGTTTATTTTGTAGATGGAATTTGGCCAACCAATCAAGAACAAAGTCCGTATGATAGACTGTCAGTCATATAATCCCAAAGTTTGTGCTGATAGTAATGTTCAAGAAAATCACGAAAACTTTACACTGAACCCATACAAATCACAGAACGAAACTTCACTAAAGTCATCCGCTTAAACTACAAATCTTTTGTATTGATGGAATTTTTTAATTATATTCTAATCCATTGAATGTGTCAGTGTCCCACTGATGTACTTTCAATAGTAGTACAAAGTCACAGTTAAATAACTTAAAGATCAAATTTATATTTTAAGAGTCATATTTTTAAAAATAGAGATTACGATTTGTGACTCATATCCAGTATTCATTACTCTCAATACCAGTGTGTGTTATCTACTGAATATGTCTCTTTGTTGAAACAGTGGTCCTCAAATTGGTGAACAGTCAAGGAGTTCACGATTGTTGTTATTATTGTAGTATATATATATATATATATATATATAAGTAACACAGTTGTTAGGAAACGGGTACTAGGTAAGGATGGCAAATTAGTTGATGAAGTAGTGAAACTTCATCAGTTGAGATGGCTGGGACACGTGTTACGTATGCCCAACGACCGACTGCCTCGACGTGCGATGTTCAGTGGTATAGGAGTAGGTTGGAAGAAAGCTAGAGGCGCCCAAACCAAAACATGGCACAAGTCCATGAAGTCACTGACAAGTGGACTGAGTCATGTTGGTAGGTTTAAACTACCTGGTTGCGATCCGCGAGACGATAGCAACCGATGGTTAGAGACCTTGAATCACATGGCTCAAAATCGTTTGCAATGGCGCAAGTGCATCCAATCTTTGTGTTCTCCTAAATTCTAATCTTCTGAATTCTTTATATCCCTTTATTTTCTTCTCTTTTTAAATTTATTTCACTGGATTATACTCCTTGAATAACATCTTCAAACCCTAATGTTTCTGATTACTGCTTATACTTTTACAACCTCTACCACTACGGGATTTGAATCGGCAACTGTGCTAATGTGATATGGCTACTTGAACTGATATACATACGTACGAAGTTTTACGTTGTTTCTAACTGACTGATAAAAGAAACCCCTAACCTGATTTCATAACCATAACTCCTAACTTTTGTTTTTTTCTAATGTATCCTAATTCCTTCCAACTCATTCATAACTGTATTATTACCTTAGTAACTAATTCAAGTCTTTCAAGGTTATCTTACCATGTAACTATTAGAAAAAGAAAAAAAATGGTTACATAAATCAATATCTAATCACTAAGTTAGATTATTCCATTTTATTTATTAAAATCATCACATCATTTATGACAAATTCTAAAGATCAGATGACAAACTTATTTTTTTAGAAAAAGAAAGAATTCCATTCATCGAATTATAGAACTTACATTGTAACTATCTAACTATCTGTAAAAAGATTCAATTATACTTTGTTGATATGAACCATTTATTCTTAATTTTAATACTATTGTGGTATATATACTACTGATTTTGTTACATATAAGTAGTAAGTCGCTTCAATCAGAAATAGAAAGAAATGCTAACAGAAGATTATAAGGAAGAGAATAGAAAGGAAATTTAAGAGCAATCTAGATAATGAAAGAATTACAGGAATAATGAATTATATAAAGGACAACACAATGTAAATGTGCAAATGATGTATTTGATTTATGATTTTGATATTTTACTAAGCCACCGTGTGGGGTTTGTTCATTACATTCATTGTCACTGTCAAAAAGAAGGTGGGAAGGGTCCGATTCTGCAGACGTTTGGGCCGAAACAGAGGGGGAGTTGGTGCGATCTGTCTAGGGAGGGACACGTCGAGGGGGATGTTCTGACGGGGGGCGGCGCTGGGTGTATCAGTCACTGTCTATAGAGAAAGGAAGTGAGACGTCCGGGTACTGGGTGGGCATCGAAGTTATATGACCCTGCAAGTGGACAGAACTATGGAGGTCAGTGCGCCGGCAGACTTGGCATTTCAATGTGGGGCGCGGTACAGACTGAGATGATGAAGAAATTGGTACGGCGAGCAGATCAACCTCGGAAGCGACCGCCTAGAGAAGGGGCAAGTGTGGTGTTTACTAATTACATTGATAGATATAAGTAATAGGTAGCACCAACAGAAAATGGAATACCTACCAGCAGAAAATTGAATTCAAGAGAACAGAAAGAAAACTGGAGACCAATCGGAATAACGAAAGAATTAGGGGAATGGTGGAGTACATAAAAGGCAACCCATAGAAACTTTGCAAATGGTGTATTCAATGTATGGTTTCCATATTTCATGAAGGCAATCTACAGTTCTGCATTTAGCGACCACCTGACGTCTTCATTCGCTACATTATAAGTCATAATACAAAATATAATAAAACTTGTAACTAAAAGACTACAATCATGACAACTAACTTAAGCATCATGTATATATACATATATATCGATAGCACCGGGTACTTTTATATGGATTCCATGACAGAAACTTCGTTCCAGGTTTCATACTGTATTAATTAAGCTTGGACAATGAATTTTATTTGATAATTAAACTAACGAGTTCAAAGAATGTAATACTAATAACAAGAAAAGGATTTATTTCATTCAACCGCTAGTCGTCCAATATCATCATCAATAAACAAGCAAAATTTGTTTTCTTCTTTTGATTAAGATCATGAATCGATTGATGTTAGACCATCATTGAAAACCTGGAAATATTAGATGTCCGTTTCGTCGGGCAATCTAGTGGATTGGTTGAAGTTAGACATTAACACTGTTGGATGTCAGCTGAGTGATCTAGAGGTTAAGCGTTTGCACACGCAACTATAGGTCTTGGGTTCAATTTCCAAGAACGGGGTTCGTAGATGTGCACTACTAATATATCCCATACTAGGATCAAACGGCCAACCAGTTATTCCAGGTTTTCAATGGTGATTTAAAATCAATCGATTCATGATTTCAATCAGAAACTTAACAAACTCTACAACCTCATGCTGAAAACAATTGTCTGTCGTTTTCTTTTACAGTTAATCCTCTATTCTAAAATCAATTTCATTCCAAAGATTGACCATTGACCATATCAACACAACTTTGGCAATTTCGCATAAATACTAAGTATATTTCAAGTAGATTAGATTTATAATCTCCACTTATGGCAGTAGGAAAACTTCTATTCTTAACCAATTGTCCACATGGGCTCCAGGATCATGAATGAACAAATGGTGTATAAACCAATTGTTAGTCACAGAATACCATGTGACTGCATCTACTGACGTTGCTCCACTGCCTTGTGGATTAGAGCTTTAGGTGAAAGGCTCTGGGTGTGCCCTCCCCCCCCTCTAAGAAAACTACCTGTTTCCGTTTGGGCATCCGATCAATATCACAGCGTACACACAGATCAGGTGACTTGTATAGCGCATATACATTTGATACCCCTTTATACCAATATTTTTTTATATAAAACATACCGATGTTTTTTTTTGTTGATTTATCTACAACGTTATATAAAGAGTATTGAATAGTACAATATCACATATCAACTAATTACAAAGTGATAAATTTGAATCAGATGACTTCTAGTTACTATATTCAATTTCAACTTTATACATGTGACCCAGTTTAAAGGGTACATTTAAAAAAAAATAATTAAAATTCCATTCTCATTTTAATTTAGTTACTATGTAAGAAGATAGGATAGTTACATAAATAGAAAAGTATTCTGGCATCTATTCATCCATCCACCCCATCCATCCACCCCATTCACCCATTCATTCATTCATTCATTCATTCATCTATCCGATGGTTGATTATTAATTGTGGGAAACATAAATTAGATTATAAGAGTTAAATTAAGTAGAATGAAATGGGAAATTTAAAAAACATAATTTGGGATTACTATTTTATGATATTTTATTATAATATCCACAAAAAGAACCTCTTCTGATATGAATCAACATAGTGACTAGCTTCAAGGTGTAAATCGTGGAGTGTTAGTGAGAAGTAATGACCAGTGAAGTTCAATCGAATCTGTTGTGAGATAGTAAATTACTGAAGACAATGGTGAATATGTCGCTCAATTTCATGGATTGGTTGAAGTTATACATTAACACTGACCAGCTCAGTGGTGTAGTGGTTAATCACTCGCGCGTGAGACTGATATGTCGTGGGTTTGAATCTTGTGAGGCGAGATCGTGGATGCGCACTGTTGAGGTTGTCCCATACTTGGACGAGACGGCTGTGCAGTACTTCCAGTTTTTCCATGATGGTCTAGCTTCAAATGATTCATAATTCCAACTATTGAAATTACTACAATCTCCACAAAAACCTCTTCTGATTATCAGTTGTTTTTCTTTCCTTTTTTCCAGTGGAAATTTGTTTCTTGAGTAAAAACTAAAAATAATTAATGGTTTTGGGGATTTGTGAAGATTGCCGTATTTTCCATAGTTACAATCATGACTCGATCTAAGCTAGACTTTGGTTTATACTACTGATGTCGCAAGATATTAGTAGTATGTATTATCAATCGAATGTCAAATGCCTGGCAGCAGAAGGTTAAGAAGATCAAAGAAACGAGAACCAGAACAGAGAATGATTGGTGTGAGAACGAAGGTGCCATCAAATTTGGAACGATTGATTGACACTTTGCAAATGAAGTATCTACTGTATGGTTCTTAGATTTCACTAAGACATTCTGTAATTTTGTATTCGAATACATTCGACTGTCCCCACTTTTGTTCTCTTTCACTAAAACACCATCATTGAAATCCTGGAAATACTGAACTGTTGTTTCGTCCTAGTATGAAACTAATTAACAGTGCGCATCCACGAATAAATGTGATCAATCTTAGGAGTAATTTTGACAAAGAATTTGTGACGATGGACCACGAGTGAACTGGAGGAAGCTGTAGGAGGCTCAACAGGAGCAGAAGATATCCTATCCAATCACCTTTTGGTAGAATATTCTAGAATTCCTATGTGTAGCTTCCTGATTGGACAACGCTAATAACCCCCTGTATGCGGATTGGTGGACTGTAATGATGATTTCGTTCTTACTAAAAACTATAAATACCTGACAATTTTGTACTGTAATTAACACTGTTTGGAATAATATTCCTTTCATTTGTCTTCTGTCTTCTTATTGAGACTTCGAAGGGTTTTGGTGTTCTAGTGCTCAGTTATACGCGGTATATCAAGAAAATAACCTTTAAGATATAACAGAATCGATATCAAGTAGAAAAGTATTGGAACCTAGTGACTACATCATAAGAACTAATGAGACTGTAAATGTACATAATTCTTTCAAATATTAGAGTGAAATAACTCTACAATACTCTTTAATCTTCAACAGGTCTCTAATTAGTGTCATTTTCAAGTCAACTATGCGCTAGTTCGTAATGAAATGGAGTTTTTTCCCACAAAGAAATAACACCTTCTGTGATACAGCTGAAATAAAAAGACTGATCTTAAAAGTAATGTACAATCCCTTATCTCATGTAATTTCTTGAAGGGAAACAGAAAAGTGAAAGGCCAAAGAACACACTGTGTCAAGAATTGGAAGCAGACATGAAATAGATGAATAATAATTGGAAACGATTGCTCAGAACAGAGATTGATAGAGAATGCTGTTAAGAGATCTGTACTCCTTCATGAGGGGGTGACAGACGTAAGTAAGTAAGTAAGTAAGTAAGTAAAATCATTTGGTATTTTAAATTCAATTCTGAAACACTACATACAATTGACTTCTGTTCAGTTTTCTCATCAATTGTCTTCACGAATAGATGTTATTGTTTAGCATTGAACATTGTTACTCTATATGAACACTTCTAAGCTAATAAGAACTTATTCCATGTAACCTTCATGAGTAATTGTCTCCCTATAAGATCAAAATCAATCAAATACTTCATGAACATCCTTTTAAGTAGACAATTATTTGGAAATTTTCACCGTTTTTGTTAACCATTCATCGAGTATCACATTTTAGAAGCCGTTAAAACTTAGGCGGGGTTTCAAAATTAGTAGTATCTTATATCTGTCATATAAATATAGAGATATGTATAGACAACTTAGTGGTCTAGGAGTTAAGTGCTCAAGCATGAAATTGAAGATCTCCGGTTGGAGTTCCGTATGCTGATTCGTATGTATGCACTGTTAAAGAGTCTCATACTAGGACAAAATGACCGTTCAATGCTTTCAGGTTTTCCATAATGATCTAACTTAGACTGCTGACTCATGATTTGAACCTAAGCAAAAATAGCCAATTAACATCTATCATACCGATCATAACATGACAAGAATTTGACAAGTTGAAAGTGAAAAATCAATAACAGAGTGTAATTCAAGATAAGATTTTAGTTAAATAACACACACACACACAAATCAGACATTTTCTTACTTTGGATTGAGATCATGAACCGATTGATGTTAGACCACCTTTGGAAATCTGGAAGGACTGGACGGCCGTTTCGTCTTATTGTTGGACTCCTCAGCAGTGCGCATCCACGATCCCGCTCGCGGGATTACGCAATAAGATGAAGTTGGAAAATATACGGAGACTATTAATTACTGAACAAGACTACCGATCCACGATCTCGAATAGGACTCGAACTTAGAAGTTATTGGTTTTATGGAAAGTTCGATACTTGTTTTTTTTAACCATCGAAATGGCTAAGTGAACTTTTCTACTTCTTTTCCTATTCGTCATAATCTACAATGTCATTTATTGAGTAGGTGTCATATTCTCTAATTGATTGATTACACTCACTTAAGACCACTAATCATATTACAAGAATTTTACTGAGACTTACTTACTTACTTACGCCTGTTACTCCTCGTTAAGGAGCATAGGCCGCTCACAAAAACACATTGTCGCCGTAAAAGGTTACACTATTAGCCTGTAAACTGTGATCTTTCTGAGTCAGTGATGTTTGCGGACTCTTTGTGATTAAGGTTATTTTGTTTCGTATGTTGCTACCTTTAAGAATTAATTATGTCGTATCCAGTAGTTTTAGTGTTGAGATAGAACAACCCATCTAAAAACAATAACGACCAGTATTTAAATGGTCGGCCTAAAACATTAGCTTGGTAGTTTGACCATGACTTAAGTATGGTTTCCGTGTGGCTTCAACTCCGCCTGTAGCTCTTCTAGAGTTACTGCCGGTCCCAAGCCCGAGTAAAGGAGGAGGGCTAGGCATGGGGTTAGCGTCCCCATCCCGTAGAAAACTAACTCACTAAAAAAACGCTTACCAGAAAAATAATTCAAATTTTACTGAGAATTAAACTATATTTAGATATTCCCATAAGTGGTTAGGGACTAGCTTATTGGGATCGATATTTAATGTTGGGAACTGTTAAGTAACCATAAGAAAGTTGAAGACTGTAATGTATCAGAACCTAGATTTCGGTAGTTTTGTTTTCATTTTTCATATGGCTACTATTTATTTTGTAAGTAGTATCGAAATCTTATTAAGATTTTCATGTGAAGTAGTTCGAAGATGTGCCAATATCTACTCAAAATATTTTGTGAAGAATGAATAAATACACCTAATTGTTACTGATTTTAAGCAGTTTCACTTAAAGTCGTACATCGTAAACCATAGATATTTACATCCAGACACTGGTTGCTTTGATAGTCAGTGAATTTATCAGCTCATGAAGACAAATGAAAAATAGGAAGACCAAAAAACAAAAACACATTGCTTTGAGAATTGTAAGCAAACATCAAAAGGATGAATAAAAACTGGAGACAAATGGAAACAATTGTCCAAGATGGAGTTCGATGGAGAATCCTAGTGGATGGCCTATGCTCCTCGACGAGGATTTTAACAGGCATAAATAAGTAAATAAATAAGAATATGTCAGTCGATCACTTATTTTGATCAGGTGACCAACAGACTTATTTCAGTCTGTTATTAGGTCGGCCACTGTTATTTATCAAGACAGGAGATAAATTAGTGTGTACAATATACATGACCAAGCTAATTGATTTGACATTGATTCTCTGCATCCTCAACTAATTCATCATTTCTACCATGTAACCTTGTATTATCCTCAGCACTGATCATTCGGTTATGGTTTCATTGTTCAAGAGAAATGATTCAAATAAATTGATAGTAAAACACTCAAGTCTCGTGTCTATTCGTTGCTTTAGAAGTTCTAGAACTAATGTCAAAAGATTGTCACCTAATTATGGGATAAGTATCATGAATGTATGAAATTAACAAAGATAATTGTCACGTTAGATTTTATCTTATACTGGTATTAATTGAGGTGACTAAAGTGAGGAGCACTAGATAATTGCCTAATCACTATTAGCTTTAAATTTTCTATGAAAGAGTACATACCACTTTTACATAGAATTGAACTTGTGAACTTCAAGTATTACTTACTTACTTACTTATTTACGCCTGTTACTCCTCGTGAAGGAGCATAGGCCGATCATCAGCATTCTTCATCGAACCCTGTCCTCAACAATCCTTTCCAGATCCTTCCAGTTGTAATTCATCCTTTTCATATCTGCTTCTATTATCCGACGCATTGTGTTCTTTGGCCTTCCTCTTTTTCGCTTCCCTTCAGGATTCCAAGTTAGGGCTTGCTTCGTGATGCAGTTTGACGATTTGCGTAATGTATGTCCCATCCATTTCCATCGTCTTTTCCTAATTTCCTCTTCAGCTGGAAGTTGGTTTGTTCTCTCCCACAGAAGGCTATTGCTGATGGTATCCGGCCAATGGATGTTGAGTATCTTGCTTAGACAGTTATTTATAAATACTTGTACCTTCTTGATGGTGGTTGTTGTAGTTCTCCAAGTTTCAGCTCCATACAGTAGAACTGCCTTGACGTTCGTATTGAAGATTCTCACTTTGATATTGGTTGAAAGTTGTTTTGAGTTCCCTATGTCCTTCAATTGTAGGAATGCGACCCTTGCTTTGCCGATCCTCGCCTTTACGTCTGCATCGGATCCTCCTTGTTCATCGATGATGCTTCCCAGGTATGTGAAGGATTCTACATCTTCCAGAGTTTCGCCATCAAGTGTGATTGGATTGCCGTTCTCCGCTTTGAATTTGAGGACCTTAGTTTTCCCTTTGTGTATGCTGAGGCCTTCTGATGCAGAGACTGCTGCTACACTGGCTGTCTTCATCTGCATCTGTTCGTGTGTACGTGATAGGAGGGCTAGGTCATCTGCGAAGTCCAAATCGTCTAATTTATTCGGAGCTGTCCATTGTATTCCGTGTTTTCCTTCAGATGTCGAGGTCTTCATAATCCAGTCGACCACCAGAAGAAAGAGGGAAAGAGAGATTAGACAGTCTCGTCTGACTCTGGTCCTTACTTGGAATGTATCTGTCATCTGTCCCCCATGCACGACCTTGCACTGTAGTCCGTCGTATGAGTTCCGGATAATATTGACAATCTTCTCAGGAACTCCGTAGTGTCGAAGAAGTTTCCATAACGTCCTCCTAACTACACTGTCAAATGCCTTTTCATAATCAATGAACCTGATATACAGTGATGAGTTCCACTCAACTCCGCCTTTAGCTCTTCTAGAGTTACTGCTTTTCCCAAGCACGGGTAAAGGAAGAGGGTTGGGCATGGGGTTAGCGACCCAATCCCGTAGAAAACTAACTCGCTAAAAAGACGCTAACCAGAAAAAAATAACTCAAACCATCTAAACTTCAGGTATTACAATGAGCACAATACCCACAGATCACTAAACTAAAATCAAACAGTATGTTCGATCTTGTATAAATGTTAATTGCTATTTTATGGTGAGTTGCGGTCTGTTTGTCTGATACATAAACCAAGTATGTTTGAAATAAACGATTCGCACAGTGGAAGCTGGTATTGGTGTTCTGGACTCAACCGGCTAGATTAGACTGGATATTAGGCTGTTCATACCGTTTAATACGTCATTATTGTGACACAATGTTAAGATTATATAAATCATACTCTGATTATGTAATAAACTAAACGGGTTAAAAGTCACTACACAAACCATTCAGCCGATAAATATACATTGACGACCAACCAATTTCTTATCATTTCACATTTAATAATACAACCAAAGTCAATATCCACTTATGCTGAAACTTATTTTTTTTTAAAAAGATTTCATTGAAGTCATACTGTAATGAACGAGAACACAAGTGGAGACAACCAGTGGTCTGGTTCGTTAAGCGGCTGGAGCGAGACCGACAGGTCTTGGGTTCGAATCCCGCGAAGCGGGGTCGTGGATGCGCACTTCTGAGGAGTCCCACGATAGGATGAAGCGACCGTCCAGTGCTTCCAGGTTTTCCATGGTGGTCTAGCTTCAATTAACTAATGATCTCAACTGTGTAAATTACAACCAAGTGTACTTAAACACAAATCTGTGAACCATACAGTAAATACTTCATTTGCAAAGTGTCAGTCAACTGTGTCAGACTTGATTGTTCTTCCGTTTCCGCACCAATCATTCTTTGTTCTCGATCTCTTCTATTTGATATTCTTAACCTTCTACCACTAGGCATTTCACTTTCGTTTGGTAATACATACTACTTATATCTATTGACATCAGTAGCATACACCACAATACATGATCATTTGCATCTTAAATTAATAGGTACATTATCGTTTACCAGTTGAATTCGAACAATTTATAACAGTCAGTCAGACAGCTACAATGTAGGACTAGGCAAATATGTGCATCGGTCCATGTTGCCACACCTCATTAGCACAACAAGATGAACACCGGATTCATACAAGTAGTTACTTAAATGATAGTAATGTATAAAAGAATGTTTGCATTTGAGGATATAGTACAGGAAAAAAGAATTAGTTCGTAGAAAGAAAGATATGAAGCGATTTTAATCTCTCGGTTTAAGGGGAGACAGATAGTGTATACACCTACACCATTGTGATCGATTCTGAGCCATGTCACCAAGAGTCTCCAACCATTGATTACGATAGTCACGCGGAACCCAACCAAGTAGTCTGCATCTACCAACATAGCTCACACCAGAACTTGGTGACTTCAAGCACTGATGCCACGTTTTGGTTTGGCCGCCCCTAACTTTCTTCCAACCATTTCCAATACCGGATAGCATTGCACGTCGTGGTAATCGGTGTTCAGGCATACGCAACACGTGACCCAACCATCTCAGTCGATGAAGATTCACAATCTCATCAACTGATTTACCATCATCATTCCCTAATACCCTGTGTCTAACCTCACTATTACTTACCCGGTGATCCCAGCAGACGCCAGCAATATTTCTAAGGCATTCTATAGCCTAAGGTAATATGGCAATTTCTTATTCTTTGTATACGATGTAAAAATAATGTTTCTCTCCCGCCTTTATTAGTTTTTTTTACTTGAATTCGTCATTTCACTGGTAACTCAACGGTATAACGATTAAGTTTATGCAACGAGGTATGTAGCTCCTGACTTCAGTCTTTGGTATGAAAGTGAATATCCATTTGTATTTAGTTCATTCCTGTTATAAAATAGATGGTAAGTGTAATTTGTATGAAGTCAGTTCATGACTTCGGTTCCTAAGAAAATTTCTTTTTATATCTATCTACCATAAAAAGGTGAATCCAATAGTATAGTTTCAAGACAGAGATCAAAAGCAGCCATCAAGAAAACGTCTTGTACTATTAAATTGGTTATGATTGAAAAAATCAAACCCATGATTCCGGATAGACCTAGACAATGTACAAATGATTACGTCACATCTCATTGCATTTACGAATTTATATATTTCTGCGAACATCGTGTGCTATTACGGGTATGAAAGCTGATGTCACTTCTCGGCTGCCCATACCGTGGAAGGGTATTTCTTAAGGAACCTGAAAAGGAAGTTGGATTAATGTTGGCCTTAAGGACCTGGGAGCGTGACCGCAGAGCCCAAGGGACAGCTGCTTGAGACTGGTCACGCACGGCCTTTTCGTGGGAGGTTTTTAATATGTTAGCTCCGTTCTGTGGACATACATACATAGGAAAGAGTAATCAAACAATACAATCAAGGGCCATACAATATGTCCCTAAATGGTTTCACAACCAGTTAATATGAAATGATTCAATCCATATAGGATATAGGAAATCATGTTTATCGATAGCAAAACACATAGTTGAAACAGAACACAGTCATTGGCATTAATACAGATTCAAAAATTTTGTATAGAAACTATCAACGACAAGTTCTCAGGTTTATAGAAGCCTTGGTTATTCATAAATTTTAACCATCACCACCACTCCCTTATGTGTACAAAAAACAATTTGTCATTCGTAACTCACTGATGTGACAATGATGGATGTGTCACTCAAGTTCGTGGAATAGTTGAAGTTATACATTAACACCGTTGGATACCGACCCAATTAGTGGTGTATTGGTTAAGCACTCGTGCGCAAGACTAATAGGTCCTGGATTCGAACCTCGCGAGGCGGGGTTATGGATGCGTATTGTTGAGGAGTCCCATAATAGGACGAAACGTCTGTCCAGTACTTCCTCATAATCTCAACGATTGAAATGACTACAATCTCCACAAAAACCCCTTCTGATATTAATTTGTCATAATCTTGAATTTACTTAATTAATCTCTAAGTGATTTCTTCCTGAACTTTCAATTCAATATCCTGACCAGTATAGATGTGTAATGAGATCAATTCCATTTATCTTAGTTGCTTTATTGATATTTATCTAAAAGGGACTAATTACTTTCAATAATGATTATTATGATTATTATTTATTTTAAAGGATTTCACATGGATAGAGGTGGATTTCAGCACTGAATTTATCGATCCCAATTAAAGTATTGATCATTTAGGCACACATATATTTATATAGAACTAAAACATTCTTATTGGTGTACGGATATGATTAAAAATGTTACAATGAAAACAGACATGTGAAGTGAAGTGCATTGAAGTGAAGTGAAGTGAAGTGAAGTGAAGTGGAAATATAGGCAGAAAGAATATCATACATTGATAAAATTAGTAAATAGTCGGAAATCAGAATCTGATGATGATGAGGATGATGACGTTGATGTTGTTGTTGTTGTTGTTAACGTTGATGTTGATGATGGTGATGATGATGATGATGATGGTTTCATGCTTCTGTTATTGTTTACATTCTTCAACTTATAACTTGATAAATATGTTAACTATGTGATGATCTATGAATTATTCAGATACAACAATATATAACGGTATTTAAAGTGTATCTATCTATCTATGCATAGATGTACACTAGTAACAATCTTATTTCATGTTGTTTCGTTTTTGAAGTGATGATTGTATGAAGAAAAAAAAATGGAAAGCAAACTAAATGTCATTTTGATTGAGATCATCAACTGATTGATGTTTAGATCACCATCGAAAACCTGGAAGCACTGGACGACCATTTCATTTTATTATAGGATTCCTCAGTAATATGCATCCACGATACCGTTTGCAGGATTCGAACCCAGGGTAATTGGTCACACATGCAAACGCTTAGCCTATAGACTATTGAGCCGGGCATTCAACAGTGTTATTGTCTAACTTCAACTCCTGAGAAGGGGATAGTAGATAAGCACTGTGGAGGAATCACACAATAGGACGAAACAGTCATCCAGTACATCCATGTTTTCAATAATGATCTAACATTAATCGGTTCCTTGATCTCAATCGAAAACACAATAATCTCCATAACCTCATACTGATGGATGTACATATAGCTAAATATACTACATAATCAAATGTTATTTAGTATAGTAGATTATTCAATTACCCTTAATTTCCTATTATATTAGTATAGATTTATTTATAATAAATATGGCCAAATAAGTTTCTATTATGAAATATTGAATTTGAACTATCTTTTTTTTCTTTATTTTTCAAACAAAAACAACAGTGAAATTAAATACCGCGCTTTCATTCAATGTTCAATGTTCACTATTCAATCCTACTGTGCAATCCTTTATCATCACATGATTATTGATCATGTGTAATTGAATGTATATTCAGTATGAAATTGTTTTTGTTTTGTTTTTTCTTATCAATAAACAGTAGTATATTTATTATTAATAAAAGGAAATATCAAATTTATAAAAGAAGATAAACAAGGAACACTTGATACTTGCTTGATACCTTCCTTCCTCTCACTCTCTTTAATTACATAGAAATAAAGGAACATGTGATAGATTTACTTGTTATTAGTTCAATTACAGTAGTACAAAACATATACTTCATTTGTTTGCATATCTATATATCTATGCTAATAAATGATCATCTTTATACATTGACTGGAATGGATTGTTCAATTGTTCCATTTACATTAGTCAATAACTTTAACAATTATACAATTAGAAAGTATTGAAATGACCTGGTACAGTCGAGGGTGGGGAGAGTCCGCTTTCCTTCTTGAAATGCTCTCATATGGCCATACCTACCTATGTACATATCCACTACCAAAGAAATCCTATTCATTGTCTTCTTGTGGTGAGGAGGGGTTGTTTACGGCATTGAGATGATGAAAAGCGAATGTCTGACGATTTAACCGAGGAAAGTTGGAAAACTTGCATACCAAACCAATCGTTCACATTGGCTCCAGAATCATAAGGGTACAAATGATGTATGAACCAATTGTTGATCATCGGCTACCATAAGACTACATCTCTTAAGTTTACTCCACTGCCTTATGGATCATACTTTTCGGTGAAAAGCTCAAGTTGTGGGC
Organism: Schistosoma guineensis; assembly: GCA_944470375.2. Taxonomy (NCBI): domain Eukaryota; kingdom Metazoa; phylum Platyhelminthes; class Trematoda; order Strigeidida; family Schistosomatidae; genus Schistosoma; species Schistosoma guineensis. The sequence continues at coordinate 16,756,692 of OX103897.1, read as the reverse complement.
CCCTTAAGAAATTCCTCTACTTCACTGTGAGTGTCCAAACAATATCCCAGCCCACACACAAATCAAATAACAGATTGTGGCTCATATACATTTAGTATCTCCTTGTATTAATGTTTATGTATTTCTTGTGCAATATTCGATGACTATAATTCACTCTATTGAACAAATGAAAACTAACTAACCGATAGGATACTATGCAATTAGTAACTTTTGAAACACTTAACCATCTAACATTATAAGATTGTTTAAAGATTCAAATTCCTTTTTTTGTTGTTGTTGTTTCTGAACCAATAACCATAAATCATGGTCAATGTTTTTGTTTAATAAAACAAACCAATTCATCATTGGCTATTGATAGAATGTGTAACAAAACGATTCTGTTATTGATTAAGAAATAATCAATATACTAAAACCAGTACAAATATATATGCATATATACATATACATATAATGGGAAAGTTCTAACATTATTATGGGGCGGGAACCTGGGAAACTATGAAAGCTATCATCCAAAAGATACAAAAGTTTATTAATAGCTATCCACGCAAAATACTTCAGATCTGTTGGCCAGACACTATCAACAACAACCTATTGTGGGAGAGAACAAACCAGATTCTAGCGGAGGAAGAAATCAGGAAGAAGCACAGGAAGTGGATAGAACACACATTAAGGAAAGCACACAACCATATCACAAGACAATCCCTCACCTCGAATCCTCAGGGCTAAAAGAGGAGAAGTGGAAGACCAAATAACACAGTACGTCGAGAAATGGAGATAGACATGAGAAAAATGAACAACAAGTGGACGGAACTGGAAAGGATGGCCCAGTACCGGATGGGTTGGAGAATGCTGGTCAACGGCCTATGCTCCATTAGGAGTAACAGGTGTAAGTAAGTAAGTAAGTAACAATGGGCTAGTCAAAAGTTACTGAATGAAAAGACCATAATGCATGTTATTAGGCAATAAATCGCTTCATTCTCTAAGGATATATACCTATATACATAAGACAGACATTGTGTATATAATTCACATTGTCACAATGAACTTCTTACTCTACTCTTAGTCTTTTTAATCAGTAACCGCTTGAAGGACTGCGTATATGAAGTTTGTATATCAAACGAAGATATTCCATCCAATTGTCTTGTCGAAGAATATTTCAGAATCCCTACATGTAGCTTCCCTATTGGACAAATGCTAATAACCTCTTGTAGACGGATTGAAGGGCTATAATGATGATTTCGTTCTTATTAAAAACTATAAATATCTGACAGTTTTGTACCATAATTGACACTGTTTGGAAGAGCATTCCTTTCAATTGTCTTTTGTCTCCTCATTTACAACTTGAGAGTGTTCCAGCGTTCTAGTGCTCAAATCGTAAGCAGTATATTAAGAATATAAGCTCTAGATATAACAACTGGCGTCGGGGTTAACTTATCAAGATTTCATTTACTTTTACCCAATTTGAAGCCTTCTTAGAGCGTCAAGAAAAAGGTTACGAACAGTTCTCAACTCGTATTCTAGAACCACTAACCTAGTAAATGAACCTAAATCAAAAGAGGCTTACAGATGTTCCGTTCAAATCTCATGTCAACCATATTATTAATTCTATCCATGAATTTCATTTTGATGGCTTGGCTAGCGTTACATTTGAATTATGGTTCAAGAAATACGAAGATGTATTCAAAGTCGACCTAGAAAAATTTGATAATACCGCAAACTTGGCACAGCTGAACATGAACGCTACACCGATTTTATTCTCCCCAAGAATTCCATCCCCATTGCCACTGATATGTCTTGCCGATTGAACGCTGCTGGTTATATCTGGTTGTCGTCGTTGTGTTTTGACGTTAATAAATCATCATTTATACTAGTCGTTGTGTTCTTACTTTCGCGTCGTGGAAATTGCAGAGGTCTTTCGTTTCGAGTATAAGTGATAAGTGATTGTGACATAACAATCAGCGATGACCAGATATAAGAAGTAGCATTCAATCGACAAGACATATCGATCTGGATTAATACAACACTGGATCTATGATTGTAAAATATAATTACTGTTCATTATAATAGAGATTTTTATTTTCATTTGTAAGATAACCTAAAATAATGAACGAAGCATTGAGTTAACAATAAAATTGTTTAACCAATAAGACAATTCCGATTATGGAACATTATGAATGAAGAGTTGAATTTAGAGTCAATCAGTCAGCCGGTCGGTCAGTCAGTAAGTCAGTCTCAAAGTAGGACCAAGCATATATATGCATCGGCTCAAGTTGCCATACCTCATTAACACAACAAGATGAACACTGGATTCGTAAAAGTAGTTAGTTCAATAGTAGTAGTATATAAAAGAAAGATTGTATATAAGGACATAGTACAGAAAGATAGAATTCGTTAGTAGGAAGAAAGATATGAAGCGATTTTAATCTCATAGTTTAAGAGAAGACAGAAATCTTTATACTTTATAGGACACGGTAGATGAATCGATAACGTGATGGCGTTTGAGGCGAGTTATACTCGGTTCAAGTCCTAACTGAGGAGTCCCAAAGAGGACTAAACGCGCGTCATGGATTCTACTGCTAGCTATTATTCATCTTTGCTTAGAATGCTTGTGAATGAAGGCAATATTGAGGCAATCTACACAAGGATTCATATATGCCAATAAGTGACTAATCAATTGCAGTCTTAAACCTCAATGGGAAGATTCAACCAAAACTATACCAAATGAACTTTATATTATTGCTTGCTTTAATCTCTAATGGTTTGGTCACATATTGATAGCTGAACTAAATCCTTTGGTTATATATTCCAGTGTGCTTAAATATACTAATGTTATGGATGCTATTTACAAGACTGATTATAAGTAGTATATAGAGGGGTATCACGTGGGAATCGCTAAGATCGACACTCGAAAACCGGAGTCTTCGGAAGCTTAAAGCATAGTAATTACGGAATACTTGTGAGACCACAAGAGAAATTATAAAAGATGGTTTACAACTAGCTTAAGTTATAGAATACACAATAGATACAAGTGGAGGGTTGAATATATTTCATAAATCATCTATGTCCCCTCTTAATAAATATACATATGTATGATCTATTTGGATTTGGTTTATGCGTACATGACACCAACAATATTCACAATTGATTGATCACTGGGTAGTGATCAATGTCCTAGTGCAGGTCGAATGCTACCGACCATGTTGCAATATGGCCACTAGTCTAGGTGACTCGATATTTTGTGCACTACGTTGAGATAAGGTTGTGGTTGGAGATAGTCACCTTGGACGATAGCATTCGATGTGCACTAAGAAGGACCTGACACACATGACATTGATCACTACCCGGTGATCAATCAATTGCGAATAGATTTCAGTCCTACAGGAGTCGGTCGCGGCTCGGATAGCCCCCTGGTAACGATTCTGACTGTGAAACTGAGTGAAACGGGGGCATTAGTTCCTCAAAGATTACAGGTAAACCTTACGGATGAGTGCCAAATAACAAGAAACCTAGGTCCAGGGTTTCCCGTTGACTACCTCCAACCATCATCTTACACTAACAAAATCGAATGTTAGTAAATTTTATATAAAATGCTTAAAGTTTATTGTCATGCTAAACAGTATGAAGCTTAAGTAGAGACAGTGTAATAGCCAGTTTGTTTTTCTACCTTACTTATGCCTTAGTAGAAAAAAAGGTAATCCAATTACACAATTGGATTCATCTCAAACATTCTCTATCTTTTGATAATATGATCAAGAAGCATTATCAGCATAAACTTTCAATAGAAATGAACTATTCAAATTCCTAAACATATAACTAATATCAGAACGGATTTTGTGGATATTATAGTCATTTGAACGGTTGGAATCATGAGTCAATTGAAGCTAGATTACCATGAAAAACACTAGGACGAAACAATCGTCCAATGCTTCTAGGTGTTCCATGACGGTCTGGCTTCAATTGACTCATGAATTCAACTATTATAATTACCATAATATCCACAAAACCCCTCCTGATATTAATCAATATATGCTCACTAGTGATTGGCTTCAATAGGTATTTCCAGGAGTTCTGACGAAAAGCTGTAAACAGTAGAGTTCAACCGGGTCTGATGTGAGATAATAACTCACTGAAGACAATAATGAATGTGTCATTCAGTCTCGTGGATTAGTTGAAGTTATACGTTAACATCGTTGGATGCCGGCCAGTCTAGTAGTCTCGAGTTTAAGCGTTCGCGCACGAGACTGATAGATCCTAATTTCGGATCTCACGAGGCGAAGTTGTAGATACGCACTGTTGAGGTAGTCCCACAATCGGTTGAAATGACCATTCAGTACCTTAATTGACTCATGATCTCAACCATTAAATTCAATATAATTAACAGTCATTTCTTGTCAGAATAGAATAAAATTAAGTTCATATATAAAAAGAAAATCTTCTTTTTTTCTATTACTTACAATATAATGCTTCATTTCTATGTCGAAACCATACAGTCACATCCATTCTATATCCATCTGGATCAAATATTTCACCGCCAACTTTAATCACTGATGTTTCATATGATTTTGCACTTGGACTAATTGAACCACCACGTAAATTTAATGATTTCCCTGGTGCCATTTTATGAATGAATCAATAATGATTTATTATTTAATTGATTTATTGATTATCAATAAATAATCAATAATGAATCCACAAATGTTAATTCAATAATCTCAATATAATCACTATGGTTAAGATGGTCTTCCTTTTTTTTTGTGAAACAATCACTAGGATAATTCAATTGAATGAAAATGTGTCTAATTTATTTGAATAAAATCATTTTACATAGTTTTCCATTTCAAGGTCAATCATGGATTGATGTGATTGGTTGGAAATGTCGACCAAACAAATTAAAGAATTTTTTTAAAAAAATACGTAGGCGTTATTTGGCCATAGATACAAATAATAATAATAATAGTGATAGTAATAGTAATAATGGGAACCTTTTGCCAATCTTGTACAATCCCATACATAATACAATGGACTATTATTACTACTTATATATTACTACTTATATTATTATTATTATTAATTAATTAATCAAGTTTTCAATGATAATCTTGTTCTTTTAAAGAAAGAATAAACAATAACACTAGTAGGTTAATAGAGGTTCAAATGAATTTGTTATGTTTCTATCTATAGGTTCTTTCATGTTGTTTTTTTTTTGTATTTTTATCTTCATTCATTAAGTAATCGAAATGTTTCACATATCGGGAACTAAATATTACATGTACCGGTTATAAATATGTACAGGTGAATAAATGAAGATACATTCATTCATTCATTCATTCATTCATTTATAATGATCTATAATTTAGATGAATAATACACAAACATATATACACACACATTTACACCTACACTCACACACATAGTTACATACATACATGGATACATACATATACACATAACCGTTGTGGTCAGTCCATATCCATTTTTTTGGGGGGGGGAGAATGTTACACACACATATATATATGAAGCAATAAACCAATAGTATTTCAATAAAATTGATGTAATTTTCCCATTTTATAAATGTTTCATCATTGATTATTATTATTTTATTATGATACAATGTAAATGATGTGGAAACTGACGTCAAATGATAAATACATATGTGGATATGTGGATCACCTTGACTACTGTTTTAAAGTTCAAATATATATATATATACATATATATATATATACCCATAGATTTATTAACATCAATCTGTATACTCTCTTCAAAACATTCATTGAATTCAATAGAAAAAAAAGAGAAATTCAACATATACTATAAAATCAGAAAATGGGAGTTTTATGAAGATTGTAGTGGTTAATAATAATTGAATTCATGAGTCAATTTAACTTAGATCATCAAAGAAAACTTAGAAGTATTAGAGGTCTGTTTTATCCTAATGTGGGACTCTTTAACAATGTGAATCCACAATTCTGCACGTGGAATTCGAATCCAGGGTGTATCAGTCTCGCGAGTAAACTCTTAACCTTTAGACCACTGAGTGAATTAGCATCGAATGGTGTTAATGTCTAACTTTAACTAATCCACACATCAATCATTGTTACTATCTCATAACTGAACTCTACTAGTCACGGCTTCACACCAAAACTGCAGGAAATACTTCTTAGTGAACACATAATGATTATTATCAGAAAGTGGGTTTTGTGCAGATTGTATTAATTTAATAGTTAAATTCTTACACAAATTAATGAGCTTTGAATACATCAGTGCTACTGTACCATAGATTCCGTAGATAGATTAATCGAATAAAAACTGTTGAAATAAGTTGAATTAGTTGGAGTCAAACATTAACACCCTTGGATACCGGTTCAATAGTCTAAGGTTTAAGAGTTCACCCGCGAGACCTAAGGTCCTGAGTTTGAATCCCGCAGCCAGGGTTGTGCATGCTTACTATTGAATCACGTACCAGGACGAAACTGTTTAATACACTAACATGCAAATATGTATTAGATACATAAATGTTTATATTCAACATGTATATGATTTCTTTTTCAAAGAAAACTAATATCCTTGTTATACAAAAACAATTTATTCATGATATTCAAATGCAGTGACTACACTTTTTGCCGAGACTATAATTTATGGATAAACCAATCAGATTTACGACAACAGATCTTGTATTTTGGCGCCAAATTCATCCATTCATTTGACTAAATAAAGTCTTGGCATTATAATTGATGTCATTTCGTGATGATGAAAACCTTAAATGTAATTCTTAACCCTAATCATCAACTATAAATCATCTTTCTAATTCTTCATACTTGGTTTATAATCATCATTTAACCCTACTAAGTAGCTGGACATTCTCAAGGTCCCTTCGGCGTTGTTCAAAGGTCACCCATCAATTATAGTCTCATCAAATTATGCTTATATACATCTTAGACATCGGTTAACCACAATTCATATTCATTCGTAAATACTTACGACTATTTTTACTTTCATGATATCTTATCTGATCAACGAATATATTATCATACATTCATGCTCTATTCCAGTAATTTCATTACTCCGACTTGAATACTGTGAATAAAGACTACTTATGTCCTGTCCTTTTACCTACCCATCTAATATTAGTTTAGTAGATTAAGCTGGTTAATATTGATCCGGTGTAATCAATCAAATTACATTCACTTTATCGATTTGTTTTGAGTTGCATATGTTCTTCAACTGTAGGAATGTTGTGCTTGTTTTGCTAATTCTCACCTCTGTGTCTGCATCAGATCCTTCACGTTCATCGATGATACTACTCAGATATGTGAAACTTTCCATCTCCTCCAGAGTTTCTCGATCAAGTACTGGACAGCCATCTTGTCCTAATATGGGATTTCTCAGAACCGGAGATCTCCGGTCTCCCACGCGAACGCTAAATCTCAAGACTACTGAGGTGATATCAAATGTTATTCATGTCTAAGTCTCATCAATCTATAATCTTACGCAAACCATCTATTGTCTAAGGTGGATAACTGTCTCACACTCAATATGGATTAGACTCTACTCATCATGTACGTGCCTCGCTGAGGAGTCTCATACTAGGACGAAACGGTAATGAGATTCGAGAACGCAAGTTTTAAGTTTTAGTTCAAAATTCAAAAATCATGTAAAATGAGCAGTATAGTGAACAGAATAGAGCTCAAAACATTGAAAATACAAATAAAAAGCTACGTCACAGGATGATGAGAATCTTAAAACACACCTTAACTCGGTGACACTACTTTATAAACGCGGTTCATAATAAGTCTTACTAATTGAACGCTATATACGGTTTCTAAACTATTCTCGTAACCCCCAAGCTAGAACTACACAGAGACCTGAACATAAGAGAAAAAGCGCAATATATACGAGAAGCACTTTACTCCAAAGGTTTGTTTTAGTACAGAAAATATAGGGTTTTTACAGTATTTTAGATGTCCTTGGGTTTCCCGAAAATTCTGGAATGCTACTAAACATAGAAGCGGTATAGTAATCAGCCAATCAGAAACTCTACATATGACTTTTCACTTTCTTGATGTTTCTGGCTAAACTTTAAATAAACGCTCAATGGATAAAATGCATCTTAGTGTTTTCCTGATCATTTCTTGGTTTTTTTGAGAGGTTTTCTGGATCATCCCAACAGTTCATTCGTCCAAAAAGCCATGGTACGTTTTTGCACTTTATCTGATATCGGTTTGTGTTTAAAAATTTAACCCTTACGAGACAAGTCCACTGTTTAGAATCTCCAATGTTAAAAGAAAAGACCAAAGAACTCATTACATTGAGGGATTGGAAGCAAACATCAAAAGAATGAATCACATTTGAAAACAACTGGAAAAGAGAAACCAGGATAGTGTTCGTTGGTGAATCCTAGTCGGCGGCTTAGGCTCTTACGAGAGGTAACAGGCTTAAGTAATTAAATAAACTATTCATCTTAACCCTAATCAAAAACAATATGAGTATGGGTCTTTGATAAGGTCTCAAAAAAAGAAATAGTCTGTATTCGTAAAGAGTTATATCTGTATTGTTAGTTTCGATTTGCATACAAAAGAACCTATAGAAGACTTTAACAGATTTATAATTTATGTAAAAATCTCCTTCAATTCATAGTATTATTGTTCTCTTTCTCATAAACTACCCACTTACAAAAGCTGTTTACTGATTGCATAATAACTGACTGACAATTCTTCATTGTTGTTTTAAGCTTTCCCCTATACTAATAATATGGTATGTGCTACTGATGTCAATCGATATAAGTAGTATGTATTATCAATTGAACGTGAAATGTCTGACAGCAGAAGGTTAAGAAGATTAAAGAAAAGAGAACGAGAACAGTGAATGAGTGATATGGAAACGAAAGAACAATGAAGTCTGAAACAATTAACTGACATATTACTATCTAGTTCTCAGATCTCTACAAATGATTCTATCGTGTTCAAATACATTCGATTACCCCTTTCCTGTGTTCTCGTTCACTACAATAGATCTATAAGACAATGGAGTTTAGTATTCGTCCATATTCATTTATAAACGATATATATAGACGATATTTAAGTTTTTATTTGGTGTTTTATGAAGTTATGTTTTCCTATTGTTGATTCGCTGAACTACACTCGATCGATCTTTATTAATCTGTATGATCCTTTAGTGGATCCTTATTTATTGATTGTATTTATAAATTGATTATATTCCTAAATACGAAATAGTAATGGAAATATAGAACACAAATTTTGTCTAAGTTAGAGATTATTGGCTTGATATGACCATCATTGAGATTCGAATCAATTATCTAGTATTTCATGAATGTTATATACCACTCTATACAGCCTGGTAGTCATTAATTTGTTTAACAGATATGAATTCCACAGATTGAACTTATGAGCCAATTGAAGTTAGACCACCATGAAAAACCTGGCAGCACTTGACGGCCGTTTCGTCCTTCAAGAGATACTCCTGAAGTTCTGGTGAGAAGCCGTTAACAGTGGAGTTCAACCAGGTCTGTTGTGCGATATCAGCTCACTGAAGACAATGGTGTGCGGTAGCGCAACTTCGTGGATTGGTTGAAGTGAGACATTAACACCGTCAGATGCCGGCCAGCTCAATGGTCTAGTTGGTTGAGCGTCTGGCGCGAGACTGATGGATCCTAGGTTCGAATGTCGCGGGGTGCGGGATCGTGAATGTTCACTGCTGAGGAGTCCTATACTAGGATGAGACGGCCGTCCAGTGCTTCCAGGTTTCCCATCGTGGTCTAGCTTCAGCTGACTCATGATTTCAATCTGTGAGATATGAATTAATTAGAACAAGTTTGTATATATACAAGATGAAATCTGACCAGTTGGCATTGACATAATGACTCCTTCAATTGGTAACTTGACATTATTCATAACAATCAGTTAATTAAATCTTGTATAACAAAAGAAACTAGTTATATTTTAATATTGATGTTTATACTGTGACTTGAATTTAGTTTCCATCACTTAGACATAGTCTTAAATGAATTTCATTTGTTATTGTATATAGGGATAGCTCCGACCATCTCAAAATATTCTCACCTATCACTCAAACTCCTTTAGTGAGAAAAAACAAAAAAACAAATAACATTTACATAAATGAACTTTAGTAAGAAGTATTTGAATGTGACCAACTTGGTCTCGTGTGCTGTTACGGGTATGAGGGCTGATTTCACTTCCCGGCTGCCCACACCGTAGAAAGGTATTTCTTGAGGAACCTAGAAAGGAAGTTGGATTAATGTTGGCCTTAACGACCTGTGAGCGTGACCGCAGAGCCCAAGGGACAACTGCTTGAGGCCGGTCGCGCACGGCCTTTTCGTGGGAGGTTTTCGACGTGTTAACTCCGTTCTTCAAAGAACCTTACCGCCGGAAACGGAAATCCGTGAGGTAAGGTGAGGTGTGACATTTTTAGGGTCGACCTTTTCTAACCCCTTATTTCCTTGTGAGAAGGCAGCACCGCTGCAGATGCTGGTTTTCCGAGGGAAACACTTTACTTCCGTCACACCGCTCTACAGTCAGCGGCACGACTCCGCCCTCAGACCTTGAGTTGCAGCTTTTACTCTTACCGTTCTCTAATCGACCTGCCTGGCATGGCAGAACCTACAGGAACATATGTTCCAGTCAATATAGCTCAGTTTGGTCATCACGATAGGCCAGCCCAACCACCACGTCGAGGTAGCAGCTACGGTCGGTAAAAATATGGAACGCTTCACGATTTTTCGTGTCATCCTTGCGCGATGCTCAGTGGTATTGGAGTAGGTTGGAAGAAAGCTAGGGGCAACCAGACCAAAACATGGCACAAATCCATGAATTCACTGACAAGTGGACTGAGGCATGTTGATAGGTGTAGACTACTTGGTTGGAGACTGTGAGATGATAGCAACCGCTGGTTAGAGACGTTGATTGACATGACTCAAAATCGTTTGCAATGGCACAGGTGCATCCACTCTTTGTGTTCTCCCAAATTCTAATCTTCTGAATTCTTCATGTCCCCTTCTTTTTTTCTCTTTCCAAATTTATTTCACTGTACTATACTCCTTGGATAACATCTTCAAACCCTAATCTTTCCGATTACTGCTTATACTCTTACCTACCTCTACCACTGCGAGATTTGAATCGACAAATACATCTCTGTGCTAATGTGGTGTGGCAACTCGAACTGATGTACGTACGTACGAAGTTCTACGTTTTTACTGAATGACTGGCTGAAATGAAACTTAGTTCCTAAATCACATATATGATCCCACCATAAGCATTACACATTACTTTCAACAACGAGATTAGCAATTTCAGCTTCATAGGAAAGAACAGAACATAGTTGGACTGATCTTATTCACAAATTAGGATTGTTAAAACTAGTGGTTGGGTTATTAAGTGTTTGTCTCATTAATAAATAATCTATTTCGGTATATTTGTACATATAATTTGCTTAATGAGTAATCTATGTTTATATTCACTTCTACGAGAGATCACAAGTAGAAATCAACAAACATTAGACCGTTTTTATTTCCTACTATAGGACTCTTAATTAGTACACTTTCATAAACTCATAGTGACTAGTAAAATTCAATAAAGTGGTTGTGGAATTAAGTATGAATGATAATCATAGATTGTAACGGAGATCTCTTTCGAAGGCTTAAACAACTAAGTAGTTTGAAGGTAACATACTGGCAATGAAACTTGAATGTCATAGATGTACACTTCTGCATAGGCTCATACTATGAAAAAACCTCTCATATAATTAATTCTGTTTCTAATGGTAGTCAGTTTATAGAATCCATATAAATCGTTTTTACAGAGTTCAATTATACGTTAACTGGTTGGTTGATTGGTTTATCTTTTGAAAGGAAAATGACACTTCTCTTTGACTGACAAACTTTATTTCAAGTCTTTGTCTATTATTCATCTAGTTTATCCCGATAGAAAAAAAAAACACAACCGGTTTATTCAAATCATCACCAGTAGTTTCTTAAGCTGACTTAAAATATCGACTTTTACGAAGTACTCATTCTTTATCTGTAGGTTACTAGTATTCGATCATAGGTGTCTTCGAAACGTTGCTCGTATATCATGGGGCCATCGAGTAAGTAACACAGTTGTTAGGAAACGGGTACTAGGTAAGGATGGCAAATCAATTGATGACGTAGTGAAACTTGATCAGTTAAGATGGCTGGGACACGTGTTACGTATACCCAACGACCGACTGCCTCGACGTGCGATGTTCAGTGGTATAGGAGTAGGTTGTTACTGACTGACTGACTTATCTGTATTTAAAAAAAGAAATAATAATTTAATCCTTCCAAAGATATTAACTTTTTTATTTGTGTTACTTTACACTACTTACTGATAGTCAGTAGTTTAATTTTTTTTGCGCATTATTTAAACATATCTTTACTAAAGAATTCCCAAATATTCACATATAAAAAAGTCTTTCATCTACATAATTTGGTAAAAAAAACCATAAAATTGTATATATTTTATATAATGATTAATGTGAAATGAACACATTTTGTATGTTAGCAGTGTACATTTAAAACGAGTAGAATTCATAGAGTGTAAATTATATAAATGAATGTCATACAATGAACAGCTCAAAACCAATTAGACGATTTGAACTTCTAAGATAACCTAGCCCTCCTATCGTATCCACACGAACAAATGCAGATGAAGACATCCAATGTAGCATCAGTTTCTGCATCAGTAGGCCTCAGCATACACAAGGGGAAAGCCAAGGTCTTCAAATATAACATGGAGAATAGTAATCCAATCACACTTGATGGCGAAACTCTGGGAGTTGTAGAATCCTTCACGTACCTGGGATGAACAAGGAGGTTGAGACGCAGACGTAAAGGGGAGGATTGGCAAAGCATCAGCCGCATTCCCTATAATTGAACAACATTAGAAACTCAAAACAACTTTCAACCAATATCAAAGTGAGAATCTTCAATACGAACGTCAAGGCAGTTCTACTGTACAGAGCTGAAACTTGGAGAACTACAACAACCACAATCAAGAAAGTACAAGTATTTATAAATAGCTGTCTACGCAAGATACTCAACATCCATTGGCCGGATACCATCAGCAATAGCCTTCTGTGGGAGAGAACAAACCAACTTCCAGCTGAAGAAGAAATTAGGAAAAGACGATGGAAATGGATAGGACATACATTACGCAAATCACTAAACTGCATCACGAAGCAAGCCCTAACTTGGAATCCTGAAGGGAAACAGAAAAGAGGAAGGCCAAAGAACACATTACATCGGGAAATTGAACCAGATATGAAAAGGATGATTTATAACTAGAAAGATCTGGAAAGGATTGTTGAGGACAGGGTTGGATGGAGAATGCTGATGAGCGGCCTGTACTCCTTCACGAGGAGTAACAGGCATAAGTAATTAATTAAGTTACATAAATGAATAAAAAATAGATCAACAATGCGGATTGCACGAAAAAAAATACTTCTTTACAGTTAACTTTCTGTCATCGTTTGACTCTTATATACGTTGTCCTACATTAGAACTTCAATATCAATACCAGTTAAATAAATGAGTGTGCTCAAATTTACAATGAGATCATAAAAAGGAATACTGTGAAAAGAAAGTAGTATAATTCAGGCGAATAATGAGATAACATGACGTATGAGATTATGTAATAAAAGGCTAATCATGAATTGTTTTATTTTATAACTAATATAACTGTGGATCGTAGTGCTTTAATATTTTTCTATTCCTTAACCTTCCATTTAATCCGCAAATTATTGTCATATTTATTAATATCCCAGACTTATCGTTAAATAGTTATTATCTTAACACTCTGGTCTGGTATTGAGTACAAACCATAATTTTTTAATAATGTTGTCATGTAGTCAGACATTTCAAATACATTATTGCTTGGGTTTTAAGTCAAAATTGAATTCAGTACAACGGAAAACTGATCTGCCCTTCATCTTCGTCTTTTGACTGGCCACTGGGTAAGAAGAAGCTTCAGATCAATACATTATAAAGCGCTGATTGTCGTTTATTGATTGGTGTATTAAGTGGTGGTTAGAAGGCCATCGGTTCTACTGGGAACTAATCGGTATTCAGAATAGAGAGAAAGTACACAATCGCTGTCTTCTCGTTACGGCCCACTCACACGGACTGAGGTACAACCCAAGTGTTCGTTCTTCCAGCGTAAACTAAATAACCAATCAGTTAACTAATGAGACTGAAGTTATAGGTAGCACAATATTGTCCCACAAATACATACACGAAGCTACATGGGTCCTCCCGGAGGAGAAGAAACAGATCGACCATATCTGCATCAATTAAAAATTTAGAAGGACAATGGAAGACGTGAGAATCAGAAGAAGAGCTGACATAGCTTCAAATCACCACCTGGTTGCGGCCAAGATGAAACTAAAGCTAGTGAAGTATTGGACAACTGGGCAAACAGCAATACAAAGGTTCAATGCAGCATTTCTTCAGCATACTGTTCAACTCGAAAAATTCAAAATAGCTCTCAACAAAAGGTTTCAAGTTTTACAGGATCTACTGAAAGAAAAAGAAATTACTGTGGATAACAGCTGGAAGGAGATTAAATAAACTTTAACTTCAACGTGTCTGGAGGTGTTGGGCCGTCAGAAGTATCATCATAAGGAACGGATCTCTATCGAAACCCTGCACAAGAAAAGAAGAAAAAAGACAGCAATTAACAACAGCCGAATACAAACAGAGAAATTCAAGGCACAGGCCAAATACACGGACGAAAACAAGCGGATAAAGAAGAGCATAAGAGACGATGAACAGAAATACGTGGGAGATCTAGCAACGACGGTGGAAAATTCTACAAGATAAGGGAATATGACACAACAAAAACATTGGCAGAGAAATATATTAAACCAGTGAGACCAATCAAGAACGAAGAAGGCAAACCGATCACTGTGATTCGAGAATAAAGGAACGGACTGACAGAACATCTTGAAGAACTCTTGACTAGGTCAGCTCCACTGAACCCATCGGACTTCGAAGCAGTACACATAAATCTTCCTACAGGTGTTGCTCCACCAACCATCGAAGAAATCACGATTGTCATCGGAGAAATCAAGATTGGGAAATCAAAAGGACCTGATAATATACCAGGTGAAGCACTGAAGTCAGACACAGAAGTGACAGCAAGTATGTTTCACATTTTATTGAGAAAGATTTGGAAGGAGGACCATGTACCGGCAGATAGCAAAGAAGGTTACTTCACCAAGATAACATAGAAAGGAGATCGTGACAAATGAAAGAACTGCAGAGGAATCACCTTATTATCGGTACCATTAAACGTTTATAACAGTGTTGCTGAACCAGATGGAAGATTAAGTAGACCCTCAGCTCCGACATTAACAGACAGGATTCCATAAGGATCAGTCGTGTACAGACCAAATCGCGACATTACGGATCATCGTTGAGCAACCGATTGAATCAGACTCATCACTATGCATTAACTTCCTCGACTATGGGAAAACATTCAACAATTTAGATAGGAAGACTCTATGGAAACTCCCTTGACACTATGGAACATATGAGATTGTCAATATCATATGGAATTCATGCGACGAAATACAGCGCAAAGTCGTGCATGGTGGTCAGCTAACAAATGTATTTCAAGAAATGACCAGCGTCACTTTCTCTTTCGTCTCTTGGTCGGCTGGATTATGAAGACGGAATACAGTGGACAGTTGGGATGCGGCTAGACGATCCGGACTTCGCAGATGACCAAGCCCTTCCATCACATACACTGCAACAAATGCAGGTCATGACAAACAGTGTGGCAGCAGTCTCTGCATTGGCAGGCCTCAACATTCACAACGGAAAAAGCAAGATCCTCAGATACAACACGGAAAACACCAACCCAATCACACTTGATGGTGAAACTTTGAAAAAGGTGGAAACTTCCTCGTACCTGAACAGTATAGTCAATGGAGAAGGAGAATTTGATGCAGACGTAAGGATGAGGATTGGCAAAGCATTAGCAGCATTCCTACAACTGAAGGCCATATGGAGCTCAGAATGACTGTCTGTAAACCAACATCAAATTCAGGATCTTTAAAACGAACGTAAAAACAGTTAATTCTGCTATACAGAGCTGAAACTTGGAGAACTAATACAATCGCCATCAAAGTAGTACAGATATTTCTAAACAGTTGTTTAAACAAGATAGTGAATGTCTATTGGCCGGATACCATCAACAACAACCTACTGTGGAACAGAACAAACTATTTTCCAGTTGAAGAGGAAATAAGTAAAAGTCGCTGTTCGTGGATAGGTTATGCATTGTGAAAGTCACGAAACTTCATCACGATGCAAGAGTTCACTTGGAATCCTGAAGCGAAAAGTAAAGGAGGGAGACTAATAGATATAATACGTCGGTGACTGGAAGCAGACATCGAAAGAACGAATGGCAACTAAAAACAGCCGCAAAGGATCGCCCAAGACAGATTTTGATAGTGAATCGTGGTAAGCGGCCTATGGTCCTCCAATAGGGGTTACAAGCGAAAGAAGCTTGAAAGCGTTGTGGTCTGGTCTGTTTGTATTTAACCCATGTGTGTCTGAAATATACGATTCATACAGCAAAGTGTTATATTTCTATTCTGGACTGAACAGACTGAGCTAGGCGAAAAGCTACTGTACGGAGGATCATTGAGGATTAAGAGTTGAACCGATGATTCTTGTGTTGGTTAACGCACTATTGGTTTAGCACAGGGAGAGAGTAACAGAAATCGGTATTATGACCAGTAATCTTTTCACATGCTGATTGATAGAAACATAATTCATGACAAGTATTAGAAGTGAGAAAAGTTGAGAGCACGGGGTTTTAGAAGGATTCAAGTAGTTTGTCGGAATGATTTGGTATAAAATGAAAAGAATCAATTTGTAGCGTGGCGTCGAGTTGAGATTAACTATGAACACCGCTACCAAGAAACACGTGCCAGATAAATCAGAAGGCGAAGGTTGAACGTAACCAAAGAAACCTATAAAATCCCCGAGAAGCCAAATACCAGAAGGCAGGTAATGGACCAAGTCGAGATATGTATTTGCTGGCGATCTCGTGGTATCGAAAGGATACCGAGATCGTGCCAGGATACAAGCTTGGTTACAGAACGTAACCGAATTCACGCGAAGTCACAATCAAAGTTTGTGAATAATAATTATGGAAGCATAATATAGCTGCCATTAGCACAGTTAAACAAAGAGCACATTAAACAAGCACAGGTACAATTGGTTATAATAATAATTGTTTTTATTAAACCAGTCGTGTTCTCGTGATAAATGTGAGTCATTACAAATTAATGTCTCCTGAAACGTTTGCCTATCAAGTGGCCTCTTCATGAAACGATCAAGAACTGCTCCTCGTCGATTTAACACGAGAATAAATGTATCTCCGCATAAGGACTTAAAGGAAGGTTAGATGAGTCGAGAGATATGTTTGTTAACACTAGCTCAGGCCTTCCAGCCTTCATTCAAAAACTTACATTCGTTTGTTGATAATTTCTGTAGAATCATGATATCTTTATATAGCACCACGTTGTAATTCCCCAAGCCACTGATGCTATTTCTTCCGTTTCGTTTGGGTATGTTCTTGAGAAGACGTCGATTACAATATTGTACAGTGAATATTGTAACTGTGGCATTTAAGTTTAGAGGAAGTATTTTGCCGCGGTATTCGGTAGTTGGGGATGAAGGCGTTAATTGGTTTGTTTGCATTTGTCGGGATTTACTTAATGCATCATCTGGCATTATTGCTGCATGTTCTATATATGTATAAATATCTTTTATTTGTCTAGCGACATATATTTATGAGTTGCACCTCCTTACTACACAAATCTGTTTAGTTGGTCTGCTCCGTGAATATGATTATTATTGTGTTCAAATGCTGAGTAATCAAATGAAGATCAATAATTAATCCTACATTACACTAATCTGGACTTATATACCTTTACTCTTCGTAAGCTTGGAACTTCCCAACCATCGAGTCAATGTATACAAATAGCCAGTTTGTGTAAAAACCTAGTCTTCAGTAGTAAGGAGAGGAGATCTATAGACCTTTATTAATCCTTGCAGTTTTTAATACTGTGGAGGTTCAATCTCGTTTTGAATATATCAACAAAAGGTGCTGATATTACTTGTTCCGGTAGTGTGGTAACTCGAACTGGTGTACGTACGTACGGAGTTCTACGTTGTTACTGACTGAATTCCAGTAATTTACTACTCGGTACGAGAAACGTAACTCCAGATGTAAAAGATTTGACCTCGGTTTTCTGGACGTTCTTCGAATGTCCTCTCAAATGATCAGTCCTAGATGGAAGTAAAAGATAAGACAGCGCCGTGACCTTGAAATTCCTCAAACAGTTCTGATTGGCTCGTCCATAAATTAGAGTCCTACCGACATGTTAATACCAAGGTCATCGTTCAGTATACGATAAGCTGATATTAGGTCACCCCGTATTCTACGGTATGATAACGGAAATAAGTTAACATGTCCCAGTCTGTCTTCATAAAATAGGCCACATAAACCTTTTACCATCTTAGTACCCCGTTGTTGGACTCTCCAGCATACCTGCTTCATACTTGATACAAGGACTCGCTGCTTGAATCCCATATTCCAAATGTGGTCGCACGTAAATCGGGTATAATAATCTAAACATTTCATCTAAATACTGGAAAGACCTACGAATAGACCATAACACCCTCTAGCCTTTCGCAGCAGCAGCATTACAGTGGCTACTGGTTTTAAGACCACTGCTTAATACAACTCCTAAAACTTTATAGTTTCTTACTTTGGGTAGCACGAACCCACATATTGTGTAGTGATACGAATCATCATAGTTATTTAATTGCATCACCA
The DNA here is from genome assembly GCA_944470375.2 of Schistosoma guineensis. Classification (NCBI taxonomy): domain Eukaryota; kingdom Metazoa; phylum Platyhelminthes; class Trematoda; order Strigeidida; family Schistosomatidae; genus Schistosoma; species Schistosoma guineensis. The sequence goes on along the minus strand of OX103897.1, from coordinate 16,737,784 downwards.
CATTCTTATCAGGATTTACTTCTAGTGACCACCTGTCCAACCATGACACCAATGAGCTAAGATCATCCTGTAATACTATTCTATCCGACATACTGTGTATGGGTCTCCAAATTTTTATGTCATCAGCGAAGAGTAGAACGGATGATTTTGCTACAGTTGGCAATTCCTTTACATAAAGTAAAAAGAGAAGAGAACCGAGGGTTGTACCTTGGGGAACTCCTCTTTTTACGGGTACCCACGGGGAAAGAGCTCCATTAACCCTTACCCTTTGTCTCCTGTCATGGAGGGAGTTACTTATCCAATCTACGACGGTTTAATGGATTCTAAAACGTTCCAGTTTGGATTTAAGACCAGAATGGGAGACCTTATCTAAGGCCTTATTTAGATATATGAAAATCACATCCACAGGAGCATTCCGATCCTTTGCCTCAGCCCACTCTTCTCGTGCAATGAGGAGATTTATCAAGCAAGATAGGCCTTTCCGAAAACCATGTTGTGTCCTGGAGAAAAGATTATATCCTTTAACATAGTTTATAACAGATATCCGAATGATTTTTTCAATCAGTTTTACAACCGCACTAGTCAAGCTAACGGGTCTATAGTTACTGACTTTTCTGTACTAGAAATTTATGCTTAAGCAATCGGTGATATCACGCGTAGGAAATACCATTAAGGATGGGCCATACAGTTGACTCTATGATAAATGTGGGATCGTTTTAAAATTATGGTCTCCTGGTGACAAAAGTATTTTTTACCCACAATTTATTGTTAGGAAGTACACTGATTTGCAACTTTGATCGTAAACTGGTACGAATATCGTAGAGGTATTTGTTTGGGAAAACTAGTAGGTGAGCCTTTGACATTAGGTGTCAGAAAAATGGATAAAACTCGTACATACAAATCAAGTGATTTGTGTGACGCATGTGTACTCAACGGTCCTTTGTACCAATATTTATATGTTCAAATAAATAAATAAAGCACGGTAAAGGGTTATAAACTTATAAATGCCCGTTGATGGTGTTAAATTAACGTATCCTCTCAAAAATCTCTTGCTCTGTACTATGAATCACTTACTCGCATTCCCTGTCGCATTGGTTAGAACGTGCTAAAGTTTTCGGGTCTTCCGAGTGTATAGTTTACCTGTACCTGTGAAACTTCAGGACCTGGCGTGGAGCATTGACGGGTCTACTAATTTTTAGGATATCTTAACCCAAATCCTAATAGGATCTGTTTTAAAACCAAAGAAACATTCTGAACAAGGACTCCTCATATGGCTGCTTATACTCTTTCTTGGCAACCTTAGGACTCTAGCAAGACTCCTTTAAACAGTCATACACATCTTCACCATCATTACCGTAACCTCTTGTAGTGGGGCCAACGAAGCAGTGTTTCAAAACAACTGTCTTATGATCGTATCCAAACCTTTGATGGCCCTTGGAGGCTCGCCAGTCACCGGTATATATCATAGTTCCTGATCATTTTTGAGTTAGTTGGACCAAAGTCTCGGCCAGGCGACTTTAAATCTCTCCAGTCTTTTAATTTCCTCTATCATACTTCTGCCGAATGCCCTGGTACGGGCGAGGGTGTGAAGAGTCTGTTCTCTAAATGCTCTCACACGAGTACATGTGCATAGCCATTGTCAAGGAAGTCCTACTGATTGTCTTCTCGCAGCAGGAGTGTTGTCTACGAAATTGAGAGAACAAAAAGCAAATGTCCACTGGGGACTTAAACCGAATTGGTGGGTATTGAGGACCGATCTCGGCGAGTTGTAAAAACTTGATTCCAGGCCAATGATACGCAGGTGCTCCAGGATCATTTGGGAAAAACTGTGTAAATCTATTCTTGATCACTGACTACTACCATGTTACTACATCTCCTAACGTTGGTCCACTGTCTTGTGGGTTAGACCTCTAGGTCAAAGGGTCGAGTGGTGAGCTCCTGAGAAAACCACCTGCCTCTGTCTAGTCATTTGGGCAGTATCCCAGCCCTCACGCAAATCGAATGACGAAGTATGTCGCATATTTATTTAGCACCCCCTTGTACCAATGGTTTTGCGCTTAAATAATGAAAAGTAATACATGAGTTCCATCTTTTGCTGACACCCGAACAACGAGGGCTCCCGTAATAATTCTCCTAAACATACCCCCCAAGACACCACTGTAGCAGTCATTAGTCCTTCCACTACAGCTTGCGTGTCTGTCATCGAGTACACAACTAAGAAAATTTTCCTCAGTCTTAATTTAAACAAACGAGTAACTGCCCGGTTTTAATAGATTTTCTGCAACAGTAGTTATGACTACAATCACACACCATTATATTTTCTAACAACTTCCTGGTTTGTAAACAGTTTGCACGTTCACCATGGACTTGACTGTTTAGATTACATTGCATCCTGGGTCAATTACTCTGATCACAGGATGTTACCCATATATCCTTATCCAAAAATAGTCAATGCCATTAATAAACAGGTCCGATAGAAGTATCTCGCGGGAAAGTGTTTGTTGCCTAAGTCAAATTACTGGGGGCTTGTATTCAAACACTGTTAGTCAATCTTCAGTCGATGTCAAAGTTTTACTTAGGCCATTTCTTTAGTATTTACTAGGCGATAACCTTACAGCAACGACATATTTTATTACGAAATTTAGGATGGCTTTAAGACATTTTCTAACCTAAAACTAACTCTAGGGCCAAGAAATATTTGTCTATAATGGGGTCAAGTGACTTTTCCAAGTCGAAATATATGCTTAACGAAGTATTAATGAGATTTTTGTTCATGGAGTTGGTATGTTATTCAGTCCTGACAAAATCAACTGTTTTATCTAAATTCTGACTGGTTTATCCCTCCAGTTAGTCACTTCTAAGAATTGAAATTTTTAGGTGTTCCAATTATTTGTCTCAAGTGTCTCCAATAAACACATTTTTTAAACACTAATTATAAGTGTTCTAAAACATTTGATCTCGGCTTTAGCTGTAGTTAATTCTGAGTTTTCGAATATCCGACTAAGCGTAGACTCAGCTGAAAATGCTACAACATAGTCCTCTCTCTTATTACTTTTCAGCTTCTTAATAATGCTTAAAATCGATGAGTCTGTCTGCCTTTAAGTTAATAGGTGGCAAAGTTAACAAGACTAAACCCTATTTAAACTCCCTAAACTTAGGCTTCCAGTTTTCTAGTCATTTGAATTAAATTGAGACTATTGGTTTTATATCTGTTTCATTATCTACTGGTTAATACAGCTGAATATAGAGAATCCACTGATGACTTCCTTGGCGTAGATTCTCAACAAACAGTATAACCAGCTTCTCCACAAAACCTCATAGAAATTCTAGTAAAAAATAGTCAGTAGCATTCATGGAATTTAATTATATTATTTATTTAAACACATAGATAATGGTACAAGAGGACACCAAATACATTCGCGCCACATAAATCTCATTTGTGTGAGAGCTGTGATACTCCCCGAGTGCCCGAACCGAAGCAGGTGATTTTCTTAGGGGGCCAAACTCAGAGACTGACCTAAAGGTCTGATCCACAAGGCAGTGGAGCATCGCAAGAAGATGCAATCCCATGGTAGCCGGTGACCAACAACTTGTTCATGCACCATGTGTTCCCTTAGGGTGCTGGAGCCTATGTGCACCATTGGTTTAGAATGAGGGTTTTCCAACTCTCCTAGATGGATCCTCCGTAACTACCAACGCGGTTAAAGCACCGGACATTCGTTTTTCGTCCTTTCAATTTCGTAAACAACACCCATGGTATGAGGAGGCAGTAAGTAGAACTTCCCTGGCAGAGGCTATACACGCGTGGCCATGTGAGAGCATTTCGAGAAAGAAAGCTAACTCTCCCCACTCTCGGTCATATTAGGGCATTTGGGGGGGCATTCATACAAACACTTCTTAAAACTTTCCTGTTCCTTGTCTTTAAAAATTGAATACACATATAAGTTCTTCTATACAACTATTTAGTGTGAATTGCAATGAATACCCTTACATTTCTTTGATACTTATCATTTGTTTTTGTCTTCATTTCTTTAACACAGAAAAGTGTACATCAGAAAAAAATACACAAGATAATTGGGATTTAATTTTAGAAATTTGTGAAAAATACGCTAAACAAGAGTAAGAATTTTTTTCATTTTCAATTGTCTAGTTACATAGGCCAGCAATTTGTATTCAAACAATATGTAAACGAATATTTCATAAAAATCCAAATGTATCTATACGATCTATAACAGTAAGTAACCTATCATATTTATACAAATGATTCCCTAACTCCCCCTCTCTCCCTTCCCTTCCCCCCCCCGAAATAAAAGTTATTAGATGCATGCAGTAAAAATTGTGGCAAACAATTTAATCGAGAATTAGCTTCAAAAGATTTTTCACAATTAATTAAGAAAAATTTTTCGGTAATCATAATTCTGATTTTATTCAAAGTAACTTCATTGTAGAGTTTACAACGTATTCCATCTATTAAATTAATTGATATCTTTGAAAAATGGTCAATTGAATTTAAAAATGATTCAGAATTAGCGTATATTCTCTAATTATTCATTCGAATAGACTTCTTCATTTTTAGATTAGCAGCTAGTTTTTATAATTGGGTTAAAACTGAATATCCAGATCTTGTGAAACAAGCAATGAATGAAAGACAAGTTAGTTTAAGAGAATGTTCCCATGAGATTATAATCATTTCATATATATTACTTTTTAACAAATGAATTCTTTCTTCTAGTACTATATCCATCCTTATATTCAATCTTTCTATTATATATTACCACTGCTGAATTAACTACCTCTATGAATTCAATGTTCATCTTGCTGTGCTAATGAGGTATGACAACTTGGATCGATGCATATATTTGCCTGCTCTTACGTTGTAACTGACTGACTGTTCCTGTACTGTCATGTTTATTTATATACAACTATTTTAGTAATATCTCGGTTGTTATGTGTTTTGTTTTTCTTCACACAAGACATCTTTACAGATTAATAAAAGAAACTGGAATTAATAAGTCAAGTGTAAGTGAGATTATATCGGAAAAAGACGATACTCTCATCTGCTCCCAGTCCAGACGTTCAGAACGATAGGTGGAACATTTCAGAGAACAGTTCAGCTGGCCTTCAGTTACTCTACAACTACCCTCCATTCCCAGACAGTGTGAATGGAACATTGAAGTAGGTCCCCCAACTCTTGCTGATGTTCAAAAGGCTATAGTTAGTCTGAAACGAGGAAAGGCAGCTGGTCCAGGTGGACTGGCTCCAGAGGTCTTTAAGGATGGTGGTCCAATTTTAGCGATTAGGTTGACTAATATTTTAGCTAAGATCTGGGAGTTAGACGTTATTCCATCTGACTGGTCGCAATCACTTATCGTCCCAATATATAAGAAAGGGTCAAAATCATCCTGTGACAACCACAGAGGGATTAGTTTAACTAATATAATATCTAAAATACTAGCCTCGATAATTATCAGACGCCTAACTAAGACTCGTGAACTGCAAGCACGAGAGAACCAAGCTGGCTTTAGACCTGGTCGTGGCTGCATCGACCACATATTCACCATTCGTCAGATTCTAGAACACAGGCATACTTATCGGCGTCCGACAATGGTGGTCTTTCTCGACTTAAAAGCAGCATTTGACTCGTTAGACGGCGAGATTCTATGGCAGTGTCTGTCATTGAAAGGCGTACCCCAGAAGTACATAAACCTTGTAAAGGCTCTTTACTCGAACACTACTAGTCGAGTCAGAGCTTATGGCGAACTGTCATCTACTTTTGCAACCTCAAGTGGTGTCCGTCAAGGCTGTCCACTTTCCCCATTTTTGTTTAACTTCATCATACATCTACTGATGGAAATAACTTTCTCGTCGACTGAGTTCTCGGGTATTGATCTCCTACCAGGAAGTCTACTTATCGACATAGAATACGCAGATGACATAGTCCTGTTTGGTGAAGACGCTGATAAAATGCAGTTTTCTGGTAGCACTAAGGAACAATGCCAGAATGTTTGGGATGCGCTTCTCTTCCTCTAAATGTAAGTTGTTGCTTCAGGACTGGTCTGCGTCAACACCTGAACTAAGGATAGGGAGTGAAGTAGTCGAACGCGTCGACAACTTCACTTATCTTGGAAGTCTGATCAGCCTTAATGGGTTGGTGTCTGACGAAATCTCAGCACGGATTCGAAAAGCACGTTTGACTTTTGCCAACTTACGTCACCTATCGTGAACGCTAGATATTCGTCTGTCAATTAAGGGACGAGTATACTACGTAAGTAATAGTGAGGTTAGACGTAGAGTATTAGGGAATGATGATAGTAAATCAGTTGATAAGGTTGTGAATCTTCATCGACTGAGATAGTTGGGCCACGTGCTGCGTATGCCTGAACTCCGATTACCATGACGTGCAGTGCTGATTAGTGTTGTAGATGGATGGAAGAAAGTTAGGAGTGGCCAAACCACAATATGGCATCAGTGCTTGAGGTCACTAACTTCTAGTCTTAGCCATGTTGGTAAATGTAGACTACTTGGTTGTGGTTCGCGTGACTATCGTAACCAATATTTGGAGACTCTTGGTGACATGGTTCAGAATCAATCACAATGGCGTAGGTGTATACACTCTCTGTCTTCCATTAAACTAAGAGATTAAAATCGCTTCATATCTTTCTTTATGCGTACTATTTCTTTCTTCCTGTGCTATATCCTTATACCCAATCTTTCTTTCATATATTACCACCATTGACTTAACTCCTATGAATCCAGTGTTTATCTTGTTGTGCTAATGAGGTGTGGCAACTTGTACCGATGCATATATGTGCCTGGTCCTGATTTGCAACTGACTGACTGAGACTGATTTTAGGTATGTTTCGGTAAAGTTCAATAGTGAATTATTGTCGTAAGTGGTTTTCTCAAGTTGTGTTCACTAAACTTGATATGGCAACTTGAGCTGGCGTACATTTATTCCTGGGTTTACACTGACTGACTAACTAACTAACTGAAGAGGCCTACCGTCAGTTACTATTTACCTTCCTTATTGATCTACTACAAATGACAGTCTCTTTTGAACATTTAGTGAACTGCCTTTTAGCACTAAATCATTGTAGCCTATCAAAAGTTCATAACGTATCTACTATTAGGTGTAAGCTCTAGCAAAATTCCGAATTTCCAATACTTTAAATAACAATATAAGCATATCTAAGATACATTTCTTACCTTGAAAACTGAAGAATATTGTCTCACAACTAACCTGAATCACCATCTAGTGTAACAGTAATAGATGAAATCATTTAGCGAATATAGATCACTTTACTCACCAGAATCTTAATGAATGCTCAAAAGTTGGTGAGGTTTTTACTAACATCATTTCTAACATCTAAAATATTCAAATACTTATCGCAAGATAAATGTATTGCACAGTAACCTACATTTTTCTCACTCTATTTGCACAACATAATCATTGAATAATGAAGGCATTCAAATGTTTTTGCAGGTACCTAATCGTAAATGCCACGTTATATTCATTTTACTTTCATCACTAGTTTAAGGTGTCTTTTTGGGAAATCTTATGGATACTCAATTGTGCATTTCTCCTACTGCTGTAATTAATCGTTCAAGCTATGAACAAGCGAGTGTAGAAAAGCGCAACTTGATTGGGTATCCTAACCATCTGTGTTTAATGTTAGTTAATAACTGTCAACAAAATATCACGGACTTGTAATAATATTATGATAGGATATTGTCGATGCCATTTTTCAAGTTCCAGTTATGGAAACTGTTATGTCTTGTAACCGCTAATTTATTATGGCTCCAAATACTAATTGATATCACGTGCTATATTCTCAAATCAAAATTCAAACTCTCGATTAGTTCAATTATATTGCCGGTAGAACCGGTGACCTATTGACTAATTGACCAATGAACAACAACGATACCTTAATGTTTATTGGTCCTTGAGCTCCTCCCAAGTCACTTGCCAATCAGAATATGCGAATAATAGGTAGATTATGACTCAAAGCACACAATCATCTACTTGAAGAGCTTAACCACATAGCACACAAAATAAGAAATCACACTTTAATCACAATCATACCGAAAAGTAATAGAGGGTGGAGCAAAAGTACATAATTAGCAATAACTAAAGAATGATAAAATGTATTATGACAGTTGATAGATGCACTGAATGTTTAAAATACGAGTAATATAGAGATACGATGATAAATTTATCAACTAGTTACGCAATAAAAATATAAATCATTTAAAAAATAGCCTTGAAAGTTCTGACTTTTTCCAATATTCATCCTGTTATTCATAGAAACAATCTATTGTGTGTTGTAATGCATGTCTTCATCATACTGATTACTTTATTCGTAAAGGAAGTATACGACATAATAATTATCTCTCCTAGTATTTTACTTTAACAGATAGTTAAACATGGTCCTTCACGCCAACATGTTGCACAATTACAAGCTAAAGAAGAAGAAGATCTAGCACAAGGTAAATAACTTTTATATTATAAACTTCATTTGAATAGTTCCCCCTTATTATATATTATCATCCTATTTACAATAAACTTTATGTAGCTTTATCTTTGTATATGTGTAAAAATGTTCAAAGCTTATTATTGTGGACCGCCGGGTGGCTACTCTAATTTCTACCGACTGACCAACTTCAGATATCCCAATACGACCCCCATACTGTTCCCAATCTCCAATATATCAGAACACGAACCGTAGATGAAAATTGTTTATGGGGTCAGGAGAAGAATAAGAATTTACAGAAAAATGCATATTTATACAGTTAGGACTACCGTGAATATTGACCAATAGGAAAATGACACCATTTCACGTTCAAGGATAGCTTTAGACTTAACAGGATAATTTTTAGGATATTTTTCTGAATATCCCAACACTTATCAACACAAAGAAACGTCTAAGTTACAGATTGTTATGCTGCTCAATAATTTGAGAAAAAATGAATCAGTTGAAATTCTGATTTATTCTTCTCAAGTTCAAGTATGCTAGTTCGTCTATCGACTAATTGCTTAACTTGATAAATGTCTAGGCTATTATGAGTTAACTTTGATCACTAATGAAGTAGTCTTAACTTATTTATTTATTTATTTTATTTTAACACATAAATATTGGTACAAGGAGGCACCAAATACATATGCGCCACACAAATCTCATTTGATATGTGTGAAGGCTGTGATACTGCCCAGGTGCCCAAACCAAAGCAGGTGGTTTTCTTAAGGGTCCACACCCTGAGCCTTCGACCTGAAGGTCTAATCCACAAGGCAGTGGAGCATCGTAAGGAGATGCAGTCCCATGGAAGCCCGTGACCAACAATTGGTTCATACGCTATTTATTCCCTCAGGTTACTGAAGCCCATGTGCACCATTGATTTGGTTTGGGATCCGGTTAAAGCGCCGGACATTCGCTTTTCGTCCTCTCATTTTCGTAAACAACACCCCCTCCACGAGAAGGCAATGAGTAGGAATTTCCTGGCAGAGGCTATATACGCGTGGCCATAAGAGAGCATTTCGAGAGGGAGAGCGGACTCTCCCCACTCTCTGCCATATCAGGGCATTTGGGGGCAATCTTAACTTATATAAGTTTTAGAACGTATACCCTTCTTCTAGCCCAGTTTTCAGTTTCATAGTTAAATATATAACACGCAATAAGGCAGTTGCATTTCTTATATTAATCTCTCATTACGATAGTATGGAATTATTTCCTGATATGTACATCAACATAAATGATAAATTACAGCACAAGCATAACTATATCAAAAGTGAAAGTAAGAAAAAGTTAGGTCACTAATCAACTATAACTAAGGAATAATAAATTATACAACGATAATTAATGGATCCATGAATAGTTTATAATTATTTTAATGTAGAAGGCAATAATAACACAGTTATCTAATTATTATGCAATAAAAATGTGAATGATAATCCGCAAATTAGTTCCAATGTCTTCAATATTCAATCCGTTATAACACAAATAGTGTCTTCCTTGAACTCCAGTATTCTTTCATTCATATACCTATTCACTCAGTGTTTCCAAAGATTTGGGGGCCCCCAAACTCCCTGGTACGGCCGAGAGTGGGGAGAGTCCGCTCTCACATGGCCACGCGTATATAGCCTCTGCCAGGAAAGTCCTACTCACTGCCTTCTCGTGGAGGGGGTGTTGTTTACGAAAATGAGAGGACAAAAAGCGAATGTCCGGCGCTGGGATCACCAATATCAGGACTGATCGCAGAAGCAGTGATGCAAAGACTAGAGGCCACGATATTACCAGTGATCAAGCCAAAAATTTGGATTCGCTACGTAGACGACACCTTCGTCATCGTCAAAAAGGATGAACTGGAAAACACATACAAATTGATCAACAACGTCTTCAATGACATCAAGTTCACAATGGAACAGGAGTCAAACAACCAACTAGCATTTTTGGATATATTGATCACTAGAACTGATACAGGAAAACTGGAAACTCAAGTATATAGGAAACCAACCCATACAGATCAAATTCTCAACTACAACAGCAACAACCCAAGGACTCACAAAATCAACTGCGTACACACATTGTTCAAGAGGGCGAGGACACACTGCAGCACACTGGCAGCACGAAGAAATGAAGAGAAATACCTGGAGGACATATTTCAAAAGAACGGCTACCCAATCAACTTCATCAAAAAACACCAACGGCACACAGCATCACAACCCAAGTCAAGCACAAAAATCAGTAAAAGGATCACCCTACCGTACATACAAGGAATATCAGAAACTGCAACGAGACTGCTGAAAACCTTCGGGATAGGTGTGGCACACAAACCAACAAAATCACTACAATCAATCTTATGCAAACCAAAAGATGAAATAACAAAGGAGAACAAATCAAACATTATCTACAAAATAAATTGTACCAACTGCGACAAACACTACATCGGACAAAGCGGACGTCCCCTCCACCTACGCCTACATGAACATCAATTAGCAGTCAAACGCCATGATATCTCTTCACTTATTTCAATACACGTGGATAACTACGGACACTCATTCGATTGGGAAAATGTAGAAATCTTAGACAGAGGAAACTCCAAAAACACCAGAGAATTTCTAGAGGCCTGGCACTCAGGTCAATCAGCAATCAACAAACATATTGAAATCAATCCAATCTATCAACCAATCAGAACAAAAATCAAAACAATGGGAGACACAACCAAAACAAAGAAGTGAACAATGATAAATTTAAGGTCAACAAGAACCAATCAACATCGAGGTGCACAGAACAAGCTGTGAAACACATATGGAAAAAATCGAACACTTCACTTCTATCTGAAGTTTGTGCTGATGATGTCGTTCAGAAGAACGATGAAAGCTCCACGACCAAACCATCCAGCTCAGAGAACGAAACTCCATCAAAATCATCCACCTGAGCTACAAATCTTCTCCACCATCTCAACATCATTTTGACTTTTACCACTTATTTTTTCAATAACTAAGAGTTTCACAACCATTTAGTTGGGTATAGATAACCTGGCTGGTGTTCATGTGACCTAAAACGAAAAAGTTCAAAATCGTTGTTAACAGAGCAGGTGCATTTACTCTTATCTCTTGGAGCCCGACATCTTATGGCTTTTTTTACAACTACTGATACTGTTAATGATTCTTGATAATATTCTGTTGTTGGGCTATTGTAATGTGACAAATTAAGTTGACGCACACATATGTCAGGTTCTATATTACATATGACTGACTGAATAATCTTCTTTTATTTGTGATTAGATTTTAGTAGCGATAAGCACTATCTGAACATTCTTACACTGTCATTCTAAGCATTTGAATACTGCATTGTATTAGCTTCATATAAAACTGTGTCATCCATGTACTTCCGGTTAAAATGATGCGGGGTCCCCAGATAGACAGTCAATCTGTGGATATTCATGAATAGATCTGCAGAAAAATGTTAATTTAAAATTGATCAACGCTAATGCTCAGTTTCATTATGTGCTGTACATTACATGTTTTGCGATCAATGATATTTGGTCTTCTGTCAGAAATAGATATGTTGTAAATTTTTTAATCCCAGTTTTACGTATCTCTATTTATTCTTTCAATAGCTATTGCTTTATCACTGAAAGATTCTGACAGTTCAACACCATCCCATCTAAACAAACAATCTATTACCACTTCAAATGAGAAGTCTAGTTTATATCCTTCCTGCTCTCAACTTCCATTTAGTTCACTTTCAACTTATTCGACACCAGCATCATCATCAAATGCCTCTAAAACAACTGCTCCTCGCAATTCAAAGGGACAGGTAAGAGCATTGTACGACTTTGAAGCAGCTGAAGACAATGAATTATCATTCAAAGCTGGAGAGCTTATTCTACTCTTAGATGATTCCGATGAGAACTGGTGGCTTGGAAGCAATAATCAAGGTCAAGGTTTATTTCCTGCTCAATTTGTCAAACGTGAAACTGAACTTGATGGAGTAAATAATGTTAAATCAAATTCAAGCGAAGTTTCTCACAATACAGATGTTAAAAAGAACCAATCCACCAAAAAAATTGTCCCCCAACTTGATGAGAAAAAAATCGATGAATGTTTACGTCTAATTACAACTGTAGATCCTACTGGTGAATTTCAACAAGATCCACCAGAATTAAGTCAACTTGAAGCAGAATGTATAGCAATGGTCCCACTTGTTGATCCTGAATTAAAATTAGTTGATAAAGAAATTATTATGCTTACAGAATTAAATCAACGTTTATTAGATGCATTTCAATTGTATCATGATATCATGTCACGTCAGAATCCGTCAAATGCTTATTATACTGGAATGTCCAATACTATTGCTAACACCACGACTAACCCAATAAATCCAACAATCCCTTATTTACCACCAAATACTCCAAATATATATCCATACACCCAGCCAACATCGTCGATGACTAAATCTGCATCTACAGTACCTATGGTATGTATGTACTATTTATTCTTATTATTACGTGATCACCTTGGTCCATAATTCACTTGTTCATTTTTATTGCTACATAACTAGTTGAGCGACAGAAATATGATGTTTGTTTTTGTTGTTGTCATGAGTGTTGATTTATATATTATATTATTTTTATTGGGAATTTATTTATGTAACGGATGGATATATCTATCAATGATCTTCAAAATCATCACACTGAATACTAGATATTGTAGAGGTTCCGTTTGATTTGAGAGTGAAAGATCGACAAATTGGAGTCGGGACTTCACCAAGTCCTCTGGTACAGCTGAGGGTGTGGATAATCCACTCTCCCTCTCCGAACACTCACATAGCCACGCGTACGTACATGCCCCATTCGCTGACTTTTCACAGCAGGAGCGTTTCTTACGAAATTCAAAGGGGAAAAAGCAAATGTCCAGTGGGGGCTTAAACCGGTTTGATGGGTAAGGAGGATCCATCTAGAAGAGTTGAAAAAGTCTTTGGTACGGCTTTTAATAATAGTGCTTTAGAACCTCGCAGTTAACAGAGTCGAACCTGCCATAAGGTCAAAGAATGCCACTATAGTTGGTCGTTGGAAAGTATGTCTGTGTTTCAAAACCTGGTGAAGAGTGAATATCTAGTCAATACAACCATGTCTGATACTCAGGTCGGGTACAAATTGACAATAAACTGCACTTCTAACAGTATTATACTTGATGCTATGTCACAATCATCATGTTCATTCAATTTAATAAACGATTATCTTCATCCAAATCTTGCTCATCATTGTGTTTCTTCTATAGTTTTGCAACCACCTTCATGATTGTACGTCTCTTCAAGAGAACTTTGTGCTTTTTATTCAAAGCACGTTATTCTATGTTGAATTTCTCCTTGATTAACTCAGTTGAACGATAAAACATTTTTCACATATCATCTTTTAGAATGGATTCACTATGCCAACAGATTTGAATGGAACTGTGATGTTCCCTCCTACTGACTCTTACCCTATGTCAACTGGAATTTATGCAAATCCACAAACAGAAAATTTCAGTGGTAATCTTCCTCATAATCTTCATAGTGGTCAAATATCATCTCAACACTTTCCTGTACAGCAGTTTTATGAATCAAATCAAATAGTACCTCCTGATGTTGTTACACAACAAATGCAATCATATCCATCTGGCAGTAACAATTATGGAGGTAGGTATAAAGAGTATACGTGTGTGTTTCAAAAATCGCTTTCTTCCGTTTCCTCTCTCTACCCCTTCCATCATCCTCATCCATCTCTTTTTTTTCCTAATGTAGTTCCAATTTATCCAATGAATGATTCTCAATCTATGGTGTATACAGATCAATCAAACAACACCCTCTCAACTCAGAGAAAACAATAACAACCGTAGGTTTCATAAAAAAAATGGTAAGTTTTATGTTGTTGTTTTTTTCATTTCAATGTCAGTCAGTCAGCTACAACGTAGGACCAGGCACATATATACATCGGTCCAAGTTGCCATACCACATTAACACAACAAGATGAACACCAGATTCATAAAAGTAGTTAATTCAGAGGTGGTGGTAATATATAAAAGAAAGATTGTGTATAAGGATATAGTAGAGGAAGAAAGAATTAGTTCGTATAGCTCATTATACCAGTTTCTAATGTATGACCATAATGTAGATTTTCATCTCTATCATAAACTTGAACTGTTCTCATAGTTTTATTTTATCGTACTGTCGTAGAGCGGTGACTTAGTGATTAAGGCGTTCGACTTTAGTTTAAACTCCTCTCCACCTACTTCAGCTTGCCCAACTAGGTTGTAGTATCGTTAACTTTTACATTTAGAGTGTAGCTCATTTTCAAGTACCTGGTCAATAATTAATACTGCTATTTAAATAAGATAATGATGAAACTCAATATGAATAAATTCTATTTTATCGTTCATTGATATCCTAAACAGAAATGGTGTGTTTCTCAGATCTGATTAAGTTTTCTTATTTATTTAAACACATAAACATTGATACAGTGAAGTACCAAAATATATATGCACCACACAAAGTAATTATCACTAAATTTGTGTATGGGCTGGGATAATGCCCAGGTGCCCAAACCAAGGCAGGCAGTTTCCTCAGGGGGGGGCACTAACGACCTAGCCTTTGACCTAGAGGTCTTATCCACAAGACATTGGGCCAACGTTAGTAGGTGCGGTACCATGGTAGTCGGTGATCGAAAATAAGTTCACACACAATTTGTCCCTAAATGGTCATGAAGTCCATGTGTATCATTGGTCTGGAATCAAGATTTTCCAACTCTCTTAGATGGATCCTTCTTCTCCACCAACCCGGTTTAAGCCTCCATTAAATATTGGCTTTTTCTCCTCTCAATTTCATAAACAACACTCCTGCTGCGGGAAGAACGTCTTTGGTAATGGATATGTAGTAGTATGTACGTACGTGTGACCATGCAAGAAAATTCGGCGAGGACTCTTCCCAAACTTGACCTAACCAGGACATTTAGCAACCTAGATGTACACCATGTTAAAAGTGATTAGCATTTGTGTTCAAATAATCACTGGTTATCGTTTTATGCGTAGTATATCCAGATTAATGAACAAGAAAGGAACGGTTTCACAGAGAATTTCATCCAGGAAGTATGCATTCTACTTCACATCAGTTGTTTGATAATCATAATAACTACCTTTACTGTAAGGGTAAATAAGTATTTACTCAATTGTATGGTTATTCCTCACTTTTCTCCGCGATATTAACCACCAACCTCATGTTACGTATACATACATCAAATGATCCTTGTTTTTAAACTTTTTCATTAGTATCCCGTCATTAAATTGTAATCGATTTTATTTTCTCTCTTCAGCTAGGAATCCTGAGAACCATTTTATTCATGAAAATGAAAGATATGCTATCAAGATGGGTTTTGTTCTGTTTTTCACAAAAGAAAAGTTTCATTCCTTCGATATAATAAACAAATGATTTCTTTTATAAACAAATACCTTCAGTTAAGTAAGCTCTAATAAACTTTAACCGTTTTCAATTTGTCTTTCATTCTCAAAAGTACTACTCACTAGTAGTAGTTCATCTGTTTGTTTGCTTTTTGTCTGTAAACTATCAAATTATCTTCATTCTATCATTTGTGATTTCATTAAATATAATTATTATAAATAATTGTAATAATTCATTGTACTTACATAAGTAAATGGGATCTCATTAATACCTTTTTATTCAAATAATTCATAATTACAAGCTAGACCACCATGGAAAACCTGGAAGCACTGAACGGCCGTTTCGTTCTACTGTGGGACTCCTCGGCAGTGCGAATCCACGACCTCGCCCCCTGCGAGATTCGAACCCAGGGCCTACTGGTTTCACGCGCGAGCACTTAACCACTGAGCCGGCCGGTATCCAATGGTTTTAATGTCTAACTTCAACTAATCCACAAAATTGAGCGACACATCTACCATTGTCATCAGTGAGTTACTATCTCACAACAGACCTGGTTGAACTCCACTGGTCACTACTTCTCAATAGGACTCCAGGATATAACTCGTGAAGCATATGTTGATTAATATCAGATGGGTTTTGTGGATATTATAGTAATTTCAATGGTTAAGATCATGACTCATGATTACTATAATATCCACAAAACCCATCTGATTCATAATTAATTGAGGTTAGTACTACGGATTGTATGTGTTATCACTTGATAAACGAGTACTGAACACTAGATGGTAAAATTCGATGGATACAATGCGTTTGGAGTGAAAAACAAAAGAAACCTGTTTGTGAGATAAAACTATTTACACAAACTGCAAAAAATGAATGAATTTTACAGAATAGACTACTAGGTAAAAGAATAGGTTTTTTATGATAATCAATTCCCATGCTTATTATCAGGAGAAGTGAACGTTTTGTGGATCACTTTCTCGCTAATCAATTAAGATCTGACTTGGATTATCTATTTAAACACAAATGTTGGGACAAAGAGGGGTACCAAAATATCTGTACCACATAGTAAGAAAGAGATAGAGAAAGGAAGGTAACCAAAAAGTATTAAAAAATTAGTGATGATAGGAGAAGCATTTCAATTAAGAAACATACAATCATAATGGATTCTTTTAAATAAACAATTTCCTCTCACTTATATGAAGTTACGCCAGGACTGCTACTGGCTTCTATTCTGGGTCATGTTTATTAGCGTCTCAAGCCACTAGATCTGTGAAAGACAAACAGATATCATACACTGGCCACCTTCGCTTTATACAACCAGTCCGACCATCAACAAATAGTGCACAATGTGGAATCTGCTTGGATGACATTCGTAGTACATGTCCAAGCCACCGATTGTCGATGCTTGAAGATTGTGACTCCAACTGAATTATCGTCACTGACTACATCAGATCGGATTCTTGCGTATTAAAACTCCATCAGTAGCTCTTCTAAGGTTACTGTCGATCGCAAGCCCGAGTAAACGAGAATAGTTGGGCAAGAGGTTAGCAACCCCATCCCATAGAAAAAACCTTGCTAAAAAACGCTAACCAAAATAAACACTCGGAGTTGAAGGAAGAATTATGACGTCTCATGATGAGAGCCGAGATTCTTCGAGTCTGATTCCCTTTATAACAACTAGAAAAACCATTATTATAGGTACATGGAATGTTCGGACAATATGGGAAACCGGAAGGACTAGTCAAATAGCTGCAGAAATGAGGAGATGCAACTTGGTAGTGCTCTGAATCAGTGAAACCCATTGGACCCAAGCTGGATGTTATATCTCGACGAGAATAATGAATAGTAACTGTTGCAACCTATTTGTATGCTAATACTATACATGTATATTTATTGTATAATTGCTAAATAACTAGATTATGTATATCTGTTTTGACCTATAGACTATTATTATACGATTTTCCATTCTTAATTTATACCCAGTTCATTGACTAGTCTCCCACAGTCGCAGACACTTTTTGGCTTGGTCTTGCACAAATGTTATTTTATGGTCTGTTTGGTTCACCTATAAATCCGAATGGCATTTCCTAAAGCCATCGTGTCGAGTATAAGGCATTTAACCACCGAGAATAATTGAAAATGGTTACACAATAACCCTTATTGACTGAAATTAGATATGTAAACCAATGGATGCCGGCTCCATGACCAACGAGTTGAGCCGTGAGGCTCTGGGTTCAATTCAAAGCAGCTGGTTCACTGCACCAGAAAAAAAGCTTTCCGGTGCTTTTAGTAGTTATCTAACTTAGGTTGCTTTGTGATCTCAATAACATGGCCACTGTTACCATATTTCGAAAAATATATACATAAATCAACAACAAGGAAAAATATAATGAGACTTGATGTTGCGCAGGTGCTGTGACTGACAACTTCAATGTTTCTCGTGAGCTTGTCTGACGCTTGGTTTATGAGAACTAATCAGGCTCACTTACAACTTAATATAATGAAACTGACCGGGAAATCACACTTGATGTAGAAACCCTGGAAGAGGTGGAAAGTTCCACGTACCTGGACAGCATCATCGATGGAGGATTTGAAAATATAAATGCAAAAATTGACAAGGCAACGGCCGCATTCCTACAGTTGGACATATGGAACTCAAAATAACTAACAACCAATATCGAAGTCACAATCTTGAATACAGACGTCAAGACAGTTCTACTGTAGGGAGCTGAATCTTGGAGAGCTACTACAACCATCATCGAAAAAGTACAAGTGTTCATAAACAATCGTCTACATAAGATACTCAATGTCCGTTGGTCGAATATTATCAGCAGCAGCGTACAAACCAACTTCCAGCTGGAAAGGAAATTAGGAAAAGACGCTGAAAATGGATATAGCGTACATTGTGGAAATAACCAAACCGCTCTCGTTTTGAATCGCGAAGCGAAACGAAATAGAGGGATTTCAAAGAGCATAGTTCATCGAGAATCGGAAACAAACATCAAATGGATGAATATCAACTGGAAAGGATTGCCCAGGACAAAGTTGGATGGAGAATGCTGGTGGGCGGCCCACGCTCCTTCGTGAGGGGTAACAGGAATAAGTAAGTAATGACCGGGAAACATGGTTATATACAGATTATTGGCAAAAAATCAATTATGCAACTGGAGGAAACGAATTAAAACTTGTATCTGTGTGAATAAATATTTTGTCTTGTTTTTCTAACGACCATTTAAGATTTCTGATATCATTAACATACCATGGAACCCTGAACATCCTCCCTTTCTCTTCATCTCTTATTCATTCCATACCATCCATTTGTGCAATTTCCATTTCGGATTAATTTCATACCATTATATTGTAGTGAACGAGAACTCAGGTGGAGAAAATCAATCTATTTTATAGCTCGAAATTACAGTGTCTTCGTAAATTATGAAAACCATACATTAAATACTTTATTTGCACATCTTCCATCATTTGTCCTTCAGATTGTACATGATTCTTTCATTTCTCAATTCCTTTCTACTTTCTTCAGCTCAACCTTCTTTTGAAAGGCATTTCACCTCTGATCGCTGTTACATACCACTTATATATGTCAACATAAATAGCTTGCACCACAGTATTAATGAATGTACGTTAAGACTAGAAAGTTTCTAACTAGTTCTGGAAGTTACTTACCTCAACCGATAATACTGTATACATGAAATATTCTCGTTACGTTTAACACTGATGAGCTACCCATTCACACTTACCGCCTATTAGTGACCAGCCCCAGTGAACGCAACGGATATTGAAGCAGCACCTACAGACTTTCCCATAGATGTCACTCCACCAACGATCAAAGTAGTCAGCATGGCCATCAGACAAATCAAGAGCGGGAAACAGCAGGACCAGACAACATATCAGCTGAAGTCAGACATAGAAGTAACTGCAAGTATGCTTCATGTTCTATTCAGGAAGATTTGGGAGTAAGAACAAGTGCCGACAGACTGGAAAGAAAGATATCAAAGAAAGGCTATAGCAAGTGTGAGAACCACAGAGGCATCACAATCACTATGAGTATCAAGAAAATTTTTAAACTGTTGAACTGACTCTTATGTGATATGTGAATTTCAGCCACATAACTGTTAGTATCTACTAGAACACGATACGTAGTTTATTCTATAATCAGTTGTCCTCAATGGAAAAATGCTTAGAGGTGAATTGATTGACAAATACCTCTAATTCCTCATTTAATTAATTAAATTAATCCTTAGCATACTATATGCGTAATATCGGTGCAATTTTTGGCTGTTTGTTATTACCATGCCCAATACTGTAAACAGTGACATTGCTCGCAACACTGAACACTAGTAGTGTACCATGAAATCCATCCCTAGTAGGATAAATAGATTATGTCGCGACAGTTCGTATACTGGTTGTTTATTGTTATTTCATTTTTGCATTAAGTCTAATTTATGAACAGAGGAAACCTGAACAGGTAACCGAATGACTACAGCACCGTTTAAGACATTTTTGGTTGGTACTTGTCGATAGTCAATTGTCAAGTTCATCTAAAAATAAAATCGGACAGGGATACTGTTTCATTCATAAATCCGAATGATATTTTCTAAAACTTACTTAACTATCGCTTGATAAGTCAGATAATTTGCACTTGCATTTCAACAAGACTAATTATAGAAGTAATCTTACCTAGATTCACTTGTATGACGTTCATTTCTTATTCAAAAACTATTTCGAACCTTAAAACAATGAGATCCAAATTTTATTTTCTCGGTAACTCGTTCAGACATTCACTTTGTACGATTTGTTTATTAATGAACTTGATGTATACACATACATTAAACATTATATATGGTCGTTCATCATTACAGTTCATTATAAAATTACTAACTGGTCACGGCTTCTCACTAAAACGCTGGCAATTTTCAAACTTAACCATTCAATAACATTAAACAATCTCCACAAATCCCTATTCTATTACTTAACATATGTTCACTGGTGAATAACTTCAAAAGGAAATTCTCAGAATTGTGACTAGTACAGTCCAATCATAAGGTATAAGGCATTTAACTATCGAAGATAATGGAAGATGGTTGTGCAATACCGCATATTGATTGAAATTAGACATGTAAGTCAATAGATGCCGACAACATAATCAAAATTTTAAGCTTGAGCTGCGAGATACCAATATTTCTGAGGTAGATTCCAGGTAGCTGGGTTTTTGTATGCCAATTGTCAGACTCCCACACCAGGACAAAACAGATTTTTGGTGCTTTCTAGTTATTAATAGTTGCCTAACTTAGGTTGGTTCGTGAGCTCAATAACACGGTAATTGTTACCATATTTCAGAAAACCAACAGCAAGACTTTATCAAAGATGCTATTGTAATAAGCAGGGAACATAGAATACTTATTAGGTTCAATAACATAACTACCAAACAGTAACCTGACAAAATCGAACAAGATAGTATAAAGGTGTGTTTTTTTTTAATAAAAAAAACAACTGATAATTGATTATGCTCAATTGTCGACTAGTATCCCCCCCAGTTTTCCAGCTTCTTCATACATCACAACTAATAATTGCTTATGCTCAACTGTTAATGACTTCGTCGACTAGTATCCCCCCCCCAGTTTTCCAGCTTCTTCATACATCACAACTAATAATTATACAGTAATATTAGTAGCAACTCGAACTGATGTACGTACGTACGAAGTTCTACGTTGTTACTGACTGACTGACTGAGTAGTTTTCTTCTATAATGATTTTTATAAAAAAGAGCATTTTTTCTAACTTGTATTGTTAAGAATATTCAAACAAGTAATAAAATAGAATAAACGTAACCCAGTTTAAATGTTATAAGTATAATATAGATTGAATAATTTTGAAAATGATCCTTGTGTACTATAGGCAAACACACACATATATATATAGATATATAGATATGAATTGGATATCTATCTATTACAGGATAATAAATGGTAAAATGATGAGAGAAGTACACATTTGAACTAAGGTATACATATATATCTTAGTCGACATTTCATGTATTTGTATTTCTAATCATAAAAAAGCTCGGGTGAGACTATAATTTATGAACGAACTAAGATAATAGATCTCGGATTTTGGCACAAAATTCACTCCATCCATTTCGCTAAATAAAGTTTTGACATTAGTTGATGATGATGAACACCCTTAACAACTATCAACTGCAAATCATAATTCTAATTCTTCACACATTGGTTCATTTTGGTTCAATTCATGAAGTGAACATATTCAATATCATCATTTTATAGCATCATTCAAAAGATCGCGTCCATAAATGACAGTCTTTACTTATGATTGATCCGCTTCACTTTGTTTCTTCTTCTTCTTCTTCTTCTTTATTATTCAAAAATGAAATATGACACATTCTATTCAATGTTTGTTGACAATCATCATAATGAAATGGATGAGTTAATGGTAATGTTATCAGATAAAATATAAATGGTAAACTCATTAAACTTATATACCAATAATAGATGGTTATATTTAATGCTAATAAAGCATATCCAATATAGAATGAATTCATGATTATAATAAGTAGATATTGTTCTGGTTTATATAGAATAGTCTTAATAAGTTTATATGGATTACATATAGGACGTAGGATACCGTCTATATTATCTATACAATAATCAAATATTAATGGAAATCGATATAATGAATCAAATATACTATAGAATAATATCACATAAGGATATATATAATATAATATTCCACCAAATAGAATAATACTCATACACATTATTGGATAAGCATATAATATATAATAAAGATAATGAAACCAATGATAATCCTTAAATACAATCATAATTACTAATGAATAAATCAATAAACTAATGATGACATTAATGATATAATATAGAATAGGTAATGAAGTCAATGGATAATTCACTTCTGATATACATCCTGATCCAGCATATAGAATAGGATAAAATTCTTTAATATTATCTATAGGACAATGATATAATGTAAAACTACCTAATGGAGGATATAATAATATAATGATTAAACTTGTGAATAAATGAATACTAATACAACATAGAAATAATAACCATGATTTTTGAGTAATACTCATTTGATGAGTAGTAGTTGTAGTAGTATTAATACTACTGATACTACTACTATTAGTAGTAGTAGTAGTAATCGATTGTTCTAAATGTTTCAAATCAATTTTTGTTAATGATAATATTGGTAAAATTTGTAATAAAAATAGAATAGGTAAAATCATTATAAATCCAATATATAACCAATTGTATAGTGTGAATGATGTTAAACATAATTCACATATATGATTATATGGATTATTGTATTTATAAAATACTTTTGATCCCCATGAACATGATGTACATAAACTTGTATTAGATATTTGACCACAAAATTTTCTAGTACATTGTGAAAATAGGTCTAGATTGTTATTGTTGTTGTTGAGGATATGGTTAGTATCAATTGGATTCATGAAAATACCCGTTTAGAATACACAGGATAACAGCTAAACGTTAGTAATAATAATAATAATGATAACCAATTAGTTAAGATAACATCACTCACTACAAGTTAGTTCAGTAAAAGATCTATGTGCTTACTTGTCCCTTTTTTCGCTTCCCAAATTTATTTCACTGGATTATACTATGTGAATAACATCTACTAACCCTAATCTTTCCGGTTACTCCTTATCCTCTTACTACCTCTAACACTATGGGATTTCAATGGAAAACTATATCTTTGTGATAATGTGTTATGGCGACTCGAACTGATGTACGTACGTACGAAATTCTATGTTGTTACTGACTGACTATGTGCTTACTGTTAATTTATATGTCATTACTTCCTGCCTTTTTTGATACACGATCAATACTTACGGAAATCCGCTCAATGACTTTTAACTATGATAGTGAGATAAACCAATTTCTAACCTATACAACCAAAGGTAAAACATATTACGATGGAATTAGCACATATAGACATAAGAAACAATAACAAGACATTGAAATAAAGTAGTAATCATGACAAAAAGAAACTGAAGACACAAAATACAGTTTGATAAACAGAATGTGAAGGTATATCATGAAAGGATGTTAGGAGGGATTCGAAAGATAAAGACTAAAGTAGCAATAGAGCTTTTAGTACACCTATGAGGAAAGAATTTAACTAACTGGATGTGTATATACAGCCCCAAACACTCCTAGTTCAACTGACACTGCTATAAGTGAGTGATTTGTTACGGCTGCCTCCCTTGATTTCGTATACAAAATTACTTGTGGTGATTTCAACAGCAATGCTCTCGACTTGATATCCTGTCATAATGTCACACCGACGTATGAAGTGGTTGGCGAAAAGTTTAACAACAGTGATCGTAAAATAGTCTTATTCACTCTACTGTTTCTTGCAAAGTGCAACAAATCCAAGACAACAACAACACATTTTCAATATACAGACTATGCTCACAATGACTAGGGAAACTCGATTTCTAATAAAGCTCTCTGACTGGAGTAGTCTCTTTACTAGTGATAAGCCTTCAGAAACATTAGAAATGTTCAATGTCACCACCAAATAGTACTATATTATGTCCAAAATGGCACCCCATACTGTACGATGGTGCGACGTATTATGTCCTAACCGTCATATGTGAACTACTAAGTGGATGGTTTTCCCACTATGGGAATAAATCTCATGTCCCAGATATTAATATCAAATGCACCAGCAAAAATAATCATAGTATTAGTAACTCATCACTCATTAATATACACGCCTTCACCAAACCCTTAAGTTGAATGCAAGTTCTGATGCAGATGATATCCTATTGATTCTTTAAAAGAATGGTAGGACCGAACATAAGAACACTATTACTCAAAATATTCACGTCATTCTTAGAAGCAGATACATACTCCGAAACTTGGAAGATAGCGTATGTTGCACCCATACACAAATCAGGACCAAAAAATTTGATCTAGAAATACAAACCTATAAATATCACCCCAATCATATGACGCGTAATGGAAAAAGTGATATGAGATGAATTATCTGACCACCTACTCAAAAAAGCCCAGTCCACCCGTCAGAACACGATTTCATAAGAACAAGATTTCGATCCATATGCTTGATAGGCTTCTTTAACGAGATAACTCGCATACATGACCAAAAACAACTAGTGTTTGTTTCGATATCAAGACAACTTTTGATAAGGTACTTCATAACCTCTTAGTCGACAGACTTTAATCCGTTGGAATTACTAGTCATCTGTTGCAATAGATCAGTTCTTTTCTCACAAACAGATACCAAAAGGATTAGAATTAATTCTACAGCATTTATACCCTGACCACTAGCCAGTGGTGTTGTGCAGGGCAGTATCTTGGGTTCATTGCTTCTTACAACCTACATCAACAATATATGCAGGTAATTCAACACGGGTAAAACTTACGCTTACGCTGGTAACTTGAAAGTTGTCTATAAAGAAGATATTTGCAACATACAAAGTATTACGCAAACAATCCAGAATGAACTCAACCAGATAGATAACTAATGTAAGCGCTGAAACTTTAACCTCAACACAGAGAAATGTAGCTGACTATGTATTGGATAAATATCTTTTAAAATAAAGCTAACACAAAGACAACGTACTGGCCAAACTCAAATCACGTGCACCACGGACGCAGTAGTCTTGCTGAGTAACATCATTGTCCTACTGACAGGTCTTCGGAACAAGCTGTCAGTTAACTTGGAATACGACAGTAAAAAAACCGATATACAAACAAGAGCGTGCAACGGACTCAAAAATAGGGATGTCGATAGGTATACCATCGATGGAGCATCCATCAATACTAATGACGTGTCGAGGCTCAGTACCATCATTACGTCGACGGTACTGAACTCCCTAGGCAAACTCGGGTCTCCCAGCTCAGGGTCCCTGAACACAACAGTGGTTCCCAAAAACCTTGCAGGTGATTTGACCCACGTTAAGAGAGCCCAAAAGAACCAGGCATCACCGCCTAAGCCGAGCAACCCAAGTGTTGCTGCACGGAAAATAACTAGTGATTTAGTCGCACAGTCTACCCCCAAGACTGTTCGTCCGGTCAATAAAGAGCCCAAGATTCATAAACGCACACTGACCTCCAAACAACAAGTTATTAAACCTGAACCCATCGTGAAACCTGGTAAATTAACAACAGTTCGTGACGATTCTCTCATTATCATGAACCTCGTTGACAATCCTGATCTTCCTCTCAGTCTGCAGGACAAAAACGACAGGATGCTGTGGGGTGAATTGAACAAGAAGCTCGAACTTCCTAGAATAGAGCCTTTGACGGTCACCCGGCTCACTCGAGGAAAGGATTCTAAGCATCTAAATCACCCGAGGCTTCTCCGAGTAACACTTAAGAATGCTACCGACGTAGAGAACGTCTTGCCAGCAAGTCACTTGCTGAAATCAGATGGTAACGTAAGAATATTGCCCGACATACCGTACTCTGAGCGCAATATCATACGAAACGTCCCTAAAGAATCTCGCGAGAAGTTTTTCCGCGGAAGAAACATAATTGTCCAAGGTATACCGGAAAATGCAGACCCTACTCAATCAAATTCTGACATCAGGGAATGGAAATTCATCAAACAGTCCTTGAGGCTCAAACACATACTGACTCAGCATGTGACGAGACTAGCCAAGAAGGACGGTGATCTTAGACCCCGTCTAATGAAGATAACCTTCCCATCTTCCCACGTGGCGGCTGCAGTTCTGGAAGCATTTCGTGCTAACAGACGTCGATTGCCACCTGGAATCCACATGCACCCGGATAGGCCATACGAAGTTAGGACCAAGAACAAAGGCAAGTTGGAGCTGACCATTCCACTTGTGGACTGTCTAAACGATAAAAAAACATGTAAAGGACAGGGCCTACCACCTCGGCAAACCTCATATAGGTGGGCTACCTGTCCATTCACATAAGGTTCATACAGAAAAACAGGACGAAGCTCACGCGTTCCAAATTGAAAGCATAAACTGCTTATATATGAACGCCGCGAGTCTACCAAACAAACTGGATGAACTACGTGAACTTATCAAAGCTAATAAGGCCCATCTGATAGGAATATCTGAAACCTGGATATCTTCTCAGTTCTCGGACCAAGAGTTAGCATTACCTGGGATGACTTTGTTCCGCAACGAGAGAAAAACAAGAATTGGGGGCGGAGTAGCCATATACATAAGCTCTTGCTTGGAGGTGCACCAGATTCACAACCTCGAGTTTAACAATCTTGAGGAATCCATATGGTGCTCTGTAAGATTGTCTAGTACTTCCAGGTGTCTAGTCGGAGTCATTTACAGGAAGCCAACTGCCGACACCGAGTACGATAGTCGTATGCTGGAAGGACTATCCCGCTCTATCCGTCTCGGTTTCACACACATCCTGATTCTAGGGGACTTTAATCTCCCTAGAGTCAACTTCGCGGAACACACGTACACTGGAGGCGACAACTCAACTGAAGCTCGGTTCTTCAACCTCATCGATAACTTGGGCTTATATGAAAACGTGAGGTCGGCAACTCGTTGGAGAAACAGTCAGACACCATCGCGCTTAGACTGTGTATTCACTAACGAAGAATTCCTAGTCGACAACCTCTCAATCCTGGCTCCTCTGGGAAAGAGCGATCATGCCGTCATAGCCTTCAGTTTTGTCATCAAAACTAAGCTAAGGTATCCCAACAATAATTTGCGTTGGAATTTTAAACGGCTGAATGTGCCAGCTCTACATGACTATCTACAACAGGTGGTTTGGGATGTTCACCCTCAACTCGATATGGATGGTCATTGGGACTTCTTACTGCACACGCTCTTATGTGCTACAGACCATTCAGTTCCTCAAACGGTTCCCAAAAGCTGCAAGCCACCTACAGTAATCAAGAACCGTACCCTTCGCCTGCTAAGCCGCAAAAGGCACTGTTGGGCGGAATACAAACAAACTAATAACGATGGAGCGTATAGGCAATATAAACATATCAGGAACATATGCACGAAGGCTATAAGAGAAGACAGGCTTCAGTACCAAACAAAGCTTATGGACAAATTCGCCTCTAACCCTAGAAGCCTATTCCGTTATGCAGCCTCTCTTCGTCAAGCCAAAACAGGAGTTTCTCAACTGCTAGGTCTTAACGGCCCGACCAACAACGATGGCGACGCCGCTAACCTTCTGGCGGCACATTACTCTCAAACATTTCAACCGGCTGACATCAACTTTATTGACGACAGTTTCATCTGCAATTCCACAGGACTTTCTGAAGTGGACCTAAGCGCTGACTTGGTGTTCCGGAAATTGCAGCACTTAAGACTTGACACTTCTCCTGGCCCGGATATGGTTCATCCTGCCATACTGAGGGAGGCAGCCTCAATCCTGGCAACGCCGCTTAGCGTGATGTTTTCACACTCGCTTAGCCGAGGCAAATTACCGGAAAATTGGAAGTTGGCTCACATCACACCAATTTTCAAAGGTGGTCGACGCAATGAACCTTCAAGTTATCGGCCGGTGGCTCTTCTGTCATTACCTTCAAAACTCATGGAGTCCCTGATATGCGACGGTTTAAATGACTATCTACTGTCCTTAAATTTCTTCTCACCCCAACAGCATGGTTTCAGGAAGGGTTACTCTTGTACAACCAACCTGCTGACTGCGGTGGACAGATGGACAAGCATCCTCGATTGCAAGGGAAAGGTTGATGTCATTTACCTTGATTTCTCAAAAGCTTTTGATAAGGTTAACCACTTGTGTCTTATCAACAAGCTCAAACGACTGGGTATCAAACCACCTCTAATCGATTGGCTTACTTCATACCTAAAAAATCGACACTTTAAGGTTAGGGTTAATTTCACTTTATCTCAGGCTATGGAATGTCCTAGTGGGGTCCCCCAGGGCTCAGTACTAGGGCCTCTTCTCTTCTTGATCTACATAAATGATCTTCCTCAACAGGTAACGTCAGACTTATTACTTTTTGCCGACGACGTGAAACTTTGGAGAGAGATACGCAACCAAGACGATACACAGGCACTTCAGGAGGATCTGACGCGACTTCAAAGTTGGGCAGACGATAACGGACTTACCTTTAACACTTCAAAGTGTAAAGTAGTCCATCTGCGACATGTCGCAAACTACAGTTACAACTTAGGAAACTCCTCTCTAGTAGTATCCCAAGTCGAAAAAGATTTAGGAGTCCTGGTGCCCCATGACTTAAAGTCTTACGCTAACTGTGACAAAAATGCCTTCCGAGCAAACCTTGCACTGGTAACGTTGAGGCGCATTTTTGGCCAGTTTGACGGAAGAACTTTCCACACAATCTTCAATAGTTTCATCCGTCCCCATTTAGAGTACGGAAACATAGTACTCCCCCCTCACTCCAAAAGGACAAGGTCACTTTGGAGCGTATCCAACGGCGAGCCACGAAATCAGTTCGAGGACTCAAATCTAAGCCTTACGAAGAACGCCTCCGTTCACTAGACCTTTACCCACTAGAATATAGGCGTCTTAGAGGTGATTTATTAATGGCTTATAGTATTCTTAACACTTCTGGACATCCTCTTAAACACCTACTTAAGCTTAGTTCGAATAATAACCTAAGGGGTAACACCCAGAAACTGGAAACACAACATAGCAAGACGGAATGTAGACACAACTTCTACTCCTTAAGAGTTGTCAAAAGCTGGAATTCGCTGCCGGCCGAGCTAGTCCAAGCGACTTCTCAGGAGTCCTTCAAGAGGCAACTTGACCTATTCTTAAGAACCAAGGACAGCATCACACTATGATTTACCAATTTCTTTTCCTCTTTTATTGTTAACATACCTAGGTTCCTGCCTGGAGGATTTGGTGATCCCCTGCTACTAGACACGGAAGCCTGTTAAGCGAAAGCTTCTTCTATTCCGTCCACAACAATTTGAACCACTTGAAGCAACTGACCTTGGAGTGCACTATTCGCAAAGTGTAAAACTTCGCTGAAAACTTCAGTGCCACTTTGAAAACGACAGGAGGCTAGATAGATTAAAACATATGTTTGAGGGATTCGCGACGAAATTCGCTAGTTCATTTGGCAACCTAGGATGCATTTAATTGGATCCCATGGATTTGCTTATATTAAGCGCATTCAGTAAACAAATACATGGACTTCTTTGATGGTCAGTGTCCAGTGTGTATGTACGTGTGTGGGGTTGTCTGGTATGAAGTGAAGGGACGGGTGCTTCTACGGCATACACATTGCTAAATCAGTTCGGGAATACCTGAGGTTTTCCGTAGTCACCCTCCACCAATAATGGAATATTACTGTCTCTCAATAATGCTAGAATATTTCCTCTCAATTTCTTGTTTTACATTTGAATATACGGGTTTAGGGCATTCGTTCAATTCCTTAACAAGTTTTTCTTCGCACGGCCTTCTAAACTTATTAAGGGTTGAGGCACAAATATTTCGACCTTTTCGATATTGGGATTTCGTCTCGACAGAAACCAGTAACCTAATTCTCTCCCACATTCGTCTCCTATTTCGAAGAAGGAAGTGAAACACTTTATTGAGCCACTGTGCAAAGTTTCAAGGACTCTCCTCTGTAGTTCAATGGATTTGCGCTGAAATGACCTATAATTACTCACTTTTGAATACATCCCAAGCCTTTCGTATTGGGACGATGACTCTACTGACCAATCTACTGGGGGTGATGAATGTGTATTATTGTTGTATAGTTGTTTCCGAGATGTTAGATCTGGATTAGACTGTCGCATGCTCGTTTTTGATAATTATATGGAAATCAAAGATCAGAACTCATGATCACTTTTAACTAAGAATGGTATATAATGAAGCTTTATGACACCATCCTTATAATGGGTAATAAAAGATCTATTACGGATGGTTTGGAGTCCAAGTCGTACCCTGTTGTTTCTGTCACGTATTGCAAAGCGAGTTTTGAGTTCTGAGCTATCACAATCCTTAACTCTATGAGAAATAATTGACCTGTCATTATGATCCATCTTCGATTTTTTGGCTACCTTTTGGGGACTGCCCTTGTTTTAGCAGAACTATGTCAGTTCTTATACTCGATCTGTAATCATTTATCAAAACCCACTGAAGTAGCAATCACAATCACGTCACGTGAACTGTGAGAACCTGGATGGTTGTCGATGACTTGAGTAGCCAGATTTTAGTTTTACCTGCTAGAAGCAAATGCTGTCAAAAGACTAGGTTTTCTGGTTGTTTCCTACTGGCTGACATGTAGATGATAATAGGCAGAAGAAACTACCGCCCTTGAACTTTTGTTTACGGCAGACCTCTTTGGAGTCGACCATTCCCCTTTGGCCCGTGTAAATCAATCGGCTCCGAGCTTATTCGAGGTGACTTCACGTCAGTTTGTGTGTTGACAGAGCAAGCACTGTCAGATGTGTCATGATTACGCTTGCTAATACCGCTTTTACCATCAGCCACCATTAAAATCACTTCGAATAGCAAGTTGTTTGTGTTCGTACAGCACTGTTGACACAACTAAACCGTTTATAAACCGCGAGCGTTAGTTTCCAATGATCCGATGTAACGAGCTTGTATAAATTGGTTGATTGCTTTGTACTTGCTCCCTGTCTTTTCAGTAAGATTCCAGGCATCTTGTAATCTTCAATGGGTGGTTGTCTAGATATTCGACTAAACTTATGCTAGTCACTGTGTTAGTTATTTGTAGATTTGTATATCTCGTAGTTTGAGTATATTTGTCCCAGATCAGTAGCGCTCCTGGATACCAAATGACATCACACTCTCAGGCAGACGTTTGGCTGACCGCCCACCAGAATTCTCCGACAAACTCTGTTTCGGACAATCCTTTCTAGTTTCTATCCATACGTTTAATGTCTGCTTTCAATTCTCGACAGAGTGTATTCTTCGGCCTTTCTCTTCTCCGTTTCGCTTAAGGATTCCAAGTTAGTGTTTGCCTCGTGATGCAGGTTGATGATTTCTACAAGGTATACGGCATCCTTTCCTAATTTCCTCTTCAACTGGAAGCTGGTTTGTCCTCTCACGCATTTCGCTGATGCTGATAATATCCGACCAACGGATATGGAGTATTTTTGTAGACAACTTTTTATAAATGCTTCTACATTTTTGATTATGGTTGAAGTAGTTCTCGAAATTTCAGCCCATAAAGTATAACTGTCTTGACGTTCATATTGAAGATTCTCACTTTGATGTTGTTTGACAGATGTTCTGAGTTCTATATGTTCTACAATAGCAGGAACGCGGCCCTTGCTTTGCCAATCCTCGCCTTCACGTTCGTATTTAATTCTCCTTCTCTATCAATTATGCTGTCCAGGTACGTGAAGGATTCCACATCTTTTAGAGTTTCGTCAGCAAACGTGATCGGGTTGTTGTTCACGGTGTTGTGTTTGAGGATCTTGCTTTTTCCTTTGTACGCGTTGAGACCTACTGATGCAGAGACTGCTGCTACACTAGCTGTCTTCATCTGCATTTGTTCGTGTATATGGAATAGGAGGGCTAGGTCATCTGCGAAGTCGTGCTTTTCCTCATATGTGGAGGTCTTCATAATCCAGTCGACCACCAGAAGATAGGGGAATGGGGAGGGTAAGCACCCTCGTCTTACTCCGATATTTACTTGTAATGCATCTGTCAACCTTCATCCATGCAAGCCAACCAGTTTGTCTGGTTACAGTATAAAAAAACAATGAGAAAATCCAACTGTTCAGAGAAGATGATTATTCAGGAATGAATAAATGGGTCGATCAATTGTTACTATGTAAGAAAATGGAATTAAAATAATGAGAGGGGGGTGTAGATAATAATAATGATGATAATAATAGACTGAGAAAGTAGTTACTGATGCCCGGTAGTGATAACAGCGGTTATTTATAATCAGTTCATCATACGCACCTGGTCCGAGAGGAAGATGACGATACATGTTTGTCAAGTCTCTTCTTGAAGCTATTTACTGAAGGAAGTTTAGGTCATTTCTGGTCGTAGAGTACTCCAAGTGAAAGAAGATATTGGTGAGAGACGTGAGTGTATTTTAGTGCCGGCTTTTTGATATGGAACTTTTCTGGTTTCTCATGTCTACCCTTTAGTCTTCTTACGTTGCTACAGTGAAACCTAATATTTTGTCTCACTACAATGTACTACTTTACAGCAATATCTGTCTTCTGGACTTCAAACAGATTGTTGTATGATTTGTGTTGGCCAGTTCCCTGCAAACTAGCCGCTGTATGTTATTTGCTTACACAGCGCATGTCATTACCACGACAGTGGTCACTGTGTTTAATGTGGTGGGTAGTTAATCAAAGTCCACCACACAAAGTGTAACGAGAAGAAAACGCCAAAAAGTTTTCGGTAGTATTTCAGTCACTCATTTCTTTCTTCACCTGGTCTTATATTCTAACCTATATTTAGATTTCTTTTCAACCACATTTTATTTTTCAGTCTTCAGGAATTCAGTATTTATAAATAAGGCAATGGCTAATAAGATGAAATTTATGTTCCGTCAAAAACGTGCACATAAAACCAGTAAACTGATGAAAGGTAGACAAGAATCAATTCACATCAAATTGGTGCTGATGATGTTTCGTCTTGTCATAATTGGGTGATATTTTACAAGTTCTATAAATGTACGAATCTGTAGGGCTCATCTGACGATTCTTTAGGACAGGAATAAAAGTCCCCTGTGACCGACATTAGTTAAACAGTATGGATATGTCCAGTGAGTTTTCTGTTTAATCCAAGTAAAAATTAGGCAGTCGTTCGGTTACAAAAGAGGGATGGGCACATAAATGTAACGGTCCAAGTCGCCAAACATCGATAGCACATAAAGTTGGACACCAAACTTATGAAAGCAGTTACTAAATTGGTAGTAAAAACAGAACATTTTATGTAAGGATATGATATAGGGGGATAGAATCAGTCCATAGAAACAAAGATATAATCTAACGCTTTAAGGGAAGACAACAAGTTTATACAGTTTCATTCTTGTGATCGATTGCGACCTATGCCATCCAGAATCTCCAACCGTTACCTAGGATATTCACAAGGACCCCAATCACGTAATTTGCATCTACCTACATGGCTCACAGCAAAACTCGGTGACTTCAGTGACTGATATCACGCTGTGGTTTGGCCGCCCCTAACAGTTTTTCAACCGTCTTCTTCTTCGGACATTTTGATTTCTCTTTGTCTTTGGTTTGGTGCTACGGGAACCTGAAAAAATGAAGGTTCGTTTTCTAAATGTTATAATTATTCTTAAAACATTTCAGCCGAATATTTGTAATTCGCGAATAAACTTTCGTGCCTAAATTGGAATTTGGTCCTACTATTATTTTGGGTTCATAAGTTGCAAGTAGAACGACATGCCGTGCCTCAATAAAGAAGAGGGCGAAAACTTGAACGTAACAAGCATATAGGCAGCTGTTATACCATATGTCAGCCAGTAGGAAACAACCAGAAAACCTAGTCTTTTGACAGCATTTGCTTCTAGCAGGTAAAACTAAAATCTGGCTACTCAAGTCATCGACAACCATCCAGGTTCTCACAGTTCACGTGACGTGATTGTGATTGCTACTTCAGTGGGTTTTGATAAATGATTACAGATCGAGTATAAGAACTGACATAGTTCTGCTAAAACAAGGGCAGTCCCCAAAAGGTAGCCAAAAAATCGAAGATGGATCATAATGACAGGTCAATTATTTCTCATAGAGTTAAGGATTGTGATAGCTCAGAACTCAAAACTCGCTTTGCAATACGTGACAGAAACAACAGGGTACGACTTGGACTCCAAACCATCCGTAATAGATCTTTTATTACCCATTATAAGGATGGTGTCATAAAGCTTCATTATATACCATTCTTAGTTAAAAGTGATCATGAGTTCTGATCTTTGATTTCCATATAATTATCAAAAACGAGCATGCGACAGTCTAATCCAGATCTAACATCTCGGAAACAACTATACAACAATAATACACATTCATCACCCCCAGTAGATTGGTCAGTAGAGTCATCGTCCCAATACGAAAGGCTTGGGATGTATTCAAAAGTGAGTAATTATAGGTCATTTCAGCGCAAATCCATTGAACTACAGAGGAGAGTCCTTGAAACTTTGCACAGTGGCTCAATAAAGTGTTTCACTTCCTTCTTCGAAATAGGAGACGAATGTGGGAGAGAATTAGGTTACTGGTTTCTGTCGAGACGAAATCCCAATATCGAAAAGGTCGAAATATTTGTGCCTCAACCCTTAATAAGTTTAGAAGGCCGTGCGAAGAAAAACTTGTTAAGGAATTGAACGAATGCCCTAAACCCGTATATTCAAATGTAAAACAAGAAATTGAGAGGAAATATTCTAGCATTATTGAGAGACAGTAATATTCCATTATTGGTGGAGGGTGACTACGGAAAACCTCAGGTATTCCCGAACTGATTTAGCAATGTGTATGCCGTAGAAGCACCCGTCCCTTCACTTCATACCAGACAACCCCACACACGTACATACACACTGGACACTGACCATCAAAGAAGTCCATGTATTTGTTTACTGAATGCGCTTAATATAAGCAAATCCATGGGATCCAATTAAATGCATCCTAGGTTGCCAAATGAACTAGCGAATTTCGTCGCGAATCCCTCAAACATATGTTTTAATCTATCTAGCCTCCTGTCGTTTTCAAAGTGGCACTGAAGTTTTCAGCGAAGTTTTACACTTTGCGAATAGTGCACCCCAAGTTCAGTTGCTGTTTTGAGTTTGGCCAGTACCTTGTCTTTGTGTTAGCTTCATTTTAAAAGATATTTATCCATTACATAGTCAGCTATATTTCTCTTTTGGATGTCGCAGTTATTCAGTGTTTGACAACGCTTTTACCAGCAACACATAATATATTTTGTACCCATCGAGAGAAATCAAAAGACAGATGAGAGGAGTTCGGATGAGTGTATTTGGCGATTACCAATATGTCGGAATTCTCTGATTTAATCTGGCTAGCGATTGCGGTAGATGTTGAGCACAGCGTTACCACACGTGATCTGGTGCGGATGCGTGACTGAGCGTCTTCAGCTAGGTGAGTCCACTACGGATCACTCCACCCCTAGAGGGGCAGTGACGACCGTAAGTCGTGGCCAGCCAGAAGTTTGAACTCAGCGATTCTGTCGTTGTTAAACACTCTTGTGATAGCTTACTAAGTTTAACATCGTCTGGTCGTCTTTCCTTACTATATGGGACCGAGATACAACGTAGTGAAAAAAGTAAAAGTACAATGAAAATTTTGACTCCTCGTAAACTTCATCGTTCTTTTCCAGCCGTCCTGGAAAAGAAAAAAGAAGATGCAGGTGCATATCGAATTACACTCGTATGTGCGTAAAAACACAATGTCGGCGAAAAAATGGAAAGTAAACTCAAGAACACGTAATAGCGTTAAAAAAATGTTTTTTTATGTTTTTTTTTGTTTTTTTTTAAATAAAAATATAAATATATGAGCATATTAAAATTGTTTTTTTTTAAATATTATAAATCGTAAAAAGAAAGATCGAGATAATATAAAATGTCGAGTAGCGCCTTACATGCGGTAGTCGTTTAAATGTTCTGGAAACCTTTCTCTTCTCCCAGAACGCGTCGTTTTAAATTTATTTTCAGACACATTCAGAGTGTCATCGCCAGTGTTGGTTGTCGGTTGAAGAATTATGAATGTGGGAGTCGTGTTGTGCGATTGTACTGAAGGAAAGTCGACGTGAATAGGATTTCCTTTTAGATACGCTGGTTTTAAGCGATCGATGCTGATGCTATCGTTTGTTCCGTTTTTAT
The DNA here is from genome assembly GCA_944470375.2 of Schistosoma guineensis. Classification (NCBI taxonomy): domain Eukaryota; kingdom Metazoa; phylum Platyhelminthes; class Trematoda; order Strigeidida; family Schistosomatidae; genus Schistosoma; species Schistosoma guineensis. The sequence continues at coordinate 16,701,011 of OX103897.1, read as the reverse complement.
CGACTATATAGTACTTAGATTCACATTGAAGATCTTTGAAAGATCCTTCGTATGCTGATTCGAATGGTCGTCGATGCGAGTCTCGACGAACGAAAACGTGTGTACTATATCGTAAGTCAGGTTGAACGAAAACATCGGTTGATTGTGATCGAGTGGAAGCAGGTTTAACTGAACGCATTGCGTTTGTAAGCCTGTTCGTGTAGGAGGTTAGATCCATGTTCATTGAAGAGGATGAAGGATCCACGAATTCTCCTGTAAGTCGAAGTGTTGTTCCATAAACGAGTTGAGCCGCAGTGTATCCAATGTCAGCTTTCACTGCATTGCGAATACCTAGTAAGACGAGTGGAAGAGCGTCGGTCCACGGAGAAATGTTTGTAGCTGATAGTGAAGCTTTTAGTTGTCGGTGAAAACGTTCTACCAATCCGTTTGCTTGTGGATGGTAGGCGGTCGTTCGGAATCGAGTGATTCCTAAAAGTGTGGTCAAACGACGGAAAAGTTCAGATTCAAACTGACGTCCGCGGTCTGTAGTGATGGTTGAAGGGCAACCGAAGTTTGCTACCCATCGTTCGACGAATGTGCGGGCCACTTTTTCAGCAGTGATGTCCTTGATAGGTACTGCTTCTGGCCATCGAGTGAAACGGTCTACGCAGGTTAAGAGGTAAGAGTATCCATTTGAATCTGGTAAAGGTCCTACCAAATCCAGATGAACATGGTCGAAACGAGAATCGGGAGTTTTAAACGAGCCTAAGGGACATTTATTGTGTCTGATAACCTTAGATTTTTGACAGCTTACACAGGAGCGTGCCCACTCCCTCACGTCTTTATTCATTCCAGGCCAGCAAAACCTTTCTGCTATAAGCTTGATGGTTGCACGAACACCTGGATGAGAAAGTTTGTGCAATGTGTTGAAGACATTGCGTCGATAATGTTTCGGAACGATTGGGCGATCCCTACCTGTAGACGTGTCACAAAGTAAGGTTTCGTTACCTGTTCCCATCTGTTTGATGCGTAGTTTAAGTGTTGTGGACGATAACTCGTGCTGAAGATCAGTGTCTTCTTTTTGAAGCTGGGCGAGTTTAAGAAGGTCGATTCCTTGGAAACTGTTCAAGGAAGTTATGCGAGATAAAGCGTCTGCAACTACATTGTTTGCTCCAGAGATGTGTTGAATATCTGAAGTAAACTGCGAAATGTAGTCCAGTTGTCGAGACTCACGGGGAGAGTACTTGTCAGAAGGAGAGCTTAACGAGAAAGTGAGCGGTTTATGGTCCGTGAAAAGAGTGAATTCACGACCTTCGATGTAGTGTTGGAAATGCCGTACAGCACAATACATAGCTAGGAGTTCCCTACCGAATGTGCTGTACCTCGATTCGGTGTCTAGCAACCGTCTAGAGAAAAATGCCAGTGGTTCCCAGGAGTTGTTAACCCATCGTTGTAAGACTCCTCCGATTGCTGAGTCGGATGCGTCTACTGCGATGCTAATGAGTGCTTGAGTGTCCTGATGTGCAAGCATTGTTGCTTTAGCGATCAGTTCCTTAACTGTGGAGAATGCTTTTCGTGCAATGTTGTCCAGATTGATGGATTTTGCATTTCCACGAAGTTGGTCGGTCAGAGGTTTCATGAGTAATGCGCATTTCGGTATGAAACGTCTATAGAAACTTACGAGACCGTTAAACGTGCGTAATTGCTTGACGGTGGTCGGATCTGGGTAATCCAGAATGGCCGCCACTTTGGTTCTAAGGGGTCGAATGCCTTGAGCATCTATAGTGTGTCCTAGGAAGTCTAATGAGTCGGTTCCGATTTGGAATTTCTGAACGTTTACAGTAATGCTATGTTTTGTAGTCGTTCGGAAACAAGAGCCAGATGCTTGAGATGTGATTCTCTGTCCGGATTCGCGATTAGGCAGTCGTCAACATACGCATGTACGAAGTTGAGACCTCGGAAAACGTTGTCTATGAATCTTTGGAATGTTTGAGCAGCATTTCGTAGACCGAAAGGCATTCGCAAAAATTCATAGAGTCCGAAGGGAGTTATGATAGCTGTTTTCGGTATGTCATCAGTAGCCATAGGGATTTGGTTATACGCTTTAACCAAGTCGATTTTCGAAAAGACAGTTGTACCTTTCAAGGTAGCTGTCAAATCGTGAATGTGAGGCAACGGGTAACGATCGGGAATGGTTTTTGCATTCAATCGCCGATAGTCACCAGTTGGACGCCAATCGTTGCTGTCCTTTTTAGGGACCATGTGCAACGGAGATGCATATGGGCTGTTTGACGGTCGTATGATTCCTAAGTCCATCATGTGATCGAACTCGTTTTTCGCCAACCTTTGCTTTTCGGGAGCTAGTCGTCATGCTTTGGAGAATACAGGTGGTCCTGTAGTCGTGACGTGATGTGTAACGTTGCTGGTTACACACGGTAGTTCCAGTTGCGTTTGCTGAATCCCGGGATACTTATCGAGTAGCGGTTGATAAAATGGGTCTATCATATGTTTAAATATGACTGAGGATAATCTGCAACCAGAAAAAGAAGTTACGCAAACTGATAAATTAGTGTTTCCGTCTACTAGCCTCCGTTTGCGAGTATCGATGATTAGATTATGGTGTTGTAGAAGGTCCATACCAATAATTGGCATAGAAACATCTGCAACAACGAAGATCCAGTGAATAGGTTTGCGTAAACCCACGTTAAGGTAAACGTACCTTTCGCCATACGTAGCGATAGGTTTTCCGTTTGTCACCTGTAAGTTTACAGCCGACTTGTTAAGCCGGTCGTTGGGATTCCCCGGGAGGACGCTAACTTCTGCGCCAGTGTCGACGAGGTAGCGGACTCTAATTGTCACATCTGTGACGTATAACAGACGGCTATGTTCGCTAGCTACGGTTGCCGTTAACGCGTGCCGGCTTGGAAGTTTCCCGAGTTGTTTTTCGAGTCAGTCGGTTTTGAGATGGGAAAATTGCAGGGTTTTCTGCAATTTCTAGAAGACTTTCCATACTGGTTGTGATACCAGCACCAGTCGGGATTATCCATCTCTCGTGGTCTAGAGACAGATAGCTTACGTGAAATGCTTCTACGTGGGGTGCGCGATCTCTTACGGTCGTTACGAAGATTAAGATAACGCGTGAGTGTATGACATAACTCGATTATATCATTCTGAGTCGTTTGAGGCTTTTCTTTGACTGAAAATACCTCGGTAGTAGATTTCGTAATTTCTAAAATACGATCGGCGGATGCAGCCAGTTCGTCTAAGGCGTTGTTCTGAAACGAGACCAGAACTGCTTGCACCTGTTGGGGATGTTTAGACAAGAAGGGTTGTTTGAATAAACCTTCGTCGAAAGTTCTTGGGCCTATAACCTTTCTCATTCTTTGCAACATGTCCGTCGCAGAACCGTGCTACAGGTCGATGTTATTAAAGAGTTGATCTAACCTTTGTCGATCGGTTAGGTCTCCTCGTTTAAGAATCGAACGTTTTAGGGTTTCGTAAGGTTCAGAAACATCACTAGTACACATACTAGATGTTACGTACCTGTTGAATTCGCGCGGTAGTGCCTTGACTACTGCGAGGAATTGTACACGTGTGTCGTTCACGCCGTGCTCGTGGAAGTCGGCTTCTGCGTAACAGAACCAGGCCTCGATATTGTCGGGCCAGAAAGACATGAATTAGAACGAGGGTGAGGACATGGTCTTAATCTCAATATACCTTAGGAGTCTGTTCAGTCATAGGGGAATATTAAGTACGAGAATACAAGAGGAAAATATATAGATATCCTGAAACATGGGGGAAAATATCACAATGTATAAAAAATTTTAAATTAAGGCAATAATGCATTAAAAAATTCCCAAAAAGGAACAGACTCGCATTTGTAATTCGGTGTACCAGATCACGTCGGTCTCACCAATGAGGATGTCACAGGTATTCAGTGTTTGACAACGCTTTTACCAGCAACACCTTATAATATAATTTGTACCCATCGAGAGAAATCAAAAGACAGATGAGAGGAGTTCGGATGAGTGTATTTGGCGATTACCAATATGTCGGAATTCTCTGATTTAATCTGGCTAGCGATTGCGGTAGATGTTGAGCACAGCGTTACCACACGTGATCTGGTGCGGATGCGTGACTGAGCGCCTTCAGCTAGATGAGTCCACTAAAATATATGGTCAGCATCAAATGTCGAAAACTTACAGAGCTGTTGATTTTGGGGATTCATTTACCGCTACACGCTGTGTTGAGGTTAAAGTTTCAGCGCTTACATTAGTTATCTATCTGGTTGAGTTCATTCTGGATTGTTTGCGTAATACTTTGTATGTTGCAAATATCTTCTTTATAGACAACTTTCAAGTTACCAGCGTAAGCGTAAGTTTTACCCGTGTTGAATTACCTGCATATATTGTTGATGTAGGTTGTAAGAAGCAATGAACCCAAGATACTGCCCTGCACAACACCACTGGCTAGTGGTCAGGGTATAAATGCTGTAGAATTAATTCTAATCCTTTTGGTATCTGTTTGTGAGAAAAGAACTGATCTATTGCAACAGATGACTAGTAATTCCAACGGATTAAAGTCTGTCGACTAAGAGGTTATGAAGTACCTTATCAAAAGTTGTCTTGATATCGAAACAAACACTAGTTGTTTTTGGTCATGTATGCGAGTTATCTCGTTAAAGAAGCCTATCAAGCATATGGATCGAAATCTTGTTCTTATGAAATCGTGTTCTGACGGGTGGACTGGGCTTTTTTGAGTAGGTGGTCAGATAATTCATCTCATATCACTTTTTCCATTACGCGTCATATGATTGGGGTGATATTTATAGGTTTGTATTTCTAGATCAAATTTTTTGGTCCTGATTTGTGTATGGGTGCAACATACGCTATCTTCCAAGTTTCGGAGTATGTATCTGCTTCTAAGAATGACGTGAATATTTTGAGTAATAGTGTTCTTATGTTCGGTCCTACCATTCTTTTAAAGAATCAATAGGATATCATCTGCATCAGAACTTGCATTCAACTTAAGGGTTTGGTGAAGGCGTGTATATTAATGAGTGATGAGTTACTAATACTATGATTATTTTTGCTGGTGCATTTGATATTAATATCTGGGACATGAGATTTATTCCCATAGTGGGAAAACCATCCACTTAGTAGTTCACATATGACGGTTAGGACATAATACGTCGCACCATCGTACAGTATGGGGTGCCATTTTGGACATAATATAGTACTATTTGGTGGTGACATTGAACATTTCTAATGTTTCTGAAGGCTTATCACTAGTAAAGAGACTACTCCAGTCAGAGAGCTTTATTAGAAATCGAGTTTCCCTAGTCATTGTGAGCATAGTCTGTATATTGAAAATGTGTTGTTGTTGTCTTGGATTTGTTGCACTTTGCAAGAAACAGTAGAGTGAATAAGACTATTTTACGATCACTGTTGTTAAACTTTTCGCCAACCACTTCATACGTCGGTGTGACATTATGACAGGATATCAAGTCGAGAGCATTGCTGTTGAAATCACCACAAGTAATTTTGTATACGAAATCAAGGGAGGCAGCCGTAACAAATCACTCACTTATAGCAGTGCCAGTTGAACTAGGAGTGTTTGGGGCTGTATATACACATCCAGTTAGTTAAATTCTTTCCTCATAGGTGTACTAAAAGCTCTATTGCTACTTTAGTCTTTATCTTTCGAATCCCTCCTAACATCCTTTCATGATATACCTTCACATTCTGTTTATCAAACTATATTTTGCGTGTTTACTTTTTTATTTTAGTTGTTACTGTTTCCTTTCCATGTCTTGTTACTTCCATTTTGTTGTGTTAGTGTCGATTGTGAAAACGTGAATCGAAGTACATCTGTGTTTGTCGACGATTTCTGTTTCTTAAACCTCTACTTCATACCGGAACCATGATCTTGTGACCACGGCTCACTTCTGAGGGTTTTCAGTTAATGGGTTTGGAGCCGCATTTGCTGTATGATGAACATTCACTAAGTTAGTTGCTTCCATGCTCACTACAGTATACATAACCTTATTGAAAACTAAATTTGAGAATGTCGTTCATGTGGCAAGCCCCTGTTTAAGGTGACTCGGATGTCCTGAGAAAAAGTCCAGGGGGCTGCTCTTTGTGAAATTCCATGACTTCGTTGAGTACCATGCACAGAAAGGCCTAAACCTAGATCTGTTTACTCTGTCCTATCGCACATTATGAGGTGATCTGATTTTGATGTGTAGGATACTCAGGAGTGGTTTTGGACCCGACATACCCCATATTTTACTTCACAATAAGTCGAGAAATCTCAGATGGCATAACAGATTAGTAGAAAAGCCAAGAATAAATGAAATACAAGTGGCATACAGATTTTCACTCCGAGTCATTAGTTTGTTGGAAGCTCTTACCCGAAGCAGTGGTGTCGGCACATTTAATTGAATCGTTCAAAAGAAAAATAGACACTCACAAAAGCATACTAGAAAAGGAACAACATAAGCGGTAGTTGTCACAACATAAATTTGAATCTGAATTTGAAATTTGAACTTGAAATCTGAATCTGTTCTTTTAAGCTGAAACTGAAACTGGGTCTGAAAGGTCATTCTCTGCGTGGCCTAATACGAAATCTGGTGACTATGTCTAAGCTAATTGAACTGAAGCAAGATGTAAGTTTTGTTATCCTCAATGAGTTTGTTTCTTCGGCGTATAAAATGAGTATGGTGTGGTTACGAGCGTAACCTGAGCCAGCAGTGAAGACGTAAAACAGGTTTTAGACCGATTCGCCTCGAAACTTGCTAACTTGAGTAGATAAATAAGATTCGTTAATCCTTCAGTCATTTTTGCTAGCGTTTGGTCCCTCATTGTATATTGCACTACCCTGTTTCCTCTCGATAAATTATCATACTTTTCTTTGGTTTTTAGGGTGATTTAGAAAAATTGTTAGAGGAAAATAAGACAAAGTTGGTTGTTATTGATTTTTTTGCTACTTGGTGCGGCCCATGCAAAACCATAGCTCCTCTGTTCAAAGAATTGAGTGAGAAGTATGACGCGGTCTTTGTGAAAGTCGATGTTGACAAACTTGAAGTAAGTAATACTTAGATAAATTTGAGGACCTTACTTCACTGTCCTCATAGTGCAGTGAAAATTTTTTAATGCTTTTATTATCAAGTTTACCAACATGCAATAATAACGTGATATTATCTTTTAGGAGACCGCCAAATCCCATGATGTCTCAGCTATGCCAACGTTTATAGCATTAAAAAATGGTGAAAAAGTTGGTGAGGTTGTTGGAGCTTCTATTGCTAAAGTTGAGGATATGATCAAGAAACATATTTAATTTCTGTATTCTGGTATTAATATACATTTAAGTATGCGTTTATAAATGTGTATGTATGAACTTTTTCATTTAAAATAAATTATACTCTTACATTGATTTCCTTCTCGAATTACATTGTTTTTGATGTAGGTGAAGTTCCGGGCGGTTGTTGTGCTGTAACTACCGTCTGGTCAAAAGTCAGGTTAGGTATACAGTAAAACTTCTAGTTTATCGATATGTCCAAATCTGACTAGTTTCATGTAATCTAACGTTATCCATTTGCCACTATCTTTAACAGATCCTTAACTAATCTCATACTGAAATCGTGGAGAAAGATCAAGATAATCCATATACCTAATCGAGTATCTGGTGATAAGAATTTGAAATTTAGACCCACAGCAATAACCTCACCTTTCCTCAAAACAATGTAAAAATCATTGTTACTACCACACATTGATCCGTATTAGTCGGCTTACATATGCAGAAGAAGCGCTTTATGTGTTGTTGCTATTCTGCATCACAACATAGTGTTCAGCTTGGGAAAGGGTAAGAGGTATGTTCGATGCGCATTTCTGAGTCATGCTTTTGATTCTATACTAAGACAAATTTACTTGTCAAGTTAATCAGTCTCAACACTGACCGCTGGATAACCAATTGGATATGTTCTTATTTCTCTGAAAGGGGACAGTACACTGTGTTTGGAGGGAAGTGTCCAACGTCTATACTGTCGCATGATGGTGTGCCACACCGAGCTGTTCTTTCACTTCTTTTTTCCCCGCATAATCTGTCATCATCCAAAAGAAACACATGGAATATGCAGACGATTTCTATGTGTGCCGATTTCTACCCTTTTGTCTCGTATTGAGTGGTGGCCTGTTGACTGTCTCTTAATTAATCCGTCTAAATGTCGAGCTGCTAACTTTAGCCTGAGACATGAACAGCATCTAAATACATGTTGGGGTCCCATAATGCTTGTGCCATTAGAGACTTTGATAAACACCGTCGAAGGTCAATTATCTTGATGTTACCTTTTCCTCTGATCTCTCTTGGTCTTCTCATGTTTTACTGTTATCGAAGAAAGTTTTCCGTCTGACTTACTACGTGGGGAGGCTGCGTTTTTGGGATTACTCGACATTTACTCTTACAATCTGTCGATTCCTCCATATTACCAGTTATTCTTTGCTGTTCTGCTTTATTCTTTCCCAGGCTTTTGAGATAAAAACTGCTGTGTCGCGGAGAGTTCTGAAGTCAATTAAAAAGGTGTGCGGTGAATCTTTCGAAGTCATTAATATGGTTGTGGATAAATATCTAAAGTCTTGCAAACTCCTGGTAGGTGTTATCAAGTAATAAACATTCCCTTCATCCACGTATTTCTGATATATCCTCTGTTAGAACGAGACGTCAATGCAATAAAATCCATGCATGCAAGCAAAGGTTTAAAAGTTCGATAATACCTTACCTAGTAAATATAATCTGTGACGAACACGTTGTTAGAGTTAACGTAGTCAATAGCTTGTATTATTGGACGTCTTTCATTTGAAAAGTTGTGCGGATTCAGTTCTTTTTTGTTGTTTTTGTAAAAGAAACTTGTTGAAATACTTCGTGCTGAGAATTCTATATTGTACCAAAATATAATATTGAATAGAGCTATTAATAATAATGAACAAAATCTTCAAGTTGACCACAGCTCCTACCTTAATTTAGACACTTTTCTAAAATGTTTCCTACTATTAGTTCGTCAAAACATACTTCAAACAAATGGATAGGCAGTTATAGGAAATCGGGTTTTTTTTTAAGGTTTGTTTGTAGTTTCTTCGCATCACCAATAATCATGTACAGAGTTCTTAGGTAAATCACAAGCACATAATTGTGCAATGGTCCTGTGGATGGTACCTAGCATGTAATCTTCGTTCTAGATACAACGTAGATCAAAAGTATTAAGCGTTCTCTACAACATAGCTTTGACATTATGTCATACCGTATGGTTCACGATCAATACATCTAGCAAAGTCAAATGTATTCAAAACTTAGTAGGGGTAAATGTTCACTGGGATGTCCGACATCTTTTAAACATCAGGAAAATGTGATGTCATGTAACGCATAATTTTCGTTTAGTGGGTAAGAGCAGTATCATGAAGGAACTTATACAGTTTTTAAATTCAAGTCCTAAAATTGTTGCTTTTTTGATGCGCGTTTTGGGCTTCCTAAATTGGACATTTATATATATAAACAATGAAACACTACTCATCGAATGGTAGCGTTGCATAATAATTATATAATGCCACTTTTATTATAAAATAATATTGAGTAACTGGAAGAAAGAGGATTATAATAATCAAAGTAATGATTCGAAAAATTAAACAGTCGCCACATTGTGTAATATATGAAAAAGGATTAACAAAATATTTTAATGATAGGTCAGTATAACGGTTATGTAAGAACCGAGAGACGGATGTTAAGATTAGGTAAAAATAAAAAAGTGGGAGAAGTTAGAAAGTTGTTTGGATGTTTTCGAAAAGGAAAGGTTCACTCAAAGTTCAGCTAAAAACTCACTTCTGTACCGATGGTCAAGTTAGCGAGGGTGGTTGTACAGATTTGTTTTAAATGCAATGGTTAGGTTTGTAAATTTGGATTCCGATAACCTCAGTGTCATTTCCCATTTTGGATCAAATCAGTTTGCAACTATCAGTTTACCTGCTCATGTGGAGCAGGGTATATTATCACACCAAGCCAGCTTATTCGAAAAACATCTCCGAACATTACCTTGCCCGGCTCTCAAAAGGATCATAGAAGTCAGTCAAAAGCTAAATCTTGGAGTATCTTGTCAGCTCTAGTCACTCTAATTCACCAGAAGCCTTCAAAATCATACACAGTCGGGAGAGTCAACCCAACGGGAACGCATAAAAAACTTATGTACAGCCTAGGTTAGTTCTATGCACCAACTCATGCCCAGCCTTTATGTACGAAAACAGCATGTTCGGTCCCTCATTTTTCTATGACTTTAACTTCTCTTTTTTAAAATTATTATTTCTGTTCCGCTTAGCGTGCTGTTTTCACATTCACTAAGCTGAGGCACATTACCCGAAATTCGGAAGCTGGCTCACATCACACCAATCAACGAACCTTCTAGCTAATGACCGGTAGCACTTCTCTCTATACTCTCAAAAGTTATGGAGTCCCTGATATACGACGGTATATAAAACTATTTATCATCCTTAAAATTCTTTTCACCCCAACAGCACGGCTTCAGAAAAGGTCACATTTGGATAACCAACCTGCTGACTGCAGTGGGCATATGAACAACCATCGTTGATGGCATAGGGAAGATTGACGTCATATACCTTGATTTCTCAAAAGCTTTCGCTGGGGTCAACCATATATGTCTTATCAATAAGCTCAAACGATTAGGTACCAAATCACCTTTAATTGATTGGCTCAATTAATATCTAAAAAATTGACATTCTAAGGTCAGGGTTAACTTCACTTTTTTTGAAGCTATGGAATGTCCTAGTGTGATCTCCCCAGGGTTCATTACTAAGACCTACTCTTCACTCGTTTTATGTAAACGATCTTCCACAACAGGTATCGTCAGGCTTATTACTTTTCGCTGATGATGTGAAACTCTGGAAAGAAGTATACAACAAAGATAATAAACTGGCACTTCAGGAGGATCTGAATCTACTTCAAAGTTGGGCAGATGGTAACGGACTTACCGTTAACACTTCAATTATTATTTTATTTATTTTAACACATAGATATTAGTACAAGGAGGCACCAAATACATATGCGCCACATAAATCACATTTGGTATGTGTGAGGGCTGTGATACTGCCCGGGTGCCCAAACCGATGCAGGTGGTTTTCTTAGGCAGCCACACCCTGGGCCGTCGACCTGGAGGTCTGATCCACAAGGCAATGGAGCAACGTCAGGAGATGCAGTCACATGTTCGCCGGTGATCAACAATTGGTTCATACGCCATTTGTTTATTCAGGATACTGGGGCCAATGTGAACCATTGGTTTGGAATGAGGGTTTTCCAACTCCCCTAGGTGGACTCTCCATGTCCACCAACCCAATTAAATCGCCGGACATTCGCTTTCCATCCTCTCAATTTCGTAAACACCCCCCTCAGGTAGGCAATGAGTAGGGCTTCCCTAGCAGAGGCTATATATGCGTGGCCACCTGAGAGTATTTCGAGAGGGAAAGCGGACTCTCCCCACTCTTGGCCGTACCAGAGCATTTGGGGGTGTTAACACTTCAAAGTGTAAAGTAGTCCATCTGAGACATATTGCAAACTACAACCACAACTTAAGGAATTCCTCTCTAGAGGTTTCCCAAATTGAAAAACATCTAGGAGTGTTGGTACCCTATGACTTAAAGTCTTACGCTAAATGTGACAAAAGTGCCTTCCGAGCAAACCTTGCACTGGTAACACTGAGACGCATTTTTGGCCAGTTCGACGGAAGAACTTTCCACATAATCTTCGACAGTATTATTCGTCCCCATTTATAGTAAGGAAATAGTATTTCCTCCCTCACTCCAAAAGGATGAGGACACTCTCGAACCTATCCATAGGGGAGTCATGAAATCAGTTCAGGGATTCAAATTTAAGTCTTATGAAGAGCGCCTTCAATCACTGAATCTTTACCCATTAGAGTACAGGCGTCTTAGAGGTGACCTAATGGCTTACATGATCCTAAATACTTTTGAACATCCCCTTAAACACCTGCTTAAGTTTAGCTCCAACACATTATTATTATTATTATCATTATCATTATTAATGGTTTTATTCAACACAAACCTTAAGAGTAACACCCAGGAACTGCAGACTGAACACAGTAGAACAAACTGTAGACAAACCTTCTTCTCTTTAAGAGCAGTCAAATGCTGGAATTTGCTCACGGTTGAGATAGTCCAAGTGACTTCCCAGGAGTCCTTCAAGAGAAAACTTGACATATTCCTAAGGACTAATGATGATATCTTACTATGATTTACCAATTTTTCTCCTCTTTTATTGTTAATATACCTAGTTTCCTGCCTGGAGTTATCAGTGATCCACTGCTACTAGATACAAAAGCCCGTTAAGCGAAAGCTTCTTCCATTCCATCCAAAGCCATCTCTTCACCTTTCTTATCATTTTCTAAATTATTAAACCTTTTAGTTATTCTATTCTTAACGGCTAACAAGTAGACACTTATCTTCACTTTATCACTTTTTTTCACTAGACAATTATTACATAACTTCTTTTCAACATCGAGATCTTCATTTATCACAACACACCACTTCAAGATGTTTTTCTTAATATTCAGAATCATTCTATCTTACTATAGACACGTTATTTTGACAAATAAAATTAACTGTTAAAAAAACGATGGTTTGTGAGAGAATAAACCAGCTTCCAGTTGAAGAGGAAATTAGGAAAAGACGATGGAAATGGATAGGATATACATTATGTAAATCATCAAACTGCATCATGAGGCATGCCCTAACTTGGAGTCCTGAAGGGGAACGGAAAAAAGGAAGGCCAAACAACACATTACGTCGGGAAATAGAAGCAGACATGAAAAGGATGAATAACAACTGGAACAAGCTGGAAAGGATTGACCAGGACATGGTTGGATGAAGAATGCTGGTGAGCGGCCTATGCCTCTTCACGAGGAGTGACAGGAGTATGTAAGTAATTATTAAAGAACGATTGTATAGCTTGATTAAATGAAATGGTCGAAAAGAGAAGTTTCTTCAGTGAATCACCTTCCTTCTTCGTCATCTTCAACACTATTATTAATTAAAAGTGATCTGGTCTTAAAGATGATGACCTAAATTAAATGAATAACACTTGTATGACAATTACATAACATTAGGGTTAGTGTATGAATTTGTCCATGCATTCATGACTCTATACATAATAATTGTTAAACATCAAATTCTATATTGAGCAATATAACTTGTAAAGTAGAATACAATGTTTCATGTGTTTAGTCCCTAATCAGTTTGACTCAAAAAACCTTTTCTGTTACTAACCATCATGTGCTCACTAGTGACTGGTTTCAAGAGGTATATCCTGGAGTTCTAGTGAGAAGCAGTGACCAGTGGTGTTCAACCGGGTCTGTTGTAAGATAGTAACTCACTGAAGAAAATGGTGGATGTGTCGCTCAATTTCGTGGATTAGTTGAAGTTAGACAATAACACCCTTGTATGTCGGCTCAGTAGTCTAGAGGTCAAGCGTTCGCGTACGAGACTGAAAGCTTTTGGGTTCAAATCTCGTGAGTCCGGATAGTGGATGCGCATTGCTGAAGAGTCCCACAGTAGAACGAAACGGCCGTTCAGTGTTCTAGCTACAATTGACTCATGATCTCAACTATTAAAATGACTATATTATCCGCAAAAAACCCTTCTGAAATAATTTATAGTAAAGTATTCTTGTTCTTGTATTCTATGTATGAATGAGGTAGGAGGCTGTCGAATTCACTATTAGTTAACAAATACACCAATAACAATAATTTAATGCCCATTTATATAAACCTGTAATCAAAATCAACTGTATAAATTATAACCCATACAAACTGTTTTATGAGAAAAAGGTGGATAATGGCTAGCAGTTGGATCCAGGACTCATGTTTCGTCCTTTTTGGGACTCGTCAGACGAACGTACCTGCATCCCAGACTTGTTGATGTTCACTCTGAGACTTGAACTCATTACCGTTTGCTTCAAATGCCGTCGCATTATCCACTAAGCTACTGAGTCCTAATAGCCACTTACTTGCACATTGGCTTGATTTTAAATTCACTTGATATCATTTACTTGAATCTTCCGATTGATGTTTAGAACTGAAACGGATCAATTGCAGTCCTAAACATCGATGGGAAGATTCAAGTAAACATTATCAAACTATCTTGTGTTTACAGTATATTTTACTATATCGAAACTAGAATTGAAACAGAAATCTAGGGCTGACTGAAAACCAAAGTATACTATATATATATATATCCCGGCATCCCTCGTAATCAATTATGGAATTAAATCGCGTGAGTAAATCACGGAATGAAAGTAAGTCAAGCACAAGAATAACGTTTGAATACATTCAAAGAATGCATTCAGAGAAATGCACCGAAGGAAAAGAAGCGAAAAGAATCAGAGAAGGTATATGAGACAATTCGATTTAATCAAACATGACTATATATCTTTAGTCAAACACATAGCGAATAGAGTAGGTAATTAACATACATTCAATCACATAAAAGCAGTCAAAATTTAATAAACGAATAAGTGACAAGGTAAAAATGTGGCTTAAGAAGAATGAGTAGATTGGTCTGTCTAGTGGCTAGAATAACCTATGTCGGCTTGACATAGTACCAGCCCCTAAAATACACAGTTATTATACAATATAATGTAACTGAAATAGTATCAATCACGTACTATATCAATAAATAACTAAAAGAAAACATGAACACAACTATTTCAATAAGTCCTATACAGAATAAATGGAATATGACTAGTAGGAAGATTTAAAAAGAGCATCACTTCATCCTGTTTGAGAATCATCAGTAGTCCCAGAGTTCATGTCCATTATATCAAGGTGGTTAGCGTTTTTTTTAGTGATTTAGTTTTCTACGGGATAAGATCACTAACCCCATACTCAAGGTGATCTGCAGAATATGCATATATTCTAATTGAGATTCATTATATTTCTGTTAAAAATACAGACAGCAGAATAATTCAAAATGATTATAAATCAAATGAATATTGATAGTGATTAGCTATATGGATTTATTAGCTATGCAAATAACGCGTTAGTTAGTGTAAAGCAAAGGATACTGAGTTCAAGTCCTGAAATGAATATGAACTTACTACCTGGGATCAAGACACATTCAATTAACAAAAAAATATCTAAATAGAACGTAGTAATGCATTTTCTTTTTGATGTCATCTACTATTCACATTTTGAGGGGAGCCCTTCACTTGGGATCCTCAAGGCCAAAGGAGAAGAGAAAGAGACCAAAGAACACATTATGCTGACAAATGGAAACAGATATGAGAAGAATGAACAACAATTGGATAGAACTAGAAAGGAAGTCTCATGATAGAGTGAGTTTGAGAATGCTGGTTGGTGGCCTATACTCCATGGAGAGCAACAGACGTAAGTAATGAAGTAAGCACTAGTCACATCCCATCTATTCTGTATAAATTTCTACTAATAATGAACAAGTTATCAAAATTCTTTTATTCATTCTATTAAATTAAAATTAAATTTTATTATAAATGTTAATCACTAATTTAAAGTACAGTTTACATCGGGTTGCCATGGTGAATTATTTATGTATGTTACTAGATTTAATACATTAATAATAACTCCTTTATACACATAGTTCCGTTTATTATCTTAAAAGGAAAAGATTCGTTAAGTTTTAATCAGCTATTTACAATCTACTTAATATTGTTTTAGATCATTGGCATATCTATACATAAGAGGGTGATTAAAGCTGATTGTATGTATCATGATGTAGCGAAGATTTTGATAGAGTTCAATGACAGTGATGTAATTTGAACTTGAGAAAAAGTTGAAATAAGGAATGACGTAATAATTAAAACAATGGGGGGGGCGGGATACTGTTACCAGGGCAAAGAAAGATTTATTACTGTCTTTATTTGGATACATAGATCTGGTTTTAGATGGTTGATTGCTATCACTTCGGCAAATTTCGAAAGGTTAGAGTTTGATTGTTTGTTAATCATATTAAAGGACTTTAGTGTATCGACTTTATGTCCTTTAATCAGTTACATAACAATCATTTTAAACCTTACTTACTTACTTAAGACTCTTACTCCCAATGGAGCATAGGTGGACGACCAGAATTCTAAAACCCACTCTGTCCTGGGGCCTTCCTTTCTACTTCTATCAAATTGTTGTTCATTCTTCTCATATCTGTTTCCATTTGTCGGTGTAATGTGTTCTTTGATCTTCTTCTTTTCCATGGCACTTGAGGATTCCAAATGAGGGCTTGCCTTGAGTTATTTCCTCAATATGTGTCCTATCCACTTCCAGTGTCTCTTCCTGATTTCTTCCTCCGCTGGGGTCTGGTTCATTCTCTTCCACAGTAGATTGTTGCTGATAGTGTTTGGCCAACGGATTCAAAGTATTTTGCGTAGACAACTGTTAATAAACACTTGTATCTTCTGGATGATGGCTTTCGCAGTCCTACAGGTTTCCTCCCCATACAGTAGAACCATTTTAACATTTGTATTGAAAATTCTGGCTTTGTTGTTGGTTGACAGACAGTTGTTTTGAATTCGAGATGTTCTTCAATTGTAAATATGCTGCTCTTGCTTTGCCGATTCGCGCCTTCACATCTGCATCAGAGTCACCATGCTCATCGATCATGCTGCCCAAATGTGTAAAGGTTTTTACATCTTCCAAATCTTCTCCGTCAAGTGCGATTCGATTGGTACATGCTGTGTTGTATAGGAAAATCTTGCTTTTCCCTTTGTGTATGTTGAGACCTACTGCTGCTGAGGCTGCTGCTTCACTGGTCGTCTTCTCCTGAGTTTGTTGTTGCGTGTGCGATAGAAGAGCCAGATCATCTGCAAAGTCTAAATCGTCCAGCTGCATCCTAGATGTTCACTGTATCCCATGCTTTCTCGCAGATGTTGACATCTTCATGATCCAGTCGATCACCAGGAGAAAGAGTGAGAGTAGGCAATCTTTCCTGAAACCGGTCTTTGCTTCGAACGAGTCTGTGAGCTGTCCTCCATGTCTGATTTTGCAGTTTAATCCATCATAGGAATTTCCGTATGATATTGACTATCTTCTCAGTCACTCTGTAATGTCGAAGAAGCCTCCATAGTGTTGTCCTGTCCACGCTATCCAATGCTTTTTCGTAGTCAATGAAGTTGATGTACAGTGATGACTTCCATTCAGTTGATTGTTCCACAATGATCCGTAGAGTTGCGATTTGCTCTGTACACGATCTATCCTTACGGAATCCTGCCTGTTGGTCTCGAAGTTGGTCATCTATGGAGCCTGTCATTCTGTTTAACAATACCCTGTTGAAAACATTTCTTGGTATTGAAAGAAGAGTGATGCGTCTGTGGTTCTCACACTTGCTGAGATCCCCTTTCGTTGGTACTTGGATCAGGTATCCTTCTTTCCAGTCTGTTGACACTTGTTCTTCATTCCAAATCTTCCTGAATAGAATGTGGAGTATCTTTGTAGTTACTGCTTCGTCTGCTTTCAGTGTCTCTGCTGGAATATTGTCTGGTCCTGCTGCTTTGCCACTCTTGATTTGTCTGATGGCCATGCTGATCTCTTCAATTGTTGGTAAGCCAACATGAATTGGAAGGTTCGTGTGTGTTGCTTCAATGTTGGGTGAGTTCAGTGTAGCTGATCGATTTAAGAGTTCTTTAATGTGTTCTACCCACCTGTTTCTCTGTTCTTCAATGTTACTGATTACTTTATCTTTCTTGCTTTTCACTAATCATCCTAGTTTACGATAATTTCCAGCAAATTTCTTTGTTGTTTTTAAAGTTTATACGGAATTAAATCGATTTCTTTTCAATTAAACAAACTATTACTATAATTGGAAGTTTCTCTCTTATAAGAAAACATATTCACCTACACTAATCATACTACTTATATTAAAAGAGCATCTTTTTTTAAAGTTTAAATCACGTTGTTTCTTTACGTGACCATTTAAACAAAATGATAATGATCAATTTATTGTTATTAGATTTAATAGTACATGTTTAATCTTTTTTTTGTTATTCTATAAGACTCTACTGTTATTGAATGAATTAAAAGTTCATTTGATGACTACTTATAAGCATATACAATTTCATATCTATATAATGAATTAATGAGAATTAGTAATAACTCTGCCTGGAATTCCTCTGAGGCTACTGCCCATCCCAAGAAGGAGGTTTTGGTTATGAGGTTCGTAACCCCACCTTGTTGAAAACTAACTTGCTATGGTGAATTATGTATACATGTTACTAGATTTAATACATTAATAATAATCCCTTTATAAACAAAACCCCTTCCGATAATAATCATCTGCTCAGTGGTAACTGACTTCAAGAGACATTCTTGAAGTTCTAGTGAGAAGCCGTGACCAGTGGAGTTCAACTAGGTCTGTTGTGAGATATCAGCTCACTGAAGACAACGGTGACGGTGTAGCAATCTCGTGCATTGGTTAAAGTTAGACATTAACACCATTGGATGCCGGCTGGCTCAGTGGTCTAATTGGTTAAGCACTCGCGTGCAAGACTGATATGTTCTGGGTTCGAATCTCGCGGGGTGGGATCATGGATGTGCACTGCTGAGGAGGGACTAAACGGCCGTCCAGTGTTTCCAGGTTTTCCATGATGGTCTAGCTTCAATTGACTCATGATTTCAATTATTGGAATTACTAATCATAAAGAAAAATGAGTAATCTTATAAACTTTCAATTGATCTATTGACTATTATTATATGACTTATTATTGTTAAGTTATTTTCGATTTATTAGTTACACTCTTTCAAATATGGAATATATAAAACTCAAAATAACTGTCTGTCAGCCAATATCAAGGTCAGGTTCTTCAATACCAACATCAAGACAGTTCTAATGTACGGAGTTGAAACGTGGAGAACTACTACTACCACTGCCAGGGGGGGGGAATTCCTTCACTGTTTACTGACTCAATAAGCAGTTTACTTGGCACAAACAAACTAGCGCGACAACTGAATGTACGCCTACTTTAATAAAGGCATATATCAAAAGGTGATTTAATGATAAAAATAATACCATTCATATATTAACTGAATAAATATAATAAACCCATGGTGGTTTGAGGTAGTCAACAAGAGACCCTGAACCTAGATTTCGTGCTACTTGCCACTCGTCAGCAAGGCGTACCTGTAATCTTGATGCAACAGTCAGAGACATTACCACTAAGCTATTCGGGTCGCTGCTGGTCGATAGAATTCAGTCTGCACTAAGAAGGACCTAACATTGGTCACCACCCAATTATAATAAACCCATAACTAGAATTTAAGGAATGAATATCAACAAAGGAAAGAGAATAGAGAATAACTAACATATGATTCGTTTTGAAATGATTTAATTCAGTATTTATTGAGTACCGTTGTTAGTGACATGAAATGTAAAAATATGAAACTAAGTTATAGTCAGTTACGTATAGCGAATGTACTTTACCAGGATTGATCAGTCTTACGCGCATATTCGTTTGACTAATCGTCAACTTCGTGACCTTGAATGAGTACTGAATGTATTACAGAAGTATATGAAGTGCACAAAAAATATTTCATTTTGTGAATTATTTGTATACATAAATCTGAATCACTTTTACTAATTTAGTTAGTCATCAATGATGACCAAACTATTTCTATCTAATTATAATGGTATGGTGTATCTAATTAAACTTGAAGCATTACAATAAACAAGATCTTAGCATTTAGTTTGTGATGTCACTACAATATATCAATCTTGTTGAACGACTATGCCCTGTTATATCCGATCTATATTATGTTGGCTTACGAGAAATTATTTCAATCTAACATCTTATTGTTATCAAATATTGATTTTGTATTTCATTATTGAATAGAAGTACACATATCTATGCATCATTTAGAAGTGATTTGTGCAACTTTCAATCATGGATTGAGATTTTTGTCATTAGAGTTGATAGGATGGAAAGAAAAGTCATGATTATTTCCGTTTCGATTCAGTGCAATGATCATTCAGTGAAGTATTTCGTTTCTTTTCTCGTATGATATTTTATTCTGTAAAGTATACGATATTCTTGTATTTCATTGATAGGAACTATGCTCAGTATGTGATTTCATCCTAATTATTAATCAAAATGGGTGTACAATCAATATATAAATGAGTGTCTTTTCTATTAGAGTTGTCAACGTCGTTTAGGGGATAATAAATCACCACTTATACCAGTCTTGTGTTCTTACTTTCATGTCGTGGGAATTGCCGAGGTCTCTCGTTCCGATTATAAGTGATAAGCGTTTCCGACATAACAATCAGCGACGACTTGATATAACAAGCAGCATTCAACTGACAAATTATAACAGAAAATAAAAAGGGGAATACCGAAGAACACACTGAATCAGGAATCAAAAGAACACTGCTAGCCACTATCCATCATTGCTTACAAAAAGCTTGCGAATTAAGGCAATATCGAGGCAATACGCACAGTATACACATATGTCAATAACCGACTGATCAATTGCAGTCCTAAACACATCAATGGGATGATACAAGCCAAACAATACCAAGTGAATTTAAATTCATCCCATTGCACAAGCAAGTGGCTATGAGGACTCAGTAGTAGCTGAGTGGATGGGGTGATGGCGTTTAAAGCGAATGGTACTGGGTTCGAGTCCCAGAGTGAACATCAACTCTCTGAGATGCAGGTACATCCAGCTGACGAGTCCCAAATAGGACGAAACGCGCGTCATACTGGATTCCACTGCTAGCCACTATCCGTCATTGCTTACAGAAAGCTTGCGAATTAAGGCAATATCGAGGCATACGTGCGCAGTATGCACATATGCCAATAACAGACTGATCAATTGCAGTCCTAAACACATCAATGGGAAGTTACAAGTACAAAACAATACCAAGTGAACATTGAATCTCTACATTCAAATTGTTTCTATCTAACTAATCAATATTCACATGTAAACAGTCACCATCATAACAATAATCTTTATTGATTAGAATATTATTGATTAATTACGATGCATTACCATCAATATAACTTAAATAATTAATCTGATATAAATGTGATACATTTAAGGGTATCAGTTCATTATAACAATGATGAGAATGATGATGTTGATGAGGATGATCATGATGATGATTAGATTGTACTTCATATAAAATAAATTTTCTAAAAGTACAATGTTATATCTAAGTAAAGATTTAATTATAGGTAACTTCTGTGAATTAACAGTTGTCTACGCAAAATACTTCGGATCCGTTGACCGGACACTATCAACAACAATCTACTATGCGAAAGAGAACAAACCAGATCCCAGTGGAGGAAGAAATCAGGAAGAAGTGCTGGAAGTGGATAGGACACAGATTGAGGAAATCATTCAACTGTGTCACAAGGCAAGCCCTCATTTGGAATACTCAGGGTCAAAGAAGAGGAGGAAGACCAAAGAACACATTACACCGACAAATGGAAACAGATAGGAGAAGAATAAACAAGAATTGGATGGAACTAGAATAGAAGGCCCAGGACAGAGTAGGTTGGAGAATGCTGGTCGGTGGCTCATGCTCCATTGGGAGTAACAGGCGTAAGTAAGTAAGTAACTTCTGTGAATTATTAATGAACTAATATTATACAATACATTCTTATTGTATAACTATTCAGTGACTAGATTGTGTATATCTATATTCCTTTCATCATAAGCTTCATTTTGATCTATAGATTGTTATTATACGATTTAGCGTTCTTGAGTTTTGTCCAGTCTATTCATTGCAGTCTCCCACATTCACAACCACTCTTTTGGCTAGATCTTGTACAAATTTGCATTTCCTATATTGTAGTACGATGTAGTGTGGTTGATTTGTATATAAACCAGGTGTGTATCAGGACTCAGTAGCTAAGTGGAAAATGAGGTGGTATTTGAAGCGAACAGTACTGGATTCGAGTCCCAGAGTGAACATCGACTCTGAGATGCAGGTACACCTAGCTGACGAGTCTCAAGTAGGACGAAACGTGCGTCTTGGATTCCACTGCTAGCTACTATCCATCTTTGCTTAGAATGCTTGTGACGTAAGGCAATATCGAAGCAGTCCGCACGGGATGCATATATACCAATAACAGCGAGACTGATCAATCAAAGTCCTAAATAACAATGGGAAGATACAAGTAAATAACACCAAATATAATAGAGGCTATGATTGGTATTCTGGACTAAACCGGCTAGGTTAGACAAGGAAAAAGGACGAATAAGTAGGTTAGGCTACTCATACCGGTCAATACATTATTATTGTCATACAGTATTAAGATTATTTAAGTTATACACCGATTGACGATATTTAATAGGTCACAAATATCCTAAAAATGATTAAAATAACCGATTATGTCATTGAATGGTAAATCTATAAGTCTATAGAAGAATGAAAAAGATTACATCATACATTGATTCAAGACTCTTATTATCAAATGAGGTTAAGTTATAAACAAAGAGTAAATACGAATGTCCAAATTAAGTAAATAATTTTGTTAAAAAGAAACAGAATGGAAACGTTATCGATAAGCAACTTCAATTGTAGATATGATCTTATACTTTGCCGATTCGCACTTTCACATCTACATCAGATCTACCGTGTTCATCAATGATGCTAGATGTTCATTGTAGCCCGTGCTTCCTCTCGGATGTTGACGTCTTTATAATCCAGACGATCACTAGAAAGTGAAAGGGTGATAGTAAACAACCCTGCTAACCTTGGCAATATGTGCTTTAAAACCGAAGATGGATAGTAGCTAGCACTGGAATCTAAGACGCACGTTTCGTCCTATTTAGGACTCATCAGCTGAATGTACCTGCGTCCCAAACTTGTTGATGTTTACTTTGACATTCGAACATAGTACCGTTCACTTTAAATACCATCTCATTATCCAACTAGCTACTGAGTCCTAACAGCCACTTGCTTGCGCATTGGCATGATTTTAAATTCGCACACCATTATCGCACAGAAATACGATGTCGCACATATGTTCTGCTTGTTCTCAATTATCCAGTGTTACGACAACAAAACTATGATAAATTTACTGTCTTTGTGTTTATGGATCGCAGTGATATCCTCATCACATGATTGATCTGGATACATATCTCAAATTATAACAATTATAAGTGAAATTACTAACTACTTATAATTTTGGATTAAAAGATTAAAAGTAACTAGAACACGCTTACTCTGGACAATTTAAGTAACTATCAGAAGGGAGGTTTTGTGGAGATTTTAATAATTTGATAGTTAAATTTATGAGTCAATCTAAGCCAGATCACCAATGAAAACCTGAAAGCATTGGACGACTGTTTCGTGATAGTACAGAACTCCTCAGCAGTGCGCATTCATGATCTTTCCCGTAGAATCCGAACCTAGAACCTTCGATCTCGCGCGCGAACGCTTAACCTCTAAACCACTAAGTCTTCATCTAACTATGTTAATGTCTTACTTTAACCAATCTACATAAACCCCTTCTAATAATGCTGAAATTCTCAATACGTGATTTAATAGAAACAGTGTGCTTCTGCATGAGTTGCTGAACATTATCTGTATATCATTGGTTAACAAATAATCCCAAGATGTTGAATAAACGAACAACGGAATTTTTTACTTTCAATCTAAAGTATTTCGATGTGTCACTTTTTTTCCACTAATCAGACACATCTCGAACTCGATCTGTGTTTCTTATTGATTTTATGAGAAACCTACTTTCCTATTGCTTCTGAACACAACGAACAATGTTTTATGGTTAAATTTATCAAGTAAATCATTTTGTTGTATCAAAGGATGAATAAAGACTAATACTAGATCTTTCGTGTTCTTCTTTCATTAGGTGTATCGAATTCTGTTAACTCTTCGGGATACCTCGGTACTTTAAGTGAGTGTACTAGTCACTGATGAGTCAATGGTTATGTTTATATTATCTTCCGAGAATTTAGGTCTCACAAATCATCTTCACATTTTTGAACAGAGCAAATATTGATTTCTATATATTATTAGGTTGAAACACACAACATTTACTGAAGATGACCTATTTAACGTAGATTCTACTCACTATGTGACTGCACAAACATGTTGTAAGATATAAAATCGTCTAAGTTTTTGTACGAACCATTTGATTTCGAGGTTATTGCTATAAAACAGTAAACTTAATTAGATGTGCTTAGATTCGAGAAGTGTATTAATTGTAAGTTACACTGAGCCATCTTGTGACGATGTGTATACCTGTTACAGTTATGAATTAGTCAATGGTAGTTAGAGTATGGCTATATAGAGTTGAAGGTCTCATATGAGGCTGGAGGTTCGACATTGGTATTGTGAATGGTCCGGCATTAGTTTGGCAAGTTTTGCTGACTTTTCATGCAAAAAATTGGTTTGCTGGGTAACTGATTTCATTCATACTGGTGATTGCTTTTCAGTGTTCTTGAGGTTCATTGTCATTGGGACATTGTAAGGCATGTCGCCATTGCTAACATTAACAAGTTTGACTGTCGTGTAAGCGGAATAGGTCAACTTTGGCCTGTTTGTGCTGTGCATAATTGATTCAAGCGATCATTGATCGGAATAACAATGCATATGACGTGAATGTGTATATGAATGGTGCAAATGATCTACCAGGGTGCTTGGTAGCAGTATGGTTACGCCACAAGATTGAGCTGTACTATTCAGATTGTAGCGTTAAAGCCTATACGGTGTCTGCTTCTCCTGTGAAGCGGGATTTAGCTGTACTGTTCGGTTTATAAAATTTAAGCCTGGGCGGTGTCTGTCTCTTCTGTTAAACGGGGTTGGGTTGTACTGTTTAGGTTGTCACGTGAAAGTCCGGATGATGTCTGGTTTTCCCGAAAACCAATGTAAAATTACCCTGACCCACAAGGGTATATTATATAACTAACTGTTAGAGTATGAAGTAGATACCGTTAAACAAACAATCTCATTACTATTATTTATATCGCACTGAATTTTCAGCATGTTGAAACTTGATAACTTACACTTCGAATGTCCACTGTTCACTACAAATTACAATCATCCAAACAGAAAGTACCCTCATCCCAATGATCGATTGTTGATCCAATATTATTGAAAGGCAGTTTGTTCACAGAAAATGATCTTTCGAAACGTTAGTTTGCATTACATCAACTATGTGATTTTCGTACTACATGCCTCAAATGATCATATAAATGTACTCGGTGCCATTACTCTATTCATCTTATCAGTTATAAATAATAGTTGACAGGTTCCATTCATCCTCACTTCACTTAATAAATGTGACTTCAGAATGGAGTTTTGTGAAGATTTTAGTAAGTTTTTAATAGTTGAATTTATGGGTCACCACCACCATGGAAGACCTAAAAGCACTGGACGGCCGTTTCATCCTATTGTGGGATCCTTTAGCAATGCGCATCCACGATCCCGCCTCGCGAGATTCGACACCAGGACCTATCAGTCTCGGATGCAAACGCTCAACCAACCGTGTTAATATCTAACTTCAACCAATCCACGAAATTGAGCCACCGTCCACTATTGTCATCAATGAGTTACTATCTTATAAGAGACTTGGTTGAACACCACTGGTCACGACTTCTCATTAGAACTTCAGGATCTACCTCTTGAAGCCAATCACTACTAATATACTAAACTTTGACAATTTGTATAGTTAGCATAACTTCGATTCTTTTTTCTTTCTTCTCTTTCAATTAGAATGATAATAATCATAATTACATTATGTAACATTCTATATGTACGTGTGAATGTATTTCAATTAAACTAATACATATCTGTAATGATACATATGATTATGGTTACATGTGAATTAGTTTTAAAACAACTAACAACCAAAAACAAAACGTGTATTTGTAATGACACTAACAAGTTGTTTCATTATTAAACATCATTTAAAAAGAGGTCATTGAAATCAACATAAAATCATGAATATTGTTTAGATTAATACTAAGCACTCTTCTACATGACAAGCCATCACTTCACTTATCAACCAATTAGATACTTACTCACTTACTTACTTTTGTTATTCCTCGTGGATGAGTATAGGCCGCTCACAAGCATTCTTCATCCAACCCTGTCCTGAGCAATCCTTTCCAGCTCCTTCCAGTTGTTATTCATCCTTTTCATATCTGCTTCTATTTACCGATGTAATGTGTTCTTTGGCCTTACTCTTTTCTGTTTCCCTTCAGGATTCCAAGTTAGGGCTTGCCTAGTGATGCAGTTTGATGATTTGCGTAATGTATGTCCTATCCGTTTCCATCGTCTTTTCCTAATTTCCTCTTCAGCTGGAAGCTGGTTTGTTCTCTCCCACGAAAGGCTGTTGCTGATGGTGTCCGGCCAATGGATGTTGAGTATCTTGCGTAGACAACCATCTATAAATACTTGTACCTCCTTGATTGTGGTTGTTGTAATTCTCCAAGTTTCATTTCCGTACAGTAGAACTGCCTTGACGTTCGTATTGAAGATCCTCACTCTGATATTGGTTGGCGGTTGTTTTGAGTTCCATATGTTCTTCAATTGTAGGAATGAGGCCTTTGCTCTGCCAATCCTCGCCTTTACGTCTACATCTGAACCTCCTTGTTCATCGGTGATGCTTCCCAGGTATGTGAAGGATTCTACATCTTTCAGAGTTTCTCCATCAAGTGTGATTGGGTCGGTGTTCTCTGTGCTGCTGGAAATTTGTTTTCATAAACAACTGACTCGATACCTACCTCACTGGAGGATCTAGTTAGGTTTAAGACCACGTTAGTTGATAGCTGCTAAAATACAAGAATAGTAAGGGTACCACAAGTCATCTACTAACCAAACGTGTACAGAAAAAATCTTTCTGTCTGCCATTATAATCACTACTATAGTTTTACACCTATCCGTTTCATGAGAAATTTGGTTAGATATCTCACTAGCAGAGCTAAAAAGATCTGTTCAGTAGATACATTAAGTCAGGAGCTGTAATTTATCAACAACTCACTGATCGAGATCGGCTATTCCAGTGCGTTCATAAAAAAGTACATGTATAATATAAAAAATGAGTTGCAGATTTCGACTGTTCTTAAGAAGCCTTTATTCATCAAACTACTCTGCAAGACAGACTAACGAAAGCAATTCGCAGAATATTCTACGCAGCCAATCTTGTGTTGACTTTCTCAAGTCGACCAGTCATGTCTACTCAAACGAAGGATAAGTTACCTGAGTTGGCCTCCTCAATATGCATTAACAAATTCAGCTGCTTCTGTGAAGATAGCTGTATCTGGTGTACTATCAGGCAACTTAATCAACGAATGAGTGAACATTTACCTGCAAGGTTTATGAAAGGCCAGACAAAAACAATACACAATTCTATCTTGACACATCTAATTGATAACGGTCATAATGTAGATGAATTAGAATCATTTCGAGTGATCTATCGTTCCCATCTTCTACATATAGTTGAAGCCACATGAATTCGTACATTTAACCCCAATTTATGTAAACAGAAGAAATTTCTGATCCCCCTATCCCTTCCATGACCAGATATAACTTAACATTATTTTCACATCCTATATTTGTTTGTAATTTTCCACCTCTTTCCGTTTATATTCTTCATTATCTCATTGTGTACACACTTCTTATTACGTAATGGTTCTAATGTTTTGTGATGATTATTTAAAGTCTATTGATCCACGTTTGACCTTCTATTTCCCATGTTGAACTATTGATAAGAGTTTTGTTATTGTAGTTTATTATTCTTACTACTTACTATCAGTACACCTTTCATCCTACTACTATCAACTTCTACTTTTACCTATTATGTGCTGTGATGTAATCTATTTCATTGTGATTATTGACCCATATTGCCTTGATCGGTTTGACATTTTCGTAATACATATATATGTATACTAGAGTAAAGCCAGTCAGTCAGTCGGTGACTTTAGTTGTTGAAGTTAATGGTATTGTGTTTTCTTTTATTGGAGCACAACTATCAAAGCTCAAATCTAATTAGATAATATGTGCCTTCTATGTTTTCAATTAACTGAGTAGAACTATGGGTTGTGCTACTGATGTTGACGAATATAAGTAGTATGTATCATCAATAGAATATGAAGTGTCTGGAGGTATAAAGTTAAGAAGGGCGAAGAAAACAGAATGAGAACAGAGGATGATTGCTGTGGAAGCAAGAAACAATGAATTCTGAGATGATTGGTTGACATTTTGCAAATGAAGTATTTACTGTATGGTTCTTAGATTTTACTAAGATATTCTGTACTGTTTTATTCAAATAGATTCGATTGTTCCCACTTGGTGTTCTCATTCTCTACAGAACAACCGAAGCATTTTGATGATTTCTTATTCTTTGACAAATTACAAATGGATCAATGAACGTAACAAATAAGTGAAGAGGATCAAATATATAACGTTATTATCATTATCACTAAAGGCGTTAGTGAGAAGGAAGAAATGTGAGATGTTTGTGATGAGCATATTATGCGATGAGGTAAATTTTCAAGGACAATCTGAATGATGATACAACGATGAAGATTGACTAATGAATACTTGCTATTCTTGGCTTGTTACATGTTCGTTTATGTAGTTTATGAGCATCTTCAACTGCTCCTTTTTGTTTTTATGTTGACAAGAACACAATATATATCCAATTTTCCATTCATTTCGTTATGAATCTGTGAATACTCAGACAATTTTGGTCTTCACCCATCAAGTATCGTGACAAATCCCATTCTAAGCATAGTTTACATCCAAACAAAGTCAACACATACAGAAATACTTTCATGTACTACACATCTGATGCAGTACATCAGAAGTAATTTAAACTCACTCGTCAAATCACATAGAAACCTAATACGACTAGGGTATCGTTAAGCATGAACACATAGTATAACAATACTGACAATCAGTAATTTTGAACTCCGAATCTTCCAAAGATTAAAAGGGCACCAGACTGGAGAGTAAATAGTTTGACTTATCTGTTGAATGCTTTCAAAGTATACTATTCATCATTATCATTTTCCAAATGCTGTGTGACAAATTATGCTAATATTTTTGCTACAATCCGAAAGGACGCATTTCTAACGCTAGTTCACCTTAGAGCAACATTCTCAAATGTATCTAATAACGTACTAATTACTTTTACATTTATTACTATGAATAACATGATCTGAATAAGTATGAATGTTCCATGGACATGCCTTTTTGTTCTATTGTAAGTCAACATTCATATTAGTGGCAAATATATTGAAGACTTAGTTCATTGCAATTATTCTTCCGAACACATGATTAATCTAGATGGTGGTTGGAGGTAGTCAACAGGAAACCCTGGACCCGGGTTTCCTGTTGACTACCTCCAACCACCATCTAAATCTCAATACATAGTGCCCGCAGTGTCGAGTCACCTAGACTGTTGGCCACATTGCAACATGATCGATAGCATTCGATCTGCACTAATAAGGACTAGACAAGCATGAGATTGATCACCATCCAGTGATCAATCAATTGTGACATGATTAATCTACTTAGTAATCAACCCACTTTATTATTTCTTATTGAATTCATATAACTTTAGTTTTCGGTAGAAGTCATCACCAACTGACAAC
The DNA here is from genome assembly GCA_944470375.2 of Schistosoma guineensis. Taxonomy (NCBI): domain Eukaryota; kingdom Metazoa; phylum Platyhelminthes; class Trematoda; order Strigeidida; family Schistosomatidae; genus Schistosoma; species Schistosoma guineensis. Next base: position 16,671,373 of record OX103897.1, on the reverse strand, counting down.
ATTCATAAAACAAAATGACCAGAATAAGGTTTTAAGAGTTAAACTGGAGTTACGAGTTAGATTTACAAGTTGAGGTCATGCTGTTGTAGTGACTCACTTTTATCACGAGAACACGATTGGTTTGATGAAAACAATTATTATTATTATTATTATTATTATTATTATCATTATTATTATTATTATAATCAATTGTACGTGTACTTGTTTAATGTGCTCCTTGTTTAACTGTGCTAATGGCAGCTATATTATGCTTCCATTATTATTATTCACAAACTTTGATTGTGACTTCGCGTGAATTCGGTTACGTTCTGTAACCAACCTTGTATCCTGGCACGATCTCGGTATCCTTTCGATACCACGAGATCGCCAGCAAATATATCTCGACTTGGTCCATTAACTGCCTTCTGATATTTGGCTTCCGGGGGATTTTATGGATTTATTTGGCACGTGTTTCTCTGTAGCGTTGTTCATAGTTAATCTCGACTAGATGCCACGCTACACTGTCATCATAAAGTGACATCGGCTATAATGCAACGTTCTGCCACCCTTCTTTTGACAAACCTGGGAAACTTAGGGTTGGGATTTAAGATAAGAGTAACGATATCATGTACTTTAAGACATAAATTGCCCTAGTAGCAGATATGTTATATCATTGAATCCAAGCACCATCTGAAACACAACATTTGGTTGTACAGTTTATATTCTCATTGATTCCAAACATGTTAGGAAGCAACTATTGTCAATTTGCATTTGTCTAATAATAAAGCACACGTCATCTGTCATTGCATGTGCAATGAGGCGTTACCTTATTTTGAATCAGTTAACTCAAGACTATCAGTTTAGCATACTTTTACCATAGTCATACACAAAACATGTGATCGCATTTGTAATTGCACTATTGTCCCTCTCACTTTATCATCTGACCCATATAATTATTCCTCATTAATCTCATAAAAAAAACATTTGACGTATAAATTGATTCAGTTTGAGGACTCATATTAGCCAACTTCACATTACCAATATCATTTTAGTTCATAATTCTAAATTCCATATGCTATGACTTTAAACGATATATTTTACCATTAAACCTGATCACCTTTTGAACTATTAATTTGAATAAATAATTAAGAAAGCTGAAAAGAATATAGATTCAATTGGTTTTGTTTGCTTGTATTTTCTCATCACACAAGTAAGTGGCTATTAGTACTTAATAGCTAAGTGGATAACGCTATGGCATTTGAGGCGGACGTTATTGGGTTTGAGTCCCGAAGTGAACATCAACGATTCTGGGATCCAGCTGACAGGTCCCAAATAGGACGAAATGCACACCCTAGACTCCACTGTTATCCACCATTCATCTTTGCTTATGAAGAAAATTTATTTAGAAGAATATTCTTTGTTTATACATTTGTGTTTGAATATGGTGGAGATTTTAAGACAATGTTTATGTTGACTTCAGTAAGTAGGGTAACATGAGTTCGGAACATTTAAACCGTGTGAAAAGTTCACAATCTGTTAATTTAATAATGTGTATGTGTGTATATGTATGACTTGATGTTATTCATAGTTGATATTTAGTGAATGAATGTTACTAAGTGAAAATGTTCCCAGAAATATCAATGTATATGTAAAAGGGAGGAACAACGACTCATTGAATAGATAGTTATAAGGTTAAAATGTTCAAACTAACTTTTGTCCCAACAAAAAGTGTTGATTTAAGATATAAGAAGCAAATTATTCGTTAATAAGCACTTTCCAGTTGGTGACTTGTTGAATTCAATCTTTTCTGTTCAGGCTATTACAATTGGCCCATATACACAGCACTTCTGTTGTCAGTTTATCTTTATGCGCTCCAAACCACTTCTGGAGTGTTTTGGTCTCTTCGAAGTTGATTTATGTTCTGCTTTTGATGCATGTAATGCTAATGATGATTGATTCTCAAGTTTCTCAAACCAACCGAGGATTTAGGAGCATGTCTCAAATATTATTTATATTCCTTCAACCTATCATAAAACTGTCTAGATGGTTCTTTCAAAATGATTGCATTCCAATCATGATGACTAATCACACTGACAGTATTTTATTGTTCTTCCTTTGAAAGCCTATCGTTGAATTTCACTAACGCCGATCGTGTGATATCACTGGCAAGTAAATAATCTCTTATGTTATGCTTGCATAGAATCATCTTAATTTTATTTGATGTTTCTTCACTGTATAGGATGACAACGATGTTCTTGCATTCTCTGACGTACAACTAGACAATTAAGCCAACGAGTAAGTGAAAAGCTCCCTTCGTTAATTTACTTCATCAAGATGTCTGTAGTGTTTCAACTATATGGTACCCAGCCTGTTAAATTTAATAAAAACTCAGTGAATTCGTTTTGTTAGTTAGAAAATTACGAATCAAGTAAATCCAGCAGTCAAATATTTCTAGTAATGAAAATGATTCCAACAGTAATGCCAAAAACAAGATGCAAGTTCAAGGCAACTGACAACTATGTCTGTTCAAACTTCGTGTAGAAACACGGTAGTCGGATGTTGACTGAACTGGAGATTTCTGTTTACTGTAAGATATTCTCCACCTAATCTAAGGGTATCTCGTTTCAGTCGAATAGTTTAATAACACATACAATGTACAGATTGCCTTCAGAGAACAACGGTATAATCGCGTCCGCATTGATGTTTAAATCATTATATCTCAATGACATGTTGAGTCGGACAGTATAGTTCAATAAATCGGTAGAGCCTGATCGATGATCTAATTTAAATAAAATATAGGCGAAATGTTCAAGTAAACGATCGTCTGAATAAACAAATATTTTCACTCGTTTTCTACCTGTAGATTACAGCGTATGTATGAACAGAGTAAACATTTTACCTTCTGCTGCAACTGCCAATACTGAGATTACTAATGAAATTTAATACGCTATAGGTGTTGTAACTATTTCCATAGCAAAACCGGATGCCCTGAGTTCGAGTTCCGCCTCTGCAATCTTTGGTGCGAACTGCTGATTAGTTCCATACTAGAGCAAAACAGCTGTCCGGTGCTTCCAGGTATTCACTGGTGGTCTTGCAGTGGTATCAATTCGTAACCACACTGTACTCGAAGCTGAGCATAAGATGACAGAGAAAGTTCACACTCAACATTTCAACTCGGAGATAAGTTTAGAGAAGTTGAATACGGGTACAAATGTTCGGTAAGGCATGAATTGACTTTGTAGGCGTGGTCACCCTGTGTAAATAAGCCTTATAGACATTAAAACATATCATTCTGTCCCCAGCCAAAATATGCTCGTCTGAAGTGCTAAATGCCGTATTTCTGATTGCTACGATACGACGAGTCATTGCAGAAAATGATGTGACTTCCACGTAAGAACTTATATATTAGGTAGTCACATCATGAAAAATCTACTTTTTTGGAATTAGGTCTATCGTTATAGTAACATAGATAAATGTACTTATACCGAGGTAGATCATAACCCTACAGTCTGAACTTGATCGGATTATGATTTCAATTACGATTATTATAACTCGGGCAGCTGAAATATTCCAAATTTTGTGCTGAACAGAATTTGTCCGACAATTTATTTGAGATAACTTATGTGCTAAATTATGTAAAAAAATATAGTTATATCTTTTTTAGTGTTTTTGGATCTTTTCGTCGTCGATTGCTATGCTTCATATTCAGGCTCTTAAATTATTTAAGATCAAGATGATTAGACCAAATTCATTTCAGTTAGTGCCATTCTGGCCCAACAACAGTGAAGTCTGGTTATACTACACAGAAGCTGACATCCACGAGCACGGCATGTTAGATCCGGTTGCACAGCTCCTTGCAACGGTGAAGTCGCTACCTCACGATCTCAACAGGCACGTCACACATAGTATGTTTACTAATGATGTCTTAGAACCTTATGAACCTCTAAAAGGGGCTACTCTTAAACGTGGAGATTTAACTGATCGATAAAGGTTAGATCAACTCCTCAATAACATCGATCTACAACATGGCTCAGCAACAGACATGTTGTTACAAGCGAGAAAGTTCGTTGGTCTACAGACCCTCGACGATGGTCTGTTTAAGCAACGTTTCTTGTCTTAGCTGCCTCAACATGTGCTCGTCTCTCAAAAAAACATTATAGATGAGATGGTTGCATCTGCTGACACGAAATATCTGCGGAACTCTTTCATACCCTGACACGTTCCCTGCGCATTCGTCACGACGGTAGGCGATTTCAAAATCCTCGAAAGAGTTCTTTATGGAAACGGCCTGTATTTAAATCACGAGAGACAGATAACTCTGATTGGTGCTGGTATTATAGTCAGCACAGAAAATCTTCTTTAAATTGCTGAAAACAATGCAATTTTCCCGAGCCCCAAACCAACCGACACAAAATCATCTCTGGAAACTTCCTAGCCAGCATGCGTTAACGGCAGCCGTACCTGGCGAACAAAGCTGTCTGTTGTATATCACTGACGTGATGACGAAAGTTCGGCGTCTCATCGATACTGGCGTAGATGTTGGTGTTCTTCCAACAAATTCTAATGACCAACAGCACAAAGCAGTTTGCAACTTACAGGCGGTAAATGGGAAATCGACTGCCACATACGGTAAGCGATATGTGTACGTGAAAGTGTGTTTACACAAACTCGTTCACTGGATCTTAGTTGTTGCAGATGTTCCTATGCCGATCATCACCATAATCTTCTCACCGACACGCGCACATTTGCATGTGAGAATCGTTATCCCACTGATTTTATGACCACTATGCCCTACAACATATCAACCTGACTTAGTAATTTAGCACGATGAATCTTTTATCATCTGTAACAATTTAATGTTGCCTATAAACCGACATGCCTCGTGTGATATATTGCTATTTGGGAATATATTATTGTTACTATCATTATTGTTGTAGTGAATAGAACACAAGTGGGAACAATCGGATATATTTAACACAACAATTACAGACTATCTCAATAAAATCTGAATACCATATAGTAAATTGTCAATTTGCAAAATATTCATGCATCAAACCAAACTGGACTGTTTCTGTTGCACACACTAATCGATTGTCTCCCATTCCATTGTTCATGCGTTTTCTTACAAATTCCATTGTGTTCTCGCTCTTCCTTTCTTGATCTTCCCCATTTTTCTGCTGCCAGACATCGCGTTCTTTTAACTCACTTTATATACTACTCATATCAATATAAGTAGCTCATACCATATTATTAATAGTCAGCCGGCAATTAGTACCCGTTTGAGGACTCTGACCACCGAAACATCAATATTTGGTTTAAATGCAGAACTAACGAATTAAAGTTTATTCGATTAGACCAAACTACGTTCTTCTATATAACGTGCAAAGCGTTTTTGAGTGACTTGTATCAAATTATACTAAAACACAAAGTCTATGTTTAATTTAAATGGTTCCAATTCAAGAGGGAGAATAAATTATGTCAAAAGTACAAAATACATCAAACGGTACAGCCTATGCTATACACTCAAGGGTTTCTCTAGCACAGAGTGACGTGCTAAATAACAAAAGGCATAATTAATACTTCAGGTACTTGGGAATCAATAAACATATTATTAACAGGATGGATTGAGATATCCATCCTCAAAGATTCCAGTAACTCGTCAAGCAGACAATCAAAGGTTAACAGTCATACATTGAACCACGTCGTGACCCTGAGTTTAATAAAACACGACCTTATTGTTAATAATCAAACAGCATGCAACAGTAAGTTAAGTAATAAAAGTTAAACCTTTAATGAAGATTAAGATGCAAAAGCCCTGACAGGGAGGATCGTAGAACATAAATTGTGGTTAAAAAGCGGTTTGATTAAAGGTCAAACTACAAGACAGAGAGAATAAACAAGTAAATGACAATAATAGCCAATGAAATGCCTCAAAGAGACTTTCAGGGTTTTCGTTCCGTTATACTTGTTTTCTTGAACGTGTTTTAAACGTTTTTGATCAGATATAAAATCTTCGAAATGACGCAACCTCCAGACATCTTTTGTACTCTGGAGATCAAGTTGATATTTTGAAGTCTTCCAAGGCAGTTTATTAGCGGTCAAGATTTAGTCTTTTGAAGGCTGAAGAAGCTTTTGTTATTGGGCGCCAGATACCTGATGTCTATATTGTTATTATTCTTTCTGCGAACACAAGCGTTCTTTCGTTAAACCACCATCAAGAAGGAACAAGTGCTTATAAATAGCTGTCTACGCAAGACACTCAACACTCATTGGCCGGATACCATCAGCAGCAGCCTTTTGTGAGAGAAAAAAACCAGATCCCGGTTGAAGAAGAAATCAATAAAAGACGATGGAAATAAATAGGACATACATTACGTAAATCATCAAACTGCATCACAAGGCAAGCCCTAAGTTGAAATCCTGAAGAGAAACGGAAAAGAAGAAGGCCAAAGAACACATTACATCGGGAAATAGAATTAGATATGAAAAGGATGAATAACAACTGGAAAGAGCTGAAAAGAATTGCCCAGGACAGGGTTGAATGGAGAATGCTTGTGAGTAGCCTATACTCATCCACGGGGAGTAACAGGCGTAAGTAAGGAAGTAAGTAAGTACCTGCACATGACTTTGTACACATTCAAATTTATTAAACACGTAACGACTTGGGTTAATTAATTAAGAGTTGGTCTCAAACTGCTAAGTATATGTCAAAACAATAGAGCTCAAGTATTCATCCACTGTCTTATTTTGCATAGGCCTTATATTTTCTATCATCTTGTATTAAATGTTGAAAAACTTTGTGTGTTTGGACAGGTAACCTCGCGCTCCACTGTGTGCTGACCCTCGAACTAAATAAAGACCTATTCACCAATAGTCTGGTTTCTTCTATCAATAGAACGAGGGGTCCCTACCGGCACAAAACTGGTGATTACATAGCTCAAACATGCAGTCCTCTTACCCGCCTAAATGTTAGGTACTTAATCGCTCTACGACTCATTCACTTGATCATATGTATGTAAGTATTAAATCCCACCAATTCACTGATTTACATCCATTCACCTTCTTTCTCATTCACGGGTTATTCATAATCAATTCATGAGTCCATGGTCTATGCCGTATAACGATAAACCATATTTGTCACCTAATGTTGTCTTCTAAAACTTATACACTGTTGAAATTTATCTAATAACAGTTATCAAAACGAACGATAAACGAAGAATAGGAATTCTTCTCTTAGCATTTTCACTCTTATCGTAAACTCTTTCAATCAATCAATCACATCATTGAGTCTCCCTTGCGGTTTTCTTCTCGATTAATCATTTAATTCAGGTGTTTGGTCTGTTCTTTCTTTGTGCTTTCTTATTGTAACAGGCTGATCGTTACACAGCCACTTGTCTCTGTCTACTTGGTCTCCCATTACTAGCAACGTTGGAGAAGTTTCCTTGATGGAAGATATGTGCGCTTAATAGTTTGCGTACTTAAGCCTCTCGCTTATCATAGAGAAACGAGTTCTGACCACGATACGTAAGCGAGTCTGTCCTGCTTTCACAGTTCCAGTAGTTAATTGCGCTTATTGGTTATTGTCGAGCATCAGCTGCAGGCCAGGATTCTCAACTCAAATATGTCCTAAACTCTCCTTTCAAGTTCTCGTCTGGTACAATTCAATTTTTAGGTTCTATCTCCAGTTTCCATTGCAATATGTTCCTAGGTCTCTCTCGTTGTCTTTTGCCCTGAGAATTCCAAGTTAAATCTCGGTTATTGATGTAGTTTGATCATTTCAGCATTACGTTTTCTATCCAACACCATCATGTTTTTCTACTCACTTCTCCAGTCGGAAGCCAGTTTGTACTGTCACAGTAGGCCACTTCTGATGGTCTATAGCTCTGTAAGATCCATTTTGAATGTTTTGTGCGTTTGTGAAAATCCCTCCATGTATATACTTGCCCTTTGTTCATATTGATCCCCCTAGTTGTACATTGTTGTCTTTTGATTACATTTGAATTGTTAATATTTGTATTTTATTACAGTTTTATTTTTATTACGCCTTCACTAAGTTTTCACGTTTCTTCCCGAACTGCATCAGTGTTGTTTTACTTGACACTTGCTTTTGGCGGTAGCCATATTTACTTGCTCCTCCTTTTGTGTGTTCCATCAAGTCAGAATAGAATAACGTTCATTTGTTGTGACTGGTAATTTTCCCCCATCTTTTATCAACTTCTTTATTTATTGTAATTTAGATTTTATTGATTGAACAATTATTGGTTGAATAGCCGGATGGTAATATTTGTTTAGGTGACGATTTACATATAAATTTATGATGAATTATAGAACCGCTATTTATGGTGTGGTTTGAGGCTTCACATTCTCGGCTGACGATACCCACATGTGTGAGAAAATCATCATCTTCGTTCATAGTGAGCTTCAAACATTGATAGCGCGCATTGAATAGTGAGAAGTTGTCTCCGAATTGTTGGCTCAATGACTGGATGGTATCCGAGAATGAGCGATCGCGTGGGTTTAGAGGCACAATTAAGTTGCAATACCTGTCTAGTTCATTAGGACCCAACTTTCGAAGCAGCAAGCGGTCCTTCCAAGCGTCATCCTGGTTGGCAAAGTCAAATTTGAATAAGTCTTCGTAACGTTGAAACCACATATCAAACGTGACATTGGGTTCTGGATCGTAATGAAACTCGGAGATACTGTTAGCGATACCATCAACTGATAGTGAAGTAGTAGTAGGATTAGAACTGCTTCGTTGAGAATTAGACGTAAGCTTTGCGTCTGCTAACATTTGAATAAGTTTCATCTGCTGCTCGAGTAATAATTCAAGTTTAGGATCCATGTTTCCGATATCGCCGTCGTCAAATTGTTATGGTTTGAAGCTTCACGAGTTCACTTAACTGCGAACGAGAACAATACTCAGTGACCAAAGACCAGTAATCTAACTATTGATGCGTCCCAGCCCCGCTATCTAGAAGGAGAAGTCCAGGCTTGGTATGGAAAATATATTCTGCAAACGGCCAGAGAACGAGCGAGCAAGCAAGCGAACACTCAAACACAATTTAAGATATATATATATATATATATATAATCGATATTGTCATATTAAAATGTTTTTTTAAACGTGCCTCATTCAGTTCATCAATCGACAGGCATTCAAATATTTAATCGATAAGTTCATCATTTGACTTTCATTCAAGTTTTTATATATTTCATCGATTTGATAAAATTACAAATATGAATTTTGGGGATATGCCGTCACCAACATCTTACCCGATTACTTGTTTTGATTTTGACGGACAAAGGCGCGTGTCCAACGTACCTGGAAGGCTATTCAGCAGTCCAAACCGTAGTTTGGATTCTACAGTTCTAAACAAATGTTAATTGGTCGAAGTCACTTGGCTTTCGTTTCGTTAATTCCAATTATCGTTTCTGGAAATATTTGGTCGTTCGTTCGCGATGCCGAACAATCGTCAAAGGAAGTCAAGATCAAAGCTCGTTGATGTTAATGATGAATCCCCTATATTACCAAGCAAGTGCCTTTTGATGTCCTTAAGTGTCATGGTTCAGACTCGAATAGGGTTGATTGTCATGATAGTGACTCCAGTTTTAATTCGAGGTTAGATGACGTAAAAAGTCTTAGTTTGAAGGAGAAGCAAGGGCTTGAACTATCAAGAAAGAGCGTTTTGCCTATAGCGCCTGTTGTTGGTCTAGAACTACCAAAGGTTGAATTGAGTTATTTCGATGGACAGCCAAGAGGGTACTGGATATTTACAAGGCTATTTGAGACCTATGTAGCGTCAAGAGTCACTGATGATAGCCAACGTTTGCTCTATTTGATGCACTATTGTAAGGGCAAGGCGAAAACAGCTATTGAGGGTTGTGTCATGATGGAAGCATCCTCTGGTTATAAGAGAGCAAGGGAAATTCTAAAACGTTTGTTCGGACAGTCTCATGTAATCGCTAGGGAAACTTTAGAGGACTTATTCAAAACTACAAATGTTGATTACAGTGATCCTGAGCAACTGACAAATCTAGCTATAAGGATGGAAAATTGTTCTATGGTTTTGAAACAGATGAAGTATACGGCCGACTTAAATTCTCTAATTACTTTAGAGAGAATAGTAAGACTCTTACCTCAAGTTATGCAAGTCCAGTGGGCGGACTGGGTAGATGAATTGACTGAAGGTAATAGAGAACCGACCTTTGACGAGCTTACCCAATTTATAGCATCCCACGCGAGATTAGCTAATAGTAGGTTTGGACGGTTAGCGAATCGTCCGAGAAAGGGACACAACTTAAAGACAAATTGTCACTTGCAATTGGAGCAGGAGAATAATTCGAGAGAGAGCTAAATGCAGTGTGTGTTCACAGGACCATGCTATTTATAAATGTCCGAAATTTTTAGCGCTTACCGTTCAAGAGATGGTCCCACGCAAAAGTTAATGGCATCTGTTTTGTCTGCCTTAGGCAAGGACATAAAGTTAATGAATGTAAGCTGACAAAACGTCGTAACGTTAATGGTTGTGAGAAGAAACACCATTCTTTGCTGCACAGAGAAAATGATAAATCAGTATCAATAGAAGATAAGGCGGCTATAAGGATTGTGGAAGGGGGCGCACGCTTCAAAAATGGTCATTTTGTAGTTCCTGTACCATGGAAAGTGAACCCAAATATGAAAGGGGGGAATCATGAAGTGGCAAACAGTAGACTACAGAGCTTGAAGCGTAGATTGTTGAAAGATGACATTCTGTATATCAAGTAAACAAAAGGTATTGAAAGTAATTTTATTAAGGGCTATGCGGAGATCAATCATTTTTTGTATACTTCCTCTACATAATAATTCACTTATCTGCTTAACGAAACTCTTTGCTTGATCACAAGTGGGAAAGGATATCAAGCAATCATCAACATAAAAATTATTTTTGACAGCATCTACAACATAAGCATCATAACCGTCAGAGAATATTTGGGCCGTCTTATTCAAGGCGAAGTTCGCGCAAAACGGCAACGATGTGGCACCAAATGGATGAGATGTCATTTGAAACTCGGATGGTTCCCTCGACATGTCTCCCTCCTGCCACCACAGAAATCTTAATTTTATTAAGGGCTATGAGGAGAAGATCCCTGAAATACAATTGCAACCCAGTTATCGCCCCCGGTGGTACTTACCTCAACATGCAGTTCTTAACCCGAAAAAGCCAGAAAAACTGAGAGTGGTCCTTAACTGTGCCGCCAAGTTTGTAAGCGTTTCTCTAAATGATATGATTTATGAAGGACCCGACACAACTGCTGAGTTAGTGTGTATATTATTGAGTTTTCTGCAAAGAAGCAGTCGCAATCTCTACGGATGTTGAAGAAATGTTCATGCAAGTGAAGGTCCCTGAGTCTGATCGAGGAGCAACTTAATTGTGCCTCTAAACCCACGCGATCGTTCATTCTCGGATACCGTCCAGTCATTGAGCCAACAATTCGGAGACAACTTCTCACTATTCAATGCGCGCTATCAATGTTTGAAGCTCACTATGAACGAAGATGATGATTTTCTCACACATGTGGGTATCGTCAGCCGAGAATGTGAAGCCTCAAACCACACCATAAATAGCGGTTCTATAATTCATCATAAATTTATATGTAAATCGTTACCTAAACAAATATTACCATCCGGCTATTCAACCAATAATTGTTCAATCAATAAAATCTAAATTACAATAAATAAAGAAGTTGATAAAAGATGAGGGAAAATTACCAGTCACAACAAATGAACGTTATTCTATTCTGACTTGATGGAACACACAAAAGGAGGAGCAAATAAATATGGCTACCGCCAAAAGCAAGTGTCAAGTAAAACAACACTGATGCAGTTTGGGAAGAAACGTGAAAACTTAGTGAAGGCGTAATGAAAAAAAGCTGTAACAATACATAAAATCAGCTTCGAGTATCAAGTCTTTAGTCAATGTAACACAAACCAGAAAGTAATTCATGTTTTTCACCGTTATGTCTAGTCGCAACTTAGAGCCTGCTTCCAACAGAGCACCTGTCGTTGTTTATGGTGCTGAGAAACACGGTGTTTGTCCGCTTTCAAAAATAAATGTGTGCAAATCATCCTTTCATGACGGATGTTGACGCCTCGGTGTCAAGTAAGATAGTTGCTTCGATCTCCCCAAAACCCGATAACCTTGATTATCGGGCTCTCCAGCTGAACCGTTGTCAATCTAAGCATTATGTTTTACCGTCTCGGTCACTGGTTTGCACAGATCGTTTAGCCAGAGAATGGTTAGGTGCTGAGACATTTGATGGGCTTTACAAATGGTGCAATCCCACAGATTCTTCGACGATTACTGTCGAGCGGTGTGCGCATGAGTTACTTACGTGCGCTTATTAATCCTCTTGGAGGAGCATAGGCCTCCCACCATCATTCCCCATCCAACTCCGTCCTGAACAATCTGTTTCAGTTGATTCCATTTGCCGTTCATCCTTTATATAACTGCTTCTAGTTCTCAATGCATCTTATTATTCAGCCTTCCTCTTCTGCGTTTCCCTTCATGATTCCAAGTTAGGGATTGCTTCCTGATTTCCGTCGTCTTTTCCTAATTTACTCTTCAGCTGGAAGCTGGTTTGTCCTCTCTCATAGTAGATTGTTGTGTATGTTATGCGGTCATCAGACATGCAGTATGTTGCGTGGACAACTATTTATAAACACTTGTACATGTTTGATGATGGTTGTAGTAGTTCTCCAAGTTTCAGTTTCGTACAGTAGAATTGTGTTGACGTTTGTATTGAAGATTCTGACTTCAATATTGGTTGACAGACGGTCGTTTTGAGTTCCAAATGTTCTTCGATTGTGGGAATGCAGCCATGGTTGTGCCAATCCTCAGCTTTACGTTGGCGTCAGATCCTCATTTATCATCGATGATGCTGTTCAGGTACGTGAAGGATTCCACCCACCTCTAGGGCTTCTCCATCAAGTGTTATTGGGTTGGTTTTCTCCATGTTGTATTTGATGGTGTTGCCTGTTCTCTTGCTTATGTTTAGTCCTACTGATGCAGAGGTTGCTGCTAAACTACTTGACTTCATGTTCATTTGTTCGTGTGTGTGGGACAGAAGGGATACGTCACCTGCGAAGTCTAAATTACTTAGTTGCATGCAGGCTGCTCATTGTAGTCAGAATCTCCACTCAGATGTGGAGGTCTTCACAATCCGGTCAACCATCAGATGAAACAGAAAGGGGGAGCCAAGATTGTCCAATGAATTTTAAATACGAGCAGCTGTGTTGGGTTTTGGGGAGGTCGAAGCAACTATCTTACTTGACACCGAGGCGTCAACATCCGTCATGAAAGGATGATTTGCACACATTTATTTTTGAAAGCGGACAAACACCGTGTTTCTCAGCACCATAAACAACGACAGGTGCTCTGTTGGAAGCAGGCTCTAAGTTGCGACTAGACATAACGGTGAAAAACATGAATTACTTTCTGGTTTGTGTTACATTGACTAAAGACTTGATACTCGAGGCTGATTTTATGTAAAACACAAATATGTTATGCACGTGACCATGGCGGAAGCATAAATTGGTGCAGGCTCACCACTCTGAAGAGGCAATCAGATCTGTGGCTCACATAGGGGTGCTAGAATATCTACATTAAGAACATAATAATGGACAAAGAACGGGGAGCTCTCGTCTGTCAACTATTTCTTTAATCCGACAATTTATCCCTGTTTTCAGGGAGAATGTCTCTGAAAACCAAACGAATAATATATAGCACTTTACTAATACAGCTGACCACATTCCGCCACTCCAACCACCTTGTAGTGTAAGTACATTACCAGCCACAGCTTGACTCGATGACAAAAGAGATGTTAGAAAAGAAGATTATTGCAGCTCCGCCATCACCCTGGGCTTCGTTCATCGTTTCAGCAAAAAAAGATTCCTTCATTCAATTATGTGCAGTTTACCGTCGTCTTAATGCCATAACGAAATGTGACCTAGTTCCGCTTCCTCAGATTGATGCTGACTTAGACATCATGAAAGGCGCTTGTTGGATTTCGACTTTGATCTATCATTCGGGCGTTGACAAGCAGGTAAACGATTTCAGGACAGAAAGAAAACTGCATTTGTCGTTCCGAATGTGCTCTATGAATTTAAAGCGATACCTCTGGATCAATTAGCCCCCCAGCAGCCTTCCAGAGATTATTGCGAACGGTTTTGCACGACCTGGTACCACACAAGTGCTTAAAATACGTTGATGATATTAATGTGTATGGTGGCGCTTCTGTACAGCATAATACCAACTTTAGGGCAGTTCGCCAAGATCTTAAGCACTATGATTCGAAAAACGAAACCATCGTAGTGTCGATTTTCGCAGAAACGGGTGCTTTTCTCAGGACTCCGGATCGCGACAAAAGGATCAAGAAAAGAGAGAAGAATTAGCAACATCGTTGACTGGAAACAGCCGAAGATTGTCGAAGATATCCGCAGCATTCTAGGACTCTTTTCCAACTATAGACGTTTTGTACAGAGTTTCGCATCTTCGACAGCACCTTGACATCTCCTGATGTATAAGGACGAAAGTATTTGTTGACCATAGATTGTCGATAGGTATTTAAAACTTTGAAGTCATGCCTTACTACCCGACACATACTAGCTTTTCCGGACATTTCGTCCAATATGTGTGAGTCTAAACTTGACACGAACGTTAGCTCGCGTGCTATCGGGAAAGTCCTGTCTCAAATAGTACAAGATAGACATTAGCGGGCCTTCGTGTATACTAGTTGGTGGTTAGACAAGAGGGAAACGAGATATCCTACAATGTGCTGAGAAATCCTGACACTGGTAAAATTTCTGCATCATTTTCTTTGCCATCTCCTGGAACGCCCTTTGCGTGAAGAAACAGACCATCGTGCACCTCAGTTGCTTCGTTTGTTTCGCGAGCCAGAAGGTCAAGTGGCGTGATTGCAGGAGAGGTTGAAATAGTTCGGTTTTACGTGCGGTCACTGACCTCGAAGGCGACATATAAATGCAGATCCTCTACCCCGTATACCTCATCCTTATACTACCATTTATGTGGTGACATGTTATTTCTGGTCAATGAGTTGAAACAACCCCTGTTTACAGTATCGTGTAAAATTCCGGAATATTATGAAGCATGTGCATTGGGATCTTCGCCACTCGGAAAAACGAAAGACCCAACATGTAATTCGCCAGAGATTTAGTTGGCCATTCATCCATAAAGATAGAACGGAATTTTGCAAAAATCATAGCGTGTCACACCATGAAGCTTCCTAACAAATACTCCGTGCACTGTTAACCTCAATGATAACAGACGGGCCACATCAGCGAGTTGGCATTGATATTATGATGCCGCTTACAACAACGAAGAGCGGAAACCACTACATACTGGTGATGGTAGACTGTTTTGGCAAATGGTATGAAGCCGTTTCCATTCCACGACACGATGCTCTCACGGTTCTACGAGCTTCACTTGATCATTGGGTTTCTCGTTATGACGCTCCATTCTTACTCCATTCTGACCAAGGTGTGGCTTTATAAGGTCATCTCATCGCTCAGGTATACCAGATATCGTCGACTGAATATCGGGATGATGAGATACCTCAATGTCTCTTAGAATATAGTGCATCAGTGCATGGGTTCATAGGATCCTCACCTGCTACTTTACTTTCTGGGCATAAATTACATCTTCCTGTTACCACGTGAGTCTCAGGAGCACGTACCATAAATTCTCAATCTTCTTAGCCATCTATCTGACGCGCATCGCATGTTCGAAAGCAGTCTAGAGAATGACAACAAACACCAAAGGGACGCATACGACTGACAAGTTAACGGGCCAGTGTATAGATCTGAAGATCTATATCGGCTACATTGCCATGTGGCTCCACCAGTAACATGCAGCAAGTTCCACCATTCTTGGCAAGGTCCCTACGAAATAGTGTTTGCTTAGTCTCCCACTACTTTTGTGCAACGTAACCTTCAGCGACCACAAGGTGACGTTGTAACAATACACTATAACCAGTTGAAGCCAAACAGAACGACGGTCATTTTAGATACCTACTGTTTTAACACTCGCCCGCCACCAGCTATTAGGAACTACCATCAGAAAAAGGTACGGTATACACATGTCCACCACTAAGCATTTGAGACGGTGTCTCAGGGAGTGAGGTAGTAGTACAACAGTAAATAAAAACGATATTAATATGAATCTGTTTTCCTTATTGAAGGGTAACAAAGGGTTAACGTACTGCTAGAGGAACAAGTTCTGAGTAACCTGGACTTGCGAAATGATGGATGGAACTATTTTGTATATAAGCGTTTCTTTTTGCAACCGAACCACGTTGCGCGGTTTTTGAAATATATTCAACTGTTACGACTATACAATCACAATAATAGGCACGCACATTTAAGAGATCTAATGATTATTATTAAAAAAACATAACATAATATTTTACCTGTTTTGAACGCATTCGTGTTGACTGCTTGCTGAGTAGCGGGTACATGTTTTATGTCTTTCCAAGTACTACCAGTAGACGGCTCATCTAACATACTTCTCCATAGATAGGAATTTGTACGTCTCATCAATTTGCTTCGGGTGTGGAGATAGACCTGTCTGGTCCACCACACGGGGCTTGTTTCCAAAGCCATAACAGTTTCCCTCTATTATTTATCGAAGCTTCTATCCACGACCTGTAAGTAACTGGTCATCTACATTTAATGTTCAAAAGGATGAGTTCTTATTGATATTTGTTTTACCTCACATCTTGTGCACTGTGCAGCTCCTTCCAGTTGTTTGTCGCCTTCAGTGAAATAAAACCTTCAGACCAGACGGATGAGTATTTTCTCAAGTAGGAGTTAGTCACTCGAAACAAATATACTACTTTAATAGCCTGCTACAATCTTGTATATCAGCTAACCATTGATTTGCATTGTTACTTCTGTTTCTTATTTTTTAGACCGTAATACTCTGTCGTTCGAACTTCTAACTTTTAAATATTGGTATTTACCACTGTTACAAGTAATCTATCCGCATGCTGTATGTCTTCAAATGAATTACAATTTGATTGGGTTGCTACTTTCCTCACAGATTTGTCAAAGGATATTGATGCTGAGGTTGTTGGTGAATATATTTGTGGCATATTAAATGTTTCTCATGGTTCGTCAGAATCACGTTCTGAAATAGCAGAGTTACTGTCAGCATACCTTGTGAGTTACAAAATTCATGTAGATGAACTTACAGATGTGGGTTTCAGCCAGACATTTTTGTGTTTATGCGGGTTTATAGTAAGAACTTTGTCAACCACTGAATAGGTCTATATCTATTAATATCATAATCTCATTATTGTCTAATATGAACTAAAAGTGTTTAAAATATGGTTTTCTGCAGGAAAATATATTTTATTTACTTATTTAGACACGTTGGTACAAAGGTGTAATAAAATACGTATGTGTCACACAAATCATGGGATTTGTGTCGTCTGGGATACTGTTCGGGTGCCCAAAACCGACCCAGTTGATTTTCTTGAAGCCACTCCTCAAGCCTTTTAATAAGAGGTCTAATCCATAAGAAAGTGAAGCAACGTCAGGAGATGCAGTCCCATGGTAGCTGGTGACCAACATTAAGTTCATACACCATTTAGTCTTCCATGGTCCTGGAGCTCATATGCGCCCATGGTTTGGAATCAGGGTTTTCCAACTCCCCTAGAGGAATCCTCCGTATCCACCAACTCTATTAAAGCACCGGACATTCGCTTTTCGTCCTTTCAATTTCGCGTACGTGTGGCCATATGAGAGCATTTGGAGAGGTAAAACTGACTTCCCACCCTCAACCTTGCAAGGGCCTATAGTTAAGTGTCGACTCCAACTTGGTTAAGTGGTCATCTGTTAAATCATTTTCACTTGACCAATATCTGATTTTTCGGGATGTAAACACGGAATCCTGTTAGGCACCATGATTCGCACCGAATTTCACTAATATCTTGAAGTTAATGTCTGGCTTTAATCTCTTTCAGTGGTTTTGCTACAACTCGATGTAAATAACGGTTATCTTTGCACTTTCGCAAAATTCATCGTTTTAAATCTTAATAAAAATACCTGACTAGATGATTTTTCACCAAAGTATTCTGACATTTGATCAAATCTAGGAAACATATTACTGCCTAAATATTACTGGTATGTGATACTATTAGAGAGCTAGCCCCAAATTACGGTAAATTAACTTAAAGACATTATGGTTATTCCAGGTTGATAAATTTTTATTATGACTGGCATCTACTGGACATCGTTTTAGCCTCATCAAACAATCACATTGGAGAATTGTAGTGATTATTGTCCTACGGTTTGTTATTATTCTAAGACTGTTTTACAATTTTTCCCAGATAATCGTAGTGACTTACACCGCTATCATTCTTTTGTGATCGGTTCCCAAACATTAGTCCATCTGTAACTTATCATAACATTTTTCTCACGCAAAAATTCATAAGCATACTAAACTCAATAGCTAATTACTATGGTTGGAGTTGCAAAGGAGAGACAAATGGCTTAAAATTGTACTTGAAGTCACCGGAACATCACACTTTTATTCCTTTCGTTTCCTGTATAAAGATGTTCCTTGTCTGATTCTGACGCTCATATCTTAGAGCACTCTAGCTATTTCGAGTCATAATTTTCCGTTTCTACAGTACTATTTGTTGACTACAACATCTATCATTAGATCCAATAACATCTTGTAAATGACAGGTTTAAAACTATGAACCAAAAGTTTTCAACTTTAGACTAGCAGATATTTCTCAAATTCTAATTAAAGGATTCGTAATTAATAATATAGGTTGAACCAATAGTCCGTTGCTTCATGCTTTAGTCTAACCACCTTTAGCCTTTTTACATATTCTTATATTAGCCAATATAGCGAATCGTGCTTTTAAGTAGCGAATACTTTGGTAGTATATGCTACATGTTAGTCTTGCTTATTTAGGTGTTCACATAGTATCCATCTCAGTGTTAAACTAATAATTCTTTAATTAATAATTCTCACTGCTATCATTTCATATTTGTTGGCTGGTGCTGTAATATCATAATATATGTAGCTTGTCTATGGTATAAATTATTTGTGTTAACAGCGTTTTGTATTACTTTACAGCCTTCTGAAAAATCAGAGTATGCTGCTACTGAGATTATATCAAAATATGGTATGTCTTTTTTATGTGTGTATGTTCGTCGTAATCATCGTTTATATAGATGCAAGTCAGTATAGTTTTTGTATTAAAACAGTACAAAATTGTCCCTTTTCAAAATAATTTGTGTTGAATGAAATTCACAGGTGTCATATCATGAAACTGATAGAAGTGGCACATTTTCATTTATTCACTATCTTTCAAATCTCCAGCTAAGTGTTATAATTAACTTCCCATCTTTCAATCTCTCATCTGTTCCTCTTGAACTGTGTATTTCTTTTGTGTAGATTGCATTTCCTTTGCTTCGAATTTTGTTACTTTTATGTGTACTGACCTGCCAGGTTCTATCTTTCGCATGATTAGTTGATTGTGCCGATGGGATGTGATATGCGCTAATTCGAAATAGTGGCACATTCAGACTAGGTCCTACGTCGATGGTGGTTTATTGTTTAACTGATGGGACTCTAACAATAGTCGCTTGTGAATATTAATAGGGAGACACTAGAAATAAGATGATTTAGAAATATTTATGGCTTCCTTTATTTTGAAGTATTACTTGTCAGCACTGTTCACAACCGGTCACTAATATCTTATGAATCGTTCAAATAGTTAGGAAGATTAACCCTTCACAAAGTTATCTCATACTTGTAATAGTTGTTTATGAATGCATCATCAGCGATCAAAAGCGTTTTCTTTGATTAACACCTTTGCAGTGTCACTGCCTTGAAACATCGGCTTTGGTGGCTTGGACATGTACTACGAATGTCGCTCCAGTGAGTCGCACATAGTAGATTATTTACCGACGTTGACTAGTTGGAAAAGCGGAGAGGTGGTGTGGTATTTGTACGAACTAATGATTCCTTTGTACTTGATGGCCCGCTGATTACGAATTCTAAATATAATACGTTCATTTGTGCTCATCTAGCCCTACTTGCTGTAAACCGCACTATTTCGGGAATTCCTAGTTAGTACGTTAACTCGAGTACTTCTAATTATCATAGGTGGTCAGCGTCGTGGTATAAAAGAAAGCTGTAAAGAACTAGCATCTGCCTATTCTTCACGACTCCGCCACCGGGATTCTAGATACAGTGCAACAGTCAGTCAGTAACAACGTAGAACTTCGTACGTACGTACATCAGTTCGAGTTGCCACACCACATTAGCACAGAGATGCAGTGGTCGATTCAAATCCCGTAGTGGTAGAGGCGGTAAGAGTATAAGCAGTAATCGGAAACACTAGGGCTTGAAGATGTTATTCAAGGAGTATAATCCAGTGAAATAAATTTGAAGAGAGAAGAAAATAAAGGGACATGAAGAATTCAGAAGATTAGAATTTGAGAGAACACAAAGAGTGGATGCACCTGCGCCATTGCAAACGATTTTGAGCCATGTCATTCAGGGTCTCTAACCATCGGTTACTATCATCTCGCGGTCCCCAACCAGGTAGTCTACACCTACCAACATGACTCAGTTCACTTGTCAGTGACTTCATGGACTTGTGCCATGTTTTGGTCTGGCCGCCTCTAGCTTTCTTCCAACCTACTCCTATACCACTGAACATAGGACGTCGAGGCAGTCAGTCGTTGGGCATACGTAACACGCGTCCCAGCCATCTCAACTGATGAAGTTTCACTACGTCATCAATTGACTTGCCATCCTTACTTAGTACCCGTTTCCTAACAACTGCATTACTTACTCGATAGTCGCAGGATATACGAGCAATGTTTCGAAGACACCTATGATCGAATACTAGTAACCTACGAATATCCTCTACTCTTACCGGCCATGTTTCACTGCCATGACGTTGGACGGAACGAACTACTGCACAGTAAACACGTCATTTGGTTGATAGACGGATATCTCGCCTACGCCATAAATGACGCAAATTGGTAAAAGCTAGTCGAGCCTTCTGTATCCATACTGAGATTTCGTCACACGCCAGACCACAAGGGCTGATGAGACTCTTAAGATAAGTGAAGCGTTCGACGCGCTCAATTACTTCACTCTCTATCACTAGTTCGAGTGTTGATGCAACCCAATCCTGAAGCAACATTTTGCATTTCGAGGGAGAGAATCGCATCCCGAACATGCTTGCATTGTTGCTTTGAGTGGTCAGAAGACTCTGGATTTTGTCAGCGTCTTCACCAAATAGGACTATGTTATCGGCATATTCTAAGTCAACAAGTGAACCTCCTGGTAGAAGTTCAACCTTTGGAAATTTAGATGAGGAGAGTGTTATCTCTAAAAGTACGTCGACCTCAAAGTTGAACAAGAACAGGGAGAGTGGACAGCCCTGACGAACACCACTTGAGGTAATCAATTCTGATGACAGTTCGCCATAAGCTTTCAGTGCAACATAGTGGCTTGAAATGTCAGAGATAGTCAGTGGTGGTCGTGCTGTGATTTTTCTTCAATTCATATAGATGATAGTAACCTCTGGTTGTATTTTTCCTAACTGAACTGCTTTTTCCATTTATATTATTATCATTAGTCTGATCCACTTATTTTTATCCATTTATTTTATTTAAAAAAGCATTTACTATACTCGCTTTTCTTTTATCGTTTTACAGTTTAATTTAATTATCGCGTAATACTTACATATTTTGGTGCCATTTTATACCAATATTTATGTGTTTAAATAAATAGGTAGATAAGTCTCATACAGTTTTACTCTTAATTGTTATAAATGTTAGGGAATTATTTTAGACAAGTATTTAATCCTCTTCATGTAAGTTAATCCTCATAAACACTCATCAGTTGATTGTATACAACATAGATGTTTTTCATATGACTTATATTTAAACGTTTATATACTCTTTATTCTTTCGAAAACATATAGATTGTTTTGTCCTTATTTCTTTGTCGGATCAAATGGAATTATATTGTCAATATGGAATTGTAAAGATTGCTCAATCTTATTGAAATCATGAACCGATCTAAGTTAGAAAACCACTGGAAACACTGAACGGCTGTTTTATTCTAGTATGAGACTACTCAGCACTACGCATCCACGACCTTGCAACTGAGAATCGAGTCCAGGACGTTCGGTTTCACGCACAAACACTTAACCTATACACTACAGAGCCGGAGTCCAGTGGTGTATTTATTATTATTTATTTGAACACATAAATATTGGTACAAAGGGGCACCGAATACATATGCGCCACACAAGTCACTTGATTTGTGTGTGGGCTGTGATACTGCCCAGGTGCGCAGACCGAAGCAGGTGGTTTTTATTAGGGGTCACACCCGGAACCTTGCACCTAGAGGCCTGATCCACAAGTCAGTGGAGCAACGTCAGGACGTGTAGTACCATGGTAGCCAGTGACCGACAATTAGTTCATACACCACTTGTTCCCTCAGGATCCTGGAGCCCATGTGCACCACTGGTTTGGAATCAAGGTTTTTCAGCTCCTGTAGGTGGATCCTCCGTGTCCACCAACACTGTTAAAGCGTCGAATATTCGCTTTCCGCCCTATTAATTTCTGAAACAACACCCTTGGCTCGAGAAGGCACTGAGTAGGACTTCCCTTTGAGTAGCTGTATACGCGTGGCCATGTGAAAGCATTTCGAGAGGTTGAGCTGACTCTCTCCACCTTCGGCCATACCAGGGCATTCGAGTGTAAGTCTAACTTCAATGAGTTACAAATGGATAAAGACGTAACAAGTTAAAAGAATAATGCTCACGAATGTAATCGCTGTAGAGTAACTGTGCTTAGTATCTAAACATACTTATTCTACCAGGATTAATCAAAATAAGAGTATTAACACATTGTATATTTATCAAAGAAAGTAAGAACTAAGATTTAAGTAGAAGAACATAAATTCATTTGATTTTGTTTAATTTTCATCAGCTACTTACAACTTTTATTATTTAAGAAAAGATCATACTTATAAAATGGATTAAAATTAATGATACAAATGGGTTCATTTGAAAACTTTTATGATTACATATCATCAGTAGAGCCCCCAAATGCCCTGGTACGGCCGAGAGTGGGGAGAGTCCGCTCTCCCTCTCGAAATGCTCTCACACGGCCACGCGTATATAGCCTCTGCCAGGGAAGTCCTACTCACTGCCTTCTCGCACCAAGGGTGTTGTTTACGAAAATGAGAGGACGAAAAGCGAATGTCCGGCGCTTTAACCGGATTCCAAACCAATGGTGCACATGGGCTCCAGTATCCTGCGGGAACAAATGGCGTATGAACCAATTGCTGGTCACCGGCTTCCATGGGACTGCATCTCCTTACGATTCTCCACTGCCTTGTGGATCAAAGGCTCGGGGTATGGCCCCCTAAGAAAACCACCTGTTTCGGTCTGGGCACCTGGGCAGTATCATAGCCCTCACACATATCGAATGAGATTTGTGTGGCGCACATGTATTTGGTGCCTCTTTGTACCATTATCTATGTGTTGAAATAAAATAAAAAAAATAGAGTAATACATAAATCAATTTAATAGATTAAATAAAGTATCGTAAGATGGTTGAGATTTTTTTTAGCTCAGATATTATATATCTGTATCTATGTGATAAAAAACCATTCTACAACGTTGATAATAATAATAAAAAAAACACAAGTAGTTACATAATGAAGAACAATAATTATAAGTAAGAATAAACAAAGTTCATTTATCAGACGGGGTTTGTGAAGATTTTACAAATTTCACTGATTGAAATCATGAGTCAATTGAAGCTAGACCACCATGGAAAACCTGGAAGCACTGGACAGCCGTTTCGTCCTAGTGTGGGACTTCTCAGCAGTGCTCATCTAGTGCTTCCAGGTTTTCCATAGTAGCCTAGCTTCAATTGACTCATGATTTCAATCTGTGAAATTTCTGAAATCTCCATAAACCTTCTGATAATAATCATCTGCTCACTAGTGACTGACTTCAAAAGATACTCTTGGAGTTCTAGTGAGAAGCCGTTACAAGTGGGGTTGAACCAGGTCTGTTGTGAAATATCAGCTCACTGAAGACAATGGTATACGGTAGCGCAACTTCGTGGATTGGTTGAAGTTAGACATTAAAACCATTGGATACCGGCCGGCTCAGTGGTCTAGTTGGTTAAGCGCTTGGCGCGAGACTGATAGGTCATGGGTACGAATCTCGCGGGGTGCGGGATCGTGGATGTGCACTTCTGAGGAGTCCCACAGTAGGACGAGACGGCCGTCCAGTGTTTCCAGGTTTTCCATGGTGGTCTAGCTTCAATTGACTCATGATTTCAATCTGTGGAAGTTCATTTAGTTCAAATAAGATTATTAATATCGAAGGTAATCGAAATAAAAAAGGATGTAATAATATAATTAGTTGAAAGGTGTTAAATAATTTTTTGTGATATATTGAAGAAATTTCTGCACAGATTCAGAAAGCTTGTTTAATTTTTGCCTATTTACGTCACCTATGACGAAGGTGAGATATCTGTCTATCAATAAAAGAACAAGTATATTGTGCTGCAGTTCGTTATGTTTTACTTTAAGGCTGCGAAACGTGTCCATTAAGTGTAGAAGACACTCTTGAATTACTAGTATTTGATCACAGATGTCTTAGAAATATTTCCAGGGTCTATTGGGATCACCGGGTATGCAATAGTAAGGTTAGACACAGGGTATTAGGGAATGATGATGGTAAATCGGTTGATGAGGCTGTGAATCTTCATCGATTGAGATGGTTGGGCCGCATGTTTCGTATACCTGAACACCGATTGCCACGACGCTCAATGCTGATTAGTGTTGGGGATAGTTGGAAGAAAGTTAGGGGTGGTCACACCAAAACGTGGCATCAGTCCATAGTCACCATTTCTGGTCTGAACCATGTTGGAAGATGCAGATTACTTGGTCGGGGTCCTTGTGACTATCTTAGAAAATGGTTGGAGACTCTGCATGACAGCTAGGTGCAGGTGTATACACTCTTTGTCTTCCCTTAAACCGTGAAATTAAAATTGTTTTATGTCTTTCTTTCTGTATTATATCCTTATATGCAATCTTTCTTTTATATATTACCACCATTGAATTAACTACTTCTATGAATCCGGTGTTCATCTTACTGTACTAATGAGGTATGGCAACTTGGACCGATGCATATATGTGCCTGGTCCTACGTTGTAGTTGACTGACTGATGAAGAAATGTTTGTGTCACTGTGTAAGTGAACAACCGTCTCCTTAACACATAAATTAAGTTCCTGACGCCTGATAATAATGGGTTTAGGAAAATTCAAACGACTGGAGCTTCACTGCTGATAAATTACCTTGGAAGACTTCAGCGTATCGACCTGATACTCTATGTCTAAGAGATCTTTAGTAGTTGCATTATATATATATATATTTCTCTTGTTCAGAGCCTTTTTGGAATATGTTTAAAAAACCTGACACGTGCCCTCCTTTATGTTCGGCTAATATGGCTACTTTAGTGCGTACATGTACATTTACAGACAAAGTTGTTGATAACATGAAAGGGGTACTTGCCAACTTGTTGTTGAACTATTGAACACGTTTTATGCAGGGTTAATAGTTTGGATGTAGAGTAGGTGTTGGTTAGTGCAAAGTAAAACATCCTGTTGATTATGCTTGTGACGTTATCCCTTTTAAAGTTCAGATGGTTAGACATTTGTTTTTTATTCACTGTATCTACATCTGACTTTTTGTCTTTATTTTTTTTATTACTTATCAATGGATTTCTGTAAGTAGTAGTTGCTTTTTCAATATTCATCAAATCTTACAGTTTGTCAATGGTAACAGTATGTAATACACGTTCTAGTCAACTCGGTTGGTGATTTTACAACTTCATCAACCACTGTACCACCTTTATTAGGTACCCTATGCTTTACCTCAACATTACCCACTTGGTCATTCCACGAAATTCAATCAATGCCTTTAGGGCACCTATGGTCAAAAGCTAGTAGCTTACTCATGTCCTCTGCTTCCAAACCCATGTTTCACAACCATACAGATTGCATGTGGGAGAATTTTTATTTCTGTCAATGAGACTGTGAAGTTGCTTAAATCACTTGATAATTTTAAAGTTTCCATTCTTTGTATGATCTGTAGTCTTGAGACTAAGTTTCTTTTATATCCTTAAAGATGGAATCGTATTGGGCAAAGATAAAGTTGAATTATCATTGTCATCTACAAATGATATTCAATCTGTTGAAGATCAAATGCGTAATTTAATGCAAGCTGATTGTATGCGTATCGTTGAAACTAAGAAATCAGATCATCATTCTGATCGAGATCCATACACTCAAGCAATTTTACGTTCAACTGGTGTATCTGCTTATCAAAAGAATTCAGATGAAGAACGTGAATTGGAAGTGGCAATGGCTAATTCGGAATTTATCAATAAAAATCGTTCAAATCCAACTGTTGGTGCATTGACAACTGGTTCCAGTTCAAATGGATTTGTTGAAGTTGGCATCGGCGATGATAGTGAGGATGAATCCGACACTGATTTGGAAGATATTGAAAGTTTCTGTGAATATGGAAGAAAGTAAGTTGTTTTCTTGTTAGTCACTTTTGTTTACCTGAAGTAATATTACTCATAATGTACTGTTAGAATATCATGGTAACATATTGTATCCTTCCGTAGATCCTGAGTTTCAAAACTCTGTCATACATTTTATTTCGTGAACAATTTCTAGATCAAGTCATTTTCATCCCTAGTCTTCTTTTACTATCATTGATTCTACTACTACTGCTCCAAGATTCTTTCTGATAATTTCTGTTGGGATATTCAGAAAAATATCCCAAAAATTATTCTGTCAAGCCTAATGCTATCCTTGGACATGAAATGGTATCATCCCATCTGTCAATATTCATTTAACGTGTCATTTTCCTACTGGTCAATATTGTACAATGTTATTTTCTATTTTATGGTACGATGTGATCTGTTTGATTAGTATATAAACAGAGGGTGTTTGAAATATAGCGATTCATATATCCGAGGCTAAGACTTGTGTTCTGGACTCAACTGGCTGGGCTAGACAGGGAAGCAGGACCAATCAGAACCCTAGGCCGTTCTACGTGTTTGCGCGTCTTTGGTCCGATCAATAATTCGCTGTCCTCTAATCTGCTGCCGTCACAGTTACAGCAATTTCATCTCGTTATGCTAATGTGGTGTAACAACTTAAACTAATACATATGTAAGAGCAGTAAGCCAATGGTTGAGACATTTAACTTTCAACCACAAAGTTACAAGTTCAAATCCCATTCTACCTACTTTGGTTTGAGCAACTGAGTGGTATCATTAGCCTTCACGTTTAAATTATAACCCAAAGTCAGTTACTCTAACATATATACTACTTGGCGAATGAACTGAATAAAGTATACACATATATACCAGGTTCCTCGTTGTCTCTGACTGATATTATATTGTTTTATGGGATATTACTACTAACCCTTTTTTTCTTCTATCTTTCCTATTGAGACAATTAAATAAAATATATCCGACATTGAGGAAAATTTTTCATTCAATAATATTTTCGTTTTGACAATCGATTGGTTTCTCACAATCAGTAAATCAGTTCAGAATGATAATGATAATAGTAATAATAATAATAATGGCAAGAATAGTAGTTATTCAATCAATCATAGTCGATTTAGGATCTGGTTTGTATTGTACATATGTACATCAGTTCAAGTTACCACACTACGTCAGCATAAGAAGATAAAATTAACATGATGAATGGTTAAGAACTGGAAATAATAGCAGTATCAGTGATAGTGAGAAATAGTTAAATGCAGTTAAGATGGTTCAAAAATGACAGAATGAATTCATAGGACAAGTCTAAAAAAAAAGCAAAGTATTAATCTCATATCTGTATCACTGTGACCGACTTTAGAACATAGTACCTAATTTCTCCTAACCAGAATCATTACATAGGCCACAACCAGATAGTTTGCACTTACGAATATACGGCTATGTCTTGATTTGATCATCCCTAGCTTCTAGCCTATTTCATACACCAACTAAAATTGAGTATCCTAATAGATGATAGTGATGATCAAAGGTGCATAATGCATAGGTTCTCAACACCGCAATTGATGAGAACAAGAGCAGTAATAATAAGTAAACAATTATGACATATCGTAGTGACTTTTCTCTCAGTGGATAATTTCTGGAATATAATATGTCTTATTTATTGTCAATCACATGCACGCCCAACAATATGAAGTAGATTGAGTTCAAACACGTTACTCAAGTTTTGTGCATACAGTTAAACAAAAACGCGTACACGCGGGGGGTAAATTAATGACTATGGTAGTTTGTGCCAATTCAAAATGGTCCAACATTCGTTTTCCATAGTAGTAAAACACCACCATGATATGGAATTGTTCACGAGCTTGGATATTTTATAAGGTGATTCAACATAGTGTTGTGTTTTTTTTCCTCTGTTTTTTTCAGGGATGATGTGAAACCTGGTACAGTTGAAGGTGCTCTGTCTATCTTAACTTCACTCACATCATCACAGTCATGTGGGCTGAGTATATCCAACACTTCTCAAAATCCCATCCTAGTCAAGGAGACATCATCTCGATCATCATCAATGAGCATACGTAATTCTCATTCATCACATCTAGTCGATAAATCAACTAGTCAGTCTCAGAGAATCTCTTCAACACGTCAAAAACAGTCTAAAAAGTGCCCTCCTCCATCCAAACATATTGCAAGAATTGGTGCACAAGCTGAGGCCAAACAAAAACACAATACCAATTCGAAAGCTTCACTCATTTCAAGTTTGGATAACGCAGATCCTAAGGTGTCTCGTTGTAAACGTGAAGATATGGAGGCATTTTTATTCACAGATTCGGATATTCACCCAGAACCTATTAATGAAGGTCAGTCATTCAGTTAGTAGACCTTTCAATGACCTTTTCGATTCATGAAAACAATGTTAGTAATTTGTTGTGTGATTGATAATGAAGGAAGAATGCTTTCTATCATTACTTATAGCTTTTGAATGTATCCAGTGTAAACACAAGTGTATTTTAGTGCACATCTATGTTATGTATGAGTATAAAATTAGTTGATCTCATGTCTTCTTCAACTTAATGGTTGTCATATTTAAATTTCTGTTACTGTGTTTCAACAATTACGGAATACTATTCCACTTCTTCAGTTTGGTCAGCCATATACAGTGTTCTTGATTGACTTCCAAAGCAAACTCTTAAAATATGGGTATATGTATACACATGTATGTGATTTGCCGAGTAATTTTGTTAACTTTGTTAAAAGTAACTGTCTAAGCAGTTTTTCAGTAAAAGTAATACAAACACTAGAGATATTGAAGGGCGTTGCAAAGTAACATATTTTTCCTAAGTTTTGATCTGCGACCCCTTAATGAGTGAAACTCAGTGTTTAAGTCATTGTACCACACAGTTATAGTATATTTGGATTGTAGCTAACAGCATAATTTAAAATACAGATTTCGTTGTATTTGGGACTCGTCGGGCGGAAGCATTCGCATTCCAGAGTTGATTTCCATACAGAGACTCAAGCCAAGCCCAATATCTTTCATTTTAAATACCAACATATTGTCCACTGAACTACTGAATCTATATTGCTACTGGCTTGCTTCACGAGTGCAGTTTTTTTGCGAGAGTTAGAATTATCTTGTTGTTGACGTTTAAGGCCGAATTCTTTCTTTGGGATATGTGTGTCCTAAACAAGTGTCTCGATAAATCATTATCTTTTGTATCGATAAATACTGGGTCCAAGTATAAATGTGGACGTCAGTACTGAAGCGCAGACACACCCAAGTGGGTCCCATATGAGATGATAAACTTGTTCTGAGTTTCCTTAGACTATAGGTTCATTTTTCATGAAGCTCTTAGGTCGTGGGTTCTGTCATTTGCAGGTTTCCGATTGTTGAGCCACAAAATTGGATGAAACGTTTTTCGTGTGCTTCGAAAATGCTTTTTTTCTAATTACACACTTCATTTGTTATATCGGGTTTAATGTGTCCATAATCCTAACATCGTTGTTTTCTGTTTCACGCTTTCTCAAACAAGATATTGTTCTACCTGAAGGTGGACGTAATCGTGAACGTGTTATAGAATGTGAAGTGAATTTTCGAAAGGCAGCCTCTCTAAATGCTGCTAAACAACGTCAGGAGAACCTTGAACAACGTAAACATCAACTAGAAAAAGCTGAACAACGTCGTCAGACAGCAAACAGAAAAGCTCAGAAAGTTGAAAGACGCAGATTATAAAGTCTCCATCTGTGATTCTTACTAACTGACAAAAGTTTGAGGAAGTGATATTTGTGTATTTTACAATGTTGAATAGCTTTTGACAATCTGACTTTGTTTTTCTATCCTGCTTTATCTCTTCTTCAACGATTTATCCTTAGTCGAGTTTATATTTATCATATTGTCTTGTTTTGAACTGATTGTGTGTGTATATATGTGATAATACTGTATATATCTATTGTATGTATATGAAGGCTTCTTTTTTTTGTCTACCCCGTAATTTTGACTTACTAACTGACCAACCAATTTCATGAACTGACTTAATGTGTTTGTGAAATAAATATATCAAAAGTGTTCGGTTTAATTATTTTTTTAAAACTATGGTAAACAATGAACAATTAGCATAGGGTGTTTATAGCTTTTCAAGATCCTCGAACACTTATTGCATTACTTTCATGGTATCATTAGTAACTATGGTCAGTCCTTCGGGGATACTGATGATCGACAAACAGTCGCTGAGTATCCGTAATGTGTACGAGCCAAAGAATGTATATATGCTATGATTTACTCACATTACAATTTTTCCGATTAAATCTTCCTACTCATTTCAGTCTTCTCATTTTTATAGTGGATTTGGTACAAACCGTAATAAGTGTTTTTATTTTATTTAAACACATAAACGTTGGTACAAGGGGGCATGAAATACACATGCGCCACATAAACCACCCGATTTGTGTGAGGGCTGGGATTCTGTCCGGGTGCGTGAACCGAAACAGGTGGTTTTCTTAGGGGGCCACACCCGGAGCCTTTGACCTAAAGGTCTGATCCACAAGGTAGTGAAGCAACGTAAGGAGATGCAATCCCACGGTAGCCGGTGACCAACGGTTGGTTCATACGCCATTTATTCACGCAGGACCGTGTAGCCCATGTGCACCATTTGTTTGGAATAAGGGTTTTCCAACTCCCTTAGGTGGATGTTCCATATCCACCGGCCCGGTTAAAGCGCCTTATATTCACTTTTCGTCCTCTCAATTACGTAAACAGCACCCCTACCGTGAGAAGGC
This sequence comes from Schistosoma guineensis, assembly GCA_944470375.2. Lineage (NCBI taxonomy): Eukaryota > Metazoa > Platyhelminthes > Trematoda > Strigeidida > Schistosomatidae > Schistosoma > Schistosoma guineensis. The sequence goes on along the minus strand of OX103897.1, from coordinate 16,639,968 downwards.
AATGAGTAGGACTTCCCTTGGAGTGGTTGTATGCACATGGCCATATGAGAGTATTTCGTGAGGGAGAGCTAACTCTCCCCTCTCTCAGCCGTACCAGGGCATTTGGGGGTCATCAGTGTATATTATAGTAGGTGTACGCGTAGGTGTATTCACTTTTTGTCTTCCCTTAAACCGTGAGATTAAAATTACTTTATACCTTTCTTTCTACTAATTAATTATTTCTTTCTGCATTATATCCTTATACACAATCTTTCTTTTATATATTACCACCACTGAATTAACTAATTCTATGCATCCGATGTTCATTTTGTTGTGCTAATGACGTATGACAATTTGTACCGATACATATCTGTATGTACCTAATCCTACATTGTAGCTGACTGAATCATATATTATAGTTGAATCGAATTGCAGAACATAAACAGTGCAGAATTTAACTATGTTCTAAGTGATCTCCTTTTAACTTGATAAGAAAAAGAACTTTCCAAGTCGAAAATATACTGAGTATATATATATATATATATATATATATATATATATAATGGTATACAAGAATATGTGAACAATGTATAATCATTATTTTCTATGATTCAATTAAGTTTTATTAAAAAGATTTACACTTTCTATCCATTGTTGTTTATGTTTATCATTATCTTTCATTGAATTAATAAATTCCATTTCTATTAATTCTAATAAATTTTGAGTAAATAAACGAAACTCCTGTATTATAACATCAACAATAATGAAATAAAAGAAAAACAAAAAAAAAAAGAAAACAGTAAGAAATTTCACATCGAGTTAATTTGTATGATACAAAGTATTAACGGAAAAAAAACACAACAACAACTCAGCAATCATTAGATGAGTGGGTCTCTTATTCGTGTTCTAGATTCTTCAGAACAGTATGTACACACATACACATACATACGATTATCTAGTCTTGATCATTATCACTTGGTATTTATTCTATTTAAACATGAAAACATTGGTACAAGGAGGCATCAAATATATATACGCCACACAAGTCAAATGATTTGTGTGACTGTTTGGATACTGCTTAGGTGCTCAAACTGAAACAGGTGGTTACTCCCTGAACTTTTGATCTAGAGATCTGGTCCACAAGGCCAGTGGAACAACGTCCGGAGATGCAATCCCACGGTAGTCGGTGACCAACGATACGTTCATACGCCATTCGTTCACTCTGAATCTTGGAGCTCATTGTTGGAGTGATCCCGAAAACTCGCAAGAACTAAGAAAGGTTCAAGAAACACTAAGAAGCATTTTATCCCATCAGCGTTCACTAGAAGTTTAGCCAGAAACACCACGAAAGTGAAGAGTCACATATAGAGTTTCTGATTGGCTGGTTATTATGTTCAATAGCATTCCAAAATTTTCGGGAAACCTAAGGACATCTAAAATATTATAAAAACCCTATATTTTATGTACTTAAACGAACCTTTGGGGTAAAGTGCTTCTTGCATATTTTGCGCCTTTTCTTTCGTGTTCAGGTCGCTGTGTAGTTCTAGCTTGGGGGGTTACGAGAATAGCTAAGGACCGAATATAGCGTTCAATTAGCAAGACTTATAACCCAGGTGTAACTCCGCCTGGAGTCCCCTCGGGGGCTACTGCCGATCCCAAGCTCGAATAAAGGAGGAGGGTTGGGCATGGGGTTAGCGTCCCCATCCCGTAGAAAACTAACTCGCTAAAAAAACGCTAACCAGAAAAAATTACTCAAACCTTTTAAACTCTGCCCTGGGAGTCAGAAGGTCTTCATTTAGAAAAATTATGACGCCTCATGATGAAAGCCGAATTCCTTCGGAAGTTACGAGGCCGATACCCCTTCTGACAACCAGACCAACCATTTATTTAGGTACATGGAATGTTCGTACAATGTGGGACACCGGGAGAGCCTTCCAAATTGCTGCAGAAATGAAAAGATACAACCTAGAGGTACTTGGGATCAGTGAAACACATTGGACACAAGTTGGACAACAACGACTAACTACAGGAGAGCTCCTGTTATACTCCGGCCATGAAGAAGAAAACGCACCACATACACAAGGAGTTGCATTATTGCTGTTCAAACAAGCGCAAAATGCGCTTATAGGATGGGAATCTCATGGACCAAGGATCATCAAAGCCTCCTTCAAAACAAAGCAAGAGGGCATTTCAATGAACATCATCCAATGCTATGCACCTACCAAAGATTACAATGAAGACGCTATAGATCAATTCTACAATAGGCTGCAGTCAATAGTCGAGAAGTGCCCAACAAAGGACTTGACCATTGTGATGGGAGATTTCAACGCCAAGGTTGGAAGGGACAACACTGGATATAAAGACATCATGGGACGACACAGACTGGGAGAAAGAAACGAAAACGGTGAGAGATTTTCAAATCTATGTGACTTCAATAAGCTGGTCATAGGCGGCACCATATTCCCACATAAACGCATACACAAAACCACATGGACTTCACCGGATCATTCTACACAAAACCAAATCGACCCTATCTGCATCAACAAAACGTTCAGGAGGACTATAGAGGATGTGAGAACCAAGAGAGGAGCTGATATAGCATCAGATCATCACTTGCTAGTTGCCAAGATGAAATTGAAACTCAAGAAGCACTGGACAATGGGGCGGACAATGTCACAAAAGTTCAATACGGCCTTTCTTCAGGATACTAACAAACTCAACAAATTCAAGATAGTCCTCAGCAACAAGTTCTAGGCCTTTCATGATCTACTCAATGGAGAAGGAACTACTGTGAAGAGCAACTGGAAGGGGATCAAAGAGGCAATCACTTCAACATGTCATGAGGTCCTGGGTCACAAGAAGCACCATCACAAGGAATGGATCACTGTTGATACACTGGATAAGATTCAAGAAAGAAGGAACAAGAAGGCAGCAATCAATACCAGCCGAACAAGAGCAGAAAAAGCCAAGGCACAAGCTGAATACACAGAAGTAAACAAACAAGTGAAGAGGAGCATCAGAACCGACAAACGTAAATATGTGGAAGATTTAGCAACGACGGCGGAAAAAGCTGCAAGAGAAGGAAACATGAGACAATTGTATGACACGACAAAGAAACTCTGGAAATCGCCGCAAACCAGAACGACCAGTGAAAAGCAAGGAAGGCGAGTTAATCACCAACATTGAAGAGCAACAAAACAGGTGGGTAGGACACTTCAAAGAACTCTTGAATCGACCAGCTCCACTGAACCCACCGAACATCGAAGCAGCACCCACGGACCTCCCAATCAACGTTGGCCCACCAACAATTGAAGAAATCAGCATGGCCATCAGACAAATCAAGAGTGGCAAAGCAGCAGGACCGGACAACATCCCAGCAGAGGCACTAAAAGCAGACGTAGCGGCAACTGCAAGGATACTCCACATTCTCTTCAATAAGATTTGGGATGAGGAACAAGAACCAACAGACTGGAAAGAATTTCTGATCAAAATACCGAAGAAAGGCGATCTCAGCAAGTGTGATAACTACAGGGGCATCACTCTTCTCTCAATACTGGGAAAAGTCTTCAACAGGGTATTGTTAAACAGAATGAAGGACTCCGTAGATCCCAAACTTCGAGACTAATAGGCAGGATTCCGTAAGGATAGATCGTGTACAGACCAAATCGCAACTCTACGGATCATTGTGGAACAATCAATTGAATGTTATTCATCACTCTACATCAACTTCATTGACTACGAAAAGGCATTTGATAGCGTGGACAGAACAACACTATGGAAACTTCTTCGACACTACGGCGTGCCTCAGAAGATAGTCAATATCATACAGAACTCATATGATGGATTACACTGCAAAATTGTGCATGGAGGACAGTTGACAAAGTCGTTCGAAGTGAAGACCGGTGTTAGGCAATGTTGCTTACTCTCACCCTTTCTCTTTCTCCTGGTGATCGACTGGATCATGAAGACGTCAACGTCCGAAGGGGGGCGCGGGATACAATGGACACCTAAGATGCAGTTGGATGATCTAGACTTCGCAGATGATCTGGCCCTTCTATCCCAAACGCAACAACAGATGCAGGAGAAGACGAACAGTGTGGCAGCAGCCTCAGCAGCAGTAGGTCTCAATATACACAAAGGGAAAAGCAAGATTCTCCGATACGACACAGAATGCACCAATCCAATCACAATTGACGGAGAAGATTTGGAAGATGTAAAAACCTTTACGTATTTGGGCAGCATCATTGATGAACAGGGTGGATCTGATGCAGATGTGAAAGCGCAGAAAGGCAAAGCAAGAATAGCATATTTACAACTGAGGAACATCTGAAACTGAAAACAACTGTCAACCAACACCAAGGCCAGGATTTTCAATACAAATGTCAAGACAGTTCTACTGTATGAGGCAGAAACCTGGAGAACTACGAAAGCCATCATGCAGAAAATACAGGTGTTTATTAACAGTTGTCTACGCAAAATACTTCAGATCCGTTGGCCGGACACTATTAGCAACAACCAACTATGAGAAAGAACAAACCAGATGCCAGCGGAGGAAGAAATCAAGAAGAAGCGCTGGAAGTGGATAGGACACACATTGAGGAAAGCACCCAACTGCGTCACAAGACAAGCCCTCACATGGAATCCTGAAGGCCAAAGGAAAAGAGGAAGACCAAAGAACACATTACGCCGAGAAATGGAGATAGACATGAGAAAAATGAACAAGAATTGGATGGAATTAGAAAAGAAGGCCTAGGACAGAGTGGGTTGGAGAGTGCTGGTCAGCGGCCTATGGTCCGTTGGGAGTAACAGGCGTAAGTAAGTAAGCAAGTAACTATTGGTTTGTAATGACGGTTTCTTAACTCCTCTAAGTGGATTCACCGTACTCAAAAGCCCTGTTAAAGTACCGGACATTCGCCATTTGACCTGTCAATTTCGTAAACAACACTCGTGATGCAAGAAGGCATTGAATAGGATTATGCCGGCAGTGGTTGTTTGTACTTGGTCATGTGAAGGCATTTCGAAAGGGAGAGCTGACTCTCCCCACTCTCGGCCGTACTACGGCATTTGACCCGACCGTTGTTGCTACCTTGAAGTGGTGGTCGGTCTTGCCTATAGTGATGAAGCAACCGAGCTATATTGGCTGGAACAACCGTTCCTCAATGTCCTACCATGTCAGACAGGTCGGTTGAAGAGCGATAAGACTAAAAGCAACAAATCCAAGGTCCGAAGGCGAAGTCATACTGCTGACTGTACCGAGGTGTGACAACAGTAAGGTGTTTCTTTCAGACAACCATCATGACAGCGATGCTGCCTTCCCTTGAGGAGGGGTGGGATTAGAAAAGGTCGACCCTGAAAATGCACACCTCGCCTTATCCCACGGATATCCGTCTCTGGCGGTAAGGTCTCAACAAGTACGGAGCTCCATTTCGCATATTGGAAGCTGTCAATGATGTTCTGGACTTAACTTGATCGGCTGGGAGAACAAAGAACCGATAAACACTATAGACTAATCGTACGGGTTTTATGCGTTATTAATCCAGTTGATAAGTCCATTATCCTCTGATTGGCGTTATCATTACGTTATATATAGAGATGGTGGTTGGAAGTAGTCGATAGGAAACCCTGGACCCGGGTTTCGTGCTACTTGGCACTCGTCACCAAGGTGTACCTGTAATCTTGAGGGAACTGGTGCTTCCTGACGGATTCGATCCCGTGTCACCCAGTTTCACAGTCAGAGACGTTACAAGGACTTGACGCACATGACATTGGTCACCACCCAGTGATCAATCAATTGTGATATATATATATATATATATATATATATATATATATATATATATATATATATTGATAGGGGCACACGACCCACCAGTTATAACACTTACCACAACAGCAATATCACGATATTTTAATGTGGACATATGAGCTTTTGTAGTTTTAGCACTAACTATACAATAATTATCATCTTGATTAGTATTATGTAATTCTGTAAAATTATTATTTAAAATGTTACGTGAACTTTTTAACATGGATTGTTTTTCTTGTTTTAATGGTTTGTTTAAATTGGATTTCGTTAAATTGTTCATTGATTCCAAATGATCATTTGTTTGTATCATAAGTTCAGAGAATTTGACACCTTCCCATGTTCGTTTACCACGATCTAGATCTTCTTTAGCATTTGTAGATATTTGATTATCATTTAAATGAGTTAATGATTTATCTAATATATGAATCATTAATTTCTTTGGTTTAGTAGAATCATCATTATTGTCTAAGACGAAAAGAACAAATAGATTTGATAGTAAGAATTCAATATTAGGATTTAGGCTTATTGCTTTTTAGTTTTATTGCCTTTCAACAGACTTGTTGGAAGTAGTAGGATGTAAAGGGATAGGTACTCCAGCCAATAAAGCTCAATTAGATCATCATGATAGGCACTATCTATCACGAAGTCAATGTGGCAGCTACAGCGGGGGAGGATAGATCTGAACTACTGTGATCAATTATAGACGATAGAACAATCTTTGACACATATTTCCAATTATCGACATTTCTGAAGACTTACATTAATAAATATATGGATACTTTTGACTGTGACTATTTCACTCAACCAGTAATTCTTCACAGGTCTTTGTTAGTGTATTCCTCCAGAAAAAGCATTCCTGACCGTTGTTACCACCTTGACGTGGTGGTCAGGCTTGCCTATAGTGATGAACCAATCGAGCTATATTGGCTTGAAAAATCGTTCCTCAAGCTCCTATCAAGCCAGACAGGTCGGTTGAATAACAGTAAGACTAAAAGTAACAAACCCAAGGTCCTAAGGCAAAGTCGTACTTCTGACCGTATCGAGGTTTGACAGCAGTAAGGTGTTTCCTTCAGACAACCAGCATGACAACGATGCTGCCTTCCCACAAGGAGGGTTGCGATTAGAAAAGGTCAACCCTAAAAATGCACACCTCACCTTATCCAACGAATATCCGTCTCCGGCGGTAAGGTCTCAAAAAGTAAGGAGCTAACACAAAAGTTACTCATAAAAAGGTCGTGTGTGACCGATTTCAAGTGGTTGTCCCTTGAGCACTGAGTTCACGCTCTCAAGTCACTAAAACCACCTCTAACCGAATTTCCTTTTCAGACACCTCCAGAAGAAACATTCCACGGTGTGGGCAACCGGGAAGTGATAAGTGCCCTCATATCTCTAACAGAACTCAACAGGTAAAGCATTCCTCATCCAAACTCTTATATACATTCAGCATAGTAGTGTGGTATTAATAAATGATTCGCTATACTCTTACCTACCCTATTAATAAGAAATCGTCCTAATTCCGTTATTATCTGGATTTGTCGCACATGTTTATACTACACAAATACTTACATTCGTAATCTTCTGATAAGAATAACATGATTCCAGATGAATGATCAAAAATATCTTTGTAACTCATGTGATTTCAAGACCACACCATGGCACCATCTCTAAACCTCAATAGATATACAACCAACACATTGTACATATAAAGCTGTATAAAACATTCATCATTAACTCATTTATAGTTTATGAACAGTAAAATAGAAAACAATAATCGATTATCAGTATAGGGGTTGTGCAAATTATTAAGTTTTTGATTGAGATCATGAACCGATTGATGTTAGACCACCGTTGGAAATCTGGAAGCACTGAAAGGCTGTTTCGTCCTATTTCAGGACTCCACACTTGTGACTAGCTTCGTGATGGAATTCTCAGAGTTCTAGTAAGAAGCCGTGACCAGTGGAGCGGGTAGAGATAGGTATCTACCCCAGTACAATAGGAGATCATCGTGCAATTTCGTGGATTGGTTGATGTTAGACACTAACACCATCGGATGCTGGCTCAGTGAAGGCCCCGGGCTGGAATCCCGTGAGCGGGATCGTGGATGAGCATTGCTGAGTAGTCCCAAAATAGGACGAAACGGCCTTCCAGTGCTTCCAGGTTTCCAACTGTAGTCTAACATCAATCGGTTCATGATATCAACCAAAAACTTAATAATCGACTAGTCGAAAAGATTAACTTCCATTTAGAGTCCTTTTTTCTTAAAAGATGATACTCTGAACTTTGACAATTATTTGATTAGTCTGATGTAGAAATCAATCAAAATATTTAAACCGTTCGATATCAATTCAGTCGTTTTAGGGTTAATTACTCACCGCAAAACTTCCAAATTTCGAGTTTAATCATTAATGGCATTCTACATGCTCTCTGTTTAAAGGATTCTATATTAGGACAAAACAATTATACAGTGATTCCCAGTTCCCCCATAGTTGTCTAACCAAATAGAAGTTCATGATGATGATGATGATGAATGTCATATCCTAGTGAAGATTAAATTACGAGTAACTTTTGAGACCTATTAATGGACTAATATTATCTATATATTCTTATGATATAACTATCCAGTAATTAGATTATGCATATCTATATTCCCCTTATTATAAACTTAGTTTTAACTTACAGATTATTATTATTATTATTATTATACGATTTACCATTCTTGAGTTATGTCCAGTCTTTCAATTACTATCTCCCACATTCGCTTACATTACGGAAATCACCAAACTGCATGATGAGACAAGCCCTAACTTGTAATCATGAAGGGAAGCGGAAAAGAGGAAGGCCAAAGAACACATTATGTCGGGAAATAGAAGCAGATATGAAAAGGATGAATAACAACTGGTGGAAAGAGTTGGAAAGGATTGCTCAGGACAGGGTTGGATGGAGAATGCTGGTGAGCGGCTTATGCTCCTTCATGAGGAGTAACAGGCGTAAATAAGTAAGTACATTCACAGCCACTTTGGGCTATATTTTGTACAAATGTTGTTCTCTATTTTGTGGTACGTTGAGGTCTGTTTGATTTAATATATAAACTCATTATATCTTAAATAGATGATTTGCATAGTCGAGGCTGTGATTAACATTCTTGACTCAACTGGAGTACAACCAGGTCTGTTGTGAGATATCAGCTCACTGAAGACAATGGTATATGGTGGCGCAACTTCGTGGATTGGTTGAAGTTAGACATTAACACCGTTGGATGCCGGCTCAGTGGTCTAATGGTTAAGTGCTCGCGCACGAAGCCAGTAGGTCCTGGGTTCGAGCCCCGCGTGGTGCAGGATCGTGGATGCGCACTGCTGAGGAGTCCCATACTAGGACGAAACGGCCGTCCAGTGCTTCCGGGTTTTCAATGGTGGTCTAGCTTCAACTGACTCATGATTTCAATCTGTAAACTGGATAGGCTAGACAAACAACGGACCAATAAGATATTAGGCTGATCAGACCGGTCAGACATGAATGAATAAGTTGTATTCTGATTGGCTAATAAATGACATGATAACTAGCCGGGCTTTAAAAATAAAAAAAAACATTTTCTTTTCATGATCCAAAATTACCTGAATGATCAATTTGATCTGATCCAATTAAACTATCTAATCGAATAAATAAATAATCCGTTAAATGAGATAAACGTTGATTAAATAATTGTCTACCTTTATGAATAATTTGTAATTTAATTCTTTTTAATTGATTAATTAATTTAATAAAATTTAATTGACGTTCATTTTCTTGTTTTAATAAAATCATTAATTGATATTGATTTTTTAAATTACAAAGTTCTAATCGAAGTTGATTATTATATTTCATCTATAATGAAAAGATGAGATATATATTAAAGGTGGTTATCATTGAATGATAAAAAAAATAATAATAGGAGAGTTGGGGAACTCCCAATTGATTGATCATATAGTGCATGCCAGTATCGAGTCACCTAGACTGATGGCCAAATTGCAACTTGAACGATAGGATTCGGTCTGCACTAAGAAGGATTTGATACACTGATGACATTGATCATCATCCAATAATCAATTAATTGTGATTACATCTCAGTTCTACAGGAGGTCAGTCACGGCCCGGATAACTCAGTGGTAACGTCTTTGACTATGAAGCTGGGTGACATGGGATCAAATCCGCTAGAGAGCATCAGTTCCCTCAAACCCCGGTCCAGGCTTTCTTGTCGACTACCTCCAACCACTGTCTAAGAGTTGGAAAACTATCATTCCAAATCATTGAGCTCCAGGATCTTGAAGGAACTAATAGTGTATAAACCAATCGTTGATCACTGCCTTGTGGATCAGACCTTTAGGTTGAAGGCTCCAGGAGTGACCCTTGGTCTGGGCAGTATCGGGCAGTATCACAACCCACACATGAATCAGGTGACTTATGTAGCGCATATGTATTCGGTGCCACTTTGTACCAATATTTATATGTTCAAACAAACAAATAAATGAAAAAACATGTTTATCACAATTCATCACTCAGTAATGAATAGTGTAAATCAATTTCTATAGACTAAACTATAATATTGGAATTCGTTTAAGTGATTCTGTGTTAGTTAGTTAGTTGAAGGCAGTTAAGAATTAAGAGAGAACCAATTCTTCTGTGAGATTCTCCGGACTATCGACAACTGGTGTTACAGTTATAAATGTTCATATTTTATCTTTGTTTTAACAGAGTAATTATGTATGTATTTTGTATAAAATATTCACGCGTTTTTTTAAAAACTCACAATTCATCATGATGCTGAATACTATAGAATATAAGTGGAAACACCGGTGAAACTATAATTACTAGCATAGGGGTTGTGAAGATTATTAAGTTCTTGATTGAGATCATGAACCGAATCGAATCCCGCGAGCGGGATCGTGGATGCGCACTGCTGAGGAGTCCCACAATAGGACGAAACGGCCATCCGGTGCTTCCAGGTTTCCAAAGGTGGTCTAACATCAATCGGTTCATGATCTCAATCAAGAAGCTATAATTTGTGGACGACCTTTGAGCGACGCTAAAGTGACCTTGAGAATGTCCATCTATTAACTACGATTAGATAAAAGTTATAAACCTGTGTGAAGAATAAAGATTATGATTTACAGTTGATGGTTAGATGTTAAAAATCAGATTTGTGGTTTTCCATCACGAATTGACATCAGCTATAATGCCAAGACTCTATTTACCTAAATGGTTGTGTGAATTTCGCGCCAAAATCTAAGTCTTTTTATCCTAAATCTGATTGGTTTGTCCATAAATTATAGTCTCGCCGAAACGCCATAATAATCAGGCTATTTTTCTTGTCTATTCTATTGAGAAACAATAGATGAATACCGTGGGTTTCATGCATTGAATATTTTACATACTGTATGGTCAATAACGTTTACAGTTAAAGATAAATGTCAGATAAACAATATTGAAATATAAGTTTGTAGATTCTTATTTGAATAGTTACAAATGAGATATGTTAAAATAGAATTGGAAAATACAATGTAATAAAGAAGAGAATATCGTCAGTCGGAAACCATCCATAATTCTTCATGTTATATCCCAACGAGAATAATGAATGGTCACTGTTGCGATCCATTTCTAGACTAATACTATACATACATTCTTATTGTATAATTGTTAAGTAGGTAAACTATTCATATTCTTGTTCCTCTTATTATAAGCTTTATATCGACCTATACACTATGATTATACTATTTACCATTCGAGAGTTATGCTTACTCTATTAATTACAGTCTACCACATTCACAGCCACTTTTGGCTAAATCTTGTACAAATGTGTATTTTCTATTTTGTGGTACTATATGGTCTGTTTGTTTCAAATATAAACCCAGTATGTTTGAAATGCATGATTAAGATCGTAGAGGCTGAGATCGGTGTTCTGGACTTAACAGTTAGGGCTAGGCGGGAAGCAAGACCGATAAGGACTCTAGACTGCTGGTACGGTTTTATGCGTCATTGATCCGGTCGATAAGTTACTGTTCTTTAATTGACGGTATCATTACGTTATTTATATATTGATATGGACACATGACCCACAAGTTATAACACTTCAGAAACCAGAAAATTACTGGAAATACTTTCACATATCAGCATTCTTTCGAAATCTTTTAAGAGAAATCTAGGTAATTACTGATTAGGTGTACTTTTTATCATGATTAGATAATAACCGAATTTGTTTCAAGTTTTAGTTTTTTTTTTGAAAGTTTGTACAACCTCAACGTTACATCGTATTCAAATAACCTTTGAAGTAAAACACATCTTTTAAGATTTTTCCCACTTATTTTTTTTGTTCAAAATTCAAGGGTTGAAAATTATAGAAGATAAAAACCCAGTTAAGTTGTTTTTGATGGAGGTTTGTTCTATGAACTGGATGGTTGGGTCGTGGAGCATTCATCGTTCTTTTGAACGACATCATCAGCACCAACTTCAGGTAGAAGTAGGATGTCCGAATTTCTCCACATATATGACTCACAGCTTTTCCTGTAGACCTTTATCTTCAATGGTTATTGTCGACATTTAACCTGTCGTTATTTACTTCTTTGTTTTGGTTGTATTTTCTATTGGTTTGGTTTTTGTTCCTATGTTTGTGCATAATTTTTTTGATTGGTTGATAAATTGGATTTCAATGTGCTTGTTGACTGCTGATTGACCTGAGTGCCAAGCTTCTAAATATTCTCTTGTGTTTTTAGAATTTCCTCTATCCAAGATTTGCACATTTTTCCACTTGAAAGTATGTCTGCAGTTGTCCACGTGTATTGATATAAGTGAGGACATGTCATGGTGTTAGAAGACGTAAGAAGACTCTGTGTTCGATCATCGCTGTCTCCGAAAGATTGCTGACATCCAGTGGCAACTCCATGTCATTGATGCAAAGGTTCGGCATCGTGTGTTCGGGCACGGAGAAGATAATGCAATCGATGTCACCACCTTGAAACACCGACTTCGGTGGCTTGGACATGTTCTACGAATGTCGTCCCAGAGAATTCCACGTCGTGCACTATTTGCCGACTCTGGGGCTGGTTGGAAGAAGCAGAGAGGTGGTCAGTGCATGACATGGTGTCGTGGTATGAAAGAAAGCTGCAAAGGACTGGCTTCTGTCGGTCCTTCACGACTCCCTGGTTGGGGTCTGAGAGATGTTGCTACACAGTGGCTAGAGACGTTATCAGATATGGCTCAGAATAGAGGCCAGTGGCGATCCTGCTGTAACCTTCTTTTACTTTCTTCATAAAAAGTGGTTGTGTCTCCCTTACCTGAAAGATTTCTTCTGACTGTACCTTTCCGTTCCCTCATTATTACTATTATTATTACTACACTACCTTACATCAACCTCTTCGTTATTGTTCTCTTATTTTACGCTCCTTATCTTTCTTTTTCCTCTTTCTCTTCAAATTTTCATTGTTTTGTGTGGCGCATATATACTGGAGCTCTCTTGTACCAATATTTATGTGTTCAAGTAAATAAATAAATAAATAATGGTGTTTGACCACTAATTGATGTTCATGCAGTCAAGCTGTCGATATCTGAGTTTTTGTATATGAGACATATCATTACGTTATTTCAATTAGAATGATAGAATAAATTGAAAACTATAAAAATCTATGCGATTTGTTAAACTTTGTATATGATAAGTCTTCTAATTCAACGTTATTTTTTATATCTAGTTGGTCACTGAATACTATGTCGGAATGGTTTATTATTTATACTCGAAAACGACAAACCACTGTAATTACCACCACACGAAAGTAAGATCACAAAAGCTGGTACAAAGATTGTTTTCCACTTGATGGGGTTTTTGAAAATATGCCCAACCATCCTTTTTTTACCTAGACGTGAACCAGGCGGTAAGTGTAGACGAGCTTCTGGATGATTTGGTGTGCACATGAAGCAATTGGTAATTTGTCTGTGGCTATCATTTGAAGTATTATTATTATTAGATCTCACGTATTAGTTGATGGCGCTTCTCTATGATTGATTGCAACCCCTCATAAAATTTATCTTTATTGTCGTCGTCGCTTTCATAGGCGGGTGCATAACATTAAATAAAATTCATCATGATTCCTTCCTTTGTTTTAAAGGTTGCTTTGATGATCCTGGATCCACGAGATTCCCACTTGATAAGTGCATTACGTGCTTCTTCGGACAGCATCAGAACAACTCCCTGAGTGTGTGGAGCATTTTCCTCTTCGTGATAGCAGTTCAGCAGTATCTCTCTCATATCTGGCCTTTGCTGTCTAGCTTGGGTTCAATGCGTTTTGCTGATTCCGAGAACCGTCAAGTTGTATCTTCTGATTTCCGCAGCTATTTGACTCATCCTCTCAGTTTCCAACATTATTCGAACATTCCATGTTCCTATATAAAGTGTTGCTGGGGTTGTTAGAAGAAGAATCAGTCTCGTGACTTTCGGAGAGTCTCGGCTTTTACCATGAGGTTTCACCATTCTTCTGAAGATCCTTTAAATCGGAGAGCAGAGTTTAAATGGTTCAAATTATTTATTCCGGTTAGCGTTTTTTCAGCAAAATTGTTTTCCATTGGATAGGGTTGTTTAAAACATACCCAACCATCCTTTTTTACCTAGGTTAGAGCCAGGCGGAAACTGTAGAAGAGCTGCTGGAGAAGTCGGTGTTTACATGAATGAATTGGTAATTTGTCGGTGGCCATCATCTGAAGTCTCATTATTGTTAGATCTCGCGTATTAATTGATGGCATACATACAAAGAAGGTGTTGTCAAAATACACCCGGCAAAATCCTTTCAACGAATCGCGAGCATATAACTTTTTCTCATCCACTGACATTTTTATGTCAGTAACTCTTTGAAGAGTTACAAGACAGACTAATAATCACATTGAATATTAAATGAAAAAACCATTTATTAACTTACACGTAATTCATTTAATTGATTTAAATCAAATTGTATTCTATTCTGATGGATATTCATCTCTTGTAATATATACAATTTAATTTCATTAACTATTTGTTCAAATAATAAACATGGTAACTGACTTGCTAATTGTTCAATGTTATCCAATTGTTCAGAAAATTCTAAACAATAGAGAGAATATATATATATATATATATATAGTCATTAGTAAATGGTACGTTGCTGCTGAAGAGTTCCATACTAGGACGAAATGGCCGTCCAATGCTTCCATCTTTTCAACGGCGGTCTAGCATTCAATCCAATTAGATCCTCGATAGGTTTCACTTTCAAATATACATATTTGTACGAATATATTAAACTATTAAACTAACCAAGTTACTATGAGTCCGTAACATCCATCGAATAGATTACGTAATATAATAAGTAAACGTTACAAATCGATAGTGTAATGACAGGTTTATTAGTTGTGGTAAGAATAATAAAAGCTTGAATCAGTATTTCACAATAGCAGATAGGTCAACGATTCGGAACATAAGACATTGAGATAACATTCACTAAAAATTAAAACGATTACGTAATAATATGTGTTCAGATAGAAGGAACTGTGAAGTGAATCAAAGCAAACGAATACAGAATATGCGTAATAATCGTGAACAAAACCATTCATTATGGCATAATTGAGCAAGAAAAAGATAAGGGTGTCATAAATGTCTTATGAGTATAAAGATTTAGATTGTTAGCTCGAATTGCAATAGCTTCTGCTATGTATAACAGACGAAATCGAACCCCATTAGGGAAGTTAGTAGGAATATGATAAATCACTTTAAATGACATATTTCCTTCTACTACATGATCGCTATCGATCAAGTATGGTAGAACAGAGCTGCATATTGTTTTAACGATACTCCTCCCTAACCATGATGGGAGCTGTTCACTAATTCATTGGTTCAGTTGTCTAACAGTACATCTGATATAGCTTCCTCCACATCAACAACTGAATTTGTAGATACACATGGAAGTGGCACAACCAGGTAACTTATCCTTTAGTTGAGAGATCACCATAAGTCGGCTGGAGAACGATAGACAGAGGTTAACTGTGATAAACGTTCTCTTCTTGTAGTACACTACTAGTTATATCTCCACTGGATCGTAGCCTCCGGGAGGAAGGCTTCTTACTAACCATCTATGTCGCTATTTCCCTATTCATTATATGCGAATGATTTTTCAGAAAACCTTGTGGATAACTCATTTCAACCAATATATTATGAATAAACTCTAGTTCCTTGTTGATAGTCTCGTCTGAACATATCTTCCTATGTCTACTTGCAAAACATCTAACTAGTTTCTGTAATAATGACTGGGCAAAAAGCTAAAGAATTGTGTGTACTGACTTGTTGAAGAACTATTTCTATATACACAATTGTGCATACTTCATATTACATTTATAAAAGTAATTCTTGATCGAAGATGAGTAGTGATTAACAGTAGAATCCAGGACGCCAGCTTCGTCCTATTTGGGACTCGTCAGCTGGATGTACCTGCATCCCATAGTTGACTCGGTAGGTAAGTGGATAATGAGGTGGTATTTGAAGCGAACTGTACTGGGTTCGAGTCCTGAGCTGAAACTCAATTCTGGGATGCAGGTATATCCAGCTGACGAGTCCCAAATATTCCACATAAACTAAGATTTAAAAAGCAACATATTATCAACAATATCATCACTCATCATTCTCGACGCCATGGAATTACGGTTAAAATTTCAAAATCTTTCAGAATAATCAATAAACAATGAACCTAAAATGTATATCTCTTTGTTGAAGTTATTGGGATCAAATAATAATTGTAAATCTGAACGAATACAAATATTCACTTATGGACTAATTCAAAACCTACAAAGGAACATTTAAAAATACCATACTCATTATGAGCAAATGTCAACGCTGTAAATGGCAGACGTAACTCCAAAGAGCTAAGCAAATGAACCAAATAATAATAGTCATCGTCATTCATTCAAAAAATATTAAGTTTCTGGAGACATTTCATAAGGACTATCATCTCTTCTAAACTATTCACTAAATCTGAGCTGTACCGATGAGCTGATGGTGAACGTGCAAATGGTTTAAAGGTCACGGCTCATTTATCAGATTAGTATTCGGAATCAACGTTGGGAATGAGGACTTGGAGTTAAGATTAAGGTCCTCATCACAAACTGATATCACTTGAACTACATACCCTTAGTCTTAGTCTACTTGTTATAAGTAGTTCATAAATATGTTAAATGGTTATTTAACCAAAGACAATCAGGGACGTAAAATTCAAAATTCAACAATCTTCACGACACTCTATAAATTTGATTACCAAATATTTACTAGTGATTGATTTTAGGAGAGAATTTACCGTAGTTCTCGTGAATAGTTTTAACCAGTGGAATTCAACCATGTTGGGCATTAGACGATGATGATGATGAATGACGGTCTTGAAGTATAGCCAGTCAACTGAAGTTACGAATATAAACCATGAAATACTAACTCAGTCGTTTGAAGACTGAGTACTTAACCTGAAGCTCAACTTCCTGGTTTCAGTCTCTGGTGGGATCATGACTGAAGATTGTCTCGGAGTATCATACTAGGATGAAAAAGCTACTTAGTTACTCATGATTTTCATTGGTTGTCTAACGAGTGTCAGTATATGATGTAAAATTTCCAATTCAGTTAGGAGTTTTATTTAATAGTTCAATTCAGGAGTCAATTAAAGCTAGACCATCATGGGAAACCTGGAAGCAATGGACAACAGTTTCGTCTTGTAGTATGGGAGCCCTCAGCAGTGGGCATTCATGATCACGCATGCGGGATTCGAACTCAAGACCTTCGGTCTTGTACATGAACGCTTGACCTCTAGACCACTGAGGCGGCATTCAATCGTGTTAATGTCTGACTTCAAACAATCCACGAAATCGCACCACCGCCCTCCATTGTCGCAGTTGCACATTACTGAGGAGTTTCATACTAGGACGAGATGGCAGTTCATTGCTTTCAAATTTTCCATGGTGATCTAACTTTAATTGACTGATGAATTCAACTATTAAAATATTACTATAATATCCATACAAAAAAACTAACAGTAAAATATTTCATAAATTCAAATCATTTGTACATACCTTTTACACATGAATTACGATATAATTCTGCTTCAGTGAATAGTGTTTTTAAATTTGTAACAATAGTATTAGCAGCATCATCAAATGTGGACTTGATAAAATCTGGATGTGTTGGCTGTCGAATACCTTTTTGTCGATAATAATTCTGGATTAACAAATAAACAAGTACAATAATCTAATAAGTAGTAGTCATTGAGCAAAAGAAAATATACCTATGTAAATGTATAATGTATGTAGACTATTTTTGAGCAGAGCTACATGGAGAAGATATGTTGCTCAGATGGTTGATTTTGGTAGAGTTTTGTTCTCTGAGCTAAATTGTTTAGTTATGGAGCTTTCATCGTTTGTGCTGATAATGTCATTCAGAAGAATAATGAAAGCTCTACAATCAAACCATCCAGATCAGAGAACAAAACTCCATCAGAATGAGCGTCGTTTTTCTTTGTTTTGAACTCTTCAGATGGATGAGCAAGAATGAGTCCAGGTAACCACTGTCTTATGCAAAATGGTTCATTCTAATCCATTAATAATCATTGGTATGAATGGGAGATTAACACAACCATGAAAAATCAGTTTGAACATCATGTATATACAAAAATGTAACAAAGAAGTTAAGATTTCTGTGGACAAAAACACATTCCAACTAAATCTTACTGTAAAGTTGTTTTAAACAACATTAGAGTAATCTTTTGATTGAGATCATGAACCGATTGATGTTAGACCATCACAATTGAAAACCTGGAAGCACTGGACGGCCGTTTCGTCCTATTGTGGGACTCCTCAGCAGTGCGCATCCACGATCCCGTGAGCGGGAATTCTCGGAGTTCTAGTGAGAAGCCGTGACCAGTGGAGCTAATCCTTGTCGGGTAGAGACAGGTATCTACCTCAGTACAACGGAAGTTGGTCGCGCAGTTTCATGGATTGGTTGATGTTAGACACTATCACCATTGGATGCCGGCTCAGTGGTTCAATTGGTTAAGCGTTCGCGCGCGAGACCGAAATCCCTGGGTTCGAATCCCGCTCGCGGGATCGTGGATGCGCACTGCTGAGGAGTCCCACAATGGGACGAAACGGCCGTTCAGTGCTTCCAGGTTTTCAATTGTGATGGTCTAACATCAATCGGTTCGTGATCTCAATCAAAAACTTATTAATCTCCAAAACCCCTATACTATTAGAGTAATTGATTATTAGTTGTCATGTTAGAGATTTTAAGGTCATAAAGCATATTTGAACTAAAACTGCTTACTGCAAATAATCTAATAAGTAATTCTAATGAAAAAGTTATTTTATAGTACTTAAAACTAGTTGGTTACAGTGATGAACTGACATTATATCTGATAGATCATAACGAAGACTGAAGAAATGGTAACTTCTTGAACTAATTTTTGGATAACTATCATACATATATATCAGAAGGGGTGTTGTGGATATCCTAGTAATTTTACTAGTTGAGATTATGAGTCAATTGAAGCTAGACCACAGTGAAAAACGTGGAAGCACTGGACGGCCGTTTCGTTCTTGTATGGGACTCTTCAGTAGTGCGAATCCACAACCTCTCCCTTCGAGATTCGAACCCAGGATCTATCGGTCTTGCGCGTGAGCGCTTAATCTCTATACCACTGAGCCGGCATCCAACGGTGTCAATGTTTATATATATGCTTATATATGTGGTTACTGTATAGCTACTCAGTCACTGGATTGTTGTGCATATTTATTTAGATCATCATAAGCTTTTATTTAGCGTATTAGCTATTCTTGAACTACTTATTATTTCTATTTATTTGTCAATCGATCATTTATTGTTTGCTCTACTCATAGTCACTTTTGGCCTGTTTATTTATAATGGTTATTTTTCACGCTATTGTGTAATGTGATCCAGTATGCTTGTGTATAGAGAGATGTGTGTTTGAAATATAATGACAATAGAAATTGGACATTAACTTTCCAGAATGAAATCAAGGCACTGAGGAAAGCTAGTAAATAGCGGATTGATAGGAATTTATCAAAGTCTACTTAAAGTCAACGATACTAGTCAGGTATATCATTAATTAAGTTTGGAACACAAGACTATAGAAGAAATAATAAATACGAAATAGACAAAATGAGAATTAGAATTTTGATTTATGACTTTACCATGTCATACTGGTCAATAGACTTAATTCACAACAATATCTACCGTAAACTTTCTATCTTCTTTCCAACTTCAAGTTATCATCTGTTAATTTAATATCGTTAAACGATAGTTTTGTCGTTTTTTGTATTTATAAAATCGTTTATAATCAGAAAGAGGTCTTTGTGGATATTATAGTAATTTAATGGTTGAATTCATCAGTCGATTGAAGCTAGACCACTATAGAAAACCTAGAAGAATTGGATGATCGTTTCGTTCCAGTATGGAACTCCTCAGCAATGCGCAATTGCGACAATGGTGGGCGGTGGTGCGATTTCGTGGATTTTTTGAAGTTAGACATTACCACGGTTGGATACCGGCTCAATGGTCTAGAAGTTAAGCGTTCGTGCACGAGACCAATAGGTCTTGGGTTTGAATCCCGCGAGGTGGGATCACGGATGTGCACTTCTGAGGAGTCCTGTACTAGGACGAAACAGCCGTTCATTGCCTTAAGGTTTTCAATGATGGCCTAGATTCAATTGACTTATGAATTCAACTATACTATTTTTTTTCGTAATGCAACTTATTCAAAGTTTTAATGAAATAAACAATTAATATGATTATTACTTCAGATAAATGTAATGCATTATGGAGATTTTCACGGCATATTTTTTGAATACGACCAACATATGTTACTTGTTCAATATTGATTTGTTTCATAGTTGAATTAGAAATTTCGACAGAATCTCCTAAAGATGTTACATCTTTACCGAATACATCATAATATGCTTGAGGTCGATTATGTTTTACAACTGTTTTATTTGTAGTTGCATGTGGTATACTTGAACAAATGAATAGAAGAGACAAAAAACAACTCAACAATCAATATAAAGTAACATGAATAAAACGGATTTATTTATTTGAACACATAGATATTGGTACAAGGAGGCACCAAATACATATGCACTATATAAGTCTCATTTGATTTGTGTGAGGGTTGTGATACTGCCCGGGAGCTCATATTGAAGCAGGTGGTTTTCTCAAGGGGCGACACCCGGAGCCTTCAACCTAAAGGTCTGATTTACAAGGCAGTGAAGCAACGTCAGGAGATGCAGTCCCATGGTAGCCGGTGACCAACGATTGGTTCATACGCCAATTGTTCCTTCAAGGTACTGGAACCCATGTGAATCATTTGTTTGAAATAAGGGTTTTACAACTCCCTTAGGTGAACTCTTCATGTCCACTAACCCGGTTAAATCTCCGGACATTCGCTTTTCGTTCTCTCAATTTCGTAAACAGCATCCGTGGTGCGAGAAGGTAGTGAGTAGAACTTCCCAGGCAGAGGCTATATACGCGTGGCCATGTGAGAGCATTTCGAGAGGGAGAGCGAACTGTCCCCACTCTCGGCCATACCAGATCATTTGGGGGCAATGAAACGGATACGTTTATATGAATACAATGAAAGTATAGTATACAGACGAACCAATTAAAATAGAGGAAATGAATTTCAGGTTATGTCCGATTGTTGTTTTTATTTGAAAGTCCTGACGATTAACAAACTAATTCGTTATTTTAATGAAGATGTCATTATTTGACACCGACAACACTATGGATTAATGAAACCATTCATACGATGTGCATTATAATGTTGTGTCGTGTAACAATAATGAGTGGTAATTTTTGGGATCCATTTGTGAACCAAATACCATACGTATATTTTTATCGTATAATTATTTATTAACTAAACCATTCATATTCATGTCTCTCTTATCATAAGCTTTATTTTAACCTATGAACTGTTATTATACGATTTACCATTCTTGAATTATTCCCTGTCTAATAATCACTATTTCCCACATTCACAGCCACATTTGGCTAAATCTTGTACAAATGTGTATTTTCTGTATTTTATAGTACGATGTGGTCTGTCTGGTTGGTATATAAACCCAGTATGTTTGAAATATAAGGATTCATATTGCAGGGGCTGAGATTGGTGTTCTGGACTTAACAAGCTGGTCTAGAAGGAAAGCAGGACTAATCAGGACTCTAGGCTGCTCGTATATGTTTTACGCGTCTTTGGTCCGATCGATAATTCACTGCCC
Source organism: Schistosoma guineensis (assembly GCA_944470375.2). NCBI lineage: Eukaryota > Metazoa > Platyhelminthes > Trematoda > Strigeidida > Schistosomatidae > Schistosoma > Schistosoma guineensis. The sequence goes on along the minus strand of OX103897.1, from coordinate 16,617,881 downwards.
TCTAATCGGCGGTTACAATTTATAACAAGTAAACAGGTGAATATGAATGCTTGTGAGAAGAAACATGATGGGTACGTTTTAAGATGTCATTCTTGCTAGTTAAAAATAATCCATTAGAACAGATTGATGTTTCTATTCTTCTAGGCTTAATTTGAGATAAAAAGATGTTACAGTTTGTCTTTTTATATGAATGTAACCAAAGTGATTTCTGTGCAATGGTACCATTACTGTTGAGGAGTACGCTTTGATATCTTTAGGTTTGAATGTATTGAAAAGTTGTAGAAATACGTGAAAGTATCTTCAGAATGTAAAAGTGTGATAGAGAAACGAGTATTAAGGAAGAATGGTTAAGTAGTATGCTTTCTAATTATCATGTTTCATATTTGACATAGATCATTGTCAAACGGTTACTTTTAGAAAGTATATAATTACACTTCTAATTAGTGAATACGTTATACCTGGAATAACTGTGTACATAAATGATTCTGGTGGATATAAATGACTCTAGAGATTTACATACAATCATCAATCTGTTCTTCATAATAAACATTTTGTTACCCATTCACATCTATTCTTAATGAGCTAAAAGTTACATGTTAACTTCATGGAATATCCTTAACATAATGATTTTACATGTTTGTGTGAGCACATATACATACGAGGGAATAATCCAACAATACAATCAAAGGTCATTGAGCATATCCCTAGATGTCTCCAAAATCACTTAGTGTCAAGTGTTTCGATCAATGTGGGATGTAGACAATCATGTTCATCAATAGCGAGACGTATCATTGAAACGGGGTAAAAAAAAGTTAATATCAATACATCGTTTAAAATGTTACACAGAAATTGTCGAGGACGAATTCTGAGGTTTATATTGAAGCCTTAGCCATTTGTAAATTTAAACCAATCAACGCCCCCCCCCTTAGATGTACAAAAACAGTTTGTTGTAACTTTGAATTTACCCTTGGGAATACTTAAGTCATTTTAATTGACCTTCATTAATTTCCATGTAAGTATATATATGTGACCAGATTGTTTGAAATGTATAGCATAAACATCTCATATATTTTTCTAGATCAACTCTGTCTTCTAATTACTCTATTGAAATTTATAAAAGGGATTAATTGCTTTAATTACTGTGAAATATCAAAGCTTTAAAACAAATAGGGAGAGTTTTGAAGATTGCAGTAATTTTAATATTTGAATTCATGAATTAATCGAAGTTAGATCATCATTGAAAATCTAGAAGATCATTGAGTCTAAAAATAGTGGGCTGCTTGAACATCTTTGCCATCTAGATATTTTGACAAGTTATCTAATTTTGTTTGTTATACAATCTTAGCACTTTGACAAACCAATGACGTTCGACCAGTATGCGCAGCTTAGCGTCTTTATTGATCCTATGTCCGCCTAACCTATCCACTTGAGTCCAGAACACCAATACTAGCTCAGATAGTGGTTGGAGGTAGTCTGAAAATGTTTGTATATATATATATATATTAGATTGTGGTTGGAAGTAGTTGACAGGAAACCTGGACCCTGGACCAGGGTTTCGTGTTACTTGGCACTCGTCAGCAAGGTATGTCTGTAATATTGAGGGAAATGATGTTCCCTGGCGGTGCCAAGTAGCACGAAACCTGCGTCCAGGGTTTCCTGTGGACTACCTCCAACCACCATCGAATCTTAATATATAGTGCACGCAGTGTCGAGTCACCTAGACTGGTGGCCACATTGCAACATGGTCGATAGTATTCGATCTGCACTAAATAAGGACTTGACACACATGACATTGATCACAACCCAGTGACGAATCAATTGTGACCAATACCAGCTTCCAATATGCGATGCGTATCGAATCATTTATTTCAGACATACTAGGTTTATATATCAGTCAAACAGATCGAAACGTACCATAAAATAGGAAATAACATTTGTACATAATAAACCCAAAAAGTGGCTGTAAACGTGGGAGGCAGTAGTCAATAAACTGAACATAACTTAAGAACCGTAAGTCGTACAATAATAAATTATAGGTCAAAATAAAGCATATAACAAGGGGAATATAAATATACATAATCTAATTATTGAATAATTACAGCATAAGAATATATAGATAATATTAGTCCATTAATATGTCTCAGAAGTTACTTGTAATTTAATCTTCGCTCGGATATAACAGTTTTAATATATCATTATGGCTATTATTAGCATAAACTATTCAGGTGTGTTTCTGAAAAATGTACGACTTGTCGTCGTATACGTTACAAAAGGCCCAATCAGAGTTATTGTGGTTGTAACGAAAAGGATGTACATTATTCTGATGTCAATTGACTGGACCGCTAACTTCTCACTGGTGATTACTCAATATTTCTCGTCAGAATTAATCAAGAAATAAGAAATAGAAACTTGTTGAAGTACTCTGTACAGAGAATTCTATATTGTGCATCGGTTCAAGTTTGTCACGTTTTTTATTCCCTTCATTTAAGAATTTCAAAGAATCTTTATCTAACCGACCTTTGAAATTCTTTAAATTCATTATATACATGTTCTATTCAATAGGTTGTTCCATTGGCAATACAGTTAAAGTGTAATCATTATGATAGATATGCTTGAAACTAATAAAGTAGTATTGGGTTACTTTCAGGAATTTTTGTTTTGTCATATTGATCTGTGGTGAGGAAAATTAAAATGTGAATGAACAGTAAGCGTGAACAAACAGACACTTTGCTTATTGATTATTGAATAAGTGATTACCTTCTAGTTATTGTTTCCTACACTGAATTGCTTGTAATCATCCTGAGTAAAGTATTTATTTATTTAAGTACATAGACATTAGTGCATGGGGGTACCAAATGTATATGTGCCACACTTCATCACTTGATTTACTTGGGTTTGAGCTCATCGGCAGTATCATAGCCCTTACATAAATCAAATGATGAGTCAACTATTATGGATGTGACACTATAAATTATGGATGAACCAATCGGATATAAGATGATAGGTCTTGGATTTCGGCGCGAAATTCATTTATCCATTTGGTTAAACAGCATTTTAGCTGATGTCAGTTCGTGATGAAAACTCTAATTCTAATTCCTCACCTTAACCATCAACTGTAAATCATAATCTTTATTATTCAACACAGGTTTCTAACTCTCATTTAACCTCAGTAAGTAGGTGGACATTCTCAACATTACTTTAACGTCGCTCAAAGGTCACCTATTATCTGTCCTATACTCTGGTTTCCCATTTTATTGATGAATCGTGTTTTTTTATAACGTGATCCAGTTTGCGTATAATGTTTTGATCGACTATCTAGTCTAGTGGCAATATGATTTCGATCACCGGTCGTATAATAGTGATATATTGTGGCAAACAGAAAATGTTTTTATTCTACCTTTATGTACCATTATTTCGGTTGGATATTTTTTGTATAAATGATAAAACTATTTCTTTGATACAGTTTCACATAATCAGTCAAGAAGTAGTCGGTTATGTCTGGGGACATCATGTATGTAAGAGAATGCTGAGTCTAAGCATAAGTTCATGTCGGTAATTTTTACAACTAATCCAATTATTATATTAGTAAAGTATCATGTCCTCTCATTGATTTCTACTCCCGGTTCATTAGCAGTCACAGCTTGTAGTTGTGTAGAATAAAGAATTGTCAAGAGTCACTGTGGTTTCTCTATTCTTGATCGTGAATCGTATATCTGATATGACGGGTTCTAGTCTCTGTATTATGTACTGTTCGAGTATTCAATCTAGCGGTATTATAAACTCGGTCAGCCGGTACAGGTTTATTATGATATCACCAATATTAGTGCAGTATACCGCAGAGAGAGAGAGAGAGAAGATTATTCTGAATCATCTGTGTTATCAGAAGACAAACCATCACATACAAGAAATTTCATTGGTAAATGCCAAATAACAACGTTTTACAGCTAATGCATATTCATAGGTTTATAAACTGACAAAAAGAAACAACTGAACAGTGATTTTCACTAAAGGTGAATAATTTACTTATTCAGAGTAGTCTGCCCCATAAGCCTTCTAATTGAACTCTAGATTCGGTTTCTTAAGCTCTTTAGTAAATCTCAGGCTAAATCTACACAACGACTTAAACATGAGAGAAAAGGTGCGAAATATGGGAAGAAAGCTTTACTCCAAAGTACGTTTATGTGCAGAAAATCCAGGGTATTTATAGCACTTTAATTGGTCTTGAGCTTCCGGAAGTTTCTGGGACGCTATTAAACACAGTAGCAACATAGGTAATCATCCATTCAGAAACTCGACATATCACTTTCCACTTTCTAGATGTTTCTGGCAAAACCTTTATTGAATGCTGACTGGATAAGATGCTTCTCAACATTTTCAGAGACTTTTTGGCCTTTTCCGAGGAATTTACTGGATTTCCCCAACAAATACACCATACTACTCTTCTACAATGTAACGGCATTTTATCTTCGACCATAGGTGATGCTGAGAATGACCTTATAATGTTAAAACCACTATCCAGAAAATAAGAAGGAAATCTGTACAAGTGTATTTCAGTTTAAAATTAATGAAACCTGTAAGATTACAGTGATTTAGATAACTTATTAATTCAATAGTTAGATTCATGAGTCAATTAGAGATAAGCAACTATGGAAGATTTGGAAGCACTGGACGACCGTTTCGTCCTTCTATGGGACTCCTCAGCAGTGTGCATCCACGATCTCTCCCCGCGAGATTCGAACCAGGACCTACGGGTTTGGCGGGAGAGCGGTTAATCACTAGGTCATTGAGCCGGCATTCAAAGATGTTAATGTCCAACTTCAACCAATCCACCTTATTGATTGTTTTATTAAAAAGTCATATCAGTCTTTCAACTTTAATCAATATGTCACTACAGCATCATACAGATCGTTTTCATGATCGTAAATTGATTTACAGAAAATTATGAATCACCTACAAAGTGGTATTCAACAAATTTATTGGAAAGTTAAGGAGATTGATATAATTTGTGGCCTTTTGCCCTATATGACGTAATGATGCTGCCAATTAGAGAACAGTAACTCATCGACCGGACCCATACGCAGAAACCCCTACGAGCAGTCTACAGTCATTATCGGTCCTTCTTCCCCTCTTGTTGAGTCCAGAGCACTAATCTCAGCCTCTACGATATGAATCGTTTATTTCAAACAAACTGGATTTATGTAGCAACCAGACAGACCACATCGTACCATAAAACAGGAAACAACATTTGTACAAGATTTAGTCAAATGTGGCTGTGAATGTAGGAGACTATAATCAATAGACTGAGCATAACTCAAGAATGGTAAATCGTATAATAACAACCTATGGGTCAAAATGAAGCTTATAATAAGAGGAAAATGAATATACATAGTTTAGTTACATAACAACTATACAATAAAGAATATACGTATCGTAATGGTTCATAAATAGATTTCGACAGTCATAATTCTCATCGGGATTATAACAGAGATGTTATGCAAATCTTTGAAATTCGTCTTAGTTTATTCCAAATATCATTCTATGTAATACTATAATAATAATAACAATAAAGCTTACTTTTTCTTCCGTCTATTAGTTTTAGGTACAATTCCATTTGTGGTTGAACTATTCATCTCACGTTTACCTCGATGACTTTTTATTGATGTATTAACTGGGAGTGTTTCTAATTTTTGATTATCATCCAATAATACTTGTTTATTGTTGTTATTACTATTGAAATTAGTCGATTCATCTAGCCCGGTAAAACAAAATAAGAATATGTATATTTATGTAAATGTATAGTATAGGGTTGAGCAAATCAGAATCGTGAAAAGGATTTTTACATTATTTGCGCAAAATTAAAAACTTACATAGAATGAGTTGTAAAAATACCTTTGTGTATTTCTCAATTCCTGTTAAGTTTTTGATCTAAAACAATTCATTCTTATGGTTATATAAATTTTTGTGTATTGGCTAAGGTCTGTTAGTGACAAAATGAAGAGTCTTCTGACCACTCTAAGCAACAATGCAAACATGTTCGGGATGCGATTCTCTCCCTCGAAATGCAAAATGTTGCTTGAAGCTTGGGTTGCATCGACACCCGTACTAATGGTAGGGAGTGAAGTAGTTGAGCGTGTCAACCGCTTCACTCATCTTGGGAGTCTCATTGACTTTGTGGTCTGGCGTTTGACGAAATCTCAGTATGGATACAGAAGGTTCGACTAGCTTTTCCAACTTGCGTCATTTATGGCGTAGGCGAGATATCAGTCTACCAACCAAAGGACGGGTTTACTGTGCAGCAGTTCGTTCCGTCCAACTTCATGGTAGTGAAACATGGCCGGTAAGAGTAAATAATATTCGTAGGTTATTAGTATTTGATCATAGGTGTCTACGAAGCATTGCTTGTATATCCTGGGACCATCGAGTAAGTAACGCAGTCGTTAGAAAGCGGGTAGTAGGTAAAGATGGCGAATCAATTGATGAAGTGGTGAGACCCAATCAGTGGAGATGGCTGGGATATGTGTCACGTATGCTCAACCACCGACTGCCCCGCCGAGCGGTGTTTTATGGTGTAGGAGTAGGTTGGAAGAAAGTTAGGGGCAACCAGACCAAAACATGGCACAAATCCATGAAGTCACTGAGAAGTAGACCGAGCCATGTTGATAGGTGTAGACTACCTGGTTGGGGACCGCGAGATGATAGCAGCCGATGGTTAGAGACTTTAAATGACATGGCTCAAAAGCATTTGGAGTGTCGCAGGCGCATCTACTCTTTGTGTCGTCACAAATTCTAATCTCCTGAATTCTGCTTGTTTCTTTTTTTCTCTTTCTAAATTTATTTCACTGGATTATACTCTTTGAGTAACATCTTCAAAACCTAATGTTTTCGATGACTGTTTATGCTTTTACTACTTCTACGACTATGGGATTTGAATCGACAACTGCATCTCTGTGCTAATGTGGTGTGGTAACTCGAACTGATGTACATACGTACGAAGTTCTACGTTCTTGCTGAGTAACTGACTGACTGAATGATGTAAACCCCTACCTTATACTTTTGATTTCTACCTTAAATACCGAATCCTAACTGAGAACATTGTGCGGGAGTCTTAGAAATCTAGTCAGATTCTTAAAAGCATTCGTGAAATTCGGAAATCTTTATTCATTGAAATGAATCTAGATAACTATTTTTACGATATACAGGTAGAATAACTTGTAGAAGACTTGAGATGATTCATTAATTAAATAAAATCTGTTAACACTTTGTAACATTATTGTTTTCTTTTCTATTTACAAAAGCTTTATTGAGACTAATTAAAACCTGACTAAGAATTCTTCAAGGTTGTCTACAGTTCATCTGTATATTAAAAATTAAAAACTGAAAGAAAGATTGAAGATCATCTTGCGCAACCATTCATTCATTGTCTGAGGTAGATACCTATCTCATGGATCATGGATCGGTTGCAGTAAAACATTAACACCATCGGATACCGGCTCAGTGGTCTAGAGGTTAAGCGATCTCGCGCAAGGCTTATGGTTTTTAGTTCGAGACGGCTGTTCAGTGCTTTCAGGTTTTCCTAGGTGGTTTAGCTTTAATCGACTCATGAATTCAAATAATAAATTTGTGGATCTATTGATAAATGTTGTACTCTGGAAACTTTTGGAATCATGCTACATTAAGCAGTGTAGTAAGCAATCATCCAATCATAATATGACACAGAATCCGTCAATTTTTCTGTGATGAAGAATATTTATAGCTCAGGATGAGACTGTTGGAAATGTTGTGGGGAGCTGGATAGTTTGGTTCTGAAGTTTTCATTGTTCTTCTGAACAATATCATCAGTATGTACTTCAAAGACAAGTGAATTACTAATCTTTCTTCATAATTAACTAACATCATGTTATGTTAACTCCAATCAAGCATCAGTTAATCAATACATCAAAATCAACCAGATCTATTAGTCATTAAGTAAAAGGATTACCAACTGCAATGTCAAAAATCAAATCAGGAAAGAAAATAAACCAATTGAACATACAAACAATAAGAGCTTCACTGGTAAGCTACTAGTAATTGATCACAGATGTCTTAGAAATATTGCTCGCATCTGCTGGGATCACCGGGTAAATAATAGTGAGGTTAAGCACAGGGTATTAGGGAATGATGATGGTAAATCAGTTGATGAGGTTGTGAATCTTCATCGACTGAGATGGATGGGCCACGTGTTTTGTATGCCTGAACACCAATTACCACGACGTGCAATGCTGATTAGTGTTTGGAATGTTGGGAGAAAGTTAGGGGCGGCTAAAACATAACATGGCATCAGTCATTGAAGTTACTAACTTTTCGTCTGAGTCATGGTAGATGCAGACTACTTGGTTGGGGTCCACGTGACTATCGTAACCAATGGTTGGAGATTCTTGGTGACATGGCTCAGAATCTATCACAGTGGCATCGGTGTATAAACTCTCTGTCTTCCCTTTCTTTCTACGAACTAATGCCTTTTCCCTGTACTATTGTAGTGAACAAGAACACCAGCGTGAACAATCGAATGTATTTAGCACGAAATTACAAGACTTGTTAATAAAATCTAACAATCATAAAGTAAATGCTTAGTTTGCAAAATGTCCATCAATTGTCTCATAATGACTCAGACTTCATTGTTCTTGTATTTTCATACAAAATGCATCATGTTTCCATTCTTTACTATTCGATCCTCTTGTTTCTCTGCTGCCAGACCTTCTGTTCACGATTAACATCATATGCTACTTATGTCAATATAAGTAGCACACACACTATTTCCTCATAAACAATTTTTCTTTTATATATTAACACCACTGAATTAATTACTTCTATGAATCCGGTGTTCATCTTGTTGCGCTAATGAGGTGTGAGAACTTTGACCGATACATATAAATGTGCCTGATCCTACGTTGTAGCTGACTGACTGCTTCATAACGAAACCATCCAGTTCAGTTATCATAACCCTTACAATATTCTTAGTCTGAACTACAAACATACTCTATCATCTCATAATTAATGATCAACTAACAGAATTTTCAAGAAATTTTTCTCATGATAGACTTAAATCGATAATTAAAAGAACAAACAAGCAAACATTATTTACAAGTTCCACAAATATTCATAAAACTCAAATTAGTTAGTGATTAATCAATGTACAGATTGGTGAAAATATGCATTAGTTTAATAATAACACACCATATTAGGGTAACAACATGATCAAATCAATAAGATTCAATAATAAAGATATTGAGAAGGTCTAAAAGTTAAAAGAAAAATATGGTTCGATAGTATAAAATGAAAATGTCATACATGAAAGCAAATCTAATGTGAAATATTCAGTGAATGCATCTGAGCCATTATAACAGATTTTGAACTATTCTAATCAGTATCTTCATGCACTAGTTTTAGTTATTGTACAGAATCCAAGTTAATCAGTCAGTCAGTCAGTCAGTCAGTTACAACATATGAACAGGCATATATATGCATCGGTACAAGTTGCCATACCTCACTCATTAGCACAACAAGATAAACACCAAATTCATAGAAGTAGTTAATTCAATGGTGGTAATATATCAAAATAGATTGCATATAAGAATATAGTACAGAAAGAAAGAACGAGTTAGTAGAAACAAATGAAGCGATTTTAATCTTATAGTTTAAAGGAAGACAGAGAGTGTATACACCTATACCATTGTGATCGATTCTGAGTCATGTCACTAAGTCTCCAACCAGTGGTCAAGATGGTCATGCAGAACCCAACCAAGTAGTGTGCATCTACCAACATGTCTCAGACCAGAAGTTAGTGACTTCAAGCAATGATTCCACGTTTTAGTTTGTCTTCTTCCCAAGTTAATAGTCTGGATCTACCTACACGACTTAGACTAACGGTCAATGACTTAATGGAATAATGCCACATTTTGGTTTGTTTTCATAGTACTTAATTTTACACTAACCAGCGTTATCAGTCGAAGCAGGAAGAGGGTTATGCATACATGAAATATGTTCCAACCGCTTCATTCAATGAAGATTCATTATCCTACCAACTGACTTGTTATCACTGCTTAATACCTTAAACCTCATCTCAACACAACTGTCGGGGATGCTAGATCCTCAAATATCCCTTGGCAAACTTCTTATTTTTGTAACCTGTTTATGGAAATTTATATTTCTTATCTTTGTGAAAAAACGTTCACGTTTACTTTCGGTTTGTGCTACCCACCTGGAAGGACCTCAAACATCATTGGTTAGTTTTCTCCCATAGTACGCTTTCTTGTGACGATTTTCATGGACATTTTTGTAGTATGTATATATATACACATGAGTTGCATGCTTTTTCTCGATTCTCCCATCTGTTTGTCGGATTATATATTTTCCCGGCTGAATCTTGTCTTCTTCCTCTAGTTATCAGGGTTGGAGCGTAGAGACAATAGCTTAGCTTGTTCTGTTATGTTTCTAACTTTCGACCCGTTCACCGAACCTAGGTGATATCTTAATCCCTCAAACATGGTGAATACTTCTTCGGATGTACCGTGGTTCGCAAAAAATCTTTCGGAAAAAATGATGATTAAATACTAGTACCAGAGCTGAACTTTGAGCAGTTCAGTCGTTTTTCGGTTGACAGACAGACATCTCGCTTGCACTATAAGCGATGCAAGCTGGAAAACGCTTCTCGACAAACATCAGAAGGAATGAACCAACTAACTGTCTGGAAAACTTCAAGGAAATATACCTAGAATATAACCTGGAAATCTAAAATATCCTACAGAATATCAGCCGAACAGTACGACATTGTAAGGAATAATATTTTTCATCATAAGCAATGATTACATTTTAATAGATCAAAATTCTTCAGAAAATTTAAGAGGTCTCACTGTTTGAACTGTGTATAACAAAAGCTGCTTGTCTTACTATCTCATTATACTAAATTGAATTCAACACAGTATCAACTGTAGACAATGATCAACTACAATCCTGAAAATCGATTGGAAGACTAAAATAACTAATATTATATACGAATCAAAATTCGCCCGATTGCACAAGTCAGTGACTAGTTAGACGCAATTGTTAGGTGAATAACACGATGAGGCGAAACTATACTTTTAATGGACGAACCAATTACGTATAAAATAACAGGTTTCAGATTTTGGTGCGAAATTCACCCATCCATTTGGAGAAATAGAGTTTTGTCATATCAGATGATTTCAACAGTTGAGATCATGAGTCAATTAAGCTAAACCACCATGGAAAACCTAAAAGCACTAGACGGAGAGAGTGATAGGTCCTGGGTTCGAATCCCGCGAGGCAGGGTCGTGGATGCGCACTCCCGAGGAGTCCCACAATAGGACGAAACGGCAGTTCAGTGTTTCCAGGTTTTCCATGGTGGTCTAGCTTCGATTGACTCATGATCTCAACTGTTGAAATTACTACAGTCCCCACAAAACCCCTTCTGATTTAAGATGATGTCAGTTTATTATGAAAACCCAAAATCTGATTCCTAACCCTAACCATCAACTGTAAATCATAATTCTAATTCCTCACACTGGTTTACAACCCTCATTCGGTCCTAGTTATTATGTGGACACTCTCAAGGTTACTTTAGCGTCACTCAAAGATCGTCCATAAATTATAGTGTCACCGACGATGGCGTTTGAAATGAACTCTACCGGGTTCGAGTGAACATCAACTCACTCTGGAATACAGGTATATCTAACATAAATTCAGTACCAAAAAGGATAAAACACACGTCTTGGATTTTACAGCTAGTCATCATCCATTTTTGCTTAAAATGCTTGTGACTTGATGGAAATATCAAAGCAATCCGAGCAAGTTGTATATATGCCAAAAGAGATTGGTCAATTATAGTTATAATCATCGTTCGGAAAATTTAAATGGCCAATACATATGCATTGAAGGGTACAATTCTTCATATGATAATGGTTAAATATTTTGGGTAATATAGTTTAGACTTAGTCTCATTAAAGTAAACGGAATGACACTTTATTTCTTTCTTATTTTTGAGCTTCATTATATTGTACACTTTTTATTCGTTTCAAACTAATTCCTTCTTTTCGAACTGTATTCTTCAGTGTTTGATCTTCTTCAGTACTACATCTATGGAGTTCTAGAGATTGTTGAAGTTTACTGAAACCACAAGCCTATCCAAGCTAGATTACCATTCGAAGCATCGAAGTACTGGGCGGTTTATTGCTGAGGAGTCCCATACTAGAACAAGACACTTATTCAGTTCTAATAAGTTCTCAATGGTTGTCCAACTTAGATAAGTTCGTGGTTTTAATTTATTCTATCTAAACACATAAACATTGATACAAGGAGGCAATAAATCATTAGATTTTATGTGAGGGCTGGGATACTGTCCGGGTGCCTAAACCGAAGCAGGCGGTTTTTGTAGGGAGGCACGCTCGAAGCCTTTGACCTAAAGGTCTAACCCACAAGGCAGTGGAGCAACGTCAGGAGATGCAGTCCCATAGTAGCCAGTGACTAACAATAGGTTCATACACCATTTGTTCCTTCAGGATCCTTTAACCCATGTGCACTATTGGTTTGGAATTAGAGTTTCCCAACTCCTCTAAGTGTATCCTCCATATTCACTGACCTGATTAGAGCGCCGGATATTCGCTTTTCTTCCTCTCAATTTCGTAAACAACAACCATTGTGCGAGAAGACAGTGAATAGGACTTCTCTTGGAGTGGTTGTATGTATGTGGTCATATAAGAGCATATGGATAGGAAGAGAGCTGACTCTCCCCACTCTCGGCCGTATCAAAGCATTTTATCTCCTCATGCTTTATTTAGTAAACTGACTTGAGTTAATACATTAACTTACATACCAGACTTCATGACAATTATGTTTGATTCTAGGAATGGGCGAGACTCTAATTTATGGACGACCTTTGAACGAATCTTAAGTGACGTTGAGAAATATTAGTCAATTAGCAAACGGTCAGTATAGAGTAAAAATATATTATACGAAACCAAAGAAAGAAAGTGGATACACTTCTTATACGTGGTTCAAAAACTTTTCAGTGTTAGAAAGAGGCTCAGAGGCTCCAAATTCGTAACGCATATAGCAGAGGAACTCATCCATACGGCTACAGAATAGTCGACATCTGGAGTCATGATAAAGTCTCAAATACTCTTTCAACCCCGACTACATATTGTTTGTGTGCAATCCGATTGTTGAGTACAAAAAATGATACTTCTGGATTGTCGTATGCCCTGATGGTGTTCTTGTGACTTTCGAGTTGCCTGATCTGTCAAGGGCGATAGGACAGTGCATGATGCTATTGTTGTGTGCTAGGTTCAAAGACAATTTTATGCTATATGCATGCGAATCCGCCCCGTTATTGTTCCTATTTGGCCCCCAAATGCCCTGGTATGGCCAAGAGTGAGGTGGGCCCGCCCTCCCACTTAAAATGCTCTCATACGGCCACGCGTGTACAGCCTCTGACAGGGAAGTACTACTCACTGCCTTCTCGTGCGGGGGTGTTGTCTACGAAAACGAGAGGACGAAAAGCGAATGTCCGGCGCTTTAACCGGATCCCAAACCAATGGTGCACATGAGCTCCAGTATCCTGCGGGAGCAAATGGCGTATGAACCAGTTGTTGGTCACCGGCTTCCATGGGACTGCATCTCCTTAAAATGCTACACTACCTTGTGGATCAGATCTTTAGGTCAAAGGCTCGGGGTGTGGCCCCTTAAGAAAATCACCTGCTTCGGTCTGGGCACCCGGGCAGTATCACAGCCCACACATACACAAATATGGTGTGGCGCATATATATTTGGTGCCCTCTTGTACCAATATTTGTGTTGAAATAAATAAATAATAAACTTGTGGATAACGACACTATTCGCATAACCAAGCCTATGTAGGATTCTGTACGCTCTCCAAATATCCGTATATATTGTAGTACCTGGCTGCAGCCAGTGTTACTGGTGCTTTTATTATCCAGTTCGGAATAATTGTCGTAATTTGCCTTAGTTAGGAATTATATATGGGGTTTTCATCACGAACTGACATAAGCTATAATGCCAGAAATCTATTTAGTCAAATAGATGAAACGCCTTCGCACCCAAATCCGAGATCTATTATCTTATACCTGATTGATTCGTTCACAAATTATAGTCACGCCGTTTTATTCGTTATAGCAGCTCAATTATCACGTTTTGTACAAAATTCCCTGTGAACCGATCGTACATTAGCACGAAGCATTGAAGTTGGCGCCGTAACCTTGAAATCTCTAAACCGCTTCTGATTGGCTCGTCCTTAAAATTAGAGTCTCGCCTAGAAATGATCATCTCTTGACAACATCAAATCACTTACATGATTTATTATCATTACGTTTAGACGTATTGTCAATCAATTGATTTGGTGTAATATTTTTCATTTTCTCCATATTATTCTCATCAATTGAATTATGTTCATTGAATATATTTTGTATAAGTTGAATACATGAATCATCAGTGAATAATCGTCCTGGTCGACTAATTTGTAATGCATTTTGTATATTCATATTAGTTAATAATAATGATGATGATTGATTAGTTGGTTGTTTGATTTGTTCAGTTTTAATGGGATGCATATTTATGGAAGGATTTTGTGATACCGATTGTAGTTTTGTTTTATTTACTGTCTAGTAATGAAATGAAAAAGTAAGAAAATTATAGGAAACATAGTAGTAATCAATGAGGGTCATGATAACCAACCAGTGTAGTGTACACAAAGGAAAACCCTACATCCTCAAATAATAACATGAATAATGCTAATCCAATCACACTTGATGGAGAAACTCTGGAAGGGGTGGAAAATTTCACTTATGTGGACAACATCATCAATGATCAAGGAGAATCTGATACAGATGTAAAGGTAAGGATTGGTAAAACAAGGACAGCATTCCTACAGTTGAACAATATATAAAACTCAAAACAATTGTCTATCTACCAATATCAAAGTCAAAATTTTTAATATGAACATCAAGACAGTTAGTTCTACTGTACGGAGCTGAAACTTCGAGAACTACCACAACCCTCATCAAGAAGGTGCATGTATTTATAAACAGTTGTCCACACAAGATACTCAATATCCTTTAACCGGATACCATCATCAACATCCTATGGTGGGAGAATAAACCAACTTTCAGATAAAGAGGAAATTAGGAAAAGACGTTGGAAATGGATAGATCATACACTTCGGAAACTATCAGACTGATATCACGAGAAAAGCACCGACATGGAGTCCTGAAGGGAAGTGGAAAAGAGGAAGACTAAGTAATTCATTACTTTGAGAGTTAGGAGCAGATATCAAAAGAATAAATAGCACCTGTAAACAACTGGGAAGGATTGCTGTGGACAGAGTTTGATGGAGAATGTTGGTGGGAGGTCTATGCTCCTCCAGGAGAGGTGACAAGAGTAATTAAGTAAGTTTGTAGAATACTTTATTTTATAGCAATAAACTCGATCAGTTACAGTTTTCACCATTCTTTACATTTTAAGAAGTCATTTCAGAAGTCAACTACTTTAGCTGTGACAAAGTCATTTCATATTTTATAAAGTTGTGTGTGTGTGTACTTGATCTTGGCATAATCACTCTATCAATAATTACATAGACAGTGATTCCGTGATTAGAAAGTAAAGGAAATTGTGTAATTAGTCAACGGCCTTCTTGATTTTTATCTTATCATAGCAGCTTTTACGATTCTAACTGAAATCCTTGATTTACTTGAACAGAGTTGTCCAAACTGTCCATTTTATTCCATACTTTCCCTTAGATGTTGAGATCTTCATAATCCAGTCAACTATAAGAAGAAAGACAAAGGTGGAGAGTAAACAACCTTGCCTGACACATGACTTCACTTTGAATGCATCTGTCAGTTGTCCTCCATGAAACACTTTAAACTGTAGTCCTTCATATGAATTCCGCATGATGACGATTTTCTCTGCGACACCATAGTATCAAAGAAGGTTCCATATAGTTCTGCTATCCACGCTGTCGAATGTTTTCTCTTAGTCAAAGTAGTTCGTTCACATATATATTCAATAACTTATTTCTATACAATACTATATATATTACTTACTAAATTATCTTTATTATTTCCAATCATATTCTCATAGGATAATTCATTTGGATCAGTTGTTGCAACATAATCCTCATTGACATATTGACTACGTAGACAATTTAAAAATACACAACGATCTGATGCATTGATACAAATTCTAGTCAGTAATTCAATTGCTTTATTACTTAAATCTTTTTGCATGATTCTCTCCTCCATATTTAATTGTTGTAATGTATTATTATTATTATTATTAGTAGTAGTAGTAGTAGTAGTTTGGTAGTAGTATTGGTAGTAGTAGCTAATGTTATATTCAATAATGTATTTGATAGAATTTGATTTGTTTCATTAAGTGATTTTAATAAACATTGAAATTGTTCAATTTGACCGATTAATAATTTTGATTGACTTGAACTATCTTCAGTTTGTGCTTTGATTTGTACCTAGTTAATATATATACACAAATGGAGAGAATAAGGAAAGGAGAGAGAAAGAGTTACATCTTTTTGTTGAAATCATGAATAAAATCAATTTTATGTTTAGATACATATATATCTTGATCGACTAAGATGGTTAGGTCATATGTTACGTATGCTTGAACATTGATCAGCTCAACGCGTAATACTGACAAGTGTTAGAGATGGTTGGAAGAAAGTTGGGGGTGGCCAAACCACAATGTGGCATCAGTCATTGAAGTTACTAACTTCTAGTCTGAGATATGTTGGTAGATGCACACTACTTGGTTGGGATCCGTGTAACTATCGTAACCAATGGTCGGAGACTCTGTGTGATATGGCTCAGAGTCGATCACAATGGTGTAGGTGTATACACTCTCTGTCTTCCCTTAAACTATAAGATTAAAATCACTTTATATCTTTCTTTCTACGAACTAATTCTTTCTTTCTGTACTATATCCTTATATACAATCTTTATTTTATATATCACTACCACCTCTGAATTAACTACTTTTATGAATCCGTTGTTCATCTTGTTGTGTTAATGAGGTATGACAACTTGAACCGATTCATATATGTGCCTGGTCCTACGTTGTAGCTGACTGACTAACTGATTGAAATATAACACCAAACGAAACAGTACGGTAAGAAAAAATCTAAATGAAGTTACCAATTCTTGGATGAATGTGTTGAGTGGTTGATATTTCAAGCTACATATGGAGAGATCTTATAATATTTCAAAGCCGTAGAGAGGAGAAAAGTTTAGAGGAGAGAACTGTTATGAATACATAGCAAGGATTTCTTCCTGATATAAACATATATACATTTGTAGTGTATGACAAAACTTGAACTAAAAACAATCAGTCACAAACAATATATCGACATACCTCTCCTACTGGAAGTCAGTTAGTGCCCTATAATCTCAGTGTTAACATCTTAATCTGTAAAGTACATTGACAAGGGTACAAATCTCACTGTGTGTTACCGCGATACAGATTGGGTTAAAGCATGTTCCGTGAAGAATTGTGTTAGGGTACGCTGACTGGTTATTTCTTAACCAATCAGTGCTGGTGGATCCTTGGAGAAGATTCTAGAATCTCCTTATCTAAAAAATTACAAATATGGTTACATTTTTCTTATTGTAATTCCTACTTCCATCCACCTTTATTATTTAGAATATAAATACGTTCCTGTTCAACCGTCTTCTAATTTGTGGACTTTTTGAATGAAGTAGTGTCCAAGAATATTAAGTAATAAGAGTGGCTAGGTCGTAATAAGAAAAATCATAACACTGGGAGTATCAATTCCTTTGAGATTCTAAAAAACACCTTGCTGATAAGTGTAAAACACCAGGGCATCTCGTTCCATAGTTTCCTGCTGACTGCTTCTAACCGAATAACATCAAAACATAAGACCGAACATGAATATATGTTAAATTTATCGTACATCGTACATATAAAAAAAGATGAAGGAGGAAATTGATCACATTTAAGATAGACAAGTGAAAACAACGATAGTAGTGATCACTTTAATGGGAAGCTGAACTCAAGAAATATATTTTAAAGAAAACGGACGAGATTAAAGAATCCAAAGGACAGAATTACGATAAACTGCAGATCATGAAATGGTAGAGATCATAAAATTGTATGTAACAGCATCTACTACCAGTGATTTTGTGTTATATTCTCGAATGTCCACAAACGAAGAATCTAATAAATTTTGTGCATCCCAATTATTAAGTTTTAATGTACAAATAGGATTTATTTTAACAATCAATCAATCATTAGATTGATGAAATATCTTCATGTGGCCGTCTTTGGTTTACCTGTGCTAAAGTTGAAACAATAAGTGGAGTGGAGTCTTTAATGTTCATTTCGTCTTACTTACTTACTCACCTACGTCTGTTACCCCCAATGGAGCATAGGCCGCCGACCAGCATTCTCCAACCCACTCTGTCCTGGGCCTTCTTTTCTAGTTCCATCCAATTCTTGTTCATTCTTCTCATGTCTATCTCCATTTCCCAGAGCAATGTGTTCTTTGGTCTTCCTCTTTTCCTTTGGCTTTGAGTGTTCCATGTGAGGGCTTGTCTTGTGACGCAGTTGGGTGCTTTCCTCAATGTGTGTCCTACCCACTTCCAGCACTTCATCCTGATTTCTTCCTCCGCTGGGATCTGGTTTGTTCTCTTTCGCATAGTAGATTGTTGTTGATAGTGTCCGGCCAACGGATCTGAAGTATTTTACGTAGACAACTGTTAATAAACACCTGTATCTTCTGAATGATGGCTTTCGTAGTTCTCCAGGTCTCCGCCCCATACAGTAAAAATGTCTTGACATTTGTATTGGAAATCCTGACCTTGGTGTTGGTTGACAGTTGCTTTGAGCTCCAGATGTTCCTCAGTTGTAAATATGCTGCTCTTGCTTTGCCCATCCGCGCCTTCACATCTGCATCAGATCCACCCTGTTCATCAATGATGCTGTCCAAATACGTAAAGGTTTTTACATCTTCCAAATCTTCTCCGTCAATTGTGACTGAATTGGTGCATGCTGTGTTGTATCGGAGAATCTTGCTTTTCCCTTTGTGTATATTGAGACCTACTGCTGCTGAGGCTGCTGCCACACTGGTCGTTTTCTCCTGCATTTGCCGTTGCGATTATGAGAGGAGGGCCAGATCATCTGCGAAGTCTAGATCATCCAACTGCATCTTAGGTGTTCATTGTATCCCGCGTTTCCCTTCGGATGTTAACGTCTTCATGATCCAGTCGATCACCAGGAGAAAGAGAAAGGGTGAGAGTAAGCAACATTGCCTAACACCGGTCTTCACTTCGAACGACTTTGTCAACTGTCCTCCATGCACAATTTTGCAGTGTAACCCATCATATGAGTTCTGTATGATATTGACTATCTTCTGAGGCACGCCGTAGTATCGAAGAAGCTTCCATAGTTTTTTTTGTCCACGCTATCAAATGCTTTTTCGTAGTCAATGAAGTTGATGTAGAGTGATGAATTCCATTCAATTGATTGTTCCACAATGATCCGTAGAGTTGCGATTTGCTCTGTACACGATCTATCCTTACAGAATCCTGCCTATTAGTCTCGAAGTTTGGGATCTACGGAGTCCTTCATTCTGTTTAACAATACCCTGTTGAAGACTTTTCCTGGTATTGAGAGAAAAGTGGTGCCTCTGTAGTTCTCACACTTGCTGAGATTCCCTTTCTTGGTATTTTGATCAGGTATCCTTCTTTCCAGTCTGTTGGTACTTGTTCTTCATCTCAAATCTTATTGAAGAGAATGTGGAGTATCTTTGCAGTTACTGCTGCATCTGCTTTCAATGCCTCTGCTGGAATGTTGTCTGGTCCTACTGCTTTATCACTCTTGATTTGTCTGATGGCCATGCTGACCTCTTCAATTGTTGGTGGGCCAGCATCGATTAGGAGGTCCGTGGGTGCTGCTGAAAGTGATACTGAAACTTGATCCAATTTCAAATTCAACCGCGTTATCCGCTATGTTACTGAGTACATTTAACCACTAACTTACCTATACATAAATAACAACTGGAAAGAGCTAGAAAGGATTGCCCAGGACAGGGTTGGATGGAGAGTGATGGTGGGTGGCCTATGCTCCACGTTGAGTAACAGGCGTAAGTAAGTAAGTAACATGTTGAACTGCATCCGAGTTTTATTGTATACATAAACAGTAGAATTAATGTACATATAACTGATAAGTCTCAAATAGAATGAAATTTGAATCTTAGGCTCTACTTTTATTCATAAATCGGAATATTTTTCTAGCTAAAATAAAAACACTGTGAAATCCTTTTCATGATCCACCTATTCTGACCAATACTGATCAACTGTAATATTCCATATCAACAACAAGAATATGTTGACCTTTGTAAAGATTTCTTACACACACAAAAAAAACAGACGAAAAAAGGGGAAAAAAGGTTTTAAAAAAATCCCGAAAAAACTGTACAACTTTTCAAATTAGAGACATGTTATGAATGCAAGTTATTGACTTGGTTGACTCTAACAACCTGTTCGTCACAGGGTATATTTGCTAGATAAAGTAATAATGAACATTTATATTTTGGCTTGCATGTATGAATTTTAATGCATTGACGTCTCGTTCTACCAGAAGATATACAAGGAGAAAGATAAGAGAAAGGGGGATGGCCAGTATCTGATAAAATAACACCTGCCAGGAGTTTGTATGACTTTAGATGTCTATCCACAACCATATTAATTATGACTTCGAAAGATTTACCACACACCTTGCTAACTGCCTTCAGCACTCTCTGCAATACAGCAAAGTCTTTTCTCAAAAGCCCGGAAAGGAATAATAGGTAATATGCAAGAATTGACAAACTGAAAGAGTAAATGACGAGTAATTCCAAGAGCATGCAATCGCATTATGTAGTAAGTCAGATGGAAAACTTTCTTCGATAACAGTAAAACATGAGAAGAACAAAAGAGATCAGAGGAAAAGATAACACCAAGAGAATTGACTTTCGACACTGTGTTCAGCAAAATGTCTCCAATGGTACAAGCATCATGGGATCTCAAAATGGTGTTTAGATGTCGTTCATAATGGATTGTATAAAATAAAAGAGAATCATCATAAACAATTTTAACTTACTTGTGTATTGGTTATACAACGTATCATATTCTCCATATAAATAACATCAGCTAAATATGGTTTTAAATAGGTGTCAAATTGTTTCAATTTATTATCGGTTATGAATTGACGTTCTTTTTCAATGGATTCTATATGACCAATAATTTCTTCTTCAAATAATTGAATTGTTCTACTTAATTGATTTAATGTGATTGTGTATTTTTTAGCTTCAATAGTTGAAAAATTGCCTCCATCAATAAAAAGTCTATTTATTATAGAAGAAGAACAAGAACAAGAACAAGGCACCTTTATCTTGGCAATTTGTGGAGATTGTAAAATTTTCATACATAACATCATGAACTCATCTTAGTTAGACTCAGAAGCACTGGATAGTCATTTCGTCTGAGTATAGGATTCCTTCGAATGCTTCTAGGTTTTTGTTAATGCTCTGGCTAAGATCAATTTATGATTTAGAGTGTGAACATCTTTATTAAATTTAAATTCTGTTGTGATCTTTAGTCTTATCATATGTTTCGGAATTAAACCATTGTATATAGTTCACTGCCCTCGAATACCCTGCTACAACCGAGAATGGTGATAGTCCACTCTCCATATCCAAATGCTCTTATATGGCCATGTGCGTAAAACTACTCCAAGGGAAGTCCTATTCACTGTCTTCTCGCACCATGGTTGTTGGTTACGAAATTGAGAGGAAGGAAAGAGAATGTCCGCCAGGGGATTTACCCGGGTTGATGGATACGGGAGATCCACCTAGAGGAGTTGGAAAACCTTGATCCCAAACCAATAGTGAACATGGGCTCCATGATCCTGAAGGAACAAATGGTTTATGAACCTATTGCTGGTCACCAGCTACCATGGGACTGCATCTCCTTACGTTGCTCCGTTGACTTGTGGATCAAACCTTTAGGTCTAAGGCTAGAGTTGTTGCCCCTAAGAAAGCCACCTGCTTTGGTCTGTGCACTCGTGCAGCATCACAGCTCACACATAAATCAAGTGACTTGTGTGGCGCATATGTATTCGGTGCCCCTTTGTACCAATATGTATGTGTTCAAATAAATAAATAAATTCAGTTCAGTAATATGAATATCATTAACGCCTAGTAGACTACTAACTTATACACTGATCAATGTCACGCATTGACCGACAACAAATCAACATGAGTCCACCTCTATATCTATTGATTTAGCAAACAAGTTCTCTCTAACCCGGTAGACAGTAAGAAGTTAAACACATTAGGAATACAAACCCTCCATCAATGTTTGATTTCTGCTGTTATTACAATTACTCGCTGTTGCTCTTCCGGTTTTCCTCAATTGGATCTTCTCAACTTTCTGCTACTAGGCATACTACTTCTGATTGATGTTACATGCTACTTACATTTACCGAAATAAGTAGCATAGGTCACAATTAAGAGTCCCAACCTGTCCAATATTCTATCCATTCTAAAAAATTTATCAAGGTTTAAGACTATATGAAGTATTTTCATTTAACACTTTAGTTCATTTGAAATTTTTAAAGCAAAACATTAAATTGTTCGTTTATAATATTTGAAAATTTAAAGAGTTTAGATAGCGTTTTACAGGATTGAATTGCATGTTGGTGTACTATTTGTAAGTCAGCTGCCTCACAACAAACACAGTTGAACTCCATTGGTCACAGCTTCTCATTAGGACTCCAGGAAATACCTCTTGGAGCCAGTCACTACTGAGCACATGATGATTATTATCAGAAAAGGAGTTCTGCGAAGATTGTAGCAATTTAATGGTTGAATTCATGAGTAACTCACTGAAGACAATGGTGGATGATGGCGCAATTTCGTGGATTGATTGAAGTTAGACATTAACGCCGCTGGATGACAGCTTCGTGGTCTGCAGGTTAAGTGTTTGCGCGCGAGACCGACGATACTGGGTTCGAGTTCCCCATGCGGGATCATGATTATACACGTCTAAGAAGTCCAATACCAGGACAAAACAGCCCTTGAATGTTTCCAAGCTTTCGATGGTGGTTTAGCACTGATCGGTTAATGATCCAAATTGAAAAACTCAACAATCTCCACAAACCTATACTGACAATTACAATTTTTCTCCTTTCATATATACACTTTGATGATATCTTTATACAAAAATGCTAGTTCATTATGAATGAACCAATGTTTTCTAAAAGTCCTCCTTAATATTAAGATTTTTTATTGCTTCATGTCAGTTCTACAAAAAATGTACAATCTGGATGAGATATCAGTACAGGGGTTGTGCGAATTATTAAGTTTTTGGTTGAGATCATGAACTGATTGATGTTAGACCACCGTTGGAAACTTGAAAGCACGGGATGGCCGTCTCGTCCTATTGTGGGACTCCTCAGCAGTGCGCATCCACGATCCCGCTTGCGGGATTCGAACCAAGGGCCTTCAGTCTTGCGCGTGAACGCTTAACCTACTGGACCACTAAGCCGGGATCCAATGGTGTTAGTGTCTAACATCAACTAATCCATGAAGTTGAGCACTGCTGAGGAATCCCACAATAGGACGAAACATCCGTCCAGTGCTTCCAGGTTTACAACGGTGGTCTAACATCAATCGGTTCATGATCTCAACCAAAAACTAGATGAGATATTTGTACAAATTGTTCAATTTGGAGAGGATTCATATTATAAATCATTAACTTCACCTAAACAATCATTAAAAATGAGAGATGTTTCGTTCTATTTTAAGACCTCTTATCAGTATTCATCTACAATCTCGTCAGGCATCTGATCTAGAATTCTCACATTTCACTGTTCGAGAGTTACCTTTGTACTATAGAGACAAAAATTAATTGTTCATATTCCCAACCCAAATCAATTCACGATATCATACAATCGTAATGCGATTCCATCGGTTAAGTTCGATTTCATTTAGTATCTGTGAGAAAAGTTCACTGGTAAACTCGATGAAGGTCTAAGAAGCTCAGAAAGAGCTGAAGATATCCCATCCAATCATCTTTAGGGAGAATATTCCAGAATCATTTCGTATAGCTTCCCTATTGGAAAAACGCTAATAACCCCCTATATGCAGATTGGAGGACTATAATAATAATTTCCTTTTTGCTAAAAATTATAAATACCTTACATTTTTTGTATCATAATTGACACTGTTTGGAATAACATTCCTTTCACTTGTCTTCTGTCTTCTCATTTGCGACTTGGGAGAGTTCTAGCGTCGAGTGCTCAAGTTATACGCAGCATATTAAGAATCTAAAGCTCTAGGCTTGAGAATTTATGAAATTCTAGAGAGAAACCATCACCATCGGAGATCAACTAGAGTAGACGTATGACAAATGAGATTACACAACAAATACACAATAGATTAAATTCAGACAACTTCAGAATTCAACTTTATAGGTCTGAAGGTAGTAACTTCGAGACCAGAATGTTCTTAGTTAGATTTCTCTCAAGTTTTTATATGTCCATTATTAAGAAGTCTCAAAATATTTTGATATAACTGTAATTTCCTTCTTGATTTTTCGAGATTGTCCTGCTAAGATATAATCGTGATATATATATATATATATATATATATATATATATATATCACAATTGATTGATCACTGGGTGGTGATCAATGTCATGTGTGTCAAGTCCTTATTATTAGTGCAGATCGAATGCTATAGAACATGATGCAATGTGGCCACCAGTCTAGGTGACTCGACACTGCGTGCACTATATATTGAGATTCGATGGTGGTTGGAGGTAGTCGACAGGAAACCCCGGACCCGACCCGAATAGCTCAGTGGTAACGTCACTGACTGAGAAGCTGGGTGACTCGGGATCGAACCCGTCAGGGAGCGCCAGTTCCCTCAAGGTTACAGATACACGTTGCTGACGAGTGCCAAGTAACACGAAACCCTGGTCCAAGTTTCCTATCAACTACTTCCAACCACCATCTAATATATATATATATATATATATATATATATATATATATATACAAACATTTTCAGATAAACATGCTTTAAATAATAATAATATCAGAAGGGGTTTTATGGATATTATAGTAATTTTAATAGTTGAGATCGTAGATGCGTACTACTGAGGAGTTCCACAGTAGGACGAAACGGCCTTCCGGCGCTTTCAGGTTTTCCATGGTGATCTAGTTTCAACTGACTCATGATCTCAACCATTAATAATAATAATAATAATAATAATAATAATAATAATAATAATAATAATAATAATAGTTATAATGATTCAATAGTTCGTTCATTAAATCTTACTCTAATGATTCAATCAATTTTAAATTGGAATTGTTTAAAGTTTGTATTTGATTTTCAAAATTTTGACGAAACTCTTTCAATGCATGACGTACACATTGAGTATGAGATTCAGCAAAGCTTTCTATACGTTTTCGTAATAATAATAATCTTGAAGTGTTTCCAAATGGTGGACAATAGGGAAAGCAAGAATAATCAAGTTTATCAATTAATTTTGATTGTTATTTATAATTAAAAACTTTATTAATGAATAAAGTGAATTAGGTTAATATTATCAAATCCAATGGAAAATTTGTTATGATTAATAATGTAACCTAACACCACATGGAGCCCCTATGGGGATACTGCTGATCCCAAGCCTAGATAAAGGAGGACGGTTGAGCATGGGGGTTAACCATACCATCTCGTAGTAAACTAATTCATTAAATAAAGTTTCGTTCTTTGATCTGGAGTTTATACTGATGATTGTTTTATTCAGACGAGCAATATAAGCTCCACAATCAAACTATCCAACTCAAAGAGTGAAACTACACCAAACAAAAACTAAAGCAATAGTCACTTCCGGAACTATTTTATGGACTATTCTGATATATATTCTTATTCATAATTATTCAGCAACCAGATTATCATATTTTCATAACTCTATTCATCATAAACTGCTTTCATTTGACGCATTAATTATTATTATTATTATTATTATTATTATCATATTCCTCATCTATTAGCTTATAGCAACTATCTTACAACCAATTTCGATTATGGCTAATTTTAGTTAAGATCTTTTATTAACTTACTTAACAGACAATGTCATTTGAATAGTAACAATTCACATATATGTCTTTGTACCGTTATGATTATTAGATCACATGATAAACTCGAGCTTAAGTGTTGAATGCTTAAATATCACTTCATGATTCATTCTCTTCCTCCTGTGTATACGATCTCAAATCCTATTATTAACCTTCGCCTTGCTTAGCTGCACCTTATTCGATTTAACTAGAAACTCACCTCTGTATTTGATCACACACACACACATATTCGCCGCTCTGTTTCAAATCCGTTCGATGTGCTCATAGCTTTGTGGTCTGAGATATCCGCTAATAAACTGTAGTTGCCTTTGCTCTTTGCCTTCTGATTTCAAACACCGTTGAGGTTTATATAATAACGGTTACGAGGGTGATTGGTTAACGAAGCAGAGCCACTACAAGTTACAAACTCCCCTATTCATAGCCACTTTCAGTTTGATCTTGTAAAATTATTGTTTATCATTTTACCATAATGATGTGGTCAGGTATACATAAACCACGTACGATCTGAAATATAATATTCGTATAGTGGAGACTGATTACTCTATTCTGGACTCAACGATGAGAGCAAGGAGATGACTTAGAAGGGAGTCAAGGACACTAATACTGGTTAATGTGTCATTGGTTAACTCATGAGTGGTTTTATCACATACTATTAGCCATAAGTTATGACACAATTGACACAGTTTAATTTCTATGAATTTCAATGTTTTCTTTAAAATCAAGACGTATACAATTGAACTGATTAGGTAAAAAACCCGACCGTTGTTACTACCTTGACGCATGCCTATCGTAATGAATCAATCGAACTATACTGGCTGGAACAATCGTTCCTCAAGGTCCTACTATGCCAGATAGGTTGATTGAAAAACAGTAAAACTATAAGCAACGAAGCCGAGGTCCTAAGGCGAAGTCGTACTTCTGACTGTACAGAGTTGTGATGGCAGTAAGGTGTTTCCTTCAGACAACCAGCATGACAACGATGCTGCCTTCCCACAAGGAGGGGTGGGTTTAGGAAAGGTTGACCCTAAAAATGCACACCTCACCTTATCCCACGGATATCCGTCTCCGGCGGTAAGGTCTCAACAAATATGGAGCTAACATGAAAATTACTCACAAAAAGGTTGTATGTGACTGATCTCAAGCAGTTGTCCCTTGAGCACTGCATTCACACTCTCAGGTCACTAAGACCACCTTTAATCCAATTTCTTTTACCTCCTCTGGGAAAAAGACCCAATTAATTATGATTGAATTTACTACTTACGTTGATGATTTTGTTGCTTTACTAATGGTTGAATCAATTGATTGTTGAATTGCTTCATTCATTTGTTCTTCAGACTTATTTAATTTTTCAATTAAACTTTTAGTTGAATTAATTTTCATTTCATTTAATATTAAATTCACTGAGCTTATATGTCGTTCAATACGTGTTTGATGAAAAATTAATTCAGTTAATCTTACATTTGCTACATCCTATAAAGAAGAAAAAAAAGATAAAATATTCAGTATAAGAAAAGATGATATCATGAATGAATCGATATTAGACACTATCATTTAAAACTTGGAAGCATTGGAGTGAAGTAGTTGAACGCGTCGACAATTTCACTTATCTTGGAAGTTTGATCAGCCCTAATGGATTGATGTCTGACGAAATCTCAGCACGGATTCGAAAATCTTGTTTGGCTTTTGCCAACTTACGTCATCTATGGTGAAGGCGAGATATCCATCTTTCAATTAATGGACGAGTATACTGAGCTGCAGTTCTCTCTGTTCTACTTTACGGCTACGAAACGTGGCCATTAAGAGTAGAAGATATTCATAAGCTACTAGTATTTGACCACAAATGTCTTAGAAATATTGCTCACATCTGATGGGATCACCGGGTAAATAATAGTGAGGTTAGGCACAGGGTATTAGTGAATGATGATGGTAAATCAGTTGATGAGGTTGTGAATCTCCAACGACTGAAATGGTTGGGCCACATGTTACGTATGTCTGAACACCGAAAACCGCGACGCGCAATGCTGATTAGTGTTGGGAATGTGTTGTGACTTTAAACTTGGATCGCTTTTTACCCTGTGCCAATTTTTGTGTCCTTGACTGAAAGATTAGAGAGCAGCGTATTATTATCGACCGATTCGGTGACACGTAATACACCTACGAACGACCTAGAGTCTTGATTGACTCCGCTTCCCTGTCTAGCCCAGCCAGTTGAGTCCGGAACGCAAGTCTTAGCCTCTGAGATATGAATCATTATATTTCAGACATACTCTATTTATATAGCAATCAACCAGACCACATCGTACCATAAAATAGAAAACAACATTTGTACAATATTTGACAAATGAAATAAATATCGACCAATAGGAAATGTCCATTTAACGTCCAAGGACACCACCAGACTTAACACGATAATTATTGGTATATTTTTCTGCACATCCTAACAGAATGGTTGGGAGAAAATTAGGGGTGGTCAAACCAAAACGTGGCATCAGTGTGTGAAGTCACTAACTTCTAGTCTGAGACATGTTGGTAGATGCACACTACTTGGTTTGGGTCCGCGCGACTATTGTAACCAATGGTTGGAGACTCTTGGCGACATGGCTCAGAATCGATCACAATGGTGTAGGTGTATACACTCACTGTCTTCCCTTAAATGGTGAGATTAAAATTACTTTGCACTTTTCTTTCTACGAACTAATTTTTCTTCCTTATATGCAATCTTTCATTTATATATTACCACCAGTGAATTAACTACTTCTATGAATTTGATGTTTACCTTGTTGCGGTAATGAGTGAGGTATTGCAACTTGGACCGATGCATATATGTGTCTGCTCGTACGTTGTAGGTGACTGACTGGACGGTCGTTTCGTCCTAGTGCGGGACTCCTCAGTAATGCGCATCCATGATCTCTCGCGTGGTTTTCAATGGTGGTCTAATATCGTTCCGTTTATTATTACAAATAAAACTCGACAAACTTAACTACTTTATACTGATAAAAGTTGACAGATCGATATCATCATTGAAAACAATTAATTCAATTGATAAATTTGAATAGTGCAATATAAGAAGATAAAGTTTATCAGAACAATGTGATGTTAGATTAGCGGAATACATTTCAAACAATCGGTCACACACATACTTGTTAACATCATTTATACAAGAAAGGTCAACTAGACAAATGAAAGGTGAAAGAAAACAAATATGATAAAGAATATATTTGTGAAACTCACCACGCTGGATAATAAAACCATATTACCAAGGTAAGTTGATGGTGAGAACAAACTGTTTTTTTGAACATATTGTAGTGGATGGTACTATGCCAAGGCTACATAGGTTATTCTAACCTCTGGACAGACCAATCAATTTATTCTTCTCAAGCCATATTTTTACCCTGTCACTTATTTGCCAATTAACCCTGACTGTTTTTATGTGATCATATGTGTGTTAATTACTTACCCTTTTCATCGTGTATTTGTAATTTATACTTGTTTGAATATAAATATTGAGGCACACTTGATAAAATAGAGTTGGCTCAATCGTCTTCTCCACTACGCGTCATTTCGTTTCGTTTCGCTCTCTCCTCTTCGCATTATTCGCTTCGTTTCCCTGATTATCCGTTCATATCAACTAGTGTACGTAAAATATGTAATCAAACTTGATTCTTGTATTTCACTTATTTTGTTCCATTATTCTCTAACACAAATTAAGTCGAGGGTTGGTGACATGTATATTTAGACAACAATCATCATACGATCTAATTGGGGTCAGATATCAGGCCATTAAAATATAGAAAAGGTTTTCAATTTTCATAGGGTCAAGGCTACAATAAACCTTAGTATATACGCCATTAAGACATTTTTTTGTACAAAACCACAACAGTTGAGATAAGATCAATCTTATAACCTGTTTCAACGATGTGTTTAGCAATAGAGGATGATGTATTTATATTTTCTACTCTTATTAAGTCATTTGATTTTATGTATATTTATAATCAATGGTCAGTATCTTACTGGCCTTGATATTGTCTTAAGTCACAAGTATTATAAATATAGAGAATTTAACTTCACCCGATTGTACAAGTTAGTGGCTATCTAGACTCAGTAACTAAGTATATAATGTGATGACATTTGAAGCGAACTGTACTGGGTTCGAGTTTTGAGATGAAGATACATTTAGCTGACGAGTCACAAACAGAACGAAACGTGCGTTCTAGGTTCCACTGCTAGCCACCATCCATTTCGGTACATGTTCGCATAGTCTTGACGATCTTTATCTTCTTATAACACTATCTTAATCTCACTATTGTGTACAACTGAGTATCAAAAACTAAACTGGAGTTCTATTTTAGTCAGTCAATAAGTCATTTGTGTTAAAACAAGACGAATATTGTAAAAGTTAAAACTTTCGGAACATGTTTTAGAATTAGTGTCACTATTATTATTACTACCACTAACTATTTTTGTTGATAACTTAGATGAACAGATCCCCACAAGCTCTCAGTCGACTAATAGTATTTGAGTAAAAAGCCTTCGTCTTCGTATTATCTATTCCATTACTTACAGTCTCTTTCTATATGTATATGGTTGTAAGCGATCATGAGGATATATTAAGCCTACGTTTTGTGGTGATCAGCACTCAGTACTAAGTGTTATTTATAGCCTTTTAAAAAGTGACATTTTCTAAAAGATTCAGTCTCATGTCACTACTCAATACACCAGTAACCTGATTGTGACATTTCTGTTTGTAACACCATTTTTAATTAGTGTACTCGTGTTAATAACGTTTTTTTTATAATAATTCATGTGTAACTTATGCATCAAATAGAATCACATCAAATCATGGGGGTAGTAGGACTTTGGTGATCTTTCTAATTGTATGAGGATTAATAGTAATATCTAGTTGCCTAAACTAGAATAGGTATGACAGGATTCGAACACGAAACTTATTGGTTAGAAGCCGAGACTTTACACAACTTGATCAGAGCTAATTATCTGCATTGTATACAATCACAATGTGATGTGTGCTACTGATGTCGGCAGATATAAAGAGTATATATCATCATTTCAAAGTGAAAGGCCTGGAGGCAGAAGATTAAGAAGATTAAAGAAAAGAGACGACTGAGAACAGAGAATGATTGATGTAGAAACGAAAGAACAATGAAGTCTAAGACGATTGATTGACATTTTACAAATGAATTATTTACTATATGGTTCTAAGAAATTCGGTAATTTTGTATTCAAAAACGTTTGATTGTCCACACTTGAGTACACCATCACAACAGTACCTATTTCATTGGGAGATAAATATTGTCAGCTATACAGTTGGTAGTAGTGTGATGTGTGCTACTGATGTCGACAGATATAAGTAGTATACATCACCAGTTGAATGTGAAATGCCTAGTGATAGAACGTTAAGAAGATTCAAGAAAAGCGAACGAGAACAGAGAATGATTAGTGTGGAAACGAAAAAACAACGAAGTCTGAGACGATTGACTGACATTTTGCAAATAAAGTATTTACTATATATGGTCCTCCGATTTTACTAAGATACTCTTTAATTTCGTATTCGATTGTCTCAACTTGTATTCTCGTTCACTACAATAGTTTATAGTGTAATAACACACCAAAATTGATACCTTAATCACGCCAGTTTAAAAAAAAACAATACTACTCACAAACATTCGTAGAGTAGTCAATAAAGACGAAGTGGATAGAACGCACATCGCTGAAATAATCAAAATGAACCACAAAGCAAGTCCTAACTTGGAATCATCATAGTGACTGGAAATGAAGCAGACTAAAGAACACAGTGCTCCAGAAATTGAGGCAGATGATTTTTATTATCCACCCGGCAATTTTTGAAAATTCTTTTTTAAAATTCCCCCCCTACTGCAAAATTTTTTCCACCCCCAAATTACAATATTTTTCATCCCTTTTTTCGTCCAATGAAATGGCTAGTTTTAAATTTCGTTTTAATTGGTTAGTTATGCCTTGAAAATTGTTATAAAATATTAGTACTTGTCGACGAAGTACATTTTAATCGTCATTATGGAGGAGAGTAACTTGTCAAGTACAAGCGCTAGTGTTTCTGACGTCACAGAAACGGAGAAAGTGCTTTTGACAACATTGTTTTTCGTTGCGTTCCCATCAGTTGAAGCGTTAAAGGCCGCTATCGCAACTTTCGAAAGATCGACTTACAATCATTATGTAGTGAGAGATTCGCATACGGGCAGAGATCAGAATTCGTATATTAAATTTATGTGTTGGAGAAATGGGCGTATAAGGTCTAGCGGTTCGTCACAGAGGATTAGACGGAGGAGGTAATTTGGTTAATGTAATTATAATTTTTTTCACGAAGGGCTTCCATGAACACGCAATGTCCGGCATTCATGTTTTGTAAGATTATAGACAGGTATTGGACTGTTGTGCGTGGGAATGTGCATCACAATCACGAGTGCAATTCCCTGAGGTACCAAAATAATTCATGGATGCGCAGGTTAACGGATGCTGAGTTTGAAACTGTGCGGCCACTGCTCATATGTGGTACGGCTTCCTTCCACATTAAGAATTTCGCTTACCATTCTTATGATAAACGTCTTAATGATCAAGATGTGTGTAATCTGCGGTACAAAATGTTCTCACAGGCGAACCTTCCTGGTAAGCAATTTGCGAATTTATAATGTACACTGTAGGTGATTACGGGAAATTGAAAGCTCACATAATATCCTTGGATGGGCTTTGCGATATCAAAACATATGGACAGTACTTTAAAAAAAACTGTAAAGGGGAACTCAGGACAGAGTAGGTTGTAGAATCCTAGTCGGTGGCCTATGCTATTCAAAGGGTATCAGACATAAGTAAGTAAATCAGTAGGGATACTGATCGTGTTATTAATGTATAGAAAAACACATTTATTAGTTAATTTTCTTTTAAAAGTTGACTTACTTCTTTCACCCGACGAATACGTGGTTCATGCAGTTTGAGTTGCAGTTGATATTCATCGTCTATTTCAGTTTTTCTAACTATAACTTCCTCTTTTACGGCTAATATGGTTGTATTCTTCCATTGTTCCAAATATTCTAATATTTTCTATTACAAAAAAACACAAACAAAAATAATGGTCACTAGATTCGAGAAAAAATTTCCCGAGTTCTAGTGAGAAGACATGAATAGTGGAATTCGACCATGTCTGGTGTAAAGCAATTACCTACCAAAAAACAATCGAAGACAGTCGCTGAATTTCATGGGCTGATTGAAGTTAAACACTAGCACTAGCTGGTTTACTGGTCTGAACGTCAAGCGTTTGTGAATAGAACAGAAGGTCCCGGGTTAGACTACCACGTGCAGCGTCATGGATGTGCGATGCTGACAAAACCCATACTACGACAAAATGATCGTTCAGTGCTGTCAGGTTCTCAATGGTGTTCTAACAATGATCGGTTCATGATTTCAAGAAACAAACAAGTATAATATTTTTGCATTCCACGACTATAGAATGATGGATGTATAATACTACGACTCGATACACTAAGCACAGGCTGGATCAAGTTATACACATACAGGATTTATGATCAAAAATTGGCAACCACATAACAGTTTACTTAACACAATTACTACTAGTTCATATAAAGAAATAGAATTACGTTACGTTTAGCCATTCATATATCCATCAAACAAAAAGCTTACTCAATTAGCCAAGACTTTCTTAATAAACCAGAGACCAACCAATGGTTGAATATGTCATTTAACATTCTAAGGGATAGATATATAAATGTGCATATATTTCTCAGTTTGGTTTACCCAGAAAAGCTCCCTTCTCATTCAAGAAAGCCGTTTCGCTTGTTTTTAGGAAGCTTATATATCAATATCAGAATCAGAAACCACAACAACACAAGTTCGCAATGAAATTGGAATACGAATCACTAGTAGAAAAGAATTCAAGGCATTATATTATCACAATATTTAGTAAACTGAGTGTTTGTTTACGCTTGTTAGTCAATCACTTCTTATCTTTACTGATGCATATCAATATCATTGGGTAATTAGTAAAATAGACTATATGTATATGTACACATATTGTAACGGGAAAACTAGGGATTTGAGTTCACGATCTTAAATCAGACATAGGGCTTGATGCAAATTGATTTGAAGTTGTATTCCAACACAGTGACCTAAAAGTGTTATACATGCCACTGGTTCTGTAGGTTATGCTTGTGACTATTATTGAAGAGTTCTATAAAATAAGACAAAATAGCTGTACACTTTGTTAGATCAGACTAAATAAATGGGACAGATGGAACTTTCAGAAGTATTCTACGTAGAAATTGATCGCTCCTTAAATAATCATCCATTTATTACGTCATTTTATATCCCTTATGGCTTTGCTGCACACAACTTATGATTTCTTATATTTAGTGTGTTATGGTCTGTTCACTATGTAAATCCAATAATACAAGGTAGATCTACTTGTTGACTTTGAATTGTGATTGATCACAGAGGGCAAATATGATGTATGAACAAATAGGTATTGAAGCCTTCGGCTATTTTTCACGATCACTGTGCTATTGGTCAGATTAGTATAAGGTGAATCACCAATAACCGGACACTATAATCAGATGCCTTTGATTCAAATGAACATATCGAAATCGCTTGACAAATGAATAAATTAGAATGGGGATTTGTGAAGATTGTAATGATTTTAATAGTTGACCTCATGAGTCGATGTAAGCTAGACCATCATTGAAAACCTGGAAGTATTGGACGACCATTTCGTCCAAGCATTGAACTCGTCAGCAGTGTGCGTCTACGATCCCGCATGCGAACGCCTAACCTATAGACTACTGAGCCTGCATCAGGTAGTGTCACTGTCTAAATTCAATCGATCCATGATCTTGCACAACAATTCACCCATTGTCTGAGGTAGACACTTGTCTTTACCCGACAATTAAACTCAGTACAATTCCCACAAATCCCCATTTTAATAATAATTATCATGTGCTCAATAGTGACTGGCTTCAAGATGGATTTCGTGGAGTTCTAGTGAGAAGCCATGACCAGTAGAGTCCAATCTGTGTTGGGTAGAGACAGGTATCTACCTCAGACAATTGAAGATAGTCGTGCAATATCGTGAACTGATTGAATTTAGACAATAACACCATAGGATGCCGGCTTAATGATCTATAGGTTAAGTGTTCATGTGCGAGACCGATATATCCTGGATTTGAATCCCGTATGCGGGATCGTAGACACGCACTGATGAATAGTCCCATATTAGGACAAAACGTTCATTTAGTATTTCCAGATTTTTATTAATGGTCTAATTTACAAATTTTTATTACTGACAAAGCTACACACCCGTATTCACCCGATTACGGTTCATCCTGAATTTTAACCCACCAAGATACAATAGTGAACCTCCACCCCGGGATCAGACACATTCCTGATCACTCTGAACCCCAGCGCCAAGTAAGTTATAACTTATCAATTCAACAAATAATTAAATCAGAAAGGGTTTTATAGAGATTTTAGTAATTTCAACAGTTGAAATCACGGGTTAATTGAAGCTAGACAACTATGGAAAACCTGGAAACACTAGATGGCCGTTTC
Source organism: Schistosoma guineensis (assembly GCA_944470375.2). Lineage (NCBI taxonomy): Eukaryota > Metazoa > Platyhelminthes > Trematoda > Strigeidida > Schistosomatidae > Schistosoma > Schistosoma guineensis. The sequence goes on along the minus strand of OX103897.1, from coordinate 16,582,045 downwards.
ATCGTAATATAGGGCTCCTCAGAAGTACGCATCCACGGTCCGCCTCGAACTCAGAATGCCGGCTCAGTAGTCTAATGGTTAAGTGCTCGCGCGCGAAACTGATATGTCCTGGGTTCGAATCACGTGAGGTGGTGGGATCGTGGATGCGTACTGCTGAACTGTCCCATATTAAGGCAAAACGATCGTCCAATACTTCCAGGTTTTCCACTGTGGTCTATCTTCAATTAACTCATGATTTCAACTATTGAAATGATGAAATCACATTTGTTTTTATACAAAAAACTAATAGAAATTCACTTACTATACGAACGATTGCTTTAACATGTTTGATTAGATTTAAACATTTTTCAGTTTTAATTGGTTGAATATAATCGGTTACATAATTATTTACAGTAATTGGTTTATTATTATTATTATTATTACTGATAATCAATAATTGAGTATCATTAGTTTTTGTATTCTCTGATTTTATTGATTTTTTAATGAATTTAATTGATAAATTATTATTGATTTCATTCAAATGATTCATTTCATTACCAGTGATAATACCGGTTAATTGAATATTTTTAATTAAATAATCAATAAATATATTCAATGTAGAATTAGATTTCATTTCTGATTGTAAAAATTTAATTAAATCATCTATAGCAATATCATGATGTTTTATATAATAGAAAATATGATTGAATTTAGAAACATTTCCATCGAATTGTTGTTGTTGTTGTGGTGGTGGTGATGGTGATGGTTGTGGTGATGGTGGTGGTGGTTGTTGTTGTGGTAGTGATGGTGATGGTGATTGTGGTTGTTGTAGTGCTGATGGTGATGGTTGTTGTTGTTGTTGTTGTATACAAATATATTTTTCAAATCCAAGTGTAACTATGTTATTGATTGGTGTTTGACGGTTTACTTTTTTCTAGAATTAATAAGAAACAAAAAAGAGAAACAAAGGGATTATGAGTTAATTTACCAAAATAGTCTAATATCATTTTGTGGTGTGTGTGTGTGTTATCGATGTCGATAGATATAAGTAGTGTGTAGTAGTAGTATTAGTAGCCAAATAGAAAATACCTTTTATAAAATCTTTCATCCTGTTCAGCAACACTGTTGCAACATTTTCCTGATACTGCCAGTAGTGTGATGCCTATGTAGTTCTCACATTGCTCAGATCTCCTTTCTTTGGTATCTTGATGAAGTGTCCTTCTTTCCAGTATGTTTATGGCCCTTGTTCTTCCTCCTAAATCTTCTTGAATAGAGTATGAAACATGTTTGCAGTCGCTTCTATGTCTGCCTTCAGTGCTTCAGTTTATATATTGTCAGGAACTGTTGCTTTCCCATTCTTGATTTGTCTGGTGGCCATCCTGATTTCTTTTATCACTGGTTGACTAAAATCTATAAAAAGATCTGTGTGTGTTGCTTCGATGTCCGGTGGGTTTTTAAAGAGTTCCTCAAAGTGTTTTGGTCATCTGTTCCTCTGTTCTTGAGTCTCAGTGATTGTCTTGCTTCCCATATCCTCGAGTCTATAAAAATGTCATGATCATTATTTTCATTATAGTAGATTGTCGGTGTTGCATTTTCATATTTACCCTCATGATATTTATATCAGTTCTTAGCCAGTCGGAAAGCATCTTTCATAAAAATGTGTAGTTTATTAAAACGAAAATAATAATATTACCAAGTGTTAACAAATTGTACATATTTGATAAATCTACAATAGTCTTCTTCAAAAGAAAAGAAAGGTATCAACTCATCCCAATGAATATAAATTGTACATATTCTGGAATTCTTAAAACGGGTTCAATGAGATCTCTAAATATCCATTAATGAATTAAACATTAAGAGTTTTTTTTCAGTTGACATTTTAATCACCAATTGATATCAGGTACAATATGTAAAGATCATTTTACTACTTTGTTGAATTTTACGCGGAAATCGAACAGTCACATTCTCGATCCTGATTATGATACTGCAGTGTATGCTACTGATGTCAATAGATATAAGTAGTATGTATTAACAATTCAAAGTGAATTGCCTGACGGCAGACGGTTAAGAACATTGAAGAAAAGAGAACTAGAACAGAGAATGATTAGTGTTAAAACAAAAGAACAATCAAGTCTGAGACGATTGATGAATATTTTGCATATAAACTATTTACTATATGGTTCTTAGATTTTTGTATTCAGATACATTCGATTGTCCCCTGCCTATGTTCTCATTCTCTAAAGTATCAGTGACAGTACACAAGAAAAACTTTAGAAACAAAGCATATAATTCTGGAAACAGATATGAATTCCAGAAATAGAAAATTTCTAGGAGTAGACATCAACTTCATTTCTCCAATTAAAAGTCATATTACCTGATTTCAAAGTCAGTCTAGACTAGGTACTATCCATCTATCAATATAGCTCATATAAATGGAATGATATCATATCTTGACTTATTCATCTTTATGAATATATTATTACCAATGTATATGTAGTGAATGAGAACTCAAATGGGGAAGATCAATCCAAACACTACAGAGTAGCTTTATAAAATATGAAAATCATACATTATTTACATATCTTCCTATGGTTTATCCTTTCTATTGTTGTTACAATTGCTCTCTGCTTCCTCTTCTATTCTTTTTAATTCAATCTTCTACTGACAAGCATTCAAATTCCGATCACCGTTACATACTACTTATATTCACTAGTATAGGGGTTGTGGGATGCGCGCTGCTGTGGAGTTCCACAAACGGCCGTCCAGTGCTTCCAGGTTTCCAAAGGTGGTTTAACATCAATCAGTTAATGATCTCAGTGAAAAACTTAGTCATCTCCACAACCCCTATACTAGTAATTAACATGTGTTCACTAGTGACTAACTTCGTGAGCGAATTCTCAGAGTTCTAGTGAGAAGCCGTGACCAGTGGAGCTGATCCATCTCGGGTAAAGACAGGTATCTACCTCAGTACAATGGAAGACGGTCGCGAAATTTCGTGGACTAGTTAATTTTAGACACTTTCACCATTGGATGCCGGCTTAGTGGTCCAGTAGGTTAAGCGTTCGCTTGCGAGACCGAAGGCCCTGGGTTCGAATCCCGCAAGCGGGATCGTGGGTGCGCACTACTTATATTTGTTAGCATAAGTAGTATGCATTACATAAATATAAGTCATTTAGTATTATCAATAAAGAAAACAAAAATAATGGCTAATAATACTTACTTCCAGATGTAAAGATTGTTGTTTTGTACAATGGGTTACACCGAAAAATCGGCAAATAGCAGTTTCGCATAAATCGATAACCGTGGTTATTTGTTTTACATATGTATCTAGAAATTGTAATTGTTTATCATATAGTGATTTGTAGCTTTATAGATTTAGGAAAAAGAAAAGAAAAGAAAGAAAGAAGGAAAGAAATATTCAATTAATAAAGGGTTCTATGTAATCATCTATACATGATGCATACTTTCATTATCTTAAATTAACTGTAATTATGTGTTCTGTTTAATTTGGTTGGTGTTATTGAAGAGTGCTAGTGGATGGCCTATGCACCTCCACAAGGGGTAACAGGAGTAAGTAAGTAAGTAAGTAAGTAAGTCATTACGTGTTCTACCGTTCTTAAATTATCATTAATTAACTATGAACGTATTGGCTACTTACAGTTCGGTTGTATACATGTTATGATCTTTAATTTGTGGTTTATTATAATCAGAATCCAGTAAATATAACCCTATGAGTTTTTGAGTCAAAAGCAGTAGAAACAAAATGAGACTAATAAATAGTTAAATTCTTTTACTGTCACTGTCTTTTGATAGAATCTCTGGATAAGAGTACCCCTTGGATTAAAAGATGTTAAAATCCCGGTCATTATTTACAGTGTAATTAGCCAAGTGTAGATTGTTGTTTTGATTTGGACAAAGTAAACGTGTCATAGTGGACTGTATAATGAATTGATTCAATAATGGAGGTAAATCATTTAAAAATTATCATTCGCGGTTTGACTAGCTCAGTGGTAACGTTGAAGATTGAGAAGCTGGATGATGAAAGTTTATATCCGACAGGAAACATCAGTTGCCTCAAAATTACAGGTATGTCTTTCTGACAAGTTCAAAGTAGCGTGAAATCTAGATCAAGTAAAGTTTCCTGTTAACTACATTCAACCACCTTACGTTCATAAATGTATAAACATAACCTAATTTCTAGATTTGTCATGAATTGAGAAGTAATAGGTTAATAGTGTAAAATATCTACTCTTAACTATGTTAAAATGGAATGAGCAATTCAAAATGTGAAATAGTGAAATGTATCTTATCTAAGGATTCAGTTTATATCGTTTTAATTTGTATCAATGAAGTAATTTGTTTTGGTGTTTTCATATTGGCTGAACTATGTCGTTTTATTAGGCGTTCTAGAAAGGATTCAGGTGGGATTTCATTTGGGTACATTGAACATTTATTTGGTGATATTTAAACGAATCACTATTCTAATTCATTTTTAGGAGTTTAAATCTGTCCGTTGTTAATTATAAGGACTGAAACAAGGATATCTGTGTATCCTGAAGAATTGTCTCGATTTAGTCATCTTGACCAGTGTTGGGGATAGTTGGAAGAAAGTTAGGGGTGGCCAAACTGATCGAAACGTGGAATCAACCCTTGAAGTCACTAACTTCTGATCTGAGCCATGTTAGTAGATTCAGACTACTTGGTTGGAGTTCACGCGACTATTTTAATCAATGGTAGGAAACTAAAGATGATATGACTCAGAATCGATCACAATGGCGTCAGTGTATGCACTCTCTGTCTTCCCTTAAATCGTGAGACTAAAATTACTTTGTGTCTTACTTTTTACGAATTGATTCTTTCTTACTGTATCGTATCCTTGTACAAAATTTCTTTTTTTTACAACCACTGAAGTAACTACTTCAATGAATTCGCTGTTCATCTTGTGCTAATGAGGTGTGGCAACTTGAACTGATGCATATATATGCCTGTTCCTACGTTGTAGCTGACTGACTGAGTCATTTTGTTACAAGTTGTTTAAGAATAGATGAATTGTGGCTATGAGTAGAATTCAGGACCAGCATTTCGTCTGGTACGGCCGAAGGTGGGGAGAAGCAGCTCTCATATGGCCACGTGCATATAACCACTACAAGGGCAGCACTACGAGTTTTGTTTACGATATTAAGAGGAAGAAGAGCGAATGTCAGGAGCTTCTATCCGGCTGGTAGATACGGAGGACCACTTAAGGGAGTTGGAAAACCCTCATTACAAGCAATAGTTCACATTGGCTCCAGGATCCTGAAGGAACAAATGACGTACGAACCTATTGTTGAAAACTGGGTAACATGGGACTACATCTCCGGACAATGCTCCACTACTTTGTAGATCACACCTTTAGGTCAAAGGCTCCGGTTGTGGCCTCCTAAGAAAACCACCTGCTCCGGTCTGTGCACCCGGGCACTATCACAGTCCTCACACAAATCGAATGATTTATGTGGCGCATATCTATTTGGTGCCTTCTTCTATCAATGTTTATGTGTTTAAATAAACAAATAAATACCTGCAACCCAGTGTTGATGTATACACTATGAAATAAATGAAATAAAAACCCTATACAAGTCAGTGCTTATGTGAAATTAATAGCTCAGAGAGTAATGCTTTTTCGACTGGAAAGAAAGACACTTAATTTGAATTCGAACGGGTAGATCAATAATATAATATAGGATCTTCCAACTGATGAATCCACTGTTATCCACCTTCAGAAATGTACTCAATAATCATTATTCTATTTGAGATTTATTGAAAGTCAAGTATCAAAAAAATTTAATACTTGAATTCGTGGGTCAATTAAAGTTAGACCAACATTGAAAACCTGAAAGCACTTGACGGCCATTTCGTCCTAGTATGAGACTTAGCAATGCGCATCCACGATACAGCCTCATGAAATTCGAACCCAGGACCTATAGGTCTCTCAAGCGAACGTTCAACCTCTAGACCACTGAGCCGTTCGGTATCCAACAGTGTCGATGTTCAACTTCATCCAATCCATTAAATTGCACCGTCGCCGTGGATACACATTGCTGAGAGCAGTCTCATACAAGATTTTTCATAGTGATCTAGCTTTAATTGACTCATGAATTCAACTATTAAAATTAATATAATATCCACAAAATCCCTCTCTGATTGTTAACATCATATGCTCAGTAACGACGGTTTCCAAGAGGTATTTCCTGGAGTTCTAGTGAGAAGGATTGATCAGTGAAGTTCAATTGGGTCTGTTGTGAGATAGTAACTCACTAAATACAGTGATGGATGTGTCGCTCAATTTCGTGGATTAGTTCAAGTTAGACATTAACACCGTTGGATGCTGGCCAGCTCAACGGTGTAGTTCCTGGGTTCGAATCTCGTAGGCCGTGATTGTGGATGAGCATTGCTAAGTAGTCCTATATTAGAACGAAACGCCCGTCCAATGCTTCCAGCTATCCCATGATGTTCTACCTTCAATTGACTCATATATTCAACTCTTAAAATATTACTATAATATCCACACACCCACACACACAAACACAAACATTAAAACAACATACTTACATGACACTAATTTCATTGAATAAATTAATTACTTCTTGTAATTTTTCATTAATTATTTGTTCTGTTGAACTTTGTCTTAATAAATCAATTAATGAATTAATGAATTCATCTTTTTTTAAAATTTCATCATATACTACTTGTTTTATATTAAGTAAATTAAAATTTAATTCATTTTTTAAATGAACAATAGGTAGATGAGCATAGAATTGCCATAATTGAATTAGGATTTGACTAAATTTTAATAATGATGGAATACATTCATTTAACCATATAGATAAACACCATGAGAAACAATGCTAATAAGGAGAAAAGGATAAAAGAAGTTCTATTAGTGGGTATATTGAATATTATTATAAAAAAACTTCATTGTAAATATATAACTGATAGGTCCAGGGTCCGAATCCCACGAGGCGGAGTCGTGTACGCGCGCTGCTGAGGAGTACCATACTAGGACGAAACGGTCATCCAGTGCTTCCAGGTTTTCCATTGTGGGCCAGCTTCAACTGACTCATGAATCCAACTATTCAAATATATACAACCGCTATGTTGGTTATAATAAGCATCGAGTGTCTATAGATGAGTCTGTTCCAACTCTTATAGTTAATAAGTATTGTTATTATTATTATCATTAGGCAAAGATGAATAGTGGATAGCAATAGAATCTAGTTTGATGCGCATTTCGTCCTATTCGAGACTCGTCAGCTGGATATACATGCATCTCAGAGTTGATGTTCACTCCGGGATTCGAACCCAGTACCGTACGCTTCAAACACTATCGTGTTATTCATTTAGCTATTGAGTTCCAAATAGAACGAAACGCGCGTCCTCGATTCCACTGCTAGCCACTATTGATCCTTGCTTATAATGATTACATTTGTTATAAGTAAATGGTAAATGTTAGGGTCTACTTATGAACTGTTATTATACATAAATATATTCTTATTGTATAACTATTAAATAACTGAACTATACATGTATTTGTATTCCTTTATTTGACCTATTGACTACTATTGTACTATTTACTATTCTTAAGTTATTTTCAATCGATTAGTTACAGTCTCTCACAATCATAACCACTTTTTGGCTTGGTCTTGTACAAATGTTATTTCCTACTTTATGGTATGATGCGGTCTGGTTTGGTTTGTATATAAACCAAGTATGTCTGAAATAAATGAGTTATGTGGTAGAAGCTATCGCATTATTCACCTAGCTATGCAAGAGTGAACATCAATACTGAGATGCAGGTACATCCAGTTGACGAGTTCCAAACAGGAAGAAACGCGCGTCAAAACTGGATTCCACTGCTATCCACTATCCATCTTTGCTTAGAATGCTTGTGAATTAAGGCAGTATTCACATATGCCAATAAGAGACTGATCATTCGTAGTCCTAAACATCGATGGGAAGATTCATGTAAACAATATCATGTGAATTTATTATTATCATTATTATTAGTGGCTATATTCAGTATTATACTTTTTGGTACAATATAGAGTTCTCAGCGCAAAGTATTTCTTATTTCTTGATCAATCCTGACTATAACATATTGAGTGATCGTCAGTTAGATGTTGGCAGTTCATGAATTGACATTTGAATAATGTTCATTCTTTTCCAATATATATTGACAGTTATCACGAAATCTCTGATTGGGCCCTTTTGTAACTTGTACACTGAAAGATCTTAAACTTTACACAAACGTACCTGAATAAGCTATGAGATTAATAGGCATAATAATGTGTTAAAACAAACAACTTGTAGCTCAGATATTCAAGAAGGCTGCCGCTATTGAATTTGTCAATACATGAACTATCTCTTATAAAGAATCTGTTATACATTCAATGAATCTTTCGTAGACAGATGTATAGTGAACTACAAACTTTCATTTAAGTTGTAGGAGTTTATCATGTTTACAAAAAATGATAATTATTTTGTAAGTAATTGTATACTCTATAGCTAATTACAAGATATTACTATCATGTGAGCTTTTTGTGTGCTGATCCATTCGTAGTTACTACGGTATACTTTTAAGAACAGATCAGAATATTTCTATTGCTTATACAGCTTTCATCATCTTGATTACAATTAAACATGAACAATATAAGATATCATAAGATAATTAGTTTCCCTTTAACTGAAACTACAATACAATACGTGTCGACTGTTCTCCAGTTGTTGTTGTTGTTGTTTTTTACCTGAAGCCAGTTTATGATGAAAATCTTCAATACACTTGACATAGTTGATTTGTTTATACTCCCATATATTAACACATGCATATCGGTGCAATTTTACTTCATTAATACATATGAGGAATTGGGTTATACAAGTAATAACTAGTACACTTGTGTTAGGTCCCGATAAGCATTATGAATGGTAACTTTTGGGATCCATTTATGGACCAATAATAAACGTATATTTTTATCGTATAATTGTTAATTAACTAAACTATTCATATTCCTCTTATTATGAGCCTTATTTTGACCTATGAACTATTATTATACGTTTTACCATTCTTGAATTATGCCCTGTTTATTAGTCACTGATTCGCACATTCACAGCCACATTTGGCCAAATTTTGTACAAATGTTATTTTCTATTTTATGCTACGTTGTGATCTGTCTGGTTGGTATATAAACCGAGTATGTTTGAAATACATAACTCATATCACAAAGGCTGAGATTGGTGTTCTGGACTCAACTGGCTGGGCTAGGCGGAAAGCAGGGTCCTTGGTTCGATTGATAAGTCACTGCTCCCTATTTGGCGGCATCATTACTTATCCATTAACAGGGCACTTAGGTCACAAGTAATAACAACTAGTACAAGTACAGATGACATAAGCTATATTCATACGAAACACAGATTGAGATTGAAAGTCAAGCACACCACACACTAAGTCAATTTTGTACAGTTCATTAATGTATATTCGTTCATATATAAAATTGGATTATAACGTCAATTTATTGACGATAAACCAACATCATAAAGGTATTCAGACATTTTACAATTTTACGATATTTTATTTATACTTAGGGTCCAAAGTATCAAATCCATCTAACTATAATCAACCACCTTGAACGTCAGACCGTTATCCACCTCAGGCAATGGAAGATATTTACGTAACATTATGAACTGATTGAAACCGGACATTAACATCATTGGGTCCTGGTTCAATGATCGAAAGATTGAGTGTTCACACGTGAGACTAAAGGTATTAGGTTCAATTCTAGGATGTGAAGTCATTGATATGCACTCCTGAAAAGTTCTATACAAGGGAAAAACAGCTATCTAATATCTTTTGGTTTAGCTAAAATCTATTCATGATTTATAACTAAAACAACTGTAATTTCCACAAAATCATAGGCTGATAAAATGTATATATGTATAAGGAGATAATAAATTAATTTAGTCATTGAATTCATGAATCAATTATAGCTAGAACACCAATGAAAACTTAGAAGTACTGAATAACCATTTCATCCTAGTATGGAACTCTTCAACAGTACTCATCTATCATCCCATCCACAGGATTCAAACCCAGGACCTATCAATTTCACACATGAACACTTAACATCTAGATCACTGAGTCAGTATCCAACATCTCCATTAAAACCTCCTATTGATAATAATTATCAGAAGGGGTTTTTGTGGAGATTTTAGAAACTTCACTGATTGAAATCATGAATCAATTGAAGCTAGATCACCATGAAAAACCTGGAAGCACTAGACGGCCGTTTCGTTGGTTAAGCGCCTGACGCGAGACTGATAGGTCCTGAGTTCGAATCTCGCGGGGTGCGGGATCGTGGATGCGCACTGCTGAAGAGTCCCATACTAGGACGAAACGGCCGTCCAATGCTTCCAGGTTTTCCATTGTGGCCATTGAATTATATGATAAAGCATTACTTACATCAAGATAATTTAAATTATTTTCAAATTGACTTTGTAATTCACCTAAAATGGTGATACAATTTTCTTTAATTAAATTTTCAATTTCATCCATTGAGTTGATCAATTTACGATGTAACAATTGATTCTATTTATGAATAATAAAGAGAAATTTATAATAAAAGAAAACAAAATAATGATTGAAAAGAAATGAATGAGAACAGAGAAACAATGAAGTTATGACAAACACAATGAGGGGGCGGGGGGGGACGTTATTTCATTTAGATCAAACCATGTAAAACAGTAACATTTACTTTTGTTCCTAATCTATTCTACAGATCATAAGCTTTCGTTTGATATATGGTTCATTGTCATATTGTTTTCTGTTCCAAATCTATTGTAGTTTAGATGTAACATTTAGTACTCTATTTTCTTAACCTAATCAATATCCATTGGCCGGATACCATCAGTAACAGACTTCTATGGAAGTGGACAAACGAGCTTCCAGTTGAAGATGAAATTAAGAAAAGACAGTAGAAGTGGATAGGACATACATTGACGAAATCATTAAACCACATCACGATACAAGCCCTAACTTGGAATCATGAAGGAAAGCGGAAAAGAGGAAGGTCGAAGAACACACTACGTTGGGAGATGGAAGCAGATAAGAAAAGGATGAATAACAACTGGAAAGAGCTGGAAAGGATTGCCTAGGACAGGGTTGGATGGAGAGTGTTAGTGGGAACAGGCATAAATAAGTAAGTAAGTAATCCCCAGTTTTGCATATAATTGTATTTTCCTAATTGTTTGCGTGTTGTGGTCATGTTAATCATCTATACTACTCATGTATCTTTTTGCACTAATCTGAATCGGAACCGAATCGATGTGTGAATCGGGATTGAGAATAAATCGAGTAGTGTTCCAGTCGTTTCGTCTTTCTCTCTCGATCACGTGGATGTCAACCAATCAGGTGATGGAATAGTTTTTGTTCCTTCACTCAAGGCAGTTAGTCTCATTTCGAACTTACGCGTTTCTAGCCTCAAATTTATTCAGTCAGTCTATCGTATCAAGGCCTTGATCTAGGTTGAAACAAACTGTCTTCTGTGTATTAATGAGTAAACAGGTAAAGGATGTAATAAAAACGTCAATGAAATAATGATAGCTTCGAACTCTTCGACACAAAGCACACACACTTAAATCTAGATAGAATTCAAACTAGATATGTTCGGGTCTCGTTAATAGTGTACAACCTTTCATTCGATGAGTTGTAGTTCAATCGTTCAGCGATTGCAGGTTCGAATTATTATTTACAGTGTAGAATTCTCAGCACAAGTTCACAGCATCGCAATTAATCTTTGTTCAATGGTGTTTGAATTAGTTGTAGGCTATAATAGTTGACTGTGTCAGTTGGTTGGACTGGATAGTTGAAATATGTATGTTGTAGATACTGACTCTTGACTCATCTTTGAGCTCAAGACAGGGAATAGAGAAAAGTCTTCATGTGGTGGACTAATCGGAGTACAGCCTGAATTAGTACAGGATTAACTGTACTGGTCAGAATGTATAATTGGTCAAGTCTGGGACACTAAGCTACAGAAGAAGTCGTAGACGCGGGATAGAAAAATTTCTAACCAGAATTATGATTACTAAATTTAGCACGTGATATAGATTTAAGTTTCAAGCCATAGCAACTAACTGTCATTTATTTTCATACGCAGGCATTTTTTAATCTTTTGCTGTTATAACACAAATTATTATCTCATACTATATATTTGTTGTATGAAATCCAAGACAATTACTTCTCATTTCCCTAGAGCGAATACGAATGGTAAATATTTATCAGTAAAGTTGGTTGCACAATGTCGTGGATTAAATGATGTACGATAATAACACCGTTAAATGTCTGCTCAGTGGTCTGGACGTCAAAAATTCGCAAGCGAAACCGAAGATCCTGGGTCTGATTTTGGCGTGCGGGGTCATTGATGCGAACCACTGAGAAGTTCCACACAGGGACGAAACGGCCGTTTAATGCTTTCAGGTTTTTAATGTTGGTCTAACATCGGTCGGTTCATGATATCATTGAAACAAATGCTAAAATACACAAAATAATTCCCTTCATGACAGGTTGTAAACTTCTTGTAGGAGCGCTTCAATAATTAGGCAGTTATTACGCATTACTGGTCAGTTAAGATAAATCAGAACACAGCCACTCACTTGTGCAGTGAGCATTTGAATCAAACCGTGTTAGGTTCGAGTCCAAGAGTTAATATTAAGTCACTCTGGAGTGCAGTTACATTTAACTAAAGACGAGTCCTAAAAAAGACGAAACGAGTGTCCTTGATTCCACTACTAGCTACTATCTATCTCTGCTTAAAATGCTTGTGATTTAATGACAATATTAAAGCAATCGGTATAGGACGCACATAAGCCAGAATAGACTGGTCAGTTGCTGTCCTAAACATCCGTATGCATATAAATAAATTCCTTAAGCCTCAAAGCATTCGACTTTCAATGGTTTAAATGATTAATTTTCCTGATTAGCGTTTTTTTCTAACAAGATTCTTTTCTATGGGATAGGGTTACTAACCCTATTCTCAACCCTTATCATTTTATCCTGGTTCAGAACCGGCAGTACCCCTAGAAAGACTTCAGACGAAATCTTCAGATTCATACAATTCAGTAAACTCCTGAAAAAATATCTCATAAGCAGGATAGGAATATTCTTACTTCAAAAAATGCCAAAAATGGAATGAATAGTCTCTTTAACTAGAAAGAAACACTGTAGACTTCAAGATAACAGAGTCTAAAGGTACTGTTGTGATGAACGAGAACACAAATAGGGACAACCAATTGTATTTTAACATTAAATTACAGAGTTCTTTCACGAAATGTGAAAACCATACGTCTAATACTTCATTTGCAAATGCTCTATCAGTTGTCTCAAACTTCATCGTTCCTTCATTACCACAACAAATGCTTTCTGTTCCTGTTCTCTTCGATTTGATCTTCCCAACCTTCTACTTCTAAGGCATTTCACTTTTGATCAGTCTTCCATACTACTTATGTCAACATAAGTAGTATACACCACACTGTCACACATACGAAACCTAAAGTTGCGTGTTAAGTAGATCAACAGAAAATCAATCGCAACCTAATGTTATCCTCTGAAGAATTTGAGATGTTCTGAAGTTTCTATAGGAAAACAAAGGCCTTGACAGCTTACTTTCATCTGTTGGATTTGATCAATACACTGTTGTGAATTATCTTCATAAGCTTTGTATATGGAATTCAAAGCGTTTTGATTCATTTCATCTATAGAATAAATAATAAACGTAGTTAAGTTTAGTTTACACTTTTCGTAAACTAAATATGCTGTGTCATTTAAAACATCTTCACTTACACTGTCCATTCTCATTCGATATCTTTTGCTAACTTTCCTCACTTTTCTATCATATGCAGCACAACTCTCATTCAATATTTGGATTGTATGGTGCATTACCTCAATGCCTCAAATTCACACGTCTCTTTTCAACAGGTGTCGCCAATGATTGATTGATGTTTCCACTAACTACTAATATCAATCATCTAAGTCCGATCAACCAACGTCGTCCATACCACACTTGCTAGATACAAGAGCATCTGTTCCAAAATATCATAGTTAGCCACTTATTCAAACATAGTTAAATGTCACTTGGTTCGACTTGGTTTAATCGTATCGACACATATTTTATTAGTTTGTCACACAGTAGTTTTATGTATTACTTACGATGACATTATTTCCTTCAGTTTAAAGTTATCAGCCTTCAGGTCCAATTACAGGTTTGTACAGTTGAGGAATCCCAAAATTAAAATGAAAGAGCTATTCAGTGGCTTCACTGGGGGGGGGTCAAACCTAGGGCTGTCAGATCTTGAGAGCAGTACTTAATTTACAGACCATTTGGTTGACTTTCAATGATTTACATCTCTAATCCTAGTCAATTTGTGGTATTGCTCAACCATGTAAATGTTTGTATGTTGGTTTTTAATAGTTATCTAACTAAATTCAGTTCTGTAAGGTGGTTTGAGGTAACCGACAAGAAATTTCGGACCCTTGTTTTGTGCTAGTTCGGCATTCATCATTAAGGTATACCTATAATCTTGAGAGAATCGGCTCTCTCTCTCTCTAGCAAACTTGATCCTGTGTCACTCAGCTTCACAGCCTGAAACATTATCGCTGAGCTATTTGGACCGTGACTGACCTCCTTTAGAAATAATTTTTCACAACTGACCAATCTCTATTTGGTGACCATTGTCATGTTTGTCAAGTCTAGTATCAAATTCACCAGGGATCATCAGCACCTTTAAAATCACAATTACACTTTACTGACGAGTGGCAAATAGTATGAAATTTAGATCGAGCAGGATTTCTTGTCGATTATCTCCAATTACTACCTTACATCTTAACATACTGTATGATATGTTGAGTCACTTAGACTAGTCTCTATGTTGTAATTTGATCGATAAAATTCAATTAAAACTAAGAACTTGAAAGGTAACATACCCCATTCAGTAAATAACTGTTTGATTTTAATATTCCAATTTTCTAGAAATTCTTCCATATTATTTGATGGTACCAAATTTTCACTAGATAGAAAATTATTGTAAATATTTAATAATCTGTAAGATGATTAGCAATAACAAATAATTGTAATCAGAAAGAGGGTTTCATAGAGATTGTAGTAATTTAATAGTTGAATTCATGAGCCAATTGAAGCTACACCACCATGGAAAACCCGGAAGCACTGGACGGCCGTTTCGTCCTGTTGTGGGACCACAGCACTACGCATCCACGACCCCGCCCCGCGGGACTCGAACCCAGGACCTACCAGTCTCGCGCCAGGCGCTTAACCAGCTAGACCACTGAGACGGCATTCAATGATGTTAATATCTAACTTCAACTAATCCACGAAATTGAGCGACACATCCACCATTGTCATCACTGAGTCACTACCTCACAACTGACCCGGTTGAACTCCACTGGTCACTATTTTTTCCCTAAAACTCCTGGAAATACCTCTCGAATCCAGTCACTAGTGAGCATATGTTAATTATTATCAGAAGGGGCTTTGTGGAAATTATAGTAATTTCAATGGTTGAGATCATCAGTCAATTGAAGCTAGACCACCATGGAAAATCTGGAAGCACTGGACGGCGATTTCGTCCTATTGTAGGACTTCTCACCAGTGCGCATCCAAATTAAATTACTATAATATCTTAAAATCCTCTCTGATTATAATCATCATATGCTCACTAGTGACAGTCTCCAAGACGTATTTCCTGGAGTTCTAGTGACGTCACTGTATTTATAACAAAACCAGAATGTAGAAATATGTGCTTAAGTAAATATGAATGACACCTCTGTACTACCTGGTATTCTTATGAATGAAGGTTTATAAATTATATTATTAAAACTATTCACGTATTTGTTATATCCCAAAGAGAATAATGAATGGTAACTGCTGCGATCCATTTGTAGACTAATACTATACATACATTCTTATTGTATAATTGTCAAGTAGCTAAACTATTCATATTCTTGTTCTTCTTATTATAAGCTTTATATCGACCTATACACTATGATTATACGATTTACCATTCGAGAGTTATGCCTGGTCTATCAATTACAGTCTCCCACATTCACAGCCACTTTTGGCTAAATCTTGTACAAATGTGTATTTTCTATTTTGTGGTACGATGTGCTCTAATTGTTTCGTATATAAGCCACTTATGTTTGAAATACATGATTCATATCGTAGAGGCTGAGATTGGTGTTCTGGACTGAACAATTAGGGCTAGGCGGGAATCGATCACAATGGCGTCGGTGTATACACTCCCTGTCTTCCCTTAAACTAAGAGATTAAAATCGCTTCATATCTTTCTTTCTACGAACCAATTCTTTCTTCTTATACTATATCTCTATATGCAATCTTTCTCTTATATATTACCACCTTTGACCTAACCACTGCTATGAATCCGGTGTTCATCTTGTTGTGCTGATACGGTATGGCAACCTGAACCAATGCACATATGTGCCTGGTCCTACGTTGTAGCTGACTGACTGACTGAGGCGGGAATCAAGACCGATAAGGACTCTGGACTGCTGGTACGGTTTTATACATGATTGATCCAGTCGACAAGTTACTGTTCTCTAAATGGCAGTATCATTAGGTTTACATATTAGTAGGGCATTAAGCTACAAGATATAACAGTAGTTAGTTTTGAATATGATCGTCTTTTATGATGTCTGATGACATATTTAGTCAATCGGTTAGTCAAACACAACATAGAACATGACACATATGTACATCGACTGAATTTCCCAATACCCCATTGCCACAGCTAGATATAATTATCATTTGAAGATGAAATGATAGATGATTATAACCTGTAACCTGTTGGAGATGTTAGATCCCTAGAACTCACTTGGTAAATATCTTATTTTTTAAATTTTATTTTAAAAATTTGAATTTCCTGTTTTTGCTCTAAAAGCGCTCATTTTCATCTTGATGTGGTATTTCCCACTTAGGAGAATCTTAAACGATATTGGTTCGTTGTATCTTTCAGTACGCTATTTTGTAACGCGTCCGAATGAAAATTTTATGCTTTATATATACGGTTGATTTGTGCCTGTCGTTAATGCTCGTACTTCTGGCTGCTTGCAGAATATATTTCCCCATTCCAATCTTCGACTTTTCTCTCTAGTTATCAAGGCTGGGACGCATCAGAATAGCTAACTTATTGGTCTTTAGTCACAGAGTCTTTGTTCCGTTCGCAGACTAGGTGAACTCATAATCGCTTCAAACATATAGCATAAGCAAATATTTAAATATTTTACAAAATAAGATACTTACCATAATTCATCGATAAGATTATCTTTTCGCTTTTCAAATTCAGTTATGTTTGTTGTTAAATCATTTATCTTTATTTTGACATCATTAGGATACCGGAATTTCTCATCATTAAGACAAATTCTGTAGTAATAATAATAATAACAATAATGATATAATAACACTATTAATTATTTGTGGATGGTATTCATCACGAACTAATCTTAATCAGGGTAATTTAGGAAACTAAACAATACTGTATCGCTCTTTCATCCTAGTGTGAGAAATTTCAGTAGAGTGAATCTATGACCTGACCATAGATCGAACTTAAAGTACCTCTTAAATATTGAGATATATCACCTGAGGTTGACGAACCGTTTGTCACAATAATTATACAGATTTTAAACTGGTTGACTACATTTACCAATATTAGGTCAGATGAACAATCGATGATTTCACAGATTGATGCCATATTTCGATTTAGCCGCTCTTAGCTTTCTTTCAATGTACGCCTATGTCAACCAGAGGAGTAGTACATAGATCAAGATCCAAAATCATATCAACTAATTTGTTCAAGTCCCAAATTGAATGAAATGTATTCGACATATAATCAATGTTCAACTACAGACAATACATGTAGCGACTCGCCCAAGGAACTAATATACCTGGTTGATATCCACTGGTCACTGCTTCTCACTAGAACTCCGGGTAATACCTCTTGAAGCCAGTCAATAGTGAGCATATGTTCATTAATATGAGAAGGGGTTTTTTGTGGATATTATAGTAATTTTAAGTGTTGAATCCATGAGTCATTTGGAGCTAGACCACAATGACCGTTTCGTTCCAGTATGGTATTCTTCAGCGGCGCACATCCACGATCCCGCCCTGCAGGATTCGAACCCAGAACCTGTCGCTGAAGTTCGTGGATTAGTTAAAGTTGGACATTAATACCGTTAGATACCAACTCAGTGATCTAGATGTTAAGCGTTCGCGTGCGAAACCTATAGTTCCTGGGTTCGAATCTCGCTGGGCGGGATCGTGGATGAAAAAAATCGCTTACAAGTAATTATTAACATGCATATTGTTTTGAATGGACATTGTATTCATTGAGATGAATGATTTAATCATGAAGGTTTTATTGTTTATTTTTTCCCAAAAATACCATTAGTTTCATAACAAAACTAGTCAACTTACAGTGCACGTAACTGTAGTTAACAAGAACACCAGTGGGGACAATCGAATGTATTTGACACAAAATTGCAGGACTTGTTAATAAAATCTAACAATCAAATAATAAATACGTAATTTCCGAAACGTCCATCAATTGTAATCACAATTGATTGATTACTGGGTGGCGATCAATGTCATGCGTGTCTAGTCCTTACTAGTGCAGATCGAATGCTATCGATCATGTTGCAATGTGACCACCAGTCTAGGTGACTCGACACTGTGGGCGCTATATATTGAGATTAGATGGTGGTTGGAGGTAGTCTACAGGAGACCCTGGACCCGGGTTTCCTGTCGACTACCTCCAACCACCATCTAGTCCATCAATTGTCTCATAATGACTAAGACTTCATTGTTCTTTCATTTTCATACAAATTGCATTCTGTTTCCATTCTTTATTATTCGATCCTCTTGTCTCTCTCTCGTGTTCACGACTAACATCATCTACTACTTATGTCAATATAAGTAGCACACACCACATAACAACATATCCAAAATCCCTACTTTTCAGCCAGAATTATTATATATTCTTTCACCAAGAATATCATCATCATCAACAACAATAACAACAACAGAAAAAATGGATAATTATCATCATTTTACCGAAAATTATGTATAGCTTCATTGATATTTATGATTTGCCAACGATTACGTTGTTCAGACCATGTAAGATTAGTAAAACGATGATGCATTAATTCAGCAAGATGAAGATTTTTAATTAGATTAGCTAATTCACGACGATTTTCCAATAATTCAATATCAATTGTCTAAATATTGAATTGAATTGACAATAATTAAAAAATAAATATTTATGTATTTTAAATGATTAAATTCATGAAACGATCTAATCTAAATAATCATTGAAAACATGGGAGAACTGGACGGTCTTTACGTCTTAGTATAAGATTCCACAATAGGGCACATTCATTTAGGACTCGAACAAGTTCATTAGTTAAAAGAAAACGGTGAGACTCTAATTTATGGACGAGCCAATCAGAGGCGTTTTAGATATTCCAAGGTTACAGAGCCAACTTCAGTGCTTCATGCTAATGTACGATCGGTCCACAGGGAATTTTGTACAAAACGTGATAATTGAGCGTCTATAACAAATAAAACAGCGAGACTATAATTTGTGAACGAATCAATCAGGTATAAGATAATAGATCTCGGATTTTAACGCGAAAGCCTTTCATCCATTTGACCAAATAAATTTCTGGCATCATAGCTGATGTCAGTTCGTGATGAAAACCCCATATATAATTCCTTACTAAGGCAAATTACGACAATTATTCCGAACTAGATAATAAAAGCACCATTAACACTGGCTGCAGCCAGGTACTACAATATATACGGATGATTGGAGAGCGTACAGACTCCTACATAGGTTTGATTATGTGTATAGTGTTATCCGAAAGTGGCATTTTGTGCACTCAACAACCGGAGTGCGCTTTAGCAATATTGAAGCTATGTGGTCGAGGCTGAAAGAGTTTTTGAGACTTTATCATGGATCCAGAGACCGACTATTCTGTAGACATATGGATGATTTCCGCTACTGCATGCATTACAAGTTTAGAACCTCTGAACCTCTTTCTAACCTTGACAAGCTTTTGAACCATGTATAAGAAGTGTATCCACTTTATTTCCATGGTTTTGTATAATATATTTTTACTCTATACTGACTGTTTGCTGATTGGCTAATATTTCTCAAGGTTACTGAAGATTCGTTCAAAGGTGGTCCATAAATTAGAGTCTCGCCAAAAAACCTCCTCAGTGTTTTTTTTTGAGAAATTCCCATTATAAATATAGAAAATCACTGATCATGTTTTCGTTATCCTAATTAGGCAATGATCAAATTTGTTATGAATTTTAGAATACATTCTAAAAACTCCTAGAATGTCCAGCGCTTTAACTGGGTTGATGAATATATGGTGGACTCATCTGGGGGAGTTGGAAAACTCTCATTCCAAACCAATGGTTCACATGGGCTCCAGGATCGTAAGGATACAAGTGACATATAAACCTATTGTTTGTCATAGAATTGCACCTTCCTACGTTGCTCCAATGCCTTGTGAACTAAACCTTTAGATCAAAGGCTCCAGTTGTGGCCGCCTAAGAAAACCACCTGGTTCGGTTTGGGGACTTGTGCCGTATCACAGCCCTCACACAAATCAACTGACTTGTGTGGTGCACACCAGAGTCATACACGGTCCTATAAATACCCTTATTTTTTGTACTGTTAAATTTTCATAATTAAGGTTTACTATGAACAAATGATGATTGCAAATATAGAAAGAGCTGAACTACCCTAATACAATCAATAATGGAAGATATCATACAACATTCGATCATTAACATATCAAGAAGATGAACTATAAGGAAAACTTGATATATATTCAAAACAGAACAAGTTGAATAAAACAAAGTGATATAACTCCTTCTAAAGCTTACATGAAATAAATGAATTAAAACCAATGAAAATCAATCAGAAGTAACCGAAAGTCATACGAAGAATTGATTTCAAAAAAAGAGTAATTAAGATTATCATTTCTAATAATCTTAGTAAACATCTTAGTCTATTCTTTCCAAATTTTGTTTTTATGTTCTGGGTTCAAGAGTGGAAATTGTCTAGGAGTTAGGAAGTAGTCGCACGGATTCGAAAAGCTCGGTTGGCTTTTACCAACTTACGTCACCTATGAAGAAGGCGAGATATTCGTCTATCAAATAAACGACGAGTATACTGCGCGCCAGTCCGTTCTGTTTTAATTTACGACTGTGAAACATGGCCATTAAGGGTAGAAGACACGCGTAAGCTACTAGTATTTGATCACAGATGCCTTAGAAATATTGCCAGGGTCTATTGGGATCACCGGGTAAATAATAGTGAGGTTAGGCACAGGGTATTAGGGAGTGATGATGGTAAATCAGTTGATGAGGTTGTGAATCTTCATCGACTGAGATGGTCGGTTCACGTGTTACGTATGTCTGAACACCGAAAACCGCGACGCGCAATGCTGATTAGTGTTGGGAATGGTTGGGAGAAAATTAGGGGTGGTCAAACCAAAACGTGGCGTCAGTGCTTGAAGACACTAATTTCTAGTCTGAGCCATGTTGGTAGATGCAGACTACTTGCTTGGGGTCCGTGTGACTATCGTAACCAATGTTTGGAGACTTTGGATGTCATGGCTCCGAATCGATCACAATGGCGTCGGTGTATACACTCACTATCTCCCCTTAAATTATGAGATTAAAATCGCTTCACATCTTTCTTTCTACGAACTAATTCTTTCTTCCTGTACTATATCCTTATATGCAATCTTTCGTTTATATATTACCACCATTGACTTAACCACTCCTATGAATCCGGTGTTGTACTAATGAGTGAGGTATTGCAACTTGGACCGATGCATATATGTGCCTGGTCCTACGTTGTAGCTGACTAACTGAAGTAAGTGTTGTAGAATGCGGCTTATCAAATTACTAAACAGACATATCCTATTGATATTCAGACTCAACTTGATTATTAGTAACTCACTAGCTAATTAGTGAAACTTGATAGTATCAAATAACATATTGTTTATTCCTTAGTGGTAATTAAATAAAATTTTGTAATTAGTATAGGGTTGTGGAGATTATTAAGTTTTTGATTGAGATCATGAATTGATTGATGTTAGATCACCATTGAAAGCCTGGAAGCACTGGACGGCTATTTCACCCTATTATGAAACTCCTCAGCAGTGCACATCCATGATCCCGCTCCTCAGGATTCAGACCCAGGGTGCGCGCGAAACTGAAGACCATGGATTCGAGTCCGTTTGATGCAGGATTGTAGATGTGCACTGTTGAAGAGTTCTATACTGGGACGAAACGGCTGTCCAGTACTTCCAGGTTTAGCATGGTGGTCTAGTTTCAACTAACTCATAATCTCAACTATTGAAAATATCTACATATACTTAAACCATATTCATAAATGTTGATGTTCTATCTCTGTAGATAAGTGTCAACAAACTATATTTTTATTCCTACAGAAATTGACATAATCCTCAATGAGATTCGATCTCTTACATCATATACATGCAAACTTTCAATGTTTAACTTGATATTATATAGAAACAAACTGTACTTATTACGTAATTCAAATCAATTTCAATGCCTAACAACAAACTCACAAATATTTCTTTCTGTAATACAATTTGTAATTCATTTGGTGTTAAATGTGAATATTTACTTAAATAATCTGTCAATTCATGAAATTCCTGTTTTATCTAAACAACAACAACAAAAAAAAAAGGCAAAAAGAAAATATTGAAGAAACCAGTTATACTAAGATATAATTATAACGGTACTGGTATGGTAGTGAACGAGGACACAGAAAGGGGACAATCGAATGTATTTGAATAGGAAATTACAGAATCACTCAGTAAAATCTGAGAACCATACAGTAAATACTTCATTTGTAAAGTGTCAATCAATTGTCTCAGACTTCATTGTTGTTTTGTTTCCACACCAATTATTTTCTGTTCTGGTTCTCTTTTCTTCAAACTTCTTAACGTTCTACCGCCAGACATTTCACTTTCTATTGATGATACACACTACTTATGTTTATCGACATCAATAATACAAACCACTACATTGCGAAGTGATGCATGGGGGACAGATGACAGATACATTCCAAGCGAGGGCTGGAGTCAGACAAGGCTGCTTACTCTCGCTCTTTCTCTTTCTTCTGATAGTCGACTGGATTATGAAGACCTCCACATCTGAGTTGAAGCACAGAATACAATCGGCAGCTTGGATACGGATAGATGATCTGGACTTATCAAATGACGAAGGTCTTCTATTCCATACACACCAACAAATGCAAATCAAAACAACTAGTGTAGCGGAAGCCTCTGAAGCAGCAAACTTCAACATGCACAAGAGAAAAACCAATATCTTCAATTGTAACACGAACAACACCAACCCAATCACACTTGATGGGGAAACTTTGAAAGAGGTGGAAACTTTCACGTACCAGAACAGCATCATCGGTGAACAAAGAGTATTGGATGCAGACGTAAAGGCATGGATTGGAAAAATAAGTGCAGCATTCCTACAGCTGGTGGTCAGCCTTTGATCGTCTACGAGGGGTATTAAGTGTAGGAACGTAACAACTTATTTCGCGATGTGTTAACATTGTTATAGAACAGAGTCTTGACTCATAGATTTCAGTTTCGTTAGGCGTGAAATGGTGTTTATGAATGGTGTTATTTTATTATGTAAGAAAGCCTTACCTTTTGATTAAGGATTTTGTCCTTAATTACCGTCCATTCCAGAGTTTGAATCAATAATCTGGTATTGTGAGTAGTTATCACTCAGTCACAATTTATCATAGTATAGTCACTAATTGATCCGGGATAGTATTCACTCATTTTGATAATATAAAACTAGTCCATCAAACACCTTTCCCATAATACTGTGGCATTTTTGACATGAAGCTGAGTAACACAACTATTGGTAAATTATCTTCATTGGTAACGGTTCAAATTATCCAGTTGTTTATATTTTGACTGAAATTTAATTGTTATTATTTGGAATATGTGCATCCTGTGCGGATCGCTTCGATATAATCGTTATGACAGAAGTCAATATGAAATAGATAGGATGTGGTCAGCAGTGGAATCCAGAAAGTGCGTCATTTCGTTCTATTTAGGATTCGTCAAGTGGATCAACCTGTATCCGAGAGCGAGTTGATACTCAATCTAGGACTTGGACCTTAACAAATTATTCACTCGACTACTGATTCCAAACAACCACTTACTTGTGCAACGGGTGTTTGATGAGAAAGACACTGGGTTCAAGTTCCGGAGATAGCATCAATTCATCAAGACAAAGATAGATCCAGATGATGAATCCCAAATGGAAAGAAACACTCGTCCTAGATTCCACTGCTGACCACATTCCATTTATTCTGTGTTTTATTCACTTAGTTACAGAAAAATGTCATGAACCAACTAACTATCAAATAAGTATTTTTCTAGTTTACACTACAAATCGATTATAAGTAGACGATTGTATAAACTGATTTTCAAGCTTAATAATTTCCCTATCTCTTCTCTTTCTGATATATTATCAGTCTATTCAAACTATAATTAATGAATTGTAATTGAAAGCTGCAATCAATTGGCTAAAAGACATTTTTAAGTTATCACTTCATAATAAAGTAAAAGAATGCCCTGCGAATGCCCTGGTACGGCCGAGAGTGGGGAGAGTCCGCTCTCCCTCTCCAAATGCTTTCACATAGCCACGCGTATATAGCCTCTGCCAGGGAATTCCTGCTCACTGCCTTCTCGTGACGGGGGTGTTGTTTACGAAAATGAGAGGACGAAAAGCGAATGTCCGGCGCTTTAACCGGATTTCAAACCAATGGTGCAAATGGGCTCCAGTATCCTTAGGGAACGAATGACGTATGAACCGATCGTTGGTCACCGGTTACCATGGGACTGCATCACCTCACGATGCTCCACTACCTTGTGGATCAGACCTTCAGGTCGAAGGCTCGGGAAGTGGTCCCCTAAGAAAACCACTTGCTTCGGTTTGGGCACCCGGGCAGTATCACAGCCTTCATACATATCGAATGAGATTTGTGTGGTGGATATGTATTTGGTGCCTCCTTGTACCAATATCTATGTGTTGAAATAAATAAATAATAAATAAAGAATATACTACTGAAATATATATATAGTAGTGGTCGTAGTAGTGGTAGTAGTAGTCGTAGTAGTAAAATATATTATTATTAATGATAATTATATCTCACTCAACTTGATTAATCCGTTTATTTTCAATTGAATATAATTGATTTTCTAAATGATTAATTTCATTTCTACGTTGAATATATTCATGATCAACTTGATTCCATTTACAGTCTAAATCAGATATTTCCAGGTCCAATAAATGCTGAAATAATAATGATAATAATAATAATAATACATATTGAAAAGAGCACGAACAAAGATTCCCAACAGAATATCATCAACTCATTATATTACGTTGGGTGGCTTAACAATAGGTAGTCTATTAGATCCATTTATGGCAGATACACGGTACTTAAACGAGTGATAAGGTGAGACAGCGGAATACTCTAGATATGTTGATAACATGTTTATTATCTGTTAGAATAAACAGAATACAATTCACCTGTTAGAACTCTTAATATACAGTTAACTATGGAAAACGAACAGAATGGCATGTTCCACATTCTTCATGTTGCCATAAAACGTAGGGGAGAGGGGACAGTTCAACGTTTGGTTTATCGAAAAAGTACTTGAAATGGCCTTTACCTGAATTTCAATAGGTTTTGTCCAATCAGTTACAAGGAAGCATTGGTTAAAACATAATTTTATAGGGTAGAAAGGATATGTACCACCAACAAACTGGAAGAAGAACTCTGAGAAATGCTTAAGAGACAATTGTTACCCACAGAAATTTATTGACAAATATAAAAAACCTAAAGAAAACAAAACGGAAGTGATTACTGTCAATAAGAAACCAATATCTATAAATCTCAACTTTAAAGATGATGATGTTGCAAACACAATCATCAGGAGGCTGAACACTGCACTAGCCAGAACTTACCCAGCAGTCAAACTATTAATTCTGTATAAAACAACATGTTTAATAACTTAACCAAAGGTTGACAAGCAGCCCTTTCATATTACCGCCAACTGTACTCATGAATTTACATGTACCTGCCAAAGCAGCTACACTGGCCGAACAGAAAGAAGGGTATGTCTTAAATTTTTTGAGAATGTTCCAAAAAGCCTCAGAACAAGAGAAAGAAAAAGTTTGAACAGTGTAATTACCAAATATCTCCTGGATACAGGATATCAGATCGACAACTGGCAATATTTCAAGGTGACTAATAAACATTCAGGCTCCAGTCTTTTGAAGCCGTTGCTATCAGGCATCAAAATCCTGATTAGTGTGTTCAAAAGGAAATGGTTATTAATCTTTCCTTGCCTTTGGTGACAAATATTCCTCCGTTGCATCTTAAACATCGTTTTTACTCTTCCACATTAGTCATCTTATTTTATTCACTGAGCTTTACTCATTTTATTCCCATCACTGTTTACTCATTATGTAATCACTTGTATTCTGGCCGTTCAAACTGTTGTCACAATCAAAGTTGTAGAATGTTCTTTCACATAAGGTAAGTATATATTTACAATATTCAGTTTAATAAATTTATTTACACCCTTGCTACACTATACTAATATGTCTTTAATATAACTTCCAACTGAACACTTTCATGTAAGTAGGTTCTTAAATATCACAGATTGTAAGCAGCTGATGAGATCCGACGAAATCAAATGAATTCATACTATTCTGCAAGAATCTTTGTTCTTGCTCTTTTCAAAACGATCAAGGGAACTCTATGTGTATGAAATAATATATATGATAAACTTTCCAAATGTACCAACTCAAATGTGATGTAAGAAAAACTGATACAAAGGATATTTCACTAAGAAATGCATATGGCACTTATTTGATAAGTGTTACACTCTTTTAATTTGGTGGTTTAAAATTAATGAGCTTATGTTACCGCTTTCATTGTTGCTTAGAAGTAAAGCATTAAATTAGTGTATAGACGCTGATAGTGTTATGCAGAATAACAATGAAGGTTTTTACAGTGGAAGGTATGCAAATTAGATAACACAATAAAAGAAACCAGCTGAAGTACAAATCTTCTCCATCATTTCAAAATGAAAAATAAAACGTGAATGATAAAGGTGGAATGATTTTCCTTTTAATTGTACATCGAAAGAGGATACGAAGACGTTTAAAATGACAAGTTGGAATAGACCAATGTAAATTCTGATCTACGTCAATGACTGAGCGGAAAAAGTGAAGAGGTAATTAATTTATGACATGAATGCGGAGTATAAAGAAAGTTGCATTAGATTAACGTTTGCTAGTGCATTAAGACTTCCTGATTGGGGTCCTAGAGACAATACAAAACACCGAAAATTAAAGCCAGTCTCAATCGTGCTATAGCTTTCTTCATCGTTCTTTACAAAAACCAGAGGAACTCCTTCAATTGAAATAAATCTTCCTGGATATTTGTTCTAAATTTAACTGTCACTTTTATGATAAACTAGTCTTGATTACGTATTTTTAGTTATTTGTGCAATTCTGGATTATATTCGCTATCTTCCATCTATCTCTTCATAATTTCATTCTTTTATTCGTTAATCTTGATCGTCTTAACAGTTCTCATTGGTTGGTGGTTGAGACAAGATTTTGAGATAGTGGAGAAGATCTGTATCTCAGGTGGAAGATTTTGATAGGGTTTTGTTCTTTGAACCGGATGGTTTGGTCGTAGAGAAGGTAGACGTTTGTGCTGATGATGTTGTTCAGAAGAACAATGAAAGCTTCACGACCAAACCATCCAACTCAGAGAACAAAACTCCATCAACAATGAAACAAGATTGAAATAGATATCATAATCCCTCTGCTAACTTTCGATTTTCCATGATTAATCTAATACTTCTTTTATCATTTGATTTTAATTATGTATGCTAATAGTTAGAGTCTTGTTCAGTTTAAAAGGCTCACTTTATTCCTGGTATAACAAAAGAATTAGAACACTTTCTTATTTTCATAATATATTACTGTAATATGATTATAGAACTATATTCTGAAATTCTCCTATCACCAGATTGGATATTCGATCGATACGCTATACATGGACTGAATCACGTCATATAGGATACACGACTCGTGATCAAAAATAGAAAACTAGAATACAGACTAGATAATACTTTACCCAATACAATTACAAGCAGACGTAAATCAATACGTCCAGGGTACAAACCAATAATTGGAAAAGAATCACATATTAAATGGTTAGTAATCTGTCCACGCTTAGCGTTTAATTGAACCTTAATTCGATCAACTGCATATCACTTCCAAATAAAGTGCTTAATTCATTTAAACTAATAGGTGATATTCTCACTTGTAAATTAATCCTTGTTTAATTATCTGAACAGTGTATTGTCGTTTTCGACTGTTTGTAGTTCTGGGGAGCACCTAACACCAACGTACAATCAACAATTAGAGATTCATCAATTTACAATGGTCAATTTGATTCCCATAATAAAGCTATAGTTTCAGATATATCTTGTTATTTGGTTTCGGTATTTCACAAGTAAATATGGTATTGCGTAAGATTTCCAGGATAATAATTCTATAAAATTACAGTTTTATACCAACTATCTGATATGAAATCAGTTTTTTTCTTCAAAATCAGGGCAATTATTTCAAGTCTATACACTTCCTGAGAACAAACATATTGTAAGTCAAGATTAACTTGACCTGAAGACAAGGAGTTGCATCTAAAACACAAGATCTGAAGATTATGTTCCAAAAACCATAGAGATTAATTGTTTTTGGTCCATCCTGAATAACTACCTTCTCGAGTTTGTATGGATTCACATGTCAGCCAGTCAGTCAGTCAGCTATAAAGCAGGACCAGGCACATATGTGCATCGGTCCAAGTTGCCATACCTCATTAGCACAACAAGAAGTAGTTAATTCAGTGGTGGTGATATATAAAAGAAAGATTGCATATAAGAACATAGTACAGGAAGAAAGAATTAGTTCGTAGAAAGAAAGATATGAAGCGATTTTAATCTCATAGTTTAAAGGAAGACAGCCATTAAGACCACAAATTCACTAGTAAATTTGCTTTGATAAATATATACATCAATGTATAATCTATAAAACATAATGATTATTCAGGACTACAGGAGACAAAATGATGGTTACTAAACAGGAATCAAATAATGTTAACAATCACATAATACCAACCTATCATATTTCGAATATAATCTACAACTTACTTCATCAGATTGATTTGCATTTAATATTTGATTTTGTCTTTCCCAGCTAGTATTTAATAAGTCAGCAGTAGTTTCACAACATTCTTTTACTTGATTTTCAATATCCTAAAATAAAACAAAAGAAATTTTGTGGTTCTCAACCGTGATCTCTTTGTTGATGAATGTTAATGTAAACTTTTAGTGTTCATGTGAAGCAATAAAAGGTTTGCAAACAATCGCACACCTTGTTTATAGTTTTCATGCAGTACATTCACATATGCCCACGATGTTTTTCTACATACAAACGCCGGTTTAATCGCTACTATCAGAGCACATTAAAAACATATCTGGAAATTTTTGCATAATTGAATAAATACATACATTTGTAGTGATCTGCTTTTATGACGAGAATGCGATTGGTGTAATGGAAACATTTATTATTATGGCCAACTGCACCAATGATTGTTTTACTGTACCTTTTTATTTAATTGTATCAAAATACATACTTTTCCGTCGTGCATGACCTTGAACTTACTCATGTACGCATGGTAGTCTCGCTTGTAAACTTTGGCACGATCCCGGTATTAGTTCGATCCCACAAGATCACCAACAAATACATCCTAACTACAATCTACAACTGTCCTACTAATAGTTATCCTGCGGAGGGATTTAATCTGGTAATTGGCACGTAATTAATCTGTAGTGGTGACCATAGTCAACTGAGACCCCACATTATCACATATTATCATTGCTTATTCTAAAATATTGAACTAAATTTAGAGAAACCAAATGATTCACAAACGTTTTATGGGTATCGTTTAACGACATTTTCAACTGTTTTAAAAGACAGAAAAAATTACCAAAGATAAAGATTGGATTGGTAACAAAAGCCAATTGCTTTTTAAATACAAAACGTTGGCGCAAGCAAAGTGAAGGTCTATGTTGACAAGTAATGGAAAAAGTGAGGATGATCAGAAATTCATGGTGTTTTACACTTTCTGTTAGTATCCGCATAAAACTACACAAGGACTAGTATAGTTTGAAAAAAATAAATATAAAGAAGTAGAATGGAACTGATTGGCTGACAGAAACAATATCTTACTTGGCTAATTTCTGAAAGCTTTTCATGCCATTGTCTCAACCGGTCCTTATGTTTTTCTTTTCGACGAGAGGTTAAACGTTGTAGTATGTTTGTGGAATCACACTTTTGTTGTGATACCGTGCATTTATCAGCAACTAATGGTGGTAAAACAAGCTGATAATCTGATTCCAATAAAATAGGATCAACTGAAAAAGGCAGATTTTGAACAACGATATGTTCTTCATAATGGGGAATCTTAGTGAACGCCTGAGAAATTAGTGACAAAAGAAAAAGTAGTGGTTTACGTGAGTACATTAATTAGGTATATCCTTTATGTTTCTGGCTAAAGTTACCGATAACAAGCTTTTACATTGACTATGGTAAGAAGGCAAATATTGATAAGACTCAATTTCATTGGAACCGGAACATTTAGTCCATATATTCATCCAAGAAGTGGGTAAACAAGCAATAAATAGAACTGCGACCAAAAACCTTTTCATGATCCTAAATGCTGGCTTGTCGTGACATGAAAGCTCAAATAGTGTCATTGTAAGCACTAGTATGTGAATCTATGTAATTCGTTGGGAAAATATTTATGTTTTCCTCCTAGCGTTTAAAAATGTGACTCGTCTTCAGTACATAAATTTTATCATTGTCATTTTTTATCGATTTTTCGAAACTGTATTTACTTTTGTATTAATAACCGCGATTATTGCAAATAACACACACCGAATATTTCAATTTGCAGCTTACTGAAGCTTTATAATCAAACCGAGCATAAAGTATGTCTAAGTTGACACTTATGGTAGATAGTGTCTAAAAATATCCAGGTTAAAACCGTTTATAAACATGTATTCCCAACGAACTGATTAAGGTTGACTTATTCCATACAAATCTGACTGGTGCTAAATTATAAAAGAAGGATTATCCCATATATTTAAGTGCGTTCTCACTAGTCTTACAAAATAAAAATGGCTTCACAAAGTTACATAACGTTGAAATAAACCTTTATGAAAAGTAAGCAGTGTCATTAGATTCATGTGAAAGAACTTCATTCCCCACCTTACTATATTTTGTATCACAAATTGTGTTTTACTGATGCCTAAATTATACGAACAATAACGTTATCTCCACCCGATCTGCAACTGTGAATGCCGACATCAAAATAGATTATAACGCCTCACTTGAATGGTACTAAAGAGGTAACCATAGGCTGAGAGTTCTTCTTCGATTTAGGAACAAAGCCCTTTTTGTTAGTTAATAAATCATATATAATTCACTGTGTGACGACAGTCACAGATTCAGATTCAGATTCAGATTTCAGATTTGTGTAGTAAGGACAGAAGGCCTACGGCCTATGTTATTCCTTTTCTAGTATGCTTCTGTGAGTGTCCAGTCTTCTCTTGAAAGAGTCAATTGAAGGTGCGGATACCACTGCTTCAGGCAGCAGGTTCCAAGTATTGATGACTCGGTGTGAAAACCTGTATGCCAGAGGTATTTTGTTCGTTCTTGGCTTTTCTACTCGCCTACTATGTCCTCTGAGGTGTCCCGATCTAGTGGGAAGAAAGAGAGAGAATAAGTTAGGTCCGAAATCATTTCTCAGTATTCTGTACATCAATATTAGATCTCCCCTTAGTCTGCGATAGGACAGAGTAAAGAGGTTCAGTTTTTCAAGCCGCTCTTCATATGATAAACCCCGGAGTTCCGGAATCGCACGCGTAGCTGCCCTCTGTACCTTTTCTAGTATGTCTGAGTCACCTTTTAAACAGGGGCTTGCAGCCTGAACACAGTTCTCTAACTTAGTTCTCACTAAGGATGTGTATAATGTGGTGAACATGGTAGTATCAAGCTTAGTGAATGTCCTTTTTAAAGCCCAGAGGGTTCGAAACCCCTTAACTGCGACCTCCCGGCAATGGGCCGTCGTCTTAAGATCATTTCTCACTGTCACCCCTAGGTCCTTATGAGACCGGACTACGGGTAATGACACATCTCCTATGTTGTACGTATTAACCTTTGAATCCCCCAAGTGCATGTAGACACACTTTTCCGAGTTGATAGGCATTAGCCACTCTTTAGACCAGTTTATCATATTATTTAAGTCCGCCTGAAGAGTAAATGTGTCTGTGTCTCCAGTTATTACTCGCCAAATTTTTACATCGTCAGCGTATAATAACATTGGAGACTGTACTATACTTGTAAGATCATTAACGTACATTATAAAAAGTAAAGGACCTAGGACGGAACCTTGGGGTACTCCACTAAGTACTGGTCTCCAGATGGAGCACTTGGAATTTATTCTTACTTTTTGCCTACGACCTACTAGGAAATCCTTAATCCATTTTAAAAGAGGTCCGGCAATACCAAGGTTTGCCAACTTCAATAGCAGTCTATTAGTTGGCACCTTGTCAAAAGCCTTACTGAAGTCTATGTAGACAACATCCACTGAGTTTCCGTTGTCTAGCGCATTAATCCAGAGCTCCCTAGCTATAAGGAGGTTCGTTGTACAGGATAGACCCTTTCTAAAACCATGCTGTGCCATGTTCAGCAAGTTATTGGTTTCCATAAATGCTGTTATGGTCCGTTTGATTATCCTTTCCAGTATTTTAATAACAACACTGGTGAGGCTTACGGGTCTGTAATTTGATGGAACTTGTCGTAGACCAGTTTTATGTATGGGAGTGACGATTGCGTCCTTCCAGTCCATAGGTAACACACCTTGGTCAAGTGACATTTTGAATATCACAGTCAGTGGGGCTGCGATATATTCGGCAATATGTCTCAAGATTTTAGGGTGTAGTTCATCTGGTCCTGTTGACTTCTCCATGTTTAGGGTGCTAAGAGCCTTAAGCACATCGTTTTGGTCGAAGTCCACGGTGAGCAGCTGGTTTGTTGACTCTGTAATTGGGTCTGGTTCTTTCTCTAGAGGAGGTTCCTGAGTGAAAACTGCCCCAAAGTAGTCAGCCATAATCTCAGCTTTTTCATGATCTTCCTCTATCATTTCAGATTCACTTCCTACTTTAATTAGGTTGGGAATCCAGTGATGAGTCCTTGTTCTGTAGTTTATGTACGAGAATATCCTCTTGGGCTGCTTGAGAGCAGATTCTGCCAGCTGCATTTCGTATTTTCTTTGCGCTTCCCGAATTTTCGTTATACACACGTTTCTTATCGATCTGTAGTGTTCCATCGTATCTGCTGTGCCAAGGCGGATGGCAACATCCCAGCATTTCTTCTTTTGTCTTAGTAAGCGTCGAATATCCCGCCCTAACCAGGGATGTCCGTGCTTCTTTTTCTTTGGGACAGTCCAGGGTATATATGGTTGAGTTACCCGATTGTATAACTGTCTGAATAGAGTCCATGCCTCTTGTACTGATGCCTTTGAGTCAATTTCCCAGTTCTCAGCCGATGCTGCGGAGTCAATTGCCTGCATATCTGCCTTCCATATGTTAGGACGGGCCGGCGCAATTGTTTGAGAAGCAATTTCAGCCATGAATTTGAATAAGATGACTGCATGGTCACTTCTCCCAAGTGGTGGGAGAAAAGCCGTTTGACCAACGTCCTCACCGTGTGTGAAGACTAAATCTAAAAGAGAGGAAGAGTTTCTTAAGTCGTATCTTGTGGGATCTCTAATGTGTTGGAATAATGCTAGTCCAATCGAGGTTTCTAACAGTTTGGAGTCGAACGACGATATAGATGACTCTACTTCTAAGTTAACCCAGTTTATATATGGTGCATTAAAGTCGCCTACTACAAGGCTTTTACCGTTGTTACACCAGGACTTAAGTTTACTGAGGAGAAAATCGTCTGCTACACATTCTGGACTGCGATAAACTACAACTAATTCAATATCTTGCCTTCGGCATTTCAACTTACATCTCACCAGTTCACATGTCCCTGAAACATGTGCTACTGTCTCAGCTAATCTTATGGTTAGGGTACTTTTCGTGTACACAATAACCCCGCCTCCCCTTCGGTTTAATCTATCAGCCCTAGTGGTTATGAAACCAGTCAATTGGATTTCACTATCTAATACTTCTGACGTTAACCAAGTTTCCGAGACAGCGATAACGTCCGGTTTTTCTTTATCCACCACTGACTTCAGCTCCGCCATTTTATTTAGTAGGCTGCGAGCATTTGTGTAGCACACTTTTAAGTCTGTGGAGAGCTTTCCCTTGCCACCCAGAGTGGCTTGGGGATCGTTTTGCTCCGAACTTTTACAATCTGAAAACCCTTAAGAACGAGGTTTCTTTCACCGTTTCGGCGACGCTCGTTTATTTCCGCTTCTGCAGCCCTTCTCTTAATACGATCAGCTAGGCTGAGGTCCTCACGGACATATATTCCGGACCCAATCAGTTTACGTGAATTACTTAGAACCAGGTTCCTTTCTTCCACCGTGTTGAATGTAACCTTTAGGAGGCGGTTTTTCTGAGGACTTTCGGAATCCACCTTTTTTCCTATTCTATAAAGCTTACAAATACTAACTCCTGAAACTGTATCTGGGAGTAGTTTACTTAATGATGTCTTAATATGATTAAGATCATGTTCAAATCTTGTCTTTGGTTCAGTGTCTGAAGATTCTCTTATCTTATGAAAAATGACTGATCTCTCAGAGAGATCTATCTTTTCACGCGGTGAGGATTTTTCTTCTGATAAAGTCCCTTCCAATGTCTTGCTGACCAGCTGCGTTTTGCCTACAGCCTTTTTCTTCTTATTTTTTTTTCTTCTTACCGGAGTCCATTTGTCACCACTCAGAACAGCCACACCTGGACTATGTGGAACGGTGATAGTTTTATCCTGATCTTCTATTTCGACTAGAGGTGTATGACTGCCGATGTCAATATCAGGCGACACTTCATTTCTCGTTAATGTCAACGGAGATTTCACAATCCCGTCAACCGCAGTCAGGTGTTTAATGGGTCTAGTAACAGCACTTACTACACTGACACATTCTTCATCGTCAGTACTCCTGTTATCAGTGCTTCCGCCATCGTTTTTCTTGCAGGCCAAAGCCAATAGGCCCATAGCCTCCTGTATTAGTACCTTTTTATCCGTACAGCAGAACACACAAAGCCAATGCGAGTTAGGCTTCGAGCATCTTTTGTAAGCCGTCGGACTTAGTCGTGTACACATTTTGTGATACCACTTTTTACAGTCGTCACACTGCATTCCCTCCTCAACGGAGAACAAACAATTTGGTTGCCCACATTTGTGAGTCTTACCAACCATTGTAATTCGATTTAAAAGGTTTAAAAAACAAAAACGATAACAATGTGAACAAAAGTCTTAGTCAAGGACTAAAAACAGGTACCCAGGACAAAATGTAGCAAAAAATTTCAAACTTTAACCAAAGAACTCTTAGTTAAAGTAGACCAAGAATGCTTTTTAGTGCAATAAGTACCAAAAGCAAGTGTAATCACAACAAGTACAAAAATCACTGCCCTTTTTGAAATTCCACATTAATAAATAGTTTTGAATATCGAATGCCGTAACAGTTTATTTGCTAATGGTACAAGGAATGAATTACGAAAAACACTTTAAAACCACCTATTTAACTACTATTCTAGCAAAAAACTTTAGGGCTTTTAAAAACTTATCTAAAATATACTCTAGTCCATTATTTCTTGAAGACCTATTGATGAAATGATCACTGACACATTATTTGTTTATCAACTAACCGTAGTCAACAACTTTACTTGGCTCATTCTGCACGCTTGTAAGCTTCTGTAATGAAAATAATCACTAGTTATTAGAAGTTTTAAAAAGCCGGAATTTCGACAACCCGCTGCAGAAAGTACTATGACAACGATGAGTGTTCAGCAGATCATGGATGTCGTATGCAAATCTGCTGGGTCGAGTAGCCTACACCTTAGTAAGTACAGAAAGAAAAAAGGACTTTCAATTCATTTAATTCTTTTAATATCTGATATCATTGCCAGTTCAATGCTCTCGTGTTAGTCTCTACCATGGCAGGAATTCTTTATATTACTGTCCGATGATACTTTTGTCAATATGTTTTTGTTTTGTTGAGAAATGTTAAGTGTTT
Organism: Schistosoma guineensis; assembly: GCA_944470375.2. Classification (NCBI taxonomy): domain Eukaryota; kingdom Metazoa; phylum Platyhelminthes; class Trematoda; order Strigeidida; family Schistosomatidae; genus Schistosoma; species Schistosoma guineensis. The sequence continues at coordinate 16,545,529 of OX103897.1, read as the reverse complement.
TGCTAGCCATTTATCGGCTTGAGAAATAAATGTGCCTTCAGATATATTGTACTGTTATATCTTAATCAGGAATATCTCGAGTTTCGTGAATAATACTTCCTAGGCAACAGTGTAGCAATTCAGAAACTCCTGGAAAACTCGAATAGGAGAATATTAATTTACGGCAACTCAAAGTTCAAAACTACAAACTGATCCCTTATTCTGATTAAAATGATATACAGTAAGGAACAATACCCTAAAAATTGGCTTTGTTTATATGCTGACATTGCTAGCTTTATTAGGCACTTCTTACAGAAGGGATTCATTCATGCATCAATATCAGGTTTTGGCCTAATTTAATGTGAAGCCACTATCATCCTCAGGATAGTAAGTCTAAATTTCTTGCACTTATCTGTCAAGGATATTCTTCCTCGCGACAATCATCGCCTTGTGAGTTGTTTGTCTCCAAGCTAATCGTCGTGAGGTAGCTTATAACCAATATTTACCAAACCTTCTATGGCTGATTTACTCAACAAAAAGCAGTAGAGTAAAAAAAGTTAGCAGAAGTTTGAGAGGTAGTGTATAAGGTGGCTACTCGTGAATACCACCCCATGAAGAGTATTCACATCTTGAAGTTTTATTCTCTATTAAGAAACTGATTGACTTCCGTACGACATGTACGTCAGTTCTAGTTGTTATACCCTATCAGCAAAGGCAGATGAAATTGTCAGACCGATCCCGAGAATAGTAGGTGCTGTGACAGTGTCAATGGTCAAAGGAAATATTAGACACAGAAGATCCTATTCGACAAGAAAATGTAAGTAAAAGGAAATGAAATAAAAGGAAAAAATGTTGTGAGTATTTCAGAGTCCTGGGATTTGGGGAAAGACATAAAACCGATGCACCTATGCCACTGAAAATAATTCTAAACTCAATCATTTAAAGCCCCTAACCATTGGTCGTGGTATCACACGTATCTAAACATACACCTATTAACATGGTTCAACTCCCTCTACCACGTTTTGGTTTTGCCGACCCCCCATCTTCCGGTTCACTCCTACATCAGAAAATATCGACCGCCGAGACACGGTGATTCGGTATACTTAACGCGTGTCTCAACCGCTACACTTGATAAATATTAACTACCTCATCAGTCGATTTACCATCCTTACCTAGTACCCTATTCCTAACCAAGGCATTCCTTACTCCGAGGTCCCAAAACAGACGAGCGATGTTTTGAAAACTGTTATATCTCAAAGGGCCGCCGATTAGAGGGCAGCAACTTATCGATTGGATGAAGGGATTCAAAATCTCGATAGACTATTCTGGTCCGTTGTCCCCGACTCAGCTAACGCGATCAAGAAGTCTTGGTAGGGCGTAGAAAGTGTATTCTACAGGCAACTAGCGGATACCAGGTCAGGTCAGGTCAATCAGGCACACAAATCAGGCGTAATTATACAAATATTTGTAATCCATATTGATATGGAAATCTTTTTAAACATTAATCAATAAGTTCGTCAATTAACCGCTATTTAAATATTTAAACATTTAATCGATAAGTTAATCGATAAGATGAAATTACAAAAGTGAGTTTTGGGGATCTATCGTCCCCAACTAAAACACCGACCGAATATTAGTAACCTCCGAATAGTTTCTATTTTAATGAAGTTAAAGTAGAGACGATCAAAGTACTGCAAAGTAAACTCATACTTTAATTGTCACAGGGATAATTCGCCCACGCCACAAGTGATGCAAGTTGGCAAGATCCAGTCGAGTTTTCCGAATCTGTGCCGAGATTTTGCAAGACACCGTGCCGTCAGGTTGAATAAGACTCTAAATATAATTGAAGCGGTCAGTACGTCCAACTGTTGTGAACATAAAGACGGGTGGGGAAGACCAATACATTTCAGTACAAAATTACAGAATCTCCTTGTAGAACACGAGAACTAGACATTGAATACTTCTTTTGCCAAATTAAGTCATTTTGTCCCTCACATTATGTGTTATTCTTTCAATTCACAACTTCTTTTGTATTTCCGTTTCTGTTTTTACTTCAACTTGGTCTTCTTAGCCTTCTGCCGTCAGGATTGCTACTTCCTTTTGGTGCTACATATTAAATAAGTAGCATACATCGCACAACTACCTGACTTCCTATAACTAATTCAATCGATGACGCAAGCCAATTCTAAAATAACATTTTTCAGTTTGTGACGGGGTACCGCATACAAGCATGTTGGCGTTGTTTATTAAAGTGGTCAGAAGACTGTATGTTGTCGGTGTCTTCACCAGACAGAACCATTATGTCTGTGTATTCGAGGTCGATAAGTTAAATAAAAACGGGAAATGGACGACATTGATGAACTCAACTTCAAGAAGTGATTTCAAAGACAGTTCTCCACGATCTCTGACTTGGCCGGTAGTGTTCGAGTAGAAAGCCTGTGCACGGTTAATGTACTTTTTAGCACGCCCTTCAATGGTAGAAAGTGCCAATGTACCTCACAGTCGATGGAGTTGAACGCCATCGTAAGGTCAAGGAATGCAACTATAGTTGAACGTCTAAGTTCCGAAACCTCCCGGGTGAGCTTGATTTCAGAAGACCAGGAATAAAGTTTCGTGAACTCAAATCGATAGTATTGGTGGTGCGCGGTGATAAAAATATGCGAGAAGCGTTAGCCGCGTAGATGAAATAATCAGTGATAGGTGAGGGACGGATTTGATCACCAACAAGATGATCTAGTGTGATGATAGAGGTATGAGGATGGTTGTCACTTCCCGCTTACTCACACTGTGGAGGAATATTTCTTCTTGAGGAACCTGAGGATGAAGCTCAATTAGCGGTGGTCTTAGTGACCTGGGTACGTAACCGTCACTCCACTCTCCCATCAGAATCAAGAAGTTGGTTCAATATCAAATCGAGTGGGATTGTCGCGTGTCGGATGTTACTAAAAGAATAATAACAATCCTCTGACTGCTGAAAAGCTGAACGACACATCAGGAAGAAGGCGGAAGCAGTTAGTCGGGAAATACATGTAATAATTCCAAAATATCTGGTTTAACGCCTAAAACGTTTAAAATGATAGTCCATGAGAACATTATTTAAACATCAAGTGGGATTATAATGATGAATAATGGTTTAGTAGGGAACTTCTAACAAATCAAATTAAGGTGCATACTAATAACCTTTGTTTAGTAGCTAAACTTATGACAGTACAAGTATTTTGTACTGAGAAATAGAAAAATATTCAGCACTGTATCGTTGTTGATACTGGTGTTATTTTACGTCTAAGTTATAAAGTCAGTTATCGTTTATGCCAGTATGTTGTCCGTATGAGTTGACTTCCAATAACATCTACATTAGTAGGCTAACTGGAGGAACAAAAGTACACATGCGCAGAGGAAGAATTCCAACTAGTGTCCCAGTTTGTTTGTTAAGTTTAATACGGTTTATTTAGTTGCATGGAGATTTTCCAGGCCTCATTATTGTTTACCCTGGTTATTAACCACACGATCTTTGAAGCTGAACACATAATAACTGAGAAGATTCATTTGCAATATGTAACATTAAGAGAAGGTCAATAATGGTAGATGCGCAAACATTCATGCAACCTGATGGCATGGCTAAGCCATCCAGACGTGGTCGTTCTGTATTACTTGATTTTATTGACATCAAATATATTATTTTATCTTCAACCTGAATTTGTAGACAATGATGGGGCTTCTACGTAAGGTCTTATAGATTAGGTAGTCACATTATGACAACTGTATAGTTTTAGGATTAGATCTATCAATATAGCAGTATTAATAGCGAACTAGCCCATAATTCTAGAAGTCCAAGGAACAATTGCTTGAAGTTGGTCGTGAATGGTTTCTTATGTAAGGCTCTTGATGTGTTAGCTCTGCACTTCGAAAGACTCTACTACCGGAAAGAGGAATCTGCGAGGCCACGTGAGGCGTGACATTTCTATGGGCAACCTTTTCTAACTTCTTCTTTCCGTTGTGAGGAGGCAGCGTCACGAAAAATGCCGATTGTTCAAGGGAAGCAACTTTCTGTTGTTACATTCCTACAGTACGTAGTACAACTTCGCCCTTGGACCTTAATTTAATGAGTTAGCCTTGTAGTTCTCCGCCGTGGTTGGACACTATGGAACATGTGTTCTAGCCAATATGGCTCAGTTAAATCATCACGATAAGAAAATTTGACCACCACGTCATAGTATTTACTGCGACCGGGCGAAATCCTTACAGTCTTGTAGATCACCAACTCAGATGATCTATGTCGAAATGATTGGACGTGAATGGTATGACAAACTAGCTAACATCGAAGTTACACCTCACCTCGGCAAAACGGAGAGCCAACGAGATACACGCTCCGTGTATCTGGTGACCCGATGGCCAGTTCTCGTGGACTGGCAGGTGTAGGCATAGCACTAAACATGAGGGCGGAACAAGCACTGCTAGAGTGGATCCCCGTCAACAGTCGTCTATGTGCTGTTCGGCTAAACGGCTCCGTAAGAACTCGGAAGGATAGGGACACTCGTCGTTGCCTCTTCGTCGTTTCTGCCTACGCTCCCACTGACTGCAGCTCAGATGATGTGAAAGATGAATTTTACATTAAGCTTTCTGAACTTCTTCAGAAAGCTAAACGCTCAGACATAGTACTCGTAGGGGGTGACTTTAATGCTCAGATAGGTAGCTTAAACCAAACAGAAAGGCATTTAGGTGGATATTTTAGCATTCCGGCACAGCGAACAGATAATGGTGACCGTTTCGTACCTTAAAGTAACCCTCGTGCTATTGATAGAAGAAACCAGACAAGTAGTGAATAGGTCTTTATTTCGATCTTAGTGCGGTGACAGTGGAGCGTCGGATTACCTGTTCAGACAAACAAAGGCTCTCAACATTCAATATAAGATAATAGGGAATATAACGCTTATACAAAACAAGGAAGTGAATGAATACTTGAACAGTACTGTTTTGGCATATGCTTGGTTGTTTGGGGTCAACTCTTAACCAACCAACCTAGGCTGTTACAACCGTCTGCTGCAACTGTACTCAGACAATCGCTTATTTTTAGCAAACACAAATTTTAAGCATAAGGAGAGACATCGTCTAACATGGCGACCCCCTACACCAAACCAACGATGGACTCAAATAGACCATATTGCCATCAGTCATCGTTGGAGAGGGTCGGTAGAAGATTGTCGCTCATTCTGGAGTACCTGCTTGGACTCCGACCACGCCCTAATACGGGCACGCATCTGCTTGCGCCTCACTGGACGCAAAAATGCCACATTAAAAAGACCCGTTAGAACTGAATTGAGTAACGAGAAAACCAAAAGTAGGTTCCAGAAACAACTGAGGTCACACTTAGGTAGTTGTGAAGACGAGGCTGACCCAGATGTTGCTTGGAAGGGCATACAATCAGCTGTGGAAACAGCAGTGACATCTATTAGCGACTTAAACCACAGAGTTACAATGAACCAGTGGATTCCTCAAAGTCTATCACACTGATAGATTCTCGCAAACTCGTCCCATCAGGTTCCGAACATGACGAAGAGCGAAAACAAATCAGATCTAGGTTAAGAAAAAGTCTAAGAAACGACCGTGAGCAGTGGTGGGCAATGAAAGTAAAAGAGATGGAAAAGGCGGCGACTATAGGGAACACAAGACAGCTTTACAGACTAATAAAAGAAACTGGAATTAATAAGTTAAGTGTAAGTGAGATTAGTTCGAAAAAAGACGATACTCTCATCTGCTCCCAGTCCAGACGTTCAGAACGATGGGCGGAACATTTTAGAGAACAGTTCAGCTGGCCTTCAGCTACTCTACAACTACCCTCCATTCCCAGACAGTGTGAATGGAACATTGAAGTAGATTCCCCAACTCTTGCTGAAGTTCAAAAGGCTATAGTTAATCTGAAACGAGGAAGGGCAGCTGGTCCCGATGGATTGGCTCCAGAGGTATTTAAGGATGGTAGTCTAATTTTAGCTATTAGGTTGACTAATATTTTAGCTAAGATCTGGGAGTTAGACGTTATTCCATCTGACTGGTCGCAATCACTTATCGTCCCAATATATAAGAAAGGGTCAAAATCATCCTGTGACAACCACAGAGGGATTAGTTTAACTAATATAATATCCAGAATACTAGCCTCGATAATTATCAGACGCCTAACTAAGACTCGTGAACTGCAAACACGAGAGAACCAAGCTGGCTTTAGACCTGGTCGTGGCTGCATTGACCACATATTCACCATTCGTCAGATTCTAGAACACAGGCATACTTATCGACGTCCGACAATGGTGGTCTTTCTTGACTTAAAAGCAGCATTTGACTCGGTAGACCGTGAGATTCTGTGGCAGTGTCTGTCATTGAAAGGTGTACCCCAGAAGTACATAAACCTTGTGAAGGCTCTTTACTCGAACACTACTAGTCGAGTCAGAGCTTATTGCGAACTGTTATCTGCTTTTGCAACCTCAAGTGGTGTCCGTCAAGGCTGTCCACTTTCCCCATTTTCGTTCAACTTCATCATAGATCTACTGATGGAAATAACATTCTCGTCGACTGAGTTCTCGGGTATTGATCTCCATCCAGGAGGTCCAATTATCGACTTAGAATACGCAGATGACATAGTCCTGTTTGGTGAAGACGCTGACAAAATGCAGAGTCTTCTGGTAGCACTAAGGAACAATGCCAGAATGTTTGGGATGCGCTTCTCTTCCTCTAAATGTAAGTTGTTGCTTCAGGACTGGTCTGCGTCAACACCTGAACTAAGGATAGGGAGCGAAGTAGTCGAACGCGTTGACAACTTCACTTATCTTGGAAGTCTAATCAGCCCTAGTGGGTTGGTGTCTGACGAAATCTCAGCACGGATTCGAAAAGCTCGTTTGGCTTTTGCCAACTTACGTCACCTATGAAGAAGGCGAGATATTCGTCTATCAACAAAAGGGCGAGTATACTGCGCGACAGTCCGTTCTGTTTTAATTTACGGCAGCGAAACATGGCCATTGAGAGTAGAAGACACTCGTAAGCTATTAGTATTTGACCACAGATGCCTTAGAAATATTGCTGGCGTCTGCTGGGATCACCGGGTAAGTAATAGTGAGGTTAGGCACAGGGTATTAGGGAGTGATGATGGTAAATCAGTTGATGAGGTTGTGAATCTTCATCGACTGCGATGGTCGGTTCACGTGTTACGTATGCCTGAATACCGATTACCACGACGTGCAATGCTGTCCGGTATTGGAGATGGTTGGAAGAAAGTTAGGGGCGGCCAAACCAAAACGTGGCATCAGTGCTTGAAGTCACTAACTTCTAGTCTGAGCCATGTTGAGAGATGCAAACTACTTGGTTGGGGTCCGTGTGACTATCGTAACCAATGGTTGGAGACTCTGGGGAACATTGGCTCAGAATCGATCACAATGACATCGGTGTATACACTCTTTGTCTTCCCTTAAACTAAGAGATTAAAATCACTTCATATCTTTCTTTCTACGAAACAATTCTTTCTTTTTGTACTATATCTCTGTTTGCAATCTTCCTCTTATTTATTACCACCTTTGACCTAACCATTGCTATGAATCCGGTGTTCATCTTGTTGTGCTGATGCGGTATGGCAACCTGGACCGATGCACATATGTGCCTGGTCCTACGTTGTAGCTGACTGACTGACTGACTGAAGTCACACCTCGTGGTCAGCACCTTACGTGGACTACCCCATTGACGTATCAGGTACCATAGATGCTTTGAAGACTGTACAACACAGAGGACGTTATTACAGAAATATATTAGTTAAAGTAGATACGAGCGAAAGTGAGACCCCTGTCGCATGGGCCAGTCCATGGCATACGATTTACTGATGCGCGTTGGTTGTCCCTGACCTTGACGAGGATCGATGATTTGCTCGATATTCAATGACCAAACTGACGGATGATTTGGCTAGGGCTTAGTGACATTTCGCTGGACCGACAGTCTTCTGGAAAGAACGTTTTGTCTCTCTGTTACTGTCAGGAAATCTACCGCTTCATGTAGTGATATTTTCGACATTCTTTAATGCTGTATGGATAGTAAGAATTCCAAACAAATAAGTACTGGAAAGCTATAAAGTATTACTCATATGGTCAGTTCGAATAATTTTTTATCGATATGTAATAAAGGAAGGGGAGTATTCTAGATAAAATTCTGGTGGACGCTTGCTTTAAGTGAAAAGAAGGACCTGTAAGTGTTTGACCATCATGTCAAGGTGACCTAGAGTAAGAAGTCACAGGATAACATGTCTTTCCAGTAATGCTAATTACCTTAAATGGTAACATCATCCTATTTATCTCCACAGCAATATTCAGGTTGACGGCTCTTAGGCAATGAAATTAAATTGATTGTATCGATTTAGCACAATCCTATTCAGACTATCAGTAAATTAGTTTTATGTAAAAAGCAAACCGTGGATTGCTCACTATCATCCTGAACGGTGATTTAGACGTCGCGTGGGTATTTCATGACGCTGGTGTAATAATCAAACTTAACTTGCTCATGTCTCTCGACTTAACCCTACTTCTTACGATTAACCTGGACCGGTCTTCTAATTAGACAATCTTCACTAACGTCCGAAGAAAACCGATGTCCTTTCTTAAAAATAAGGTTGAAGGCTTTAGAAATAAGCTTGTTCGTCACAAAGATACCGCATACATTGGGGAATCAAAGTCCAACTATTTGTACCTTGAAAGCATTCAACGAAGAAGCGGCTCTCTTGACTTGTGTGCTACTTCGTCGTGATTAACAGAGTGTACTAGTTTCTGCTTTAGATTTTTCTGGCAAGTATCCTAGTCTCTGGCATATCAGTTTTTTCTTTGTATATTTGGCATACATATCGTTTTACCACCTGAGCCATTTAAATTGAAGTTCCAATACTAGAAAATATAATATTGAGTCTGTGGCATCATCAACGTTATTCAGTCTTCAGTAATAAGGATAAGAGGTCTATCGACCTGTATTAATCCTGCAGTTTGTAATACTGTGGAGGTCCAATCTCGTCTTGAATGTATCAACAGGTGTGGATATTACGTGTTCCGGTAGAGAATTTCTGTAATTTACTACTCGGTGCGAGAAACGTAACTCCAGACGTAAAAGATTTGATCTCGGGTTTTTGAACCTTCTTCAAATGTCCTCTCAAATGACCAGCCCTAGACAGAAGTAAAAGATAAGACATGTTAATACCAAGGTCATCGTTCAGTATACGATAAGCCAATATTAGATCAACCCGTATTCTGCGGTAAGATAACGGAAATAAGTTAAGGTGTCTCAGTCTATCGTCATAAGATAGGCCAAATAGACCTTTTACCATCTTTGCACCTCGTCGTTGGACTCTTTCCAGCATATCTGCTTCATACTTGGTACAAGGACTCGCTGCTTGAATCCCATATTCCAAATGTGATCGCACGTAAATCGGGTATAATAACTTAAACAATTCGTCATCTAAATACTGGAAAGACCTACGAATAGACCGTAACACCCCATAGTCTTTCGCAGCAGCCTTACAGTGACTGGTAGTTTTGAGATCACTGCTTAATATGACTTAAATCTTTATAGTTTCTTACTTTGGGTAGCACGAATCCACATATTGTTTAGTGATACCAATCATCATAGTTATCCAATTGCATTGCTACACTCTTATTATGATTTACTTTTAGTGACCACCTGTCCAACCATGCCACCAATGAGCTAAGATCATCCTGTAATACTATTCTATCCGACATACTGTGTGTGGGTATCCAAATTTTTATGTCATCAGCGAAGAGTAGAACGGATGATTTTGCTACAGTCGGCAATTCATTTACATAAAGTAAAAAGGAAAGAGGACCGAGGATTGTATCTTGGAGAACTCCACTTTTTACAGGTACCCACGAGGAGAGAACCCCATTAACCCTTACCTTTTGTTTCCTGCCATGGAGAAAGTTACTTACCCAATCTACGACTGTATACTGGATTCCAAAACATTCCAGTTTGAATTTAAGATCAGAATGGGAGACCTTAACAAAGGCCTTACTTAGATTTATGAAGATCACATCTACAAGAATATTCCGATCTTTTGCCACAGCCCAATCTTCTCTTGCATTGAGATTTGTCAAGTATGATAGGCCTCTCTGAAAACCATGTTGTTCCCTGGAGAGAAGGTTATGCCCTTCACCATGGTTTATAACGGATATCTGAATGATTTTTTCAATGTTTTACAACCGCACTAGTTAAACTAACGGGTCCATAGTTGCTAACTAAATCCCTACTCCCAGCCTTATACACTGGACTTATTATCGCGTCTTTTCGGTCTCTGAGCAGTCTGGACTGCCTCATAGGCATGTCAGCCCTCAAATGCCCTGGTATGGCTGAGAGGGTTGGGCCCGCCCCCCTCTCGAAATGCTCTCACATGGCCACGCGTAAACAGCCTCTGCCAGGGAAGTCCTACTCACTGCCTTCTCGTGGCGAGAGTGTTGTTTACGAAAATGAAGGGACGAAAAGCGAATGTCCGGCGCTTTAACTGGATTCCAAGCCATTGGTGCACATGGGCTCCATTATCCTCAATAAACAAATGGCGTATGAACCAATTGTTGGCCACCGGCTTCCATGGGACTGCATCTCTTTACGATGCTCAACTGCCTTGTGGATCAGACCTTCGGGTCGAAGGATCGGGGAGTGGTTCCCTAAGAAAACCACCAGCTTCGGTTTGGGCTCCCGGGCAGTATCACAGCCATCACACATATCAAATGAGATTTGTGTGGCGCATATGTATTTGGTGCCTCCTTGTACCAATATCTATGTGCTAAAATAAATAAAATAACAATTGAAGTGCTCACGGTAAGTCCGTTGACATGAAATGACGATATTTACTGAAAATTCTATCTGAATGGTCAGTAATATCAAGGGACTAATTTTAAATAACATACAGTAGAATTGTCGTCCATAGACAACAATAATACACGAGCGCGTTTCAAAAAAGCCAGTGATTTTGTACTTGATGTGGTTATCCTAGCTTTTGTGTAACTGTTGTATTAAAAGCATTCTTGGTCTATTTTATATTAAAAGTACTTTAGTTAAGGTTTGAAATCTTGCTAAAGTTTGTCTTGTGGTACCCTTTTACTCATTGACTGACACTTGTGTTCATATTTTGTTTGAAACCTTGATCTGACTAAAATGGTTGGTAGTACTCACAGATGTGGACAACCAAACTGTGTATTCCTTGTGGAAGAGGGAATGCAGTGTGACGAATGCAATAAGTGGTTCCATAAGTTGTGCACCCGTTTAAGTCCCACCGCATACAAAAGATGTTCGAAGCCTAACTCATATTGGCTTTGCATGTTTTGCTGTGCAAATAAGGCATTGCTAATACAGGAGGCTATGAGCCTATTGGCTTTAGGCTGTAAGAAGAACGATGGCATATGCACTGACAGTGACGAATGTGTCAGTGTAGTACCTGCTGTTACGCGACGCCTCAAACAACCGACTCTGACCGACGTAAAAGTGAAATCTCCGTTAACATTAACAATCGAAGTAGTACCACCTGGTACTGAGATTGGTAACAATGCACCTTTAGTGGGAACCGACGAACTGGATAAAACCGTCACCGTTCCAAATAGTCCCAGTGTCCTGAGGGATGAAAAATAGACTACGGTACGTCGGAAACGAAACGAAAAAAGCCGTAGGCAGTACACAGGTAGTTAGTAACTCACTGGTGGACTTCCATTGTGAGTCACAAACTGCACTACCAAAATCTGATGGTAAGAGTGAAACCCATCCTGGCGTGACTGAGAAGAAAAATCAAATAACATCTAATATTATTGTGAACAAATTGCAGGAGTCAAACGACCCTGATCCGAAAATTAGACACGCGCATGATTTAGAAAAGCTAGGAGAATATATTCGTAGTATTTTACCAGATAACTCGAAAGGAGTTCAGGTCAAAAAATTGGTTAGAATAGTCAAGAGGACTGAGGATAGTGTTGAACCCCGACCATGCAGACTCCTTAAGGTAATTCTAGGATCAGATAAGCAACGGGATCTCCTGTTAAGTAGCGCTCATTGTCACGACAATTCCGACATCCGAGTTAGACCTGATATGTCTCTCGAAGATAGAATAAAAAGGAAGAAAGCACTGGTTGAACTTGAAACCCATCGGCAAAACGGTGAGGAAAATCTCCGGCTAGTGGGTTTTCGGATAGTCAGGTCTTGGAAGCGAATGCTACCAAGGCCTGTGTGGATAGGCCGTTCTAACTAGGAATTTTATATGCTAACGCTCTAAGAAATAAGTTTTATGAACTAGAAGCATTAGTGGACAAATTAGGGCTACTCATTGTAGCAGTGACAAAAACTTGATTAGTCCATGACTTAGACATTACTTCAGAATTATCCGGATACCACTATCTAAGGAGTGATAGACATAGATTTAGAAAAGGAGGTGGTGTCCTTTTATATATAGCCAATAATATAAATATCCTCTCCTCTGCTAGCGAATCCCATGATAGCGGTACTTGTGAAGTCATTAGCTGTGAATTGGCTGTCGGATATGGTACATTTATGCTCGGTGTCATCTATCGCAGCCCAATCTGCTTAGCTAATAACTTTGTTTTAGAGCACATTCAATTATGGAGTGCAAATAACAGATGCTTCATAATAGGAGACTTTAATGCACCTGATATTAGTTGGACTGAGATGACCGCGGAAGGATCTATAAACTTCTTTGATAATAGGTTCCTGATAACAATAATGGAACATGCATTAGTGCAGCATGTATCCAAACCCACACTTTTTGGTACTAACCAAGGTTCTTCTCTGTTGGACTTGGTAATCACTCATGAAACTGAGGATATTGTCGACCTAAATATTCTTCCACCGTTAGTGAACAGCGATCACGCTGTTTTTTCATTCACGTTTAGAACTAGGGACATGTATTACGATCAGGTTACGCCCCGTCCAAATGTATGGAAAGCTAACATACCAGCCATTCAGGAATGCGCTGCTAAGACAGATTGGTTTGTAGAGACTAACTTATCAGTTGAAGAAGCATGATCTGTATTTAAAGGCAAGTTTAGTTTAGTTACGTCCTCGTTCATAACATACCTGGTACCGCGTAGACCGAATAACAGTCCACCATGGATAAGTAAACCAGTCAAGAAACTTCTTAGAGGCAGGAAAAAGCACTGGAATATGTTCATCTCTACTAGCTTAGAACAATACAGATCCAGGAATTGTAAGATTAGGAATGCATGTAAAGCGTTAATAAGTAAGACTAGACGATCATATGAAAAACAATTGGTTAGGGATTGTAGATATAGTCCGAAACGGTTATTCTCGTACTCAGAGAAGCGATAGAATTCCATCACTTTTAATACAAGAAGACCCATTAATCTTGGCAAGAGATGATACTGAAAAACCTGAAGCTTTATCGGAATATTTCAGTAAAGTGTTTTCTATCGGTAATGGAGAACGACCAACGATTCATTGTAATTGTAGCGGCTCGTTGATGGACCCCGTAGTTATTGAGAAAGGTACCGTCTTAAGGCTACTTCAGCATCTGAAACCAGATAAGTCCAGCGGTCCTGATGATATTCATCTTAGGTTTATGAAAGCCATATCAGATATAATTGCTGAACTTTTAGCGACACTGTTTGACATATTTCTGTCCACATTATTTTATTTATTTGAACACTAAAATATTGGTACAAGAGGGCACCAAATATAGATGCGCCACACAGAAAACAATGAGAGTTTAAAGAGAAGGAAAAAAAGGTAAAGAGCGTAAAAAAAAGAGAACAATAACGAAAAGATTGGTGTAAGGTAGTGTAATAATATTAATAGTAATAATGAGGGAACGGAAAGGTACAACCAGAAGAAATCTTTCAGTTAAAGAAGATACAACCACTTTTTACGAAGAAAGTAAGAGAAGGTTACAGCAGGATCGCCACTAGCTTCTATTCTGAGCCATATCTGATAACGTCTCTAGCCAGCGTTGCACCATCTCTCGGACCCCAGTCAGGGAGTCGTGAAGGACCAGAACCAACGGAAGCCATTAGCTTGGACGGAATCGGAAGTAGACTTATCCCCCGATAGTTGTTACAGGAACAACGTGAACTCTTTTTAAAGATAGGGACAACTATCGACTCATTTCATGATGTTGGTACACTCTCTAGCTCCCAGACCTTTGTAAACAACGTCGTCAATTCCTCAGTCAGAAAGTCACCACCATCTTTAAAAAGAGCCGGAGGTAAGTCATTTGGGCCAGGTGATTTGTAGCGCTTCAAGAGTTCGAATTCCTTGCGGACTTCCGCCTCATTTGATGGATCAGTCGTCACCGGCCATGGAGGGCAGGACAATCTGACCGATGTTGCCGGAGCAGCAGGCCAGTTGAACTGCCCTTCGAAAAATTCCGCCCATCGTCCAAGACGTCGATGGATGTTGCTGATTAACATCCCATCCTCCTTTCGAGTTATCTGGTAAAATACTACGAATATATTCTCCTAGCTTTTCTAAATCATGCGCGTGTCTAATTTTAGGATCAGGGTCGTTTGACTCCTGCAATTTGTTCACAATAATATTAGATGTTATTTGATTTTTCTTCTCAGTCACGCCAGGATGGGTTTCACTCTTACCATCAGATTTTGGTAGTGCAGTTTGTGACTCACAATGGAAGTCCACCAGTGAGTTACTAACTACCTGTGTACTGCCTACGGCTTTTTTCGTTTCGTTTCCGACGTACCGTAGTCCATTTTTCATCCCTCAGGACACTGGGACTATTTGGAACGGTGACGGTTTTATCCAGTTCGTCGGTTCCCACTAAAGGTGCATTGTTACCAATCTCAGTACCAGGTGGTACTACTTCGATTGTTAATGTTAACGGAGATTTCACTTTTACGTCGGTCAGAGTCGGTTGTTTGAGGCGTCGCGTAACAGCAGGTACTACACTGACACATTCGTCACTGTCAGTGCATATGCCATCGTTCTTCTTACAGCCTAAAGCCAATAGGCTCATAGCCTCCTGTATTAGCAATGCCTTATTTGCACAGCAAAACATGCAAAGCCAATATGAGTTAGGCTTCGAACATCTTTTGTATGCGGTGGGACTTAAACGGGTGCACAACTTATGGAACCACTTATTGCATTCGTCACACTGCATTCCCTCTTCCACAAGGAATACACAGTTTGGTTGTCCACATCTGTGAGTACTACCAACCATTTTAGTCAGATCAAGGTTTCAAACAAAATATGAACACAAGTGTCAGTCAATGAGTAAAAGGGTACCACAAGACAAACTTTAGCAAGATTTCAAACCTTAACTAAAGTACTTTTAATATAAAATAGACCAAGAATGCTTTTAATACAACAGTTACACAAAAGCTAGGATAACCACATCAAGTACAAAATCACTGGCTTTTTTGAAACGCGCTCGTGTATTATTGTTGTCTATGGACGACAATTCTACTGTATGTTATTTAAAATTAGTCCCTTGATATTACTGATCATTCAGATAGAATTTTTATTCTGAATTGCGACTTTTAATTCCGATAAATTGCTTATTGTATGTCAGGCAAATATAATTTAATGGGTCATTGAGTGACTTGGTTTCTTAGCCCTCTATCTTTTAGTACTAATTGATAACATAAAAGCCTCCTATATATGCAATATCTATTAAACATTGATTTTTAGGATTTATTAGAAGCATTCAACAATATATTTGAAGATATGGTTTGTATTCCGTGCATCGTAATACCAGTCATATTATGGATACTACATCGGCTTTTATATCCTGTCATGTACTACTTTTTTCCAAAATTAAAACCCATTCCACAGCCGACAGTTGATGAATCGGTAAGAACTAGTTTCATCATATATTTTGCATCATAATTATAAAAATTGTCCCCTTTGTATATACCAGAATACTGAGGTAACGTCACAAGTACTTCAGTGTATTTTGAAATTAGAAACTTGGTGAAACTGTAATTTATGAACTGTGTTGGACGCTAGTGATCTTGATAAAAACTCACCCATTTACTAGGTTCAAAACAGGGTTATAATTGTGAGGAATCGGTAGGTGAGACTGTAATTTGTGAACGACCTTTGAGCGATACTGAAGTGACTTTGGGAGTGGACACCTACTGATTAGTACTAAATGAGGGTTATAAAGCAGTTAGAATTCTCATTTACAGTTGATGGTTAGGGTTAAAAATTAGATTTAGTGTTTCCATCACGAACTGATATCAGTTATAATGCCAAAATTCTATTTAGCCAAATGTGTGGGTGAATTTCCTGCCAAAATTCTTGAGTCGTTATCTTATATCTAATTGGTTCGTCTATAAATTATAGTCTCGTCAAAGATCCTTCCTACTCACTTTTATTCTGTTCTCACTCTCATTTGTATCCAGAAAAAAATCACTGTTTAAACACAAATGTGTTCTCATGTTAGGTTATGATCCATGTTGAGTTTCTTCAAGAATTCCACACTTATCCAAATTTCATCTTGACTAAGTGATTTTTCTCAGAGAATCGTTTTACCATGAGCTCCCGAAGCAGTTAAAAATCAGTGAAAATTAGAAAGAATTGACCAGCTGTTTCGTCCTAGTATGGAACCTGACCAAAAACGCACATCTACGATTCGACTCCTTAGCGTTTAAGTCTTGGTATTATAACGGGACTATTAGAACATTGTATCGGAAGCAAACAATCAGCGTCCCTAGCTTGAATCAGTAAGCGATACAGTCTAAAAGCTTTCAGCAATGTTTTAAACAATTAGATCGGGGATAGATCAAGTTGGTTCACGAAAATGAGATTTATTTTTTAAAAGAGAACAAGACTACTTTTGCCTAGCAATGTTCTTATGTTTTCAGCTCGCATATTCATTAGAAAAATTGAATTTTTAAAATCGTTTATGTTACTGTTGTTTTCATTCACAACTCTCCTCTTCTTATGTCTCTACCTATCACACTAAAGGAACAATTGGATGATATTACAAAAGACGATGTAACCGATACTTGTCAGGTTAGTGCATTATTTCAATTGCAAATCCGTTTTTTTTCTTCTTATTTTAGCCATCATCACCTTCAAAGTCTAAATCCGACTGATTTCTTTCTTGTTGCATTCTGTAAATTGACTTTTGATCTTACTTGAATAATTTAAAGTTCTTGTTTATATATAAAAAAGGCTGGTTGTTTTATGTTTGTACAATAGACTGTTTTAGGGGGATTATTGTGTTCGTCAAGTACCATAGTTTTTTTTCAAAAAAAGCGAATTTTAAACAAAGCATTCTTCAACCAGTCAGTCAGTCAGCTACAACGTAGGACCTAGGCACATATATACATCGTTCAAAGTCGCCATACCTCATTAACACAACAAGATGATCACCGGATTCATAGGAGTGGTTAAGTCAATGGTGGTAATATATAAAAGAAAGATTGGGTATAAGGATATAGCACAGGAAGAAAGAAATAGTACGCATAAAGATATGAAGCGATTTTAATCTCTTAGTTTAAGGGAAGACAGAGAGTGTATACACCGACGCCATTGTGATCGATTCTGAGCCAATATTCCCCAGAGTCTCCAACCATTGGTTACGATGGTTGTGTGGACCCCAACCAAGTAGTTTGCATCTCCCAACATGGCTCAGACTAGAAGTTAGTGACTTCAAGCACTGATGCCACGTTTTGGCTTGGCCGCCCCTAACATTCTTCAACCAAACTTGAAGCGGCTCAATAAAAGGCTGCCACTAATCCTGTAACACATGTTTAGACTCAGATCATCTCTCTAGTGTGGGCATGTATTTGTCAACGTCTCATCGGATGTAAAAAAACCCACAACAATAGAACCTTTTGAAGTTCAGCCTAATGACGAATTCACGATGATATTTGAGAAACAGCTAGAGAAGTTAGCCAATCATTAAAGTAATATCCGCCTCAAGGTAGCTTGGTATGATATCCGAGCAGCTGTAAAAACAGGAATGATATTTACCATTGAATTAAAGCAAAAATGTTATGGATAGACTCTATGTTTAAGACATTAATAACATTAGTATCTTTTGCGTAAGTTTCTAGAAATTCAGGGCCATTGTTAGCTCTATAAATATCCTTTCATTTTTTTCATCAAAATAATTCCAAGCGTAAAACGTCTTTCATCATTTCCACCTTTCTGCTACTTTCGAGGTTAAAGTGTCGAAGATGCTAGGGATCTATAAGTTATTTCAGAAGTTTGCACCTCAAATTTTCAACATACATGCATGTCTTATCAGTTTTTTTTACTCGTTCAACAATTTTCGCAACCCGATCTTTCTTAGGCATATATAACCAAGTTTGCGATACTTTTCAATACATTGGCAAATCTACTTGGTAGTGTTTTATCCAAACTTATTGATCAATCATTACTTTATCTTCATGTAATCAGTTTCCCTAATCCCTCAGTTCTGTTTCTATAAGACTTTATAAGTTGTGTAAGTCTATAGAAAAACTACTACATCGTGAAACTAGTTGGGGATCGTGGAGATGATTTGTTTTCATGTGTTGTGCTAAATTCAAAAAGTATTACTAATCCTCATCAACTGCGTAGGTGATTATGTTGAAACTTCCTTTTTGGAATGATTAAAGCTCAGAAACTTCGTAATAGTCTATTATGGAATCGTAGAAAGGAAACAACTGTGTAAATGCAAAATACATGCTAAGTTTTTATTCTTTCATGTGTTAAGAGTGAATCAGCAAGTATATCATTACCATAACTGAAAAACTATTATAATGAATAGTACATATATATATATTTGTGATATCTCAAAGAGTAGAAAAATTGTATTTCTGACGTTTCGTAACTTGATGTAAACCACTTCTTACTATGAGAAAGTATTCAAATGAGAATTGGTTCGGATGTTTGATTCATTGATTATTAAGTCAACTTAATAAATATCTATGCACATGAAATTTCATTACATTTAGCAAAAGACACTTGTATTCACATTAGTTGATAAGTAGCTTGGAATTTCAGGGCTATTTTTTTGTGTCATCCAATTGTATTCTAGTGCAAACGAACAGAAATAATATTCATAGGTATAAGTTCGTCTTTAGAATTCAACTAGGATCATTTTTATTAACAACTACTTCAAAGAAGTAAGTATTTGAACCTGTTGCAAGAATTCTAATTATTAGACGGCCTTTTTGTACTAAGTAAACCTTGTAAGTGATACAGTGGTGTGTGCTACTTATATTGATATAAGTAATATATGACGAGTCAGGAATGTAATATCTGGCATCAGAAGATGGAGAGGATCAAGGGAATAGAAAGCAATTGGTATGAAAATGCAAAAACAATGAAGTTCGAGACAATTATTAAACATTTTGCAAATTAAGTATTCTAGTAGGGTTTTTCTATTTTACCATGTAACTGTAATTCGGTTGTCCTCACCTATATTCTCCTTCACTACAATACGACTAGAAACTATTGAATTCAAAATAAAAATTAATAGAAATGTTAAATATTCATACAAGATGGGCGTCTAAATAAACAATCAAGTTACATATAAGAAAATAACCCTGAGAGCTAAACAATAGGACGAAATGGCCATCCAGTGCTTCCAGGTTTCCAATGGTGGTCTAACATCAATCGGTTCATGATCTCAATCAACAATCTCCACAACCCCTAAACTGATAATGCAATTTGTCTTGAAGCATGATACTTTTATGAAGTAAAAATTTCACGATTGTAATTTTTTAGTTCAGTTAAAACTAAAGCTTATACTTTAAATCAGAAAACGATATGTGATTGTGTCGAATGAAAATATCAGCGATAAACAAAGTTAGATTAATCTCTTTTTCAACAGTGGAGATCATGAGTCAATTGAAGCTAGACCACCGTGGAACACCTGGAAGCACTGAACGGCCGTTCCGTCCTATTGTGGGACTCCTCGGCAGTGCGCATCCACGACCCCGCCTCGCGGGGTTCGAACCGAGGACCTACCGGTGTCTCGCCAGGCGCTTAACCAACTAGACCACTGAGCTGACCGGCAACCAACGGTGTTAATATCTAACTTCAACTAATCTACGAAATTGAGCGACACGTCCATGAGTTACTATCTCACAACTGACCCGGTTGAACTCCACTGGTTACTGCTTCTCACTAAAACTCCAGGATATATATCTTGAATCCAGTCATTAGTGAGCATATGTTGGTTAGTATCAGAAGGGTCATGGATGCTCACCGATGAGGAGTCCCATACTAGGACGAAACGGCTGTCCAGTGCTTCCAGGTTTTCCATGGTGGTCTAACTTCAATTGACTCATGATCTCAACTGTTGAAATTAATCTCTTTTTATTGAGAAATAATGAAGGTTTTTTTTTAATTTCAAATTATGGTTAGGCTAAATAAGTTAAAGGAGATATAAAATTTGAAGCGATTAATCCCTTTGATAAATTTGGATTGTGTAATAAGAAGATGAAGATTATCAGAATTATGTGATACTATTTTGGGTACCATATCAGATAAAATACAAGCTTATATTGGTGACATAGGCATGACAAACTACTGATTATAAATAAGTAGTGTAAATTTACACTGACTTTTGAATTGGGCAAACATCAAGTGAATTTAAACTTCACCCCATTGCACAAGCAAGTGGCTATTGGGACTCAGTAGCTAAGTCGATAACGCGATGGCGTTTGAAGCGAACGATACTGGGTTCAAGTCCCAGAGTGAACATCAAATCTGAGGTGCAGGTACATCCACCTAACGAGTCCTAAATGGAACGAGACGCGCATCCTGGATTCCACTACTAACCGCTATCCATCTTTGCCTATCATGGTTGTGGACT
The DNA here is from genome assembly GCA_944470375.2 of Schistosoma guineensis. NCBI lineage: Eukaryota > Metazoa > Platyhelminthes > Trematoda > Strigeidida > Schistosomatidae > Schistosoma > Schistosoma guineensis. The sequence continues at coordinate 16,524,732 of OX103897.1, read as the reverse complement.
AAAGCAGTATCGCGACAATCCACAGAGGATACATATATGTTAAAAAGAGACTGGTCAATCGTAGTCCTAAACATCAATTGGAAGATTCGAACAAACCAATTTCGTAAGTGTATTCATACACTTATATACACTGAAATGATATACGTAGTTATGTGATACGATAAAATATGATTTTATGTGTAAGTAAATAACAACTGACACTTGAAGAGTTTTGCAATGTAGAAAGCGAAAAAAACGTTATATATGAAGCTTAAAGACTCTAAAATATACTTAGTGTTTGAACATGTTAATTGGAATGTCATACTAAAGTGTATGGCAGTTAACTGAGTTTGTATAGATGACAGAACTACGTCATATTGACTCTAAGGTATCAGAGTGATTATCTGTTTACCTACATGTTTATCAGGCTTTTGAAGACAAAATGCTGACAATTATTATTCAGCTAGAGCGCACTTAAGGTAACTCAATAAACCGTAAAGGAATTAAGATAATTTTATAAGAAGAAGGTATTGTGGAGATTTTTGTAATTCAATAGTTGGTTGATGTTAGACACTAACACTGTTGGGTACCGGCTCAGTGGTCTAGAAGTTAGGCGTTCGCACGCGAGGCCGATAGGCTCTAGGTTCGAATCTCGCGGGGCGGGATCATGGATGCACACTGCTGAGGAGTCCCTTACTAGAACGAAACAGCCATCCAGTGCTTCTAGGTTTTCCATGGTGGTCCATCTTTAATTGGTTCATGGATTCAACTATTAGGGTAATTTAATTAGTACTACTCAAAAATTGTGTTTAATGGGATCGTGAGGATTATGTTAATAAGATTTTGTAAGTAGCGTTAGATACTATTAAATTTCAGAAAATTCAGAAAACGAAAAAAAGGGTGAAACAATTGAAGTGTAACACACACAAATATATACAAATATTTATGGTACATTTAGATTATGGTTTTTAGTGAAATCAAGGACTCGCATTTCATCCTATTTAGGACATGTCCATGGGATCTACCTATCTTAGTATTAATAAAGCTAATCGAATGGTTATAGGTAACCTGTATCTTTTAGGCCTATATCATACCAAATGTTCTAACCATGATACATGAACAAGTGATATCAAGGAGAACTCACTGAACTAACTGTTTAGTAAATATACAGGATGAAATGTTTATTACTTATTTTCTTACGCCTGTTACCCCCCAATGGAGTATAGGTCGCCGACCAGCATCCTCCAACCTACTCTGTCCTGGGTCTTCCTTTCTAATTCTATCCAATTGTTGTTCATTCTTCTCATGTCTATCTCTATTTCTTGACGTAATATGTTCTTTGGTCTTGAAAATTCCAAGTGAGGGCTTGGATTGTGACGCAGTTGCGATGAAGTATAATAATAAAATATAAATTCCTCAGTTCCATAATTTCCTTTTTCTCTTCATTTCCCATTCCGAACAATTGAGTTATTATTGATATCATTATTACCATCTAGCAAATACCAAGTTTTTTCCATTCTTTAAAACTTCCTCGGAAATGTGAACATGTACTCTTCATTGTCTTCTTCCTATGTATGTGCTTCTGCACGTACATGTAGATTGGTAAATGCAATTGAAAGTACTAAGAAAAGAGAATCTGTCGACTTTTATTTGTTTTAGTGAACAGTTCATTTCTTATAACGTGGTCAGTCCTTCTCCTCGATAAACAATCTTCATCTCAGCATTTATCCTATGATTAATTATTCCAGTAATCACAGATATAAGAAGCAGGTTTTCTTTTCCGCCATATCGTATTTAACATATACTTTAGTTTCGGCATACTTCTCGATGAATTTCTGTAGGTATATATTTTTGCATAGACAAGTTGTAATGATAACAAGTTCTTCTTCCAAACTTTCCTTTGACCAAAGTTTACGAGCTTGGTAACGAAAGGGTTTGTGCAATGCCTTTTTGTAACTTATTGGACAGAAGTTGTTGTAATTAAGGTAAACTCCGCTCCGGGTATTTTTACGGTGAATATGTCTTTATAGTGTACCGTCTGAATTTCATTTGATTCCAATTTCTAAGAAATGGAATTTAACTTCTACTTTATGTTCCATAGTAAAATCTATATCATTGTGTACTTTGTTAAACAGATTGGGTAAGTAGATAAAATACTTCTGATTTTCAAAGACAAGAAGTTTGTTATCAGCATATCTACAATGAGGGTGTAGTACCTTCAATTCCGTGTTTAAGGTCTGTTTGTTCCCAGTTCCTCCAAAATATATCAGCTACGATTGGACCCAGAAGGCTACTCATACAAACTCTGTCAATTTGGCGATAAAACACATTTCTGAACTGAAATTGTATATTTTTGTTTCACATTTATAGAAGCTTTTTGAATTCACTAATTGGTAGAGGAAGTAGTTCAGGATATTGACACATAATTTCATCGATTTCTTCCATAAGCATCTTTGTGAAGAGTAGTGAAACGTCTAAAGATACCATAAACATTTAAGTTTTCAAGCTCCTGTACAAATTCAAAACTATACTTCGAACTGTAGGGAGCTAGTTTCTTACAGATTGGTCCTAAACACCCTGTCAACCAGTGTGCGAGTTTGTGAAAAGTCGATTTCGTCATAGATAATACTGGCTTGATCAGGATGTTTGATTTGTGTATTTTCCAATGTTGTCAGTCAGCTACAACGTATAACCAGGCACATATATGCATCGGTGCAACTTGCCATATCTCACTCATTAGTACAACAAGATGAACACCGGATTCATAGAAGTGGTTAAGTCAATGGTGGTAATATATAAAAGAAAAATTGTGTATAGGGATATAGTACAGGAAGAAAGAATTAATTTGTAAAGAGAAAGTTTAAGGGAAGACAGAGAGTGTATACACCGATGCCATTGTGATTGAGTCTGAGCCATGTCATCCAGTGCTGACAACGATATAACTGTATGTATCTATCTTTATTTTAAAGTTTTCAGTCATTGTACACTTAGAACCAATATTATCTTTAAATCCCAAATACATCACAATACTTTTATGCAATGGACAGCCAGGATTAAATGTTTTACCAACAATGTAAAACATCCATCATACGATGTCATAGGTATCTCCAACCGACTAAATTTCTAAACCAGACAATAAACAATGGCCACACAATACCACAAAGTGATACCATTTAGTTTACGCTGACTCATTGATTACATTTTAATGTATATGATGCAAGAGTTGAATGCTGTGAGTCCAGTCTCTTATAGAGTACACTGTTCACACCTTAATATAAAGGACATTTTAAACCGATCACCGTCAAACCTAACAGTTTGTTCATATCTTCGATCTAATTTAGTCTGTAATTCACTGTCATAGATAAAGAACTTTGATTTTAAAAGATTGACTTTAGACTGAATATTATTAGTGCAAGTGATTTGTGAAGATTGGTGAATTGCATGGTTTACACAATTGACTGACAATCAAGAAGCATTGAACAGCTCTCTCATTCTAGTATGAAATTTGTCAATAGCATGCATTTTAGTACCCACCTGTAGCTGAAGGTCCTAGGTTCGACCTCTGATAGGATAATGAATGACACTTCTAATAAGTCTTATACTAGGACAAAACAGATATCTAATACCTTCTAATTTTCAATCTTGTTATCAGCCCATAACATTAGCTACAAAATTCAATGGTATTCAGAAATTCATTTTAATGATCATCTATTTATCGTGGATATATTTACATTCCATTGTTGATGTTTACAAAACAAACTCGAACCTGATATATTTCGTTTCTAATTTTAACTTTTTATCTACTAAGTTATGATAATCAATTAGATTCCAGGTTTTCAATGGTGGTCTAACATCAATCGGTTCATGATCTCAATCAAAAACTTAACAATCTCCACAGCCACTATACTGATAATTACTATGTGCTCACTAATGACTAGCTTCGTGCGAGAATCCTCGGAGTTCTGGTGAGAAACTGTGACCAGTAGAGTTAATCCGTGTCGGGTAGAAACAGATGTCTACCTCAGTACAATGGAAGATGGTCGCGCAATTTCGTGGATTGGTTGAGGTTAGACATTAATACCATTGGATGCCGGCTCAGTGATCCAGGGGGTTGGGCGTTCGCGCGCGAGACTGGAGGCCCTAGGTTCGATTCCCGTGTACGGGGTCGTAGATGCGCACTGCTGAGGAGTCCCACGACAGGACGAGATGGCCGTCCAGGTTTTCAATTGTAGTCTAACATCAATCGGTTCATGATCTCAATCAAAAACTTAACAATCTCCACAACCACTATGCTGATAGATTGTAATAGTTCGTAAGAAATTTGTTTGTGAAAATTTCATATCTTCTCATTTGTTAATGTTAAGGATTACAATTGACCGTTAACTAACTGGAAGTATCTAGGCAATTCGCTCAGGTCGTATATATATGTATCCTAAAAAGAGACTGATCAATTACAATTTTTAATATCAACAATGGGAAGATACAAACTGTCACAAATAGTGTTTCACTTCGCTGATGAAGCGTAAATGATTTAACTGATAGTAGATACAAATTATGCGGGTTATAATAAATCATTTTTTGAATAGAACATTGTAATTGAATTGGTAATAGTTTGAAGTTTAACTAAATTTAGATCAATCTTATTTGGTATATGTTGTATGATGCGAAGATTTCATTGACATGAAAGCATTATATCACAAGTTTATATTGAATAGATGGAATAAGGTTAACATTACGATTCAAGATACTCGTCGTTTAATCCGGATGTATTTCAGCTAAGATTGACCAAATTTCAGTCGAAATGTAAACAATGGGATAATTCAAAAACATTGAATATCACAACTGTTACACAATTCAGTAAATATCTGCACTCAGAGAGTAAGGCGATGGCGTTTGAAGCCTCCAAATGCCCTGGTACGGCTGAGGTTGGGAAGAGTTAGCTCTCCCTCTCGAAATGCTCTCACGTGCATACTGCCACTGTCAGGGAAGTCTTACTCACTGCTTTATCGCAGCATTACTGTTTTTTACGAAATTGAGAGGACGAAAAACGAATGTCCTGTGCTTTAACCGGGTTGGTGGACACGGAAAGTTCACCTAGGGGAGTTGGAAAACCCTCACTCCAAACCAATGGCATGCACGGGTTCCAGGATCCTGAGGGAATAAGTGGGGTATGAACCAATTGTCGGTCACCGGATACCATGAGACTGCATGTCTTAACGTTGTTCCACTGTCTTGTGGATCAGACCTTCAGATCGAAGGCTCCGAGTGCTGCCCCCTAAGAAAACCACCTGCTTCGGTTTGGTCACCCGGGTAGTATCACAACCCACACACGAGTCAAGTGACTTGTGTAGCGCATACGTATTCGGTGCCCCTTTGTACCAATATTTATGTGTTCATATAAATAAATAAATAGCATTTGAAGCAAAACGTACTGAATTTGAGTCGTGGAGTGGATATAAACTCACTCTAGGATGTAGGTCCGTCTATCTGACAAATCCTAAGTAGGAGAAATCGACGCACGTCCTGGAATACATCGCCAGCACAACTCCATCTATCCTAGATAATTTTATAAACTATTAATGTCGACGAAATGTGTAAATTTGAAAGCTACTTTCAGTTCTCAAGTTAATATTTAATATGAGCAGTTACAATTGAAAGTAAAGTTAAAGGGTAGGTGTTTCGTCCTAATGTTTAATCCCTAAACAATCCATAATTCATGAATACACATATCACCAAAGACAAGATTTTCTAATCCCATGACGAGTACATTATCATTTAAAGCTGAACTAAATCCTATTATGGGACTCCTCAGTGGTGCGCATCCGCGACCTCGCCCCCTACGAGACTCGAACTCAGGACCTACTGGCTTCGCGCACTTCTGAGAAATCTCACAATAGGACGAAACGGCCGTCTAGTGCTTTCAGATTTTCCATGGTGGTCTAGCTTCAACTCACTCATGATCTTAACCATTAGAATTACTAAAATATCCACAAAACCCATTTGATATAAATCCTATTAGTTTACATTTTACACCATTGACAGGTAAAGTTGTTAGGAAATCCATTATTTTTCTAATTAAAAAAAAATTCGACTAGAATCAACCAAAGAAATACGCTTCATCAAAAGTCATTTTGACACATATAAACAGCTTGTACAGCATGAAACTTATTACATTGACAATGGCTAATTCTCGAGGAAAATGATTTGACAGTTAGATCACTTTATTTATAGTATAGGTCTAGTTCAGTTTAAAGTAAGTTTACTGATATTATAGATTTCGATACAACTTATATCATTAGTCTAAACCTTTAAGAATTGGTAAAAATACATAGAACGAAATGCGCATCCTGGATTCCACTGCTAACCACTATCTATCTTTGCTCGTACAGCTTATGATTTAAAAGTAATATCACAGGCAATCCGCGCAGGATACATATTTGCCAATAAGAGATTGATCAATTGCAGTCCTAAACAACAATGGGAAGATACAAGTAAAACAAAACTAAGTCCATTTAAGAATAAATTGATCTGTTTTTTTCTGTAAAGTCTCATCAACCCTTGTGGTCTGGTGTATGACGAAATCTCAGTATGGATACAGAAGGCTCGACTAGCTTTTACCAATTTGCGTCATTTATAGCGTAGGCGAGATATCCGTCTATCAACCAAAGGACGTGTTTACTGTGCAGTAGTTCGTTCCGTCCTACTTTATGGCAGTGAAACGTGGCCGGTAAGAGTAGAGGATATTCGTAGGTTACTAGTATTCGATCATAGGTGTCTTCGAAATATTGCTCGTATATCCTGGGACCACCGAGTAAGTAACGCAGTTGTTAGGAAACGGGTACTAGGTAAGGATGGCAAATCCATTGATGAAGTGGTGAAACTTCATCAGTTGAGATGGCTGGGACATGTGTTACGTATGCCCAACGACCGACTGCCTCGACGTGCGATGTTCAGTGGTATAGGAGCAGATTGAAAGAAAGCTATGGGTGGCCAGACCAAAACATGTCACAAGTCCATGAAGTCACTGACAAGTAGACTGAGCCATGTTGGTAGGTGTAGACTATCTGGTTGGGGACTGTGAGATGTTAGCAACCGATGGTTAGAAACCTTAAATGACATGGCTCAAAATCGTTTGCAATGGCGCAGGTGCAGCCATTCTTTGTGTTCTCCCAAATTCGAATTTCCTGAATCCTCCTTGTCTCTTTTTTTCTCTTTCCAAATTTATTTCACTGGATTATACTCTTTAACTAACATCTCCCAACCCTAATGTTTGCGATTACTTCTTATACTCTTACCACCTCTATCACTACGGGATTTGAATCGACAAGTGCATCTCTGTGCTAATGTGGTGTGGCAACTCGAACTGATGTACGTACGTACAAAGTTCTACGTTGTTATTGAATGACTGGAATAGTAACTACATAAATTCACTTGATATTGCTTACTTGTATCTTCCCATTGTTATTTAGAACTACAATTGATTAGTCTCTTATTGTCATATGTGCATACTATGCGTATTGTCTCAATATTGCCTTAATTCTCAAGCATTCTAACAAACGTGGATAGTGGCTAGCAGTGGAATCCAGTTTTGACGCGTGTTTCGTCCTATTTAGGACTTGTCAGCTGGATGTATCTAAATCTCAGAATTGATGTCCTAAACATCAATGGGAAGATTTAAGTAAACAAATCCAAGTGAATTTAACTTCACCCCATTGCACAAGCAAGTGGCTATCAGGACTCAGTAACTAAGTGGATAAGGTGATAGCGTTTAAAATATTTTTAGTAACTCTTTGATAAAGTGATACGGATGAATGTATATTGACAATATTTCATGTCATTCTTCAAACAGAAATTTAAAAGTAAAGAGCCCATTATTGTACAATATACTAAAGATTTGATAAGTAACTGAATGTTGCCATGACAACTCAATCATACAGATTATTGCAACAGTCAGAGAATAATAAAAAACAGTAATATAGTGAATTGATTGAAGTTTAACACATACACGTTGAGATAGCGGTTCAGTCGCCGATAAATTAAGTGTTTGAAGACAAAGTAAGAGGTCCTGAGTTCCATTAACTACAAAAGGGAGTAGGATGCATATTATGAATAAGGAGTGTCAAACTACAACGAATCACATCCTCAACGCTCTTTCACATACACTGATTCGTATTACCAATGAAAATACATAGTCACATCAACCAAATAATCCAACTCAATCAAACTACATAGATTCACAAACAGTGTAATTACAAACATACACTGACTGAATAGATCAACAAACACAAATACATAGTAACTGATGAGTCCCACTATAATATATACAACGAAATAGAGGTGTGCAAATTGGGAAAGACTAACTAACTTACAACGTATTATTGGACAAGTTACAATTGAGAACTAGTGAAATTCATTCTAATTTACAATGAGTAAGTAGATCGTTGCAAATCATCACCATTCTCAATCACTTCCAAATAACATCTTGTCCATACATACTCAAATCAATACCAAAACACACATATTTCAATTATGAAATCATTACAATGAACTCGATAATCATAAGTAGGAGGATTGTGTGGTCACCATGGTGGTAAGATTCATGCTTCATTTTACTACTAGTGTAGATGTTCATTTGGAAAGTGTGAACACATTGCTACAAATTGAAACAACAACAACAACAACATTCATAATAATTTCCAATCGATTAAATCAGGTAGAATGAATTGATGAGTAGGTGAAGTAGTAGTGATAGTAGAAGTAGCTGTAGGAGTAGTTGTTGTAGGAGTGGGAGTAATAGTGATGGGTACAATATTCATTATTATATTGTGAATTACACTAATGTTTGAATGGAATGCACAGATTTCCATCAACAAGAAAATCGTTACATGACATAGTGATGAGTGAATGTCTCAGTTCAGTAATGTCTCTCACTATACATACAATCTGATTGCATACCATACATACACATACACATACACATACACATATATTATATGTGAACACATGTTAATATGAAAGTGACCAAGTAAACAACCAGTCAGTCAATCATTGATTTGTACTCAATTCTCGATCGGAATTAGATACAATTAAATAGACGAAAATTACTGATGATTGTGTTCATCACTATCATGCCTCTCATCACACACACACACAAACACAAGCAAACTTAGCAATGTTCCAAAAAATATACATGTACATAAATACTGAGATTCGAACACGCCTCAATGATCACACAGATCTCAACTAGTATTTCAATAACCATCTATCTATCCATCTGACTATCTGTCTGTCTGTTAGTCTATCTATCTATTTAGCTGTATGTCGAATCATCACATTCACAACACTTCCATTCAAATATTCTCCATCACTCATGTCCATGTTTACACCACGTCGAGGATCTGTGTGCTGATAAACTCTCACAACTATTGGTTAATATATATAAACAGTAGTGGGATTTGCAGTGTTCATCAGACAATGTCGACCACTCTCTGTGTTCACAATCATTAGAACAGTAACTCGTCACTGATTCGATGAACTAATGTGTAATTTCAATAATTGAAATCATGAGTCAATCGAAGCTAGAACACTATGGAAAACCTGGATGCACTGGACGGCCGTTTCGTCCTAGTGTGGGACTCCACTTCTGATAAGCTAATGTGGAATTGCCACATTGCAGAACAACACTCACTCCGGTCAATATTCGTTGTCACATTTGCATTTTGTGATTGTACAGTCATACCTACATACATACCTCAATGAAGGAAACTCATTGTTCTGTTCACCAACATCAAAGTGAACATCACACCAAATACGTTATCTTCCTTCACCTCTCATAACATCACTCAATGCACACTCACACACATACACACAAATATGTCACACTGATTTTCTCAAGGGAACCAATTCACATTGAATGACATCACTGTAATCCTCTCCAATAATACATCATTCTGAATGATGAAAATCGATTACGAGAGTGGATTACGACATACAATCAGGAATTCTCAACTTATAGGTAACACTTTGCACCATCAATCACAATCAACAATCATTCCATTGTTCCATTCACATGACGTCGGTCAATAAACAGATCCTTATGACACTAACCATAATAATGATAATAAGGGTGATCAGCGCAATTATTTCGAATCAGTTCAATACAGTAATATCACATCGTCTTCGTTCACCTCTCACAACATCACTGACACCAATACACAGTAATCGTTTAACAAAGACGAACTCTATCCACTCATCAATCACCAATATTAACATGCATCACTCATCAAAATATCGATGTGAGGAGTATTACGAATGATAGAAATACAATTATTTCACATTACATTACACTACATTACAATGCATTGAAAATATTTCAATCAGTCATTGAAGGAATCAAAATCCAGACTCGAGAATACACGCATTCTCACATTACTTATTCAACCGTCGACTACTGTGTGTTCCTGGCAAGTCAACTTCATCATACACAGTGAACTTGTGTGTGAATGTGAGTGTACGTGTGTGTACGTATGTGTATTGGTGGAGACGATTCACACTAACCAACTGACCAAACCGATGTATATGTGAATGAGAGTTCCATGATGAGATCTATTGTGTTGAGAACACAGTGATTCAATCACAATCATTAATACACATACAGAGAATAAACAATCATATTGATGATTGTGGATAACATCTACTCCATTTGTCTAGTAACTGAAATCACATCTCACATATCATTTACAAGATGATTTGAAGAAGAGAGATACAGAGATACAGAGTGTGTGTGTGTGAGTGTGAAGGCGTAGTGATGGTTGTGATGAGAATAATTCATCATCAGAATATGATTTGTCATTAGAAATGTTCCACAAATCAATTCACTTGTTATTCACTATTCACAATTGTCTTATCAATTCACTACTAACAGTAATATCCATTTAATCATAATAATGTTACATTAGTATTGATGATTAGTAAAGGAGAGATAGTTTTACCGGAAGTTAAGATAACAGGCATAAATGTTTGACAAATAATCGGTAGATAAAGACATAATTATTATGTTAAATGTTCCCTTTATGATGTTTGTAAACAATATAACTATTAAAACTTATTGCAATTCTGGATACACACAGAAATAATTGAATGAAAGTGCTTTAAATTGTAAACATAATTTATTGGTTTGTTGCTAGGCTAGTTTTTAACATATGGGTTATGTAAGTTGTTGAATATTTCCGAGATTACTAGCTAATCATGTGCTCACTAGTGACTGATTTCAAGAGGATTTCTTGGAGTTAGAAGCCATGACCAGTGGATTTCAATCCGTGTCGGGTAGAGATAGGTATCTACCTTAGATAATGGATGAATGATTGAACAGCCATTCATGGATCGACGGAAGTTAGATATCAACACCGTTGGATATCAGCTCAGTAGTCTAAAGTTTAAGCGTTCGCATGTATGACCAAATCGAAACTCTACTGATCATTGTGGGACAATCAATTGAATGAAATTCATCACTCTACATCAACTTGATTGCCTGCGAGAAAGCATTTGATAGCGTGGACAGAACCACACTATGGAAGCTTCTTCGACACTACGGAGTGCCTCAGAAGATAGTCAATATCATACAGAATTCCTATGATGGATTAAACTGCAAAATTGTGCATGGAGGACAGTTGACAGACTCGTTCGAGGTAAAGACCGTTGTCAGGCAAGGTTGCTTACTTTCACCCTTTCTCTTTCTCCTGATGATCAACTGGATCATGAAGACATCAACATCTGGGGGGAAGCACGGAATACAGTGGACAGTTAGGATGCAGCTGGACGATCTAGACTTCGCAGATGATCTTGCTCTTACATCGCACATGCAACAACAAATGCAGGAGAAGACGAACAGTGTGGCAGCAGCCTCAGCAACAGTAGATCTCGATATACACAAACGGAAAAGCAACATTCTCCGATACAACACAGCATTCACCGATCGAATCACAATTGACGGAGAAGATATGGAAGATGTAAAAACCTTTACATATTTGGGCAGCATCATCGATGAACACAGTGGATCTGATGCAGATGTGAAGGCTCGGATCGGCAAAGCAAGAGCAGCATATTTACAACTGACGAACGTCTGGAACTCAAAGCAACTGTCAACCAACACCAAGGTCAGGATTTTCAATACAAATGTCAAGACATTTTTACTGTATGGGGCGGAAACCTGGAGAACTACGAAAGCCATCATTCAGAAGATACAGGTGTTTATTAACAATTGTCTACGCAAAATACTTCAGATCCATTGGCCGGACACTATTAGCAACAACGTACTGTGGGAGAGAACAAACCAGATCCCAGCGGAGGAAGAAATCAGGATGAAGCGCTGGAAGTGGGTAGGACACACATTGAGGAAAGCACCCAACTGCGTCACAAGACAAGCCCTCACATGGAACACTCAAAGCCAAAGGAAAAGAGGAAGACCAAAGAACACATTGCTCTGGGAAATGGAGATAGACATGAGAAGAATGAACAAGAATTGGATGGAACTAGAAAAGAAGGCCCAGGACAGAGTGGGTTGGAGAATGCTGGTCAGCGGCCTATACTCCATTGGGGGTAACAGGAGTAAATAAGTAAGTAAATGCGTGACCGAAGGTCCTGGGTTCGAGTCCCGCATGCAAGATTGCGGACATGCATTGCTGAGGAGTCCAATACTAGTACGAAAAGACCGTCCAGTGCTTCCAGATTTTCAATGATGGTCTACCTCACATCGACTTATGAAGTTAACTATTAAAAAATGACTACAATCTCCATAAATCCCATTCTGATCATAATGTAAGTTGGAGAATCATTGAAAATCCGGAAATTTCGCTAATCACATTTTGAAATGAATCAACTGTTCAATGACATTTCAATTGACCAAAAACAGAATGATCTACTGATTAGAAACAGTTATGAATCTTATTAATTATTTAGATCTATTCTGATCATTTTTCCATCTTTAATTGTAATGAAGAAACCTTTTCACCTAATATAATTTAATCAATATTTAGTGCATTACACATAAATACAGGTTTATATATAACTCCGCCTCGAGTCCCCCTGGGGCTACTGTCGGTCCCAAGCGCGGATAAAGGAGGAGAGTTGGGTATGGGGTTAGCGACCACATCCCTCAGAAAACTAACTCGCTAAGTAAACGCTAACCAGAAAAAAAGTAAATATATTTGACTTAATGATAAATAGATGAATAAGTAATTTATCAAGGTAACTTTTATGTTCAAATTGATGTTCTATCTGATGCACTAAAGTATCACTTCTGTTCAATATAACTTTTATCAACAATGGATATATGAGAGACGTAATAGCAACTCACGCGCAATTGAGTTGGTTCACATTTAATTCGGTTAAGTCATTTTGTTAACTTATTAACGAACTGAGTCAACCGTACAACAAAAACGTATCTAAATCATTGTATCTTTATTATTGTTGTGAATGCATGAACATATATGCTTGAGGCATTGCTTACTACCCACGCATTGATTCACGCTGCTAGCCTTACTAGTAACCACTTAATTGATTCGATGATTCATTCATTTCACTATGCATATACATGTCCATGTTATTCATGTTCACTGCTCTCTCTCTCGCCTAATCGTACTCATATTCACTGACTCGCTCGCTCATTTGCCTGCTTACCTTTCGGCACAACTCTTTCATGCTTGTTTGACGCACTTGTAATTTTGGATATCTGTGTGTGGTTCCATAATAAACATAATCAACATTTCGTATTGGCCGTCTGATTAATATACCATTGGGGTGTTATCTAGTGACCGTTATCTAAGACGAACTGTATACGAATTTTAAGGATTATATGGAATACCGACCACCACAACCTCTATATAGAATAACTAATCCAACAGTTCATTAATGATAATAACATAGTTTACTACTACCTTATTGTTAAATTACATGACCTTTACACATAATAATAACATTCTTAATGAAGGTTTAAATTATTGATTATTAAAATAGAATTTTGATCATCATTTCTTGAAGTATCTGGAACTTTTTTGTATACTCTTTTCATATAATCACTTAGTTACAAGTTAATTAGAAAAGATCAAGTGTAAAATCCAAGACAACTATGAATATGAATTAACACAGGAATGTGTAAGTACACCTATCTGATGAGTTTCAAAATGAGATGAAACACATATATTGAATTCCACGATGAACTTCAATTCATCGATTATATAATCAATATTTTCCAATTAAAACTTTCTATTAAATACACTTCATTTACAAACCTCTATGATCAAACTATTCAGGTCAGAAAACACAAATGATCTATCTGATCTATAAATCCTCTCCATCATTTCATCAGGATTATTAAATCCCTTAAGATCTTCAGTATTAGTTTGTAGTGTGGCGTCGAGTAGCGTTTGACTATGAACACCACTACAAAGAGATTGCGTACCAGAAATCAGAAGGCAGTTGCAGGCTGTAACGAGATATATTTATTGACGATCTTGTGGTATCGAAAGAATACCTAGATCGTGCCAAAGAAATGCAAGTGGAATCAGTGGGCGAACGTAAGAGCGTACAACGTCACCATCAACAGAAGAAAGAATGTCTATAGTACAGTTAAACAAACAAGTATAGTAAAACAATCCCTGATACAATTGATTATAATAATGATTGTTTCCATGAAACCAATCGCATTCTCTTGATAAAAGTAGGTCACTACAAGTTATTGATGAATGTTAACTAATCAGAAACCTATAACTATGATTACATTCAGATTTCAATTTGACATATAACAGATTCTTATTATATTTCTATTGCTCAGAGATTTTCTGTATGTTTATATTCAAACTCTTTAAAACAAACACAAATTCATTGATACTTTTTCATTCGAAATTATCACCTAGATTGAGAACCTCTTGGTAACAAAAAAAACACGGAGCAACAACAAAGATTCTAGCAGAATGGCAGTGCATTAGCTAGAACCAGCCAAACTATTATGACTCTAAAATAACATGTTCAATAACTTAACCAAAGGTCAACAAGCACTCCCTTCATGTTGTATTTATAAATATACATGTACTTGTCAAAGAAGCTACATTGGCCTAATAGAAAGGAAGGTATATATTAGATTTTTTGAACATGTTTCAAAAAGTCTCAGAACAAGAGAAAGAACGACTATGGACAGTGCAATTACCAATTACGTAACTAGTGAAGGCAAACCATGTCTGTTGTGAGGCAGTTATTCATGGGAGACAATAATGGACGGTCGCGAAATATCGTGAATTAGTTAAAGTTAGACATTAATATCGTTGGATGTCGGATCAATGGCCTAGAGGTTAGAGTCCCACATATGGGATCATGAGTGCACACTTCGGAGCAGTCCTATCGTAGGACGAAATGGCCTCTTAGTGCATTCAGGTATTCAGTGGTGGTTTAGATCAAATCGACTCATGAATTCAACCATTAAATCTCCTGGATACAGGATACCAGATAGATAACTTGCAATATTTCAAGGTGATTAGTAAGCAGCCAAACTCCAATCTTTTGAAGCCGTTGCTATCAGGCATCAAAATCCTGATTAGTGTGTTCAAAAGGAAATGGTTATTAATCTTTCCTTGCCTTTGGTGACAAATACTCCTTCGTTGCGTCTTAAACATCGTTTTTACTCTTCCACATTAGTCATCTTATTTTATTCACTGAGCTTTACTCATGTTATTCCCATCACTGTTTACTCATTATGTAATCACTTGTATTCTGGCCGTTTGAACTGTTGTCACAATCAATGTTGTAGAATGTTCTCCCACATAAGCTATGTATATATTTACAATCTTCAGTCTATTCAACTTATTTACAGCCTTGCTATATTATACTAATATGTCTTTAATATAACTTCCAACTAAACGCTTTCATGTAAGTAATTTAAACCCATTTCATAATTAGGTTCTTAAATATCACAGATTGTAAGCAGCTGATGAGAACCAAACAAAATTAGATAAATTCATGCTATTCTAGTACAATTAATATAGGTCCTGGATTCGAATCTCGCGAAGTTGGATAGCGGATGCGCACTGCTGAAGAGGATGAAACCGCCGTCCAGTGCTTCTAGATATTCCACGGTGGTCTAGCGTCAATTGACTCATGATCCCAACTGTTGAAATTACTACAATCTCCACAAAACGCCTTCTGAAACTAATTAACATATGCTCACCAGTGACTGGCTTCAAGAGATATATCCTGGAATTCTAGTGAGAAGTAGTGACCAGTGGAGTTCAACCGGGTCAGTTGTGAGGTAATAACTCACTGATGACAATGGTGGATATGTAGATCAATTTCCTGGATTAGTTGAAGTTAGATATTTACACAGTCGGATGCCGGCTCAGTGGTCTAGAGATTAAGCGTTCGCTCGCGAGACTTATAAGTCCTGGGTTCGAATCTCTCGGTTGGGATCGTGGATGCGCATTACGGAGGAGTCCCACAATAGGACGAAACAGTCTTCAACTGCTTCCGTGTTTTACATAGTGGTTTTGCTTCAAATGACTCATGATCTCAACCATTGAAATTCATATTAAATAATTAAATGAACAATAGAAATAAAACTTGTTACCTATTTACAACTCAGTTACATAATTCAGCCTGTAGTCCTTCTATGGTTATCAACAGTGATAATGTTTATGAACAACTAAATGAAGATCAAAGTATGTTTAACAGAAGAGTTCCTAATAAGATAATACAAACATGCTGAAATCCATTGTTAATCACTTAATCTATTCAATACGAATATCAGCAGATCCATACTGAATAATAAGAACAATTAAGGAAGAAATACTTGTTAAGAAAATTAAATCAATTTAGTCAATGAGTCAATGAATGAGTTGTTCATCATGAACATAATTACAAATAAACATTTATGCCTGTTATCTTAACTTCCGGTAAAACTATCTCTCTTTTACTAATCATCTATACTAATGTAACATTATTATGATTAAATGGATATTACTGTTAGTAGGAGTTGATAAGACAATTGTGAATAGTGAATAACAAGTGAATTGATTTGTGGAACATTTCTAATGACAAATCATATTCTGATGATGAATTATTCTCATCACAACCATCACTACGCCTTCACACTCACACACACACACACTCTGTATCTCTGTATCTCTCTTCTTCAAATCATCTTGTAAATGATATGTGAGATGTGATTTCAGTTACTAGACAAATGGAGTAGATGTTATCCACAATCATCAATATGATTGTTTATTCTCTGTATGTGTATTAATGATTGTGATTGAATCACTGTGTTCTCAACACAATAGATCTCATCATGGAACTCTCATTCACATATACATCGGTTTGGTCAGTTGGTTAGTGTGAATCGTTTCCACCAATACACATACGTACACACACGTACACTCACATTCACACACAAGTTCACTGTGTATGATGAAGTTGACTTGCCAGGAACACACAGTAGTCGACGGTTGAATAAGTAATGTGAGAATGCGTGTATTCTCGAGTCTGGATTTTGATTCCTTCAATGACTGACTGAAATATTTTCAATGCATTGTAATGTAGTGTAATGTAATGTGAAATAATTGTATTTCTATCATTTGTAATACTCCTCACATCGATATTTTGATGAGTGATGAATATTAATATTGGTGATTGATGAGTGGATTGAGTTCGTGAAGTTGTGAGAGGTGAACGAAGACGATGTGATATTACTGTATTGAACTGATTCTAAATAATTACGCTGACCACCCTTATTATTGTTATCATTATTAGTTTTTTGATTGAGATCATGAACCGATTGATGTTAAACGACCATTGGAAACCTGAAAGAACTGGACTCCTCAGCAGTGCGCATACACGACCACGCTCACGGGATTCTAAGCCGGGGCATTCAGTTTGGCGTGCGAACGCTTAACCTACTGGACCACTGAGCCAGCGTCCAGTGGTGTTAATGTCTAACCTCAACCAACCCACGAAGTTGCGCGACCATCTTCCATTGTACTGAGATAGACAACTGTTTCTACCCGACATGGATTAGCTCCACTGTTCACTGCTTCTCACTAGAACTCCGAGAATTTTCTCACGAAGCTAGTCACTAGTGAGTGCATGGTAATTATCAATCGAAAGCTTAACAATCTCCACAACCCTTAAACTGATTGTTATTATTATTATTATTATTATTATCATTAGCATATGTTTATTGAATGGCGTCATGTAAATGGAACAATGGAATGATTGCTGAATCTGACTGATGGTGGAAAATGTTATCGTTAAGTTGAGAATTTCTGATTGTATGAGGTAATCCACTCTCGTAATCGATTTTCATCATTCAGAATGATGTAGAGGAGAGGAGAGGATTCAGGTTATGTCATTCAATGTGAATTGATTCTGTTTTGTGGTAATTCCACATTATCTTATCAGAAGTGGAGTCCCACACTAGGACGAAACGGCCGTCCAGTGCATCCAGGTTTTCCATAGTGTTCTAGCTTCGATTGACTCATGATTTCAATTATTGAAATTACACATTAGTTCATCGAATCAGTGACGAGTTACTGTTCTAATGATTGTGAACACAGAGAGTGGTCGACATTGTCTGATGAACACTGCAAATCCCACTACTGTTTATATATATTAACCAAGAGTTGTGAGAGTTTATCAGCACACAGATCCTCGACGTGATGACAACATGGACATGAGTGATGGAGAATATTTGAATGGAAGTGTTGTGAATGTGATGATTCGACATACAGCTAAATAGATAGATAGACTAACAGACAGACAGATAGTCAGATGGATAGATAGATGGTTATTGAAATACTAGTTGAGATCTGTGTGATCATTGAGGCGTGTTCGAATCTCAGTATTTATGTACATGTATATTTTTTGGAACATTGCTAAGTTTGCTTGTGTTTGTGTGTGTGTGTGATGAGAGGCATTACAATGATGAACACAATCATCAGTAATTTTCGTCTATTTAATTGTATCTAATTCCGATCGAGAATTGAGTACAAATCACTGATTGACTGACTGGTTGTTTACTTGGTCACTTTCATATTAACATGTGTTCACATATAATATATGTGTATGTGTATGTGTATGTGTATGTGTATGGGTATGCAATCAGATTGTATGTATAGTGAGAGACATTACTGAACTGAGACATTCACTCATCACTATGTCATGTAACGATTTTCTTGTTGATGGAAATCTGTGCATTCCATTCAAACATAATTGTAATTCATAATATAATAATGAATATTGTACCCATCACTCCCACTCCTACAACAACTACTCCTACAGCTACTTCTACTATCACTACTACTTCACCTACTCATCAATTCATTCTACCTGATTTAATCGATTGGAAATTATTATGAATGTTGTTGTTGTTTCAATTTGTAGCAATGTGTTCACACTTTCCAAATGAACATCTACAGTAGTAATAAAATGAAGCATGAATCTTACCACCATGGTGACCACACAATCCTCCTACTTATGATTATCGAGTTCATTGTAATGATTTCATAATTGAAATATGTGTGTTTTAGTATTATTTGATTGTGGTATTGATTTGAGTATGTATGGACAAGATGTTATTTGGAAGTGATTGAGAATGGCGATGATTTGCAACGATCTACTTACTCATTGTAAATTAGAATGAATTTCACTAGTTGTCAATTGTAACTTGTCCAATAATACGTTGTAAGTTAGTTAGTCTTTCCCAATTTGCACACCTACTTCTTTCTGTATATTATAGTGTAATTCATCAGCTACTATGTATTTGTGTTTGTTGATCTACTCAGTCAGTGTATGTTTGCAATCACAGTGTTTGTGAATCTATGTAGTTTGATTGAGTTGTATTATTTGGTTGATGTGATTATGTATTTTCACTGATAATACGAATCAATGTATGTGAATGAGCGTTGAGAACGTGTGAGCATTGAAGATGTGATTCGTTGTAGTTTGACACTCCTTATTCATAATATGCATCCTGACCCCTCATACAATTTGTGGAACTTCAACGTTGATTTCGCTATCTAGCTTTTAATATCTTAACTTCTATTTCAGCTTCCATTGATGTTAGTTTTCAACTTCATGCAATCTGCTATATATTATGTGTATCTTGGTTTGTTCTTTCTGGATAACTTCGCAATGTGTTATATAATTTCACTCCACGAATTATATTTTCCGCTACACTTTCTTGTTGTTATTCCTACTAAACCGACTTGTGAGCCTACTGTATCTGTCATTTTTTCGAGTCTGTTTTAAACGATAAAAAATGTCCCCAATATTTTGACTCGTGTTGATAATGATGATAATATAGTTCGGTTCCAAATGTTCTACTGTCCTGATTATACTTGATAATTCGATGTCTGTAATTCATTACTTACTTGCGCCTGTTACTCCCAATGGAGCATAGGTTGCCGACTAGCAATTTCCAACTCACTCTGTCCCGGCTTTTACTGTCTAGTTCTATACAATTGTTGTTCATTCTTCTAATATCTGTCTCCATTTTTCGGCGTAATGTGTTCTTTGGTCCTCCTATTCTCCGTTAGCCGTGAGGATTCCAAATGAGGGCTTGCTTTGTGACGCAGTTGCGTGCTTTTCTTAATGTTTGTCTGGTTTGTTCTCTCCCACAGTAGGTTGTTGGTGATTGTGTCTGGCTATATATATATATTTCTTTCTACTTTTTGCATGTTGATAACTGTATTTTAATAAGGTTGAATTGACTAGTCAATTACAGTGTTTTATAATAATAACAACAATCTAAAATCATAAACATTTACGATCAAAACCTCATACCGGTTGAACAGGTAAGTGGTTAACTGGACTCATTATATTAGTCTAAAATGGATTAACGTTTAAACGATTAAGTTTCTAGGTGAATATCAATAGCATAACGTAGGTATATTTAGTTGATAAGTGCTAGGTGAATCAAAACTCTTATTCTTATTTCTATTACTACTATGGAGACTAACTCATAATAATTATAGTTTCAAACATGGATAACTACTGACAACAGAGTAATCACTGGAGAGTTGTTTCATCCTAATAAGAGACAACATATTTAGTGCATAACCACGAACCTGTGAAAAAAATTAATTCAAAGAACTTTGAGTCCGTCATTAAGAGCATATATGATCACTATTGATAAGTTTCTCACTAGGAAAAAATACCTAACTGATGTCAGTCTATAAAGACAATCATATTTGACAGAACAATGATCCGTTTATCATTAAAATGATAATACATTTGTATTAGAAGGGTTTTGGTGACGATTGTAGTCATTTTAACAGTTGAGATCATGAGTCAATTGAAGCTAGACCACCATGGAAAACCTGGAAGCACTGGACGGCCGTTTCGTCCTATTGTGGGACTCCTCAGCGGTGCATATTCACGACCCCGCCTCGTGGGATTCGAACCCAGGACCTATCAGTCTCGTGCCAGGCGCTTAGCCAACTAGATAATACATTTAATAACAATATACTACTTAATTACTTCTGTAATTAGTAGTATATATAACTCAGTATAAACAGTAATTTCTCGTGTAATCTATTCATACTCTACTATTTGTGATCACATTATAACTGTTTACTTATAATAAGAATATCGAGAAAGGGGTGATTCAGAAATTGACCAATCAGAATGCTATGCGTAAATTCCTGTTTTTTGATTGGTCCATTTGATTGATAATGATGGTAATAATAATTAAATCATAGAACTATTTAATCATAACTAATTACTAATATCCATAAGCATAGAATGGAATTTAAATCTCCTATGAATATGCAAAAAAAGCATTATCATAATGAAAATTCATTAACAAATCCATATTATAAAGAGATTTTTCATTCAAGAGAATGTATTCCAACGAATTTACCATTATCACATCATAATAATGATAATAACTTTACTTATCTAATGACAATGAGTGATAATACTAATTCTAATCAACATTTTAAATGTGAACCATCAATGATTCAATCTGTATACCCTTCAATAGAAAATCAATTCATACCATCGTCATTATTATCATCATCATCATTTACATTGGCAACATCGTTAGCATCGTTAGCGACGACAGCGTCATCACCATCAATACAGACACCAATTGTAAATGAAGTGAAATATTCCAATCATTTGAATTATATACAACATTTTAATTCACAAATGAAATCCCCAATGTATGATTTAAAGCCTACATCAATATATCATTATCGTAACAATACTTGTGTTAATAATAATAAATTTTCGAAACACACTGATGGATCAAGTTCAGTAACCTATGGATTAATAGAAACGGTAAATTCTAAAAACTCAGCTTTATTAATTCATAATAAACAAACTTTAATGAAACGTAATGAAATTTATAAAAGTACTGAATTGAATGATACTATTAATTGTAATTCTAGTGTTGAAGAAGGAGATGATGATGATGACGGCGATGAGAAGATTAATAATAATAATGATGATGATGATGAGGAGGAGGATGATATCAACGATACAGTTGAAGAGAGTGAAGATGTCTCCTCCAGCAATTGTACTGACGATATTCAGCATTTATGTCAAGTAAGTTAATGTTATTTCTAGCCTTGATTTGTGATATAATCTAAGATAATGAAAAAATTTCTCGTTTCAAGTTGAAAATTTGTTTCATTACACAACTTTGTTGTGTAAGAATAATCATCTGCTCACTAGTGACTGACTTCAAGAGGCATTTCCTGGAGTTCTAGTGAGTAGCCGTTACCAGTGATGTTCAAGCAGGTCTGTTATGAGATATCAACTCACTGAAGACAATGGTGTACGGTGGCGCAATGTCTTGGATTTGTTAAAGTTAGACATTAACACTGTCGGATGCCGGCTCAGTAGTCTAATAGTTAAGCGCTCGCGCGCGAGACTGATAGGTCCTGGGTTCGAACATGATAAGGTAGGATCGTGGATGCGCAGTGCTGAGGAGCCTCGTACTAGGACGAAATGTCCGTCCAGTGCTTCCATGTTTTCCATGGTGGTCTAGCTTCAATTGACTCATGATTCCAACTATTGAAAGTTATTAAATGTTCGTATCAAATATATTACTACTACTACCACCACTACTACTACTACTACCACTACTACCATTACTACTACTACTACTACCACTACTATTACTACTACTACTGTGGTATATGTCACTTATACAGACAGATATAAGTTGTGTGTATCGAAAATTGAAAGTGGGATTCGAAGAAGAGAAAGGGAAACAAAGAAGTTCGGATAGCATCAAGAATGTACAAACAAGGGAGTTTGTAAGAGAAAATGGAATGACTAGAAATAGAAGTTACCAATGTGCAATGAATGAATTCAAATTTTATCTTTTTGAATACATAAGTTTGGTTACAATCATTACTAATCGTACCACTACTACGCAGACAGGGACAACCAAATGTATTTCAACACAAAATTACAGAATCTCTTTATAAAATCTGAAAACTATGCAGGAAATACTTCATTTGCAAAATGTTCATCATTTGTTAAAGATTTTATTGTCCCCTGATTTCCATACCAATCACTCACTGTTCTCATTCTCTTCTATTCGATTTACTCAACCTTCTGTCGACAGCCGTTCCATTTCTGATAGGAGCTACATACTACTTATATCTGTCGACATCAGTAACACACACCACACTACAAAAACTACTAATAATATTATAATTTTTCTCAATGATAGATTTTATGAAAGCAAAAATATAGAGATTAGCAGAATGAGATGACTTAATTTCAGTGTTATGGATCCTCATCAGCTGTTACTTATAACCTAGAAACAATAATACCAGGTATTTGCAACTAATGTACATACTTTACATCAGATTCAAATGAAGATTAATCAAATAATGCCAACAGTATTGTGAGTACGAGACAGAAAATTCTAGGTTGGAACGCCAAGTGCAGGACCGTAGATGTGCACTACCGAGGAGTCCCATATTGAGACGGAACGGCCGTTCGGTGCTTCCAGGTTCTCATGGTGGTCTAACATTAATTAACTCCTGAATTCAACTATTAACTTACTAAAATCTTTACAAAACTTTCTTCTGATAATATATACACAGCAAGAGTTTGTGTGCCGCCACTGAGATGGCATCCGATGAATTATTTATTTAACGTTAATGAATTCACAGTACTGCGAAACCATCTGTACCTTTCAGTAAAAATTATTATTCTACTGTTGTCTATAATAAATTTGATCAACGAATGTTTTATTGATTTTCAAGGTATGCGGTGATCGAAGCAGCGGTAAACATTATGGTCAATATACATGTGAAGGGTGTAAAAGCTTTTTTAAACGTTCTGTACGTAAATCAGCCAATTATGTATGTAGATCTGGTGGACAATGCCCAGTCGATGCACAAAGACGTAATCAATGTCAAGCATGTCGTTTATCACGTTGTTTATTAGCTGGTATGAAAAAATCTGGTAAGTTATTAATTTTAATGAATAGTTTACAACAATTTGAGAACAATATATACTACTGTTTATTTACTAGTTAGTAGTAACGTGTTTGTTTATTTCATCTCATACTGTTAAATACTACTAATTTGTTCACACACTGAATTTGGGAAATAACACTTTCGTGTGATTAACCTTCACTATGAATCTCATGTTGATCTTCAGAATCCACTTCCGCATTAAAATATACCTAGATGTCGTAACTATCAGTATACAGGTTTTTGGACATTATATAATTTTCATAGTTTTTAAATCGTCAACTGATCTTAGCAACACAACCATCAGAAACCTGAAAGTACTGGTTTACCGTTTCGTGCTAACATGGGAACCTTCAATATCATAGGTCCCCGAATCCATCAGTCGCCCACATGAACACTTAACATCTAGACCACTGAACCGGGATCTAATGGTATTAATGTTGAATTTCAGTCAATCCATGGCACTGCGTGATCATTTTTTGTTGTCTTCAGTGAGTACCTTCTCCACACCCCACATGGTGCTTGTAACTATTTCTCTTCTCATTTGAGTTAGATGAAGGTTCATATGTCACACATAAAATTACAATTGTAAAGCTTTTTCTGAAAACTTATTTGTACAAGCACATAAAACGAAATAAAGTGATAATTCACCAGTCACAGCTTCTTATCAGAATTCCAGGAATCACTTTTGAAAGTTGGTCACTAGAGAAAAAAAGGAATATTGGAAGCACTGGACGGCTGTTTCGTCCTGTTGTGGGACTTCTCAGCAGTGCGCATTCAATCAAATACAATTTCATGATACATAATTGTTCAAAATTCTAAAATTCCAATTTATGAATATTCATATCTTACATAGAGACAAGTTTCTTATTAACATTATGAGTTCGAGTTCAACAGTTTACATTTGTAATTTCGATCATTAAATTCTATTAATCGGTTGATAGGTAGGTAGGAACTATTTGATTCATTCAGTCTCTGTTATGTTTATTCAATACATAATTAACTTGTGTATAATATGTGAGAACGCTGAATCTGACGACACGTATTAAAAACATAAATACTGTTGATATGGACTTATTCGACTTCGGCAATAAATCAAAATGATCTATGGATACATCACTTTTTTATACGATTAATGTAACTTTACTTAATCAATAACTTATGTAGTGAACGACAACACAAGCGGGGACAAGTAAATGTATTTGAACAGTCAAATTACGGTATCATCTGAGAACCATACAGTAAATATTTCATTTGTAAAGTGTCAATCAATCGTCATAGACTGCATTGTTCTCGGTCGTCTCTTTTCTTTGATCTTATTAACCTTCTGCTGTCAGGTGTTTGACTTTCGGTGGATAATACATACTAGTTATATCTGTCGAAATCAGTAGCGCACATTATACTTACTATGAGGACACATATTTGTAGTGTCATAAGAATCAATTTTTACAATGACTTAATTTTGTTACGGTTAACATTCTGTCATGTCAGTCTGAATGGTTTAAGACTGATAGTTATAACATTTTAGTAGGAATTTAGAAATCTAAATTCATTTTTATTGTTTGTTTGTATCTTCTCATTGATATTTACGACTGGAATTGATCACTCTTAATGGTATATGTACACCCTGTGCGGATCACCTCGATATTGCCTTAAGTCACAAATAGTATAAGCGGAGACGATGGTGGCTGGTAGTGGAATCCAGGACGTGTGTTCCATCTTATTTGGGACTAATCGACTAGATGCACCTGTGTATCCTAGATTCCACTACTAGCCACCATCTATCTTTGTTTATGATTTAAAAATCTGTCTAAAAATATAGTTGGTCACTGATGAGTAATTTGTACTGGTTTATTCAATTTTTATACTGGTTTTCTCATTGAGAATTATTGAAAATTAATCATGACTATAATACTTAGTTTATACAGAATAAATGGAATTCAAGTGTGTGTGTATGTTTGTGTACGAGTTTCGTCCTACTTTGGACTCGTCAGTTAGATGTGTCTATATCTCTCAGGTGATTTGATACTCACTTCAGGATTAAAACACAATAATTTTTGCTTCAGATACCTATGTATCGTTTATCTAGTTACCAAGTTCATATCTATCAAGATAAACTATATAGAATCCATATATGTCAATTAAGATTGATCAAAATTCAATCAACCTATCAACAACACAATGATCTAAATCATTAAATGTTAAATGAATATTCACTTTATTTTATGCCAAATATTTGATTATAGGAATGAACTATAAAATTATGAAACAATGATTAACTGACAATCATATTCATTTGTGATTATTTATGATCAGTCTTACTCTTCTAATATCTTTTAACAAATGATCACTTCTCTTAATTTCCAGTGAATAGGATGAAAAGGAAATGTTGAAGCAATCAAAGATATGTACCACACTGAGAGTACTTCTACGAGAGACATAGTAATTAGTTTATGAGATAGTTATATGAATACGCATGATTACATGTTGCTTTAACCACTATAATAAGTGAGAATTTATGTTAACCAATGTAAGTTTCAGAGTAACCCATCAATTGGATTAGT
Source organism: Schistosoma guineensis (assembly GCA_944470375.2). Classification (NCBI taxonomy): domain Eukaryota; kingdom Metazoa; phylum Platyhelminthes; class Trematoda; order Strigeidida; family Schistosomatidae; genus Schistosoma; species Schistosoma guineensis. Next base: position 16,497,707 of record OX103897.1, on the reverse strand, counting down.
AATTACTATGTAGTCAATTCACTGTAGTTTCAAATTTCTCAACAAATTACCTCATTAAAATAACATAAATATACAAATGAGAGTAGTTGATTCAAATGACGAGTCCCAAGAAGGACCAAAAACGTACATGTTAAGCTTCATGATTAGCCATTAGCCAACTTTTATTATACTCAATAAAGCCAACAAACTGGTAGTAAAATGAATGTAATTACATTAATTATAACTTGAAAAGTTGAAAACTGTTGCTACATGTAATTGAAGTTGAAACTATGAACAACTGAATTTCAATTCTATAATCTGAAGGGAACATTTTCACAATAACATTTAAAAGTGTTATTACTTTATTCCTAGTCATTACGACAATGTACACTATTGAAAATATACTTGAAATGTAATTACTCTTTCATAGTGTACATAAAAAATTGGTCTTAGAAAAAATAGGTAAGTGAATTCCAAGAATCACTGAATAGATGTTTCGTCCTAATATGTTGTTCTTCAGCATTGGAGATCCACAACTCAAACATGACTTCAATTCACTACCTATTCACAATTAGAGATAAAGAGGAATTTACTGCTGTTTATTTTAAACAAAATTGGCTAAAATAGTTGTTTGACTAATATCATTGAAAAGATCGAAATCATCTGTTCTCTTTTTGTCATAAATTACTTGAATCTAATCAGATATTTATTTCAATAGTTGAGATCATGAGTCAATTGCAGCTAGACCATCATCAAAAACCTTGGAAGCATTGGACGATCTCTTCATCCTATTGTGGGAATCCTCAGCAGTACGCATTCAAATTAAATTACTATAATATCTACGAAAACCTCTTCTGATACTAATCAAAATATGCTCACTAGCGACTGGATTTAAGTGTTTCCTGGAGTTCTAGTGAGAACTAGTAACTAGTGGAGTTCGACCGGTTTTGTTGTGAGATAGTAACTGACTGAAGACAATGGTGGATGTGTCTCTCAATTTTGTGGATTAGTTGAAGTTAGACATTAGCACCGTCGAATTAGTGCTCAGTGGTTTAATGGTTGTGTTCGCGCATGAGACCAAAGACCGTAGGTTCAAATCTCTCCAGTGGGGATCATGGCTGCTCACTACTAAGGAGTCCTACAATACAAGGTAACGATCGTCCATTATTTCCAGGGTTTTTATAGTGGTCTAGCTTCAACTGACTCATGATCTCAACTATTGAAATTACTATAATATTCACAAACACCCCTTCAGATATTGAAACTGATTATATCATCTAGTTGTTTATCTATTTATCAATCTTTATATCTTCCTCCCGGTATTATTCATACTTCCTATCACTTTTTCTAACTCTCATACCTTTAGATACATAATGATAAGTAAAATAATCTATCAACAGTTGTTTTTTTTCTACGTTGCTACCTCACTACTACTACTACTACCAATACTACTATTATCATTATTACTAGTAGTATTATTAATGTGACAAGTTAATTATACTCTACATGGATGTTTTATTATATCATTATTACATAGTCAATTTATCATTTAAGCAAAATGGTTGTTAACTAAACGTTAATTTTTAAAATAAAATAAAAATTTTCACACGCGAATAGAATCCCATTTTTTTTGTTCAGGGTGAAAAAAAGAAACCACTCTTTCCCCCCCCCACTCCCCTTATCTAATGAAATTCGAATAATGTACAGATCATAATGAGGAATGCAAAAACAATGAATCAAGCCAATATAAACATGGTGATATAACTCAAAGTATTCTTAGTACAATAGTGTAGTTAGTATAGTGTCAACGAATAAAATAGAAGCAACCACTTGATAGATAGATAGGTAGATAAATAATGTGTCTTTCAGTTGAGTTCAAAGAGGTTGGTAGCGTTAAATAATAAAAAAAGCGAACTATACCGATGAAGAAAAAGCATGAAACGTAATGCGGGTGTATAAAAAAAAGTCAACAAGACTTCATTCATTCATTGAAACAAATAATGGTACTTAGGGATTAGAGGACGATTGAATGAAATGACACATTAAAAAAAAACAGTGAAAGAGAGAGAACGTTTTTTGAGAGAAAAAAATGTTTGAAAAAAAAGCAAATAAACTATGAAAAGAGAAAAGAAAGTAGACATCTAGGAGGGGGCAGGGAGGGAGGGATACAATCACATTGAAGATTAGGAAAAGTGATCTACTTGAATAGAAGTGATAAACGATTATTTATTATAAAGAGTAAAATAAATGATTGGATACACTTAATCATATCTAGTAATCTATGTAATAAGGCAAAACAAACCCATTTTTAAGTTAATGTATATGACCTGAGGCATAGTGAATCGGATAATGAATCCATATTTGAAGGGATTTTGTGGATAGTATAGTAATGTTTTAATAGGTGAACTCACGAGTCAATTAAAGCTAGATCACTATGAAAAATCTGGAAGCACTAGACGGCCGTTTCGTTCTATTGTGGGACTCTTCGTCAGTGCGCATGCACGACCCTGCCTCGCGGGTTTCTAACCCATGACCTATCAGTCTCACGCGCGAGCGCTTAACCATTAGACCACTGAGTCGGTCGGCATCTAGTTGTGTTAATGTCTAACTTCAACTAATCTATGAGCGACACATTCACCATTGTCTTCAGTGAGTTTCTGTCTCAGTAAAGACCCAGTTGAACTCCACTGGTCACTACTTTTCACTAGAATTTCAGGAAATACCTCTTGGAGACCGTCATTAGTGAGCATATGTTGATGAATATAATCGTGATCTAGCTTCAATTGACTCATGATCTCAACTATTAAAAAAGGATCGATATTTGTACATAAGAATATGAAGTTAGTTTAATCGTGAAATTATATTTTACATCACTGATTGACTTTAGTTAGACGACGTTGAATAGTGCTGTTTCACTCTACTGGTGAAACTCCTTGTTGGTGTATATACACTACTTCTCAATAAACTGAATTCACAATATTCAAGTCTCATGACAATAGTGTTTAACCTACAGACCACTGAGTTGATATCTAGTTGTTCACATGTCTAAATCAATCAATTCAATGTATTATACGATCATTATTTAATAAGAATGATGATAATTGTCTCATCTTCGATGTAGTTGAACTTCTCTAATCAGAACTACATAATTGAATTACAGGGGATTCACTTTCAAAGTTAGTCACTAAGAAACATATAATGAATGTTTAGTATATTGGTTTGTTCAGGTTACTAAATTCATGAATAGTTTATACATGAGAATGTGAATTTAGAATTTAGTGAACATTGACAGGATGTCCGACTGTATATTCAGGTTAGATATCTTATATTCTTTTTGTAAACTATAGTCTTCCATTAACAAACATAGAGTATGACGTGCTTTTTTAACATAGGAACAAGTGTTGAAGTAAGGGGGCTGTAATGAGTAGAAGTTTCACAGATTATGTCACTAGTTGATCTTATTTAGAACACCATAGAAACGCAAAGTGCACTGAATAGCTATTTCATTTTAGTTTGCGATTTCTCAGAGACACTGCTCGCCCACTACACCACCACAAGGATAGTAAAACAGTTATCAACTATAGCCAATGAGAGGCAGTCCCACAAAATCATGAATTGATTGAAGTTAGATATTAACACCATTGGAAGCTGGCTTAGTGGTCTACAGGTCAAGTGTTCCTGTTCATAACTGAATATTCTGGGTTTAAATCTCTGTATTGGTGTTGTGTTGAGAAATCCCATGTAAGGACGAAATAGTCTTCTAGTGTTCCCGGGTTTTCAATGGTAGTCTTACTAAAATTACTTCGTCATTTGACTTGTTAAAAGTTCTACAATCTCCATGAATCCCTCAATATTATGTAATTACCAGCAGATGTCATTTGTTATAGTCAGGATATAACCATAATTTAATGGATACCTTGATGTATTGTGATACATAAGACAAGATTGAAGAAATGGTAACTCTTTGAACCAATTTACGGATTATTGGTTTATATATTCTCAACGTATAACTACTAAGTAACAAGATATTGACACCAAGAGTTCAACCTGATGGTTATCTGAGTGGATAACGAGTTGGATGTTCGAAAGTAAAAGTGTTGGGGTCGAGTTCCTGTGTAATCGTCCGGTACATCCAGATGACGAGTCTCAGATACGATGAAACGCATGTTGTCTATTTGACTACTAATCACTATCAAACTTCAATTCATTTTTATATCGTTTGTTTGAATCTTCCCATTGATGTTTAAAACTACAAGTGATCAGTCTCTTTTGATACATATATATACATCCTGTGCGGACTATTTCAATATTACTTGAAGTCACTAGCATTATAAGCGTTTGAAGGCAATAGTAACTAGGTTCGAGTCCCAGAGTGAACATCAACAATTTTAGGATGCAAGTTCCAAATAAGAACAAAACACGTGTCCTGGATTCCACTACTAGCCAACATCCATCTCTGCTTATAACCCGGGTCCAGGGTTTCCTGTCGACTACCTTCAACCACCATCTAATCTCAATATGTAGTGCACGCAGTGTCAAGTCATCTAGACTGGTGGCCACATTGCAACATGGTCGATAGCATTCGATCTGCATTAATAAGGACTAGACACGCATGAGACTGATCGCCACTCAGTGATCAATCAATTGTGATTACATCTCAGTCCTACAGTAGGTCGGCCGCGGTTCGGATAGCTCAGTGGTAACGTCTCTGACTGTAAAACTGGGTGACAGGAGATGGAATCCGCCAGGGAGCACCAGTTCCCTCAAGATTACAGGTACACCTTGCTGACGAGTGCCAAGTAGCACGAAACCTGGGTCTAGGGTTTCCTGTCGACTACCTCCAACCACCATCTACTATCAAAGTTTACTTAGAAAATTCGTTTTATATAAAACAATAAAATTAAAAGTAGGAATTTCCATGGACCAAAAATTTTTTTTTTGAAAAATATACTCCACATGTGTATGAGTAAATAGACAGAGAGATAGTTACCTAACTGTTTTAAGCGGTGTGAATTAAGCCCTGATCATTAAAAAAAACAAAATAGAGAAAAATTATTACTATTCGTGTGGCATATTTTTTCTCATCCATCCAATTGTCATAGTAACCAATCTAGAATGAGAATGAGCATGTAAATAAAATGTGTGTTTTCAGGGGAGGGGGGAGGAGGATAAGTGATGTGAAGGGAAGTAGATATTTCCTTTCGGCTTCTTGCTAACATGAGTTTATGTCACTTTTGTTAGATTACGTGGGTGTGTGTATGTATGTGTATGTGTATGTGTATAAACATTTGTATGTGCATAAATGCATATGGTTATGTGTACATATGTGATATTTGTTGTCTGTTTGCATAGGGTAAGTAAACTGTCGATTATTTATGTATACCTAGAGATTATTTAATCGAATAATCTTACTCTCCATTTAATGTAGAGTTTAATTGAGAAAATTTATGAAACGTTATGATAATAAATTCATGATTATTATTATTGTCTTTATTGATTAACAGTTGATTTATAATCTTCATTTAATGAGTAGTAATCTTAAAATGGATTCAATTCCTGGTTGAAAATTAGTGGATGGGACTCAGTCAGTCAGTCAGATACAACGTAAGACCAAGCACATATATGCATCGGTCCAAGTTGCCATACCTCATGAACACAACAAGATGAACACCGGATTCATAGGAGTGGTTAAGTCAATGGTGTTAATATGTAAAAGAAAGATTGCATATAAGGATGTAGTAAAGGAAGAAAGAATTAGTTCGTAGAAAGAAAGATATGAAGCGATTTTAATCTCATAGTTTAAGGGAAGACAGAGAGTGTATAGACCGTAGCCATTGTGATCGATCCTGAGCCATGTCACCAAGAATCTCCAACCATTGGTTACGATAGTCACGCGGACCCCAACCAAGTAGTCTGCATCTCCCAACATGGCTCAAACTAGAAGTTAATGACTTCAAGGACTGATGCCACGTTTTGGTTTGGTCACCCCTAACTTTCTTTCAACCATTCCCAACACCGGTTAGCATTGCACATCGTGGTAATCGGTGTTCAGGCATACGAAACACGTGTCCCAACCATCTCAGTCTTATATTAAGACAAAACGGTTATCTAATGTTTCTAGGTTTTCAACGATTGTCGAACTTAAATTGATTAGTGATATTAATAATATGAAACAATTTGAGGTAGTCAATAGGAAAGTTTATGGATAATTTTAAAGAAATCGATGATGGTTGTATAGTTCAAATTTATGTCATCCAACTTCACAATCTGAGACGGTGTCATTGAGTTACATTATTTAATCGATAGAATTCGATCAGTTCTGAAGACTTAGACAAACATGATCTTTTTTGTATAGTACCCTCTTTGAGCTGTAGAATTGTTCTTCTGGATAATATCATAAGTGCTTAATTCAAGTAGAAATATTTGGTAATTATCGAATTCAGATTCAGTAGTGAAATGACTAAGTTATATCTAAAATGCGAGAGATCTATCGGTCCAAGTTACCATACTTCATTAGCACAATAAGATGAACACCAAATTGAAACAAACAGTTACTTCTAGTGCTTCCAGGATGTTTAATGATTCTTTAGATTAGATTGACTCAATCTTCATAAATCCCTAAAACCGATAACCATTAATGATTACAAAATCTGATTTCCTATTGGTTATTATTACTGAAGATGATGGTGGATGTGTCGCTCAATTTCGTGGGTAAATCATTCGATTTATGTGAGGGCTAGGATACTGCTCGGGTGTCCAAACGGAATCAGGGGTTCACACCGAAAGCGTTTAACCCGAAGTTCTATTCCATGAGGCAGTGGAGGAACGTAAAAAGATGCAGTCCCATGGTAGCCGATGATCAATAATTGGTTCAGACGCCATTTGTTCCTTTGGGATCCTGTAGCCCAGGTGCGATATTGGTTTAAAATCAGGGTTTCTCAACTCCCCTATGTAAATCCTCCATATCTACTAGCCCGATTAAGACGTCGAACATTTACCTCTAGTCCTCTCAAGTTCGTAAACAACACCCCCACCACGAGAGTGTAGTGGGTAGGACTTCCCTAGCAGTGGCCATGTGAGAGCATTTAGAGAGGGAGAGTTGACTCTCCCCACTCTCGACCGTACCAGGGCATTTTGGGGCAAACCGGTAACCATTAACGATTATAAAATCTGGTTTCCCGTTGATTATTATTAGTTTAGAAAACGTATCTATCTATTTTAAGAAAAATCATTTTTAATTGTATTAACCATATTGTTTTCAATTTATTTATTATTTAGCTGTTCAACGTGCACGAGCTAATACACAAACTTATTTATGTTCAACAACACCATATTCATCTTATCCAGTTATTGCAGCTGCAGCAGTTGCTGCCGCTGCTACCGCTTATCTTCATGGAACAGTAACTAATCCTATTCCTCCTACCCTTACTCCTACTACTCCTATTAATACCACTACTAATGATACTACTAATACTTTTATATTAAATTCTACATTCACTGATCATTACAATAGATCAGATCCAATCAATTTATCAAATGTATATATCCCAACAACTAGTCAATATATGACCACTTTAAATGATAATATGAATCCTTTACCTCAACCATATTATGAACCATACGAGAATACATTGAATACATCGAATATACACTATTCAAAACTATATAATCAGCCTATTTATACAAGAAGATCTATATCAACTCATTCAATGAATAAACCAATAGAGAATATCGTTACATCTTATTTACCATTTCATAGTAATACGAGTAGTAATAATACGTCATCCATGTTAACCTACGATGACCAACCATCCACATTACATCATCATCATCATCATCATAATCATTATGCAACACGTTTAAATCTACCGCAAAAATCATCGTATGGTTATTATCATCATGATCATGATCATGATCATCATTCAATATCATCATGTTCAACTCCAATTACAATAACTACACCAATTATGACAAATTTTAATCATATAAATATGAATTGTATTCATCAATATCATACTACTAACAATACTACTAATTGTACCATTACTACTACTACTACTACTACTACCACTACTATTACTACTACTACTACTAATAATAATAATGGTAGTAATCGTATAAGATGTGATTTAAATCAAGAATCCAATTCATTTAGACAACCAGATTCATCATCATCATCGACAACAACATTAGCATCATTCACATCAACTATACATCGTCAAACTATTCATTCATTTATCATAGATATAAAAAAAACATTAGAAGAATGGATACTTATAAAAGATATAACCTATTCAATAGATACTACTGCTAATACTACTATTACTACTACTACTACTACTACTTATTCAAATTATAATTATCATATAGAATTAATGAGATTATGGTCAAATAAATTATTAAAACAAATCTCAATTATTTTAAATAAATTACATTCATTTAAACAAGTATGGATTCAATGTTTCAAGAATATGGCGGGAAATTCCAATCCATTTCATCATGAACATGAAGAAGAAGACGATGATGACAACAACAACGACGACGATGAAGAAGAAGATTATTTATGGATAAATGAATTAATTTCACAAATAGAATTCTATGAATTACAAGAATATGAAGTGAAAACATCAATTCAATTAAAAAGTATTACACCAATACCTGATACAACTCAAATTATTATATGTGAATTAATAGATAAAGAATGTGAATTATTATTGAAACAATCATTGCCAACACTTAGTTTAATGCATATTTGTCAAGTAAGTAAAGTGTAAATGAACTTAGATATTAGCATCATTGAATGATAATTAGATGGTTGTCTATGGGTTAAGCGTTTAAATGCAAGAACGAAGGTTTTGGGTTCGAACCCCTTACGGGGGATTATGGATACGTGCCACTGAGGAGCCCCATGCCGAGATGAAAAGACAACTCGGGTTTTTAATGGTGATCTAGTTAAGTAGTCTATAGGTTAAGCGCTTACATTTGACACAGGAGGTTCTGGGTTCGAGTCTCGTACGGGACTGAGGAGTCGCGTTTAGTTCTTTCAGGTTTTCAATGATGATCTAGCTTAGATCGACTCGTTATTTTACCCGTGAAAAAACACTTATAATGAATTATTATTAACTGGAAAACTGTTCCAAGTCAGAAATCATTACTTTGTCTTAGACTGAGACTCCTAAGTAGTGAGCTAACAATACTTAATCTGGTCTTCGATGTAGAACATTAAGATCCTACCGTAAAAGCTTGACCTTTAGATTGCTAACTATTTCATTTAATGGTTAACATTTCTAATTTCATATTATTCAACAACCATCATATATGAACACATAATATTGATCGCATATCCCAGATGGTAGAACTTCATCAGTCATTGGGCTTTTCACTAGGAGCAGTTAATTACTGCCAGGCAATTAATGAGTTCTTTCTTTGTGTGTGTAGTAAACGAGATGTTGAAAATTAGGAGATTTTGTAATTTTTACATCATAATAACGTAGAACCGTTTTTTAAGGATAAAAAAACATTTCAGACCATTCACAGGGGAGGAAAACCGCTGAACAGTTAAGTAATCTGAATATATATCATACTTATCATGATATATATATAGACCATCTAAGGTTGTAAGCGGTCATTACTAAGGGAATCCCGAATAAAATATGAATTAGTTACTAGATATTCTCTAGTTATCAAGAGGTTTTACAAATAATAATGGCGAGAATCATTTCTATGTTTTTCTTCTCTTATTCAGTACTTAATATGAAGATGTATTTAGTATAAGGTACGTTCATAAATTAGTTGAGTACTATGTGTAAACTGTAGAGTTTAAATCAATCTATGAGGCTAATAGCATAGTGGACGTCAACACACGAGTGGGGACAATCGAATATATGTGAATGCAAAATTACAGAACACCTTAGTAAAATCTGAGAACCATAAAGTAAATACTTCATTTGCACTATGTCAGTCAATCGCCTTAGACTTCATTGTTCTTTTGTTTCTGAACCAATCATTCTCTGTTTTCATCCTCTTTCCTTCGATCTTTTTAACTTTCACACGTTTCGTCCTATTTAAAACCCATCAGCTGGATGTACCTGAATCCCAGTGCTAATATTTACACACTGAAATGAAAGACAGTCCATCCAAAGAGTCCTATAATAGAATGAAACACTTGTCTTAGATTTCATTTCTTACCATTATCTAATTTTACTAAATATCAATTAGACTCAATTTTCTTTTATTAGTTACCTCCAATCATTTAAAGATTCATTACATACTTGCTTACGCCTATCACTCCCAATAGAGAATAGGCTGCCGACCAGCATCCTACAAACCCATTCTGTCATGGGCCTTACTTTCTAGTTTTATACAATTGTTGTTCATTCTTATCATGTCTGTTTCCATTTCTCGGCGTAATGTATTCTTTGAAATTCTTCTTCTCCTTTGACCTTGAGGATCCCAAATGAGGGCTTGCTTTGTGGTGCAGTTGGGTGCTTCCATCAATGTGTGACCTATCCGCTTTCAACACTTCTTCCTGATTTATTCCTCCGCTGGGATCTGCTTTGTTCTCTCCCATAGTAGGTTGTTGTTGATAGTGTCTGGTTAACGGAGCCGAAGTATTTTGCATAGACAGCTGTCAATAAACACTTGTATCTTCTGGATGATGGCTTTCGTAGTTCTCCAAGTTTCCACTTCATTCAGTAGAACTGTTTTGATATTTGTATTGAAAATTCTGACTTTAATGTTGGTTAACAGTTGCTTTGAGATCCAGACGTTCTTCAGTTTTATATGCTGCTTTTGCTTTGTCGATTCGCGCCTTCACATCTACATCAGAGTCACCGTATTCATCAATCATGCTGTCCAGATAAGTAAAGGTTTTTACATCTCCGTCAATTGTGACTGGATTGGTGCATGGTGTGTTGTATCGGAGAATGTTGCATTTCCCTTTGTGTATGTCTAGACCTACCGCTGCTGAGGTTTCCGTTACACTGGTCGTCTGCTCCTGTATTTGTTGTTGCGTGTGCGATAGAAAAGCCAGATCATCTGTGAAGTCTAGATCATCCAGTTGCACCTTAACTGTCCACTGCATCTCGTGCTCCCCCAGATGTTGACGTCTTTACGATCCAGTCGATCACCAGGGGGAAGAGAAAGGGTGAGAGTAAGCAACCTTGTCTTGTCTGTCAGCTGTCATCCATATACGATTTTGCAGTTTAATCTACCATGCAAATTCTGTATGATAGAGACTATCTTCTGAGGCACGCCATGGTGTCGAAGAAGCCTCCATAGGATTGTCCTATACAGGTTATGAAATGCTTTCATAATGGTATGTACATCAAGGACACGCTACTTAACCATTAAAATGGGGGTTTTTTGATATTGTAGTAATTTTAATAATTGAATTCATGAATTGATCTAAACTAGACCACCATTAAAAACCTGGAAGGACTTGACGACCATTTCATCCTAATATGGAACACCTTAACATTGAGTATCCACGATCCCGCACACAGTACTCTAACTGAAGGTCCTGGATTCGAGTCTTATACTAAGACAAAATAGTCATCCAGTGCTTCTAGGTTTTTAATGGTAACCTAACTTACATTAATTTATGAATTTGACTACTAAAATATTTCACTGATTGAAATCATTAGTCAATTGAAGCTAGAGTACCGTGGAAAACCTGGAAACACTGGACGATCGTTTCGTCCTATTGTGGGACACCTCGGCAGTGCGTACTCACGATCCCACACCCCGCGAGACTCGAACAAAGGATCTAGCAGTCTCGCGCCAGGCGCTTAACCAACTAAACCACAGGGCCGTCAGCCAACGGTGTTAATGTCTAAATTTAACCAATCCACAAATTTGGGCCACCATACACTGCTGAGAAGTCCCATACTAGGACGAAACAGTCATCCAGTTCTTCCAGGTTTTCTATGGTGGTCTAGCTTCAATTGACTCATGATCTCAACCACTGAAATTTCTAAAAATCTCCATAAAACTCCTGATATTAAAATCTTTATCAGTTCATCTTTATTATAATCATCATCATCATCATAAATCTGAAACAATATGACAGGATCAAGGATATTTAAAAGAAAATTTCAATTTAAAAGATTCAACAAAACATTTTACTTATCAACAAGGCTTGGCAACAAATTACTGTTTGTTGTTGTTGTTGTTGTTGTTAACAGTAAACATTTCCATAGATTTCGCATTTTTTCTTGAATGATAAAATTTATTTTATTTTTGGTAGTAAAACAGAGAAAAAAAATAAAGAATCATATCTACATATTGTAGTTATTAAGTGATAATGATTACAGGGGATGGTGATGTAGCTGGTGGTGGTGGTGGTGGTGGGGGGAGGAGAGAAACAGCATCTTAGGAATTATAGTTTTGATTAGTAAACAAATTATGTTCAATACACGTGAATATTCAATATGTAAACATGTATGTATCTTTTAATGTATTTATCTCTCTCTCTTTCTATATATGTGAGTGTATGTGTGTGTGTAGGGGGTGAGTGTGTCAGTGTGTGGTTACCAATGTATATTCACTTCCATGACATCATTGGTTAATAGATAAAGCAAAAGGAACCATCTGGTATAAGATTCATTCATTGACTTTGAAATCACCTATTTACTATGGATGAATTTATTTTTATGATACACAAAAATATGTTTAATTGTTTAATTAAATTGAATGAAGATTTATTTAATTGATTTTAAGTATTGTTTATTTATGGTTCATTTTTTTTAGTAACTATGTATTCAATCGATTATGATGATGATGATGATGATTTGGGATATAAATCAATAAAATTTCCCATGACACCGTTCCTTTTTTAAAAAGAAATTTAGCGTTTTCTGATGGGTTAGTTTTTTACGGGATGCGGTCACTAATCCCATGTCCAACCTCCTTCTTTTACCTGAGTTTGAGACTGTTAGTAGCCTCAGAGGGGATCCACGTGGAGTTATATATATATATATATATATATATATATATATATATATATATATATATATATATATACGAGTTTTTATACGAGTTTGAGGTTGATTGTAATGAAATCAAAATGGTTGATAGATTTCTTGTTTTAATCCTCCGCCCGAAATTTCCAGTGTACAAGATCTAGCCGAATATTTACTTACTTATTTACTTGAGCCTGTTACCCGCAATGGAGTATAGGCCACCGATCAGCATTCTTCAACCCATTCTGTCCTGCGTCTTCCTTTCTTGTTCTATCCAATTGTTGTTCATTTTTCTCATGTCTGACTTCATTTCTCGGCGTAATGTATTCATTGGTTTTCCTCTTCACTTTTGGCCTTGAGGATTCCAAGTGAGGGATTGTCTTGTGCGCTTTCCTCAATGTGTAACCTATCCGCTTCCAGTGCTTCTTCCTCCTCTGGGATTGGGTTTGTTCTCTCAGCTATAATGCCAAAACTTTATTTATCTAAATGGATGAATGGATTTCGCGCATTTTTATCTTATACCTTATCAGTTCATCCATAAATGATAGTCTCACCTCATTGAATTGTTATTAATTAACATTAGATTTCGAGTTTCAAAATTATCTCATACTTTTCTACAATCAGCAATACCACTGATACTGTTAGTACTTCCAGTAATACTATGATATATTGTCTTGATGATTTCGTAGTTTACTTTGTTGATGTGCTGTAGATACTTGAACTAATGCACATACATTTTAAGTCCTTCATGTTATTTACAACTGAATATCAGATTCACTTATAAATACTTTGATAATTACTGCTTCATACAAATTAATCTGTAATTGTTTTTTATTCCTAATTACTTCTATATTCTAGTCAATTCATAATTATCAAACTGAAGAGATTATAATTGAACAGATTAAATCTTTAATTTACTCCATTCATCGTCATCCTTCTCCTCCCTCTCATCATCATCACCATCATCCACCTCCTCCTCATCATCTTCAACAACAACAACAACAACAACAACGGCAACGACCACAACAACAACATGATACTTCCAAATATTACAAACCATCACCGATCACATCAAGTCAGTTAACTAGTAACCGATCCATTACCAATTTCGATATAAGCCAAATTGAAACTGGTCTAGAACTGAAGTCAACTGATACAAATGAATTATGGAGTAGTAGTATTAGTATTAGTAATCATAGTGGTAGTTCAAACTGGAATAATAATAATTACATAATTCATAATAAAAATAATAATCATAGCAATTTGTTACTACTAATTAGTAGTATAAAAAGACATAATATCGATTCATTTGAATGGGGATGTATGCGATGTTTCATTCTGTTAAATTCAAGTAAGTTAACTATATAAGTGTTTGTTTATAATTTTGTTTTAACATTTTTGTGAATAAATCAATATTTAGAGATATTCATGACAACTTTGAAATTGGGAATTGATTTCAAGAGGGTAGGATGATGATGGTTACGTAATCAATTATACATTGTGGATCAATAATCAGTTAGACGGTGGTTGGAGGTAGTCGACAGGAAACCCTGAACCCTGAACCAACCTACTGTAGGACTGAGATGGGTCCAGGGTTTCCTGTCGACTACCTCCAACCACCATCTAATCTCAATATGTAGTGCACGCAGTGTTGAGTCATCTAGACTGGCGGCCACATTGCAACATGGTCGATAGCATTCGATCTGCACTAAATAACAACTTGACACACATGACATTGATCACCACCCAGTGACCAATCAATTGTGATCATTAATCAGTGCTTGAAGTCATTAACTTTTAGTCTTAGCTATGTGGCAGATATAGACTACTTGGTTGGAGTCCATGTGACTATCGTAACCAATGGTTGAGAACTTTGGATGACCTGGTTCAGAATCGATCATAATGGCGTAGGTGTATATACTCTCTATTTACCCTTAAACTATGAGATTAAAACTGCTTTATATCTTTATTTCTATCAACTAATTCCTTCTTCCTGTATTATATTCTTATACACAACCCTTCTTTTATATATTACTACCATTAAAGTTACTACTTCTATGAATTCGATGTTCATCTTGCTGTGTTAATGAGGTATGGCAACTTGGACCGATGTATATATGTGCCTGGTCCTACGTTATAGCTGACTGTTTGACTGATTACGCTTGTTATCCCTCATGAAAAAGCATAGGCCACTCATAAGCATTCTAACTAATTATCACTGGTGGAAATAATCTAATATCAGATTTAGTTACCCTTTAATAATCCCACTTTCATCTTTCAAATTGAAGAATTCTTCTCTAACTAAAGTCATTTCATGAGATAAACATTAAGTAGACAATATAATTCAGAAACCCTGAATAGAAGGTCTTAAGAATGAGAAAAGGAATGTTAAAGAAGCGAGTTGAAATGAGCTAACAAAATACTTTACTGGAATATCGTTGTTATGTCCTTAAAGGTTGAGAATATATCATGTAACTGAATCTCCAATTAGAACACCGACTTATTGATCAGGCCAATGATTCATAAACCAGTACGAACAGCCTAGAATCAACTTTGAGTTCTTATTGGTCCTCCGAGATAATAGCTCCCTGTCTAACCCAGCCAGTTTAAAGTAGAACACTAATATCAGCCTCCGCTTTAAGAATCACATATTTCAGACATACTTGGTTTATATATAAACCAAACCAGACTGCATCATACCATAAAGTAGGAAATAACAATTATACCAGATCAAGCCAAAAAGTGGCTGTGATTGTGAGACTTGCTTACTCACTTGCTGGCACCTGTTACACCCAATGGAGCATAGGCCGCCGATCAGCATTTTGAAAGACTATTACTAATAAATTAGGAATAACTTAAGAATAGTAAATCATATCGCAGTAGCTAATAGGTCAAACGGAAGTTTATAATAAAAGGAATATGAATATACAGAAAATCTGGTTACTTAATAGTTATCCAATAGAAATATATGTAACAATAGTCCATAAATAGATCCTAACAGTTACCATTCAGTTTAGGGGTTGTGGAGATTGTTAAGTTTTTGATTGAGATCAGCAGTGCTGAGGAGTCCCACAATAGGACGAAACGGCTCTCCAGTGCTTCCAGGTTTTCAATGGTGGTCTAACATCAATCGGTTCATGATCTCAATCAAAAAGTTACCATTCACTTATTCTTCGTCTGAATATAGCAAATGTCCTCTCCAAATCAAATCTCATAGAAAACTACCAATTAATGTTGATTACATTGTTTCTGAGAACCTTCAAGTTTATTCACTTTTTCTCTATATATATATGGATGCGCACTGCTGAGTAGTCTCATACTAGGACGAAACGGCTGTCTAGTGCTTTCAGGTTATCCATGGTGGTCTAACTTCATTTGACTCATGAATCCAACTATAAATATATACATTCAATTGGTATTGTTTATTTGAACCTCCCCACTAATTTTTAGGACTACAATTGATCAGTCTCTTTACCAAATGAATTTAAACTTCACCACATTTCGCAAGCAAGTGGCTATTAGAACTCAGTTGCTAAGTGGATAATGCGATAGCATTTGAAGCGAACGGTACTGAATTCGAATCTCAGAGTGAACACCAAATCCGAGATATAGGTACATCCACCTGACGAGTCCCAAATAGGACGAAACGCACTTCCTGGATTTTACTACTAGCCACTATCCATTTTTGCATATAATATCATAAATGTTACACAAATTATAATCTATATTAACTCCCTGGTTTAGTGGATTCGATTTTGGAGTTTACAGAGCTGAACGCTGGACTAGAATCTAAGTATGAACATCGAGATCTAGGGGGTGATATGTATATCCAAGTAAAGTTTCAACTCGAAAAAAGTTCGTATCTTGAATTCATTGGCTAGCCACGTTGTAAAAATACCCAAAGACTTGTAATACTATATTTAATATTGAGGCATTCACTCAAGATATGCTTTTAATAACAATAACTGATCAGAATTCAGGAAAATACAAACCCTGATTACAATATTATTGATTTTATGGTTTACATCACGAAACAATCTTAGAAGACGATTGAAAGACATAAATTACTGTATAGCTATCTTATCCTATTTTGAGGTTATTCAGAAATGATCATTCACAAGCCCACAAATAACCTGGTATGGCCGAGAATCGGGAGAGTCCGCTCACCCTCTCGAAATACTCTCACATGGCCACGCGTATATAGCCTCTACCAGGGAAGTCCTACTCACTGCTTTCTCGTGGCGGAGGTGTTTTTTAAGAAATCGAGAGGACGAAAAGCGCATGTCCGGCGCTCTAACTGGGTTAGTGGACATGGAGAGTCCACCTAGAGGAGTTGAAAAACCCTCATTCCAAACAAATGGTGCACATGGGCTCCAGTATCCTGAAGGAATAAATGGCGTAGGAATCAATCGTTGGTCACCGGCTACCATGGGACTGCATCTCTTTACGATGCTCCACTGCCTTGTGGATCAGACCTTCAGGTCAAAGGCTCGGCGTGTGGCCCCCTAAGAAAACCACCTGATTCGGTTTGGGCACCCGGGCAGTATCACAGCCTTCATACATATCGAATGAGATCTGTGTGGCGCATATGTATTTGGTGCCCCTTTGTACCAATATTTGTGTTTAAATAAAATAAAATAAAAGCCTACAGGAATTCGAACCTAAGACCATTAGGTCCTACACCCAGTCATGATCATTAGAATTCAACAATATCAGATGTAAAGAAGTTGCCTATCAACAGTACTGAACGACAGCTTCACAATATTCAGGAGTTGACTGAAACCAGAATGATCAAATATTAGATAAGGATTAAATGATTTAAAGATTAGATACGTTTACTGTAAGATCCTAACACCATAGTTTCGATGCATTGTAGGATTGTGTTAGGGATGATAGATCCCCAAAACTCATATTTTGTAATTTTATCTTATCGATTAACTTATCGATTAAATGTTTGAATGACTGTCGATTGATCAACTTATTGATTAATGTTTAAAAACATTTTACCATGACAATATCGATTATAAATATTTGTATAAATACACTTGATTTGTGTACTTGACCTGACCTGGTATCTGCTGGTTGTCTGTAGAATACACTTCTACATCTTACCAAGACTTTTTGATCAAGTTAGCTGAGTCGAGGACTATGG
This sequence comes from Schistosoma guineensis, assembly GCA_944470375.2. Classification (NCBI taxonomy): domain Eukaryota; kingdom Metazoa; phylum Platyhelminthes; class Trematoda; order Strigeidida; family Schistosomatidae; genus Schistosoma; species Schistosoma guineensis. Next base: position 16,479,614 of record OX103897.1, on the reverse strand, counting down.
ACCAGAATAGCCTATCGAATCTCTGAATCCTGATCCTACATTCCGTTCCGAATAAGCCGAATCAGTAGTAGCATTCAAGCTTTAACGAACCTAACAGATTGTCGATGCAAAGTCTAATACTTAGACTAGTACTTCTTGTTTCATGTTGTATATATTACATAAATTATCATTCATCTCACTTTCTTTTCTTTCATAACTTTCAGGTCTCTTAAATGATTCTTATACTAAATCATTTGAATTATTAAAATATACAATTCATATGATGTTAATCAAACATATAATTCATAAATTAAAACAACAATTACATCATAATAAACAAGTTACCATGGCAACAAACCATTGGATATTGACATATCGTTTAACTCAACGAATTTATAATCTTTTACAAATTTCTAATGAATTAATGAATATACAAATTTATCAAAATACTACTGATAAACATTTAAATTAGTAGTCAGTGAAATAAAGTTAAAAAAGAGGTTTTTATTGTGTAACTTTTCTTCTCTTTTTATTTTCTTCTTTTTTATCAAAATTGTTTACTATATTACTTATATACTGATAACTATATATCTATTTTTGTTAATAAATTACATTTTGAGTAATGATTATCTTTGCTGTATAATGGTATTATACAAGATGTATTTTATGTATAAAGACATTTTAATCATTTACTTACGCTTGTTACCCCCAATGGAGCATAGGCCGCCGATCAGCATTCTCCAACCTATTCTGTCCTAAGCCTTCCTTTCTAGTTTTGTTCAATTGTTGTTCATTCTTTTCAGGTCTGTCACCGTTTCTCGGTGTAATATGTTCTTTGGTTTTCCTCTTCTCATTTGGCCTTGAGAGTTTCAAGTGAGGGGTTGTCTTGTGTGCTTTCCTCAATGTGTGTCCTATCCACTTCCAGCGCTTCTTCCTCCGCTAGAATCTGGTTTGTCCTCTCTCGCACAGTAGGTTGTTATTGATAGTGTCTGGCCAACGAATCCGAAGTATTTTGCGTAGAGTACTGTTATCTGGTCTTAGGACCGGTATTAGTCTCAGGGGGGCTCCAGGCGGAGTTACATTTTAATCTCGACTCTTTAGTAACAATGATAACCGCATAATGAAAGAGGGGTTTCTGTGGATATTATAGTAATTTTTAATAGTTGAATTCATGATTCGATTGGAGTGATATCACCATGGATATTGTTTCGGTGATCAAAAAGTTAAGCGTTCACGCTCGAGACAGGTAGGTCCTGGGTTCGAATCTTGTGAGACGGAATCGTGGATGCACACTGCTGAAGAGTCTTACACTACGACGACAGGAACACATTATTCTTGATGAACAGTCTTTACGTGGCTTGAACACATCTAAAGTCCTCATAAATCTAATCGGGTGAGGGACTGTCACTTGACGATTCAGTCAAGATTACTTAGTTGAATATTGCACATGATCATCGCATCTACTTCAATTCTACTCATCTAATATGTGTTGTCTCACAAGAAATATTCTTTTAAGAAAAACACTGAAATAGTACTGTCAAACATCGGAATATTTCTGTTGACCTCAGTTGTTTGTAGAAATTTCAATGATTATACTTTCTCTTCATCTATCACCTCATTATATTTAATTATTCAAATAATATGGTATTGTCTATTGTGTCGTGGGCGTGATATGAAACTTTGTTAGAATAATGAATACCGCTTTCTAATTATGTGTTTATGTGACTGACAGTCATCTACATACACACAGAACAGAGATGAATGGAATTCTCATTTTACAAAACATTCCTGCTTTTGTGAAAAGCAAGTAAATTGAAAACAAATACTTTGTCAGTCAATTCATAGTTAGTCTTGCTTTAGATCTGAATAAACACTGTAACCATTTACTATCTAAATTGAAGTGAGTTTAATGGTCGTTTTCTTCTAGAATCAGTTTGTTTTCACGTCCTCAATTTCTGAACCGATGGAACGTTCATTAGTAACCACAATTCTATTCTATTAAGACAGTCTATAACATGCTGACTAGGACTTTAAATTAGGACTGGTTAGCAGGCATTAGGTGGAAAAAAGAAAGGAAAAAATCATACAATAAAGGATATAGTTATTAGTTTTATTAACACTCTACTATCTGTATGCACTATCTGTTCTGATAAAACACCTTTCCTCATTCCAACCTTGACTTCCATTCCTTCATTAGAACTTACTCCACCTTGATCAGTATCACATTGTTCTCATTGTTCTTTATTACTGCATTCTCTCATCTGGAGCCACTGATCACATTTCACTGTGACAACAAGAGCTAGTATGAATTGGATCCAATAATTAATCATTCCTATGTCTGTTCCACTACAAAATGTTAAGCATTATTTATCGTTCATATCCAAGTGCTTTGCTGCTCCTCGGTTTCCTATTTTTCAGAATCTTGCTCTAAGTGCACCAACTATGGAACTAATGACATTTGCAACGAACTCGATATACGCGTTTTTCCAACGTCATAGTTCACACCAAGCGCTCTACAAGTCTAATTTATAACAACTACGAACTTAAGAAGTTGCGTTGCATAAATGATTAGCACGACCAACATCCTAACACAATTATGCCGAGATTGGATCTGGTGTGTAAAGTGGACGCCATGCCACTTTGAAAAATATTTTCAAGACTACTCAGTATATCTAAAGGAATGAACTGATCTTCACTTTTATAGATTATATATATTTAACAACCCTGCTTGAGATGCGTACTGTGAAACAATGAATATTGTAATTTGTAAATCATGCCTGTAAAAATGGCGTGTACCTGCCATAGCAGAAACATATATTACTATTATTATCATCATTAGTGAATGAATGAATGAATGAATTAATTAATTAGGAGCATTAGAAGAATGTATCTACAATTAACCTAATATGTTTACACAATCCAATGTCTGTGCCATGATGAGATCAGAGCTGGGACATCTCTAAGATCTTTATTCAGCTTCGCTGAAATTTTACATTACCATTACCAAAATAGCAAAGCGATTGAATTTCCTCCTGCAAATCGTATTACTCAATGAAAGCGTTAGAAGAATGGCGTTTCGAGAGTCAACAATACTACTTGATCATCGTTACGGAGGACAGTTCATCATGATATGAAAAAGACCAACCCAAAACAAACGACTATGACATCATCTGTAGATCATTAACAAAAACAGACATGAAAAGAGAGCTGAAGATTATTGTCAGTGGAGCTCCATTACGTGTTGGTTTTCATAAAGACACAGCACTGTTGAATATATTCATCACAACATTTCAACGCACTTCAAATTGAACGGAAGCTGGATGTGGAAGATGTCATTGAAACATTTTACTGAAATGTTTGTGGCCAGATGATGTTATCAAGTCAACTCAGACATTCATTAGATCATAACTGTCTTAGAAGAAACATTCACCACAATTTCAGATCGGTTCAATATGTTATATGTATATTTGTCTGGAACTCATAATCCTTCCGTAGTTCTATGCATTGTTGTATGGCAAACATTTTAGTGTAGGTAATAATTACATTATCCACAAACTCCCACACTTTCTTGTCGTATGGCTCGAGCTCATGACATACATTCTCGCACGCCATCGATTATCCTCAAATCATTGAGCCGGTATCTTATTGTGGTAATGTCTGACTTCAACGAATCTACAAAATTTTGCGACTCTCCTCCATTGTCTTATGTGAGTAACTGGCCCATACCTGACACACATCAACCACAATGATCACGGCATCTCAATCGAACTCAAAAAATTATCTCTTACTTTGATTGGTTCTTCTGAAATAAAACTTGACAAACTACGCAATCCTATACCAACTATTATGATTACATCTGCCGATACCATCACTAGATTTATTATCATTGTTGCTAGTTCTACAAATTCTACCATTCGTGTCATAAATAAACCGCTTACCAGTAATGATCGCAATACAACGATACAATTATTCATAGTAATAATACCACTGACATTATTGCCACTTCCATTATCGATACTATGTTTATTACTATTATTATTACCACAGTGAAGGAAGACATGGTGAGGCCAACCAATTTAATTTTAAATGCGAAATCACAGTGTCGTCGTAAAATATGAAAACCGTACATGAAATACTTCATTCGTACATCTTACGTCAGTTGTCCCTCATAAACTTCATCGTTCCTTAGTTCTTTTTCGTTACAATTACTCCTTATTATGTATATACGTTGTGTTCAACTCGGTTTTCACATTATTCTGTTGCCAGACATTTTATTTTTGATTTGTATTAAATATTACTCATATCAGCCAGCATAGGTAGTATACATCACAACAATATCACAACTTCCGAGTAATCGGATGTACAATGTGGAATGTAGCAATGTTGTAAACAATCTATGAATCTTAACAATTACTTACTGTAACATGGTAAATTTGTTCTTCCAATTCATGACTCTCATTATCATCGCTGTTAATGCACATATCAGCCTTTTCAGACCAGATACATTTCACACTGCATGTTGTCACATTTTGGCATTTTTCAATGGAATCGTGTATTGAACAACTTACTGTGAAGAAAATTAGCGAGACGGCATTTCAAGTTATCAAACAAAAGATACGTGAATAACAAAACGTGTAACTGATATCAGTTTTATCATCAATCTACATCTTGTATACCGCTTCTGCATGTGTAAAGTGCACAATCAATTGGTGAGCTCACTGGCACTGACTATTTCGAAATCAGTGCACGGAGGTCAGCATTCTCATGCCGAAAACTGATTTTCAATTTTGTTGATTCGATGGAAAGACAAAGGAAGAGGGACTTTGTTTTTCAAATCATCATTGTGGAATCCACGAAAATATTTTCACTAACTTATTATGTGATTGAAGGTTTCAAACAACTGAGCTTAAGAGACAGATATTTGCAAAACCACTCTCAGATAATCTACACTATTGTTACTATCATTCAAAAAATATTTCTTATGCGAAATCGTATATTAGACTAGTAGAATTCGGGTAGACATGATGAATATATGTAATATTCGACCACATCATCCTGACTGAATCGTCAAGTTACAGTCTGAACGATCCAAACAGATTTAGGAGCACGTAAGAAGCATGTGTATGTTTAGGCCAAACAAAGAACGTTTATCGAAAATAATACGTTCCTATGGTTCAATACTATCTTCCAAATCAGTTCAACCAGATTTTCTAGTTGCCAAACACATTGTGTAGAGAAAAGAATATACATTATTCAGATGTTCATTTACTGGACTGCTAACACCTAACTGGCGATCACACAATATTTATCGTCAGGATCGACCAAGAAGTAAAGAACGGAAACATGTTGAAACACCTCATGCTGAGAATTCTATATTGTACCAAAAATATAATATTGAATAAAGCTTATAACAATAATAACACACCTTGTACCTACCGACAGTATTCCTCTCCTACTTTGTGCAAAGTTATGCCGGTGTCATTTCCAGGTGTAACAATTCCAATTCATCAATTTCAAACTGTTTTCTGTGAGCTTGCTTTTATACAAACTAACCTAACCAGAAATCCCTGTGTTGAATAGGAAGAAATGAAGAATATTGTAGTGGAAAGTGTTTTCGACAACTTCATCATCACACTCTACAGTTACAAGTTCACAAGCATAGTGTAAGAACGGCTAAAATGAGCATTCAAGTGAATTAGATAATGTTGTGTTAAAACGTGACGACTCTGTGTATCAGTTGTGTGATAAATGCCTCAAAAATGTGTCATCTGTAAGCTGGATTGGTTATTCTCATAAGATTGAAGTGATTCGGTGTGAGGTGCCTAACTGTAATCAATGTAATAATCAAACGAATGTTACACGAGAAATGAATGTCAGGAGAATATAATTTGATCAGTGGAGTTAATAATAATTGCGATAACAGTAATAAAAATAAAAATTGATATTATTATTATTATTATTGTTCGAGTGCCGATACCAATGATATTAGTTGTAACATAAATAATAATAAAGAAAACGGAATGTGAAGATAATGTACAATAAGACGGGGTGTCATCAAGGTAATTGTGTTAAGAAAGTCATGCGGATTGAGAAAGTTGAATGTGCAGACTGAGAACGGTATAAGGCAAATGAGAACACTAAAGAAATTAGGGGATACGTAGCACACGATATGCAGTTAAGATATTATCCCGAAGTTATTCCACCACGAGTGTTTTGGGAAGATAATGGCATCTTCATAGCTTTCAATCACAAAGTGAATTTAGTCAGATCACCGCTAGAATCATGGGAGTACGGGATGGCTGTTTTGATCTTCTATGTAACTCCTCATCATCCATTTTTGTTGATTTAATTGTTTGTATTTCGTCTTCTCTACTTTGATCAAGCAGGCATTCATGTTTCACTTCTCTACTTCATTTGAGACCACAATGTGTTTGGTAAGTAAAAGATATGGTTGGACGGATTTAGAAGATAACATCGGTCGACAGGAACACATTATTCTCGATGAACAGTCTTTACGTGGCTTGATCACATCATGTACTTCTAACGTCCTCCTAAATCTAATCGGGTGAGGGACTGTCACTTGACGATTCAGTCAAGATTACTTAGTTGAATATTGCACATGATCATCGCATCTACTTCAATTCTACTCATCTAATATGCGTTGTCTCACAAGAAATATTCTTTTAAGAAAAACACTGAAATAGTAGTGCAAAGCATCTGAATATTTCTGTTGACCTCAATTGTTTGTAGAAATTTCAATGATTATACTTTCTCTTCATCTATCACCTCATTATATTTAATTATTCAAATAATATGGTATTGTCTATTGTGTCGTGGGTGTGATATGAAACTTTGTTAGAATAATGAATACCGCTTTCTAATTATGTGTTTATGTGACTGACAGTCATCTACATACACAGAACAGAGATGAATGGAAGTCCATTAATAATACTATTTTTACTATTATTATTCTTATTCTTATTATTATTACCACAGTGAAGGAAGACATGGTGAGGCCAACCAATTTAATTTAAATGCGAAATCACAGTGTCTTCGTAAAATATGAAAACCGTACATTAAGCACTTCATTCGTACATCTTCCGTCAGTTGTCCCTCATAAACTTCATAGTTCCTTAGTTCTTTTTTCTTACAATCACTTCTTATTACATATACGTTCTCTTCAACTCGATTTTCACATTATTCTGTTGCCAGACATTTTATTTTTGATTTGTATTAAATATTACTCATATCAGCCAGCATAGGTAGTATACATCACAACAATACTACAACTTCCACCACTACAATAGAGCACGCTACTGATAAGATTCCTTATAAATAGTAGGAAGTGGAACGCGACTTCAAAGTTATCACCGGCCTTTGATTGTGAGTAGAGTTTTCGAATATCAAAAGCACGGTGTAGGCAGAACTCCTAGAGAACAGTCGTAAACCAAGTTCGGATCGCCAAAACATCACAAAGTGCAAGTAGACTATGAAGCATATGTATATCTGTTATGCAGATACCTTTTAATAACACTCAACATATATAGAACCTTTCCATATTGCTATCATTTGGACCATTACTACTACTGTAGTGAACGAGAACACAGGTGGGGACAACCAAGTGTATTTTGATACAACTTTACATAATTTATTGGTAAATTCTTAGAACCATACAGTAACTTCTTCATTTGCACAATGTAAATCAATTGTCTCAGAATTTATAGTTCTTTTATCTCCATAACAATCAATCACTATTCTCGTTTTATTCTATTCAGTGACTCCAACCTTCAGACTACAGGCATTTCACTTTCGATTGATGATACATAAAACTTATATCCATCGACATCAGTAGCACACATCACGATGCTACTGCTTATAACAATCGTAAAACTACCAAAATCAATAGTCCCACTTATACTCTTACTACAACCACCACTTGTACTGACACTTCTAAAATTGGTGATATCATTACTGGTAAAACAACTGGCATAAGTAAAAGTAACAATGCTAATAGTCTTACAACAACTCACACTACTACTACGACTATTAATAATAATACTACTGACGTTACCAGTAATATTACTACCATTACTAATACTTCTAATACTCATATCACTAAAAGCACTAACAAAACTAATAATATTACTACGCATTACAATACTTGCACCAATTAAACCACTACTGGAACTTCTACTACTATCAAAACTACCAATATAACATCTGTTATGAACGAAGACTTTGTTAGAGCAAAATATTTCATCATTTTAGAATATCAAAGATTCCCATTGTGAAAATTAGAACAACACATATAAGCGAACAATTGTTTTCAATTAGATCGTCATCAGTTGTTAGAAATAGTGTAAAAGATGTCTTCAACTTCACCTCCAAAGTAGAAAATATTAATGTTAGTATGAAAAATATGATCTCATTGAATGTAGGAACTTTGTTCAGCAACGTACCACTTATAGAGACTATTAAGTTTATATGCAAGCAAATATCAGAAAACCAAATCAACATTGGCTTGCCTAACGATAGCCTAAGGGAACGGCTCCTAAGATGCACTCTGAATGTACATTTTCTCTTCAACAATACTTACTATGGACAAATAGACGGGATAGCCATGGGCTAGCCTCTTGGCCCGATTTTAGGTGATCTCTTCCTAGCAAAGCTAGAAAATGGACCTCTCAATGAGACTATTAAGAAACTTGATTTATATTGCCGATACATTGACGACACCTTCATCATCGTAGATCAAAACACTAGTAAAGAGGAACTCCTAGACCAATTCAACAGTGTTCACCCAGCGATCACTTTCACTGGTGAAAGCGAGCATGATAAGAAGCTGAACTTCCTTGACGTCACACTAAGCAGACGAAGTGACGGCGCATTAAGTAGAAGCATGTATAGAAGAAACCCCTCTTCATGCCAATATACTCACTTCTGTAGTTTCACACCCATCCGTTACAATAGAAACTTGGTCAGATGTCTCACTAGCAGAGCAAAACATTTCTGTACAGTAGACACTCTAAATCAGGCAACTTGAATTCATCAACAACTCACTGACCGAGATCGGCTACCCCAGCACGTTCATTAAGAAGTACATGCATGATATAATAAAGAAGTCGGAGATTTCGACTGTTCGTAAGAAACCTTTATACATGAAAGTGCAATTCAACGGGGATGTGGCTAGTGACACTCTGAAATATAGGTTAACCAAAGTAATCACCAGGACATTGTACGCAGCCAATCTTGCGTTGACCTTCTCTTGTCGACCAGCGATGTTTACTCAAACGAAGGATAAGTTAACTGAGTTGGCCTCTTCCATGTGCATTTACAAACTCAGCTGCTCCTGTGGAGAGAGAGCTCTAAAGGGCGTACTTCCAGGCAACTTAACCAACGAATGAGTGAACATCTACCAACTTGGTACATAAAGGGATAGAGAAAATCTATTCGCAGTTCTATATTGGCACATCTCATTGACAGCGGTCATGCTTTAGATAAATCGAAATCATTTCGAATTATCTATCGTATACCTCCATCATTTCCCGACGGAGTCCGTTCCCGTCTCCTACATACAGCTGAAGCCATTAGAATTCGTACATACAACCCCAATTTATGTGTACAGAAGAAATACGTGACCACCCTATCCCTTCCACGGCCAGTTATAAGTTAACTAACAATTTTTTTAAAATGTTATTATTATCATTATTTATTTTATTCTATTTGTGTTATCGTTAACCTTATTTCCACATCGATTATTTGTTTGTAATTATCCGCCTCTTGGTATTCTTCACTATCTAATTAGTTACACACATCTTATTACGTAATGATTTTTAAGGTTTTGGCGTTGACTATTCCTAGTCTATTTACCCACGTTTGTTTGACCTTCTATTGCCAACGTTTAACTATTGATAAGAGTGTTCTTATTGTATTTTATTATTCTTACTGCTATCAGTTAACCTGTCATCCTACTACTATCAACTTGTACTTTTACCTATTTTATGTGTAGGGACTTATTCTATTTCATTCTGATGATTGACCCATATTGCCTTGATTGGTTTACGTTTTCGTATAAATATTCATGTATATTAGAGGAAAACCTGATGAAGATCTAATTTCATTATTTGTAAACAATACACTAAATACACAATTTGCCCATCTTCCTTAAGTTGTCACTCAGAAAACTCATCGTTATTTCATTTTTGTTTTCGTAATTCAGTTCCTTACCGTTTTATCTTTTATCCTACTGATTATCCGATTTTGTCTGCATGAGGTCTACGTTTAATTCGTAAAACCTACCACACAACGCAAGAAGAACAATGGATTTCCGTTGAGGGATTGGAATGTTCATATCAATGAGACTCATATGTTGGATCAATATTTGCTCAATGTTGTTAGGCAGTAAACGATGTATAGCCTAATAGTCGTTGTTGTACATAAATGAAAAGGTGGAGAAAAATGTCATAACCACTTGCATACGACGTATTAGGTAATTGTATGTTCAACCGTGGAATAGATTGATTTCTTGTATTCAATCTAGTCTATCAGTCACATTTGGGTTATGCTGAACGTGTAATGTGACAGTGACATGTGGTTTGTTCAGTTAAGTTACACAGTGTGTGGAATTATGATCTAATTTGTAAGTGATAACTTTGTAATAATGGACTGAATCCTAAAATTGTGGATATGTCATGATGTGACTGCCTAATCTATATGATCTTACATGGAGTCACATCATTGTCTACTCTGACTAGTCGTATAGTAACAATGCACGATCTAACTTTTGACGCTTGTAAAGAACACATTTAGGCTAAATATAGAATAATATAATTACTATAATTAAAGACAAGTTATACAGAATAACCATTTCTGCAAGGTTGAGCCATACCGTGCGATTGCAGTCCTAAACATCAACGGGAACGCTCAACCAAACAATACAAATGAATATTTGCAATATCCTTTCTCATAATTAGGTGTGAGTGAGAATAATTATTAAATAAATAGTGTATAATGAAGTGATCATCAACTGGTAGGAAAACACCGTAGTGTTTTTCTTTTTCAAATCTGTCATCTTAGCAATGCTACAGTTGGACTGTTACTACTTTATTCAATCCACACTGTTCTTCAGTCTTACTTGAGTATACTCTCAACTTCTATGGTATTTTGACTGATCAGTTTATAACAATGACCGTTGTAAATTTCAAATAATATTTTCCCATGGTGAGACTACATCGAAATGAACATTCACAACGGAATCATTATTGATTGCAATGATCACATAATCACACATATACAGAATACTGCTCATTTCTAAACTAAATGCTGTAAAACTCTTAGAATATAAATCAGCTTTTATTCAATGAAAAAACAATTCACGTAAATATATCAGTTATTTAATCAACAGAATTACTTCAGTCGATACGTTGACAAACAGAAAATTGTATAAAACTTGTTCAAATAATTGAAACGGTTAACAGAATGTAAAGAAGTTTTCGAATGAACTACAGAATAAAACAACTCGATCAAAATAATAAAAACAAACGATAAGACGTTTCTGTAGATCATGGATTACTCTTCTTTCTCTTATACATCCAAATGGCACAACCGATGCATATGATGCAGAAAGCGACGACGACGACGACTACTGGTATCACGATATACAAGTAACGAGGTGTGTTATTATGTTTACTGTGTCCATTTATTTCTGAAGTGGTGTTCTGAAAGAGAAACGAAACAGTAGCATTAATACTAAATATCAAATATTCACCGAATAAGGTCCAGTTTTTTTGCAGTATTTTTCCGAAACTTTTCTTCAGTGTGAATTTCAGTGATCCATTTGTTCCGCGCTTTAACAACTAGAGTCTACAAACTTTCACTAATTATGCAAACATAATATACAATTTCCAACGGAATACGCTTCATCACTCAAACCGATTTCATCGGTGATTCATGGCAATTCACATTGACATACCCTTTCATACTGGATTTCTGAAGTCACTACAAGCTCAGTGAGCTCAAAAATTAATATGACTCCATGCATTTGTGTTAAACAACGTTTCTGTTCATCATTTGTTGTTACCATGAAATCAAAACGTATTCGTTGTAATGAAATTTTCTTCCGAGTAATCGGATGTACAATGTGGAATATAGCAATGTTGTAAACAATCTATGAATCTTAACAATTACTTACTTTAACATCATTATCATCGCTGTTAATGCACATATCAGCCTTTTCAGACCAGATACATTGCACACTTGATGTTGTCGCATTTTGGCATTTTTCAATGGAATCGTGTTTTGAACAACTTACTGTGAAAAAAATTAGCGAGACGGCATTTCAAGTTATCAAACAAAAGATACGTGAATAACAAAACCTGTAACTGACATCAGTGTTATCATCAATCTACATCTTGTATACCGCTTCTGCATGTGTAAAGTGCACAATCAATTGGTGAGCTCACTGGCACTGACTATTTCGAAATCAGTGCACGGAGGTCAGCTGTTCTCGGGCCGAAAACTGATTTTCAATGTTGTTGATTCGATGGAAAGACAAAGGAAGAGGGACTTTGTTTTTCAAATCATCATTGTGGATTCCACGAAAATATTTTCATTACCCTATTATGTGATGGAAGGTTTCAAAATATGTGGCCACGTTCTAGTCTGTTTAACGTCAGTTAGTACATCAAACTCATTAGATTAGTGAAAATAATATTTTGTTCGACAAATACTGAAGGTGATCCGAACACTAATGTATCGAGCGATTCTCCCAGTACTCGAAACGTTATTTCAATAGTCTAACACATGGTGAACTAAAACGTGTCTGTAGACAATTATAGCGACTCACGTGCAATTGAGTTTAGTTCAGTCAAGTTCTTTTGTTGACCTATTTAGTGGACAAATTCATCCATGCTATGACAACTTGTTGTACTGTTATTATTATTGTGCTTGTATGAAATAGATATGCTTGAACATTGCTTAGCGCCTACGCATGTATTCATTCTGCTAGCTTCATTATGAGCTGCCTAATCTATTCGATGACTCATCCATTTCCCTATATATATAGCGGTTCGACGGTGATTGGTTATCGAAGCACAGCCACTACACACTCACTTTACATATTCATGAGAAAGGAAACAGTCTTATGTTGTGTAAATCGTCAGTAATTTTGTTACTGTACATATATATCGACTATGATAAATTGCAATTTGAACGCGTGATTTATCTACACCTTCGATTTATCGAACAAGCATGACAAAGGAGAGATTTTAGAAACGAAACTAATACCTTCAAGATGATCACAATTACATGTAGTGTTTCAGTGATTTCAATAACTCAGATAAATTAGATATCGTATATACTGAATGAAAAACTAACGAACACGTCCTCGATAATACACAATCTGCCAACAGACGATAAACGTTTTCGGGCATTAAATCATGTCATCCATCGTTTTGTGGCGTGGTTTCTATGTAAAGTTGGTGAAAGTAAAGACTTCTGAAGTGGTTCAAATTGAGTCCTTAGTCATTTTGAATATCCAACAGCAAATCGACGTGTAATTATCAATAGCAAGGCAAGCGTCAACAGAGAAACAATACTGGATATCGTGAAACGGTTAAATTAAAATAACACTTGGAATTTATTATATGATGAAACAGAAGTGATATATTCAAGTGAGGAAATATTCGATGCTGATTAAATAAGGTTTAACATACTTTCGATGGGTTTAAGCTCCACTGACGTGTCACTTGTCATCAATTCTGCAGTAGTTGTTATTTCAGGTTCTGTCACATCTGTAAATTTGAAGAACGTAAAGACTTCTGTAGTAGTTCAAATTGAGTCTTTAATCATTTTGAATATCCAACAGCAAATCGACGTGTAATTATCAATAGCAAGGCAAGCGTCAACAGAGAAACAATACTGGATATCGTGAAATGGCTAAATTAAAATAACACTTGGAATTTATAATATGATGAAACAGAAGTGACATATTCAAGTGAGGAAATATTCGATGCTGATTAAATAAGGTTTAACATACTCTCGATAGGTTCAATGTTCACTAACGTGTCACTTCTTATCGATTCTCCAGAAGTTTTTATCTTAGGTTTTCTATCATCTGAAATACATTTAAAAAAACACTTAAAATTTTGATTTCTGGTTAATTAAATAACGATTCGTTTCATCATTTCTTGTACCGTAAAATTAAGACTTAAACATTTCCGATTATAGATAGAGTGTTGTTCATACGAAATCCTCACAAAACATGCTCCGCATCATTACTGATATGGAAAGGGGCCAGTGTTTAACTCATAAATGAAAAATGATAATATTGAATTTCTGATTCATTTTAAAACATTCTCAGTGCGACATCTTCAAGAAACATGTTCAACTCGGTACAATTCTTTCGACATTTCAAATTACACATAGTCAACATTGAGATTTACTGTTCAAGACTAAGTAACATATTTCAACCGATCAATGTATACCGTTTGACCAAATATTTAGTGCATTGTCTCACATTTAATGACAAAACATTGTATCCCACCGAATTGCTTTCACTAAACGCTTATCTTGAAACTCAGCTTGATCTTAAGACAACACATGATCACTTCAGTATGGCATGAAGATTGAGCATTGTGTAAAACCACTATCATTTACAAGCATCACTCTTTTGTTTCTGTTTGAGTAGTGATATGACTGAGGACTACAACTGGAAATGTTTGCTCTGTGAGTGAATGAGCGAGTGAGTGAGCAAGTAAATAAATCAGTAGATATATGGTCTGTCAAATATTGTCGTTCATATATCCCTGTCTGCGTAAGCATTCTCCAATAGCTATCCACAGTTTTACTGTAATGATATTCATACACATCATGGTTCTATCACTCAGAATATTGGGTTAAGAAAACGTCAGAAAATGTGGATCACGAAATTCATTGTCTGTGTAATTTATCACAAAAAACTGAAACAGAACCATTACAAGTTCATCACAACAACTCAAATTTAATTTGTTACAGTGATAAGGATGATCGTTGTTGAATTAAAAACACATGTACTTTGATTTCAATACAGTGTTCCATTGTTCCAAAGACATTAGGCATTTTCATTATTGGGTTTCACTGAGATTCTTTATCGGGTGTAACTACAGAAATTTCATTCAAGAATTGTAAACATATAATTGACGTTGAATATCCAGTATACAGTAATTTTTGAACAGTGATTTTACGAAAAGTATTTCGACTTTATCCCTCACGATTATCCTCAACACTTTAACTGCACTTTGATCGATTTGTCTTACATTCAAATCAACTAATCATTGTAGACTGTAATACAGTTATATATGATCACTGTGAGCGAAAACAGCATGTTACTATGTTGACATGCAGATGACCGTGTACGAATGGAATGTAATATTACGTTAACAGAAAACTGTTGACGGGTTTACTCTACATCAAAATACCAGCAATAATTGTTACCTTCACACTGAATTAAACCTTCAATAATAGAGGACACTGGACTTTGAGTTTGTCCCGTGGGAATCTGAAAAGAAGTATTGGAAGTATCAAACACTGGCATTCAAAAATATACACACTGTGAAACGATCAAGAGTTTAAACACTAAATCCCTCAGCATATTCTGCAATGTACTTTCCGAACAGCTTATCTCCAGAAGACGAAATAAATCTTGTCATAATATGACTGTTTCCGCGCTGTACTCTTAAGTACACTGTTTGTCCTTATCTGTCGCGAAGAGACATCATTGTTTCTTTTGATGGCTCTTCACTTCTAATTATTCTCTGTTTTTAGCAAGTGGTACATTAAAGTGTGTGTCATTAAATGATTAATAATAGTGTCACATAGTCCGTTTGCACATTACAAAAGTTGATCTCTTTCTGTCGTATTCAATGTATCTTGATACATTTGACATTATAGATACGCAAGAAAGAGTGGGTTAATCTATAGTAGTTGAAACAAAATTTCATTTCCATTCAATTGTACAACTTACGTTCTCATAATAGAAGGATATCTTCCCACCGGAATGTATCACAATAGTTATCTTGGCTATAGGACGTGTAAACAAAAGACTATTGATATTTCGAATTCTTATGGAATGATGATGAGCTTGTTACTGTTAGGTGTGACAGTGTATATGCCTACTTGCAAAAAATATCCAATTTAAGCAAACATATACCGTGTTATCTCAAAGGTTTTCCTTCGTTGAATTCGTTATGAAGAATATCAAGTGGACCTCATGCAAAACATACGGACACAATTTATTCAAAATGAATGTCAGCTGTTTAGTCTTCGGGACCCGAGAAGTATACAATTCTGCGCAATATTTTCTATCATTACTCCCAAATCAATCGACACTAAGAACACATGACTTGTGTTGTGGAGTGTTTGTTCACAAATGGAACTTGAGAATTTAATTACTTATTAACCACACTGGCAAATCGATCAGTCGACTGACTCCGACCATGGCGTTTACAAAGAACACAGATTTATTTGTTGAAGATGTGAAGTGAATAGTTTCAGACATATTGTCCTAAGGATTTGCTGATTTTATCGGGCAATATTTAGGAATGACTGTGTCGATGAATGTTGTCCGTGCAGAAAATGGCTTTGGGACGAACATATAACACAATTTATTTGTTACAATAAACAGACTTCACATCAAGTTCCATTGAAGCCAGTCAACGATGATGAATCTGTGCATCAGTGTTTCCACATGTGGGATGGCATTGTAACTTCATTCATCCATTTATTACTCGTCAAGTCTAGTCTCTTTCAGTCTATGTTAACTGTTCTTCTAGTCTTAATCTTTGTGATTAATTGATCAATGGATTCCATGTGCAAGTCCACCCTCATTTTGCAAAAGCGTTATGTATTCCTACTTCTGTCAGTCATTGGGAAAAATTGAATTACACAAACTGAACAGGCAGGTGTGAGCAAACACAATGAGTAGTTTTAAGTGTTAAGATTTCATATGATATCAAATGATCATTCAATGTTCGCTTACTTATACCGGAAAACCGTTTCTGAAAATACCATTTGACAGCAATTAAATCATCTGAAAGAAATGAAAATCGAAAAGATATTTGTATATCTGCATAATGAATATCTACCTCTTTTAATAAATATACATTCTAACAAAAAATGTATTGGCAGACGAGTTATCACCTTCCTTCCTTCCTTCCTTCCTTCCTTCCGAGATTTAAGTGAACTGGTACATTTAAATGAACAGTCATCATTCGGTGATTGATTGTGTAAGGAAGGGCGTGGGTTTTAATGTCATTATTTTATAAACAGGTTAATCTAAAAAGTGTTAAACATCCAATGGTCCACAGATAGCAACTAAAAGATATTTAACTTTGATGAATCAACTAAGTGTCAGAAAAGAGTTGGAAGACGTCAAATATAATTTGACAGTTCATAAAGTTAATGACTCAAACTGACCTGTTGAACAACATTGTTTAGTGTTGCACATGCGATCAATTTAATTCATTTAATCTAGAAAGAGGTATCGCGTCGATGAGACATCTTTCGCATTGTTGTTTAAATAGACTGGATAACAGTTCATTTTCACTCAGCAACCACATCACTTGGTTGATAATTTCTACTGGATGGATTTGTGTTTA
This sequence comes from Schistosoma guineensis, assembly GCA_944470375.2. Lineage (NCBI taxonomy): Eukaryota > Metazoa > Platyhelminthes > Trematoda > Strigeidida > Schistosomatidae > Schistosoma > Schistosoma guineensis. The sequence continues at coordinate 16,462,002 of OX103897.1, read as the reverse complement.
TTTTGTAGTGAATCCCTGTGTTTATTTGATATTTTAACTTGACAGTAATGAATACGTGCTGTGATCACAGGTTCTGGTACCAAATCACAGAAACAATATAATCACTGTGAAATGGTCAACTTTTGTGTAATAATCAAGCTAAATACTGAACCATTTAGGCACAACAAGTGTGTGAGAACAAACAAAAGAAAACATTATGGGATAATAGAAAAACTCACTGTTGTCTATCGTCTCACATTGAATATAATAATCGCCGAAAACACTATTATGTATCGTTCCGATGCGTTTTTCTTCTCCGAATATATTTATCAAGCCTATATTTAATGAAAACATACAATTTAATTGAAATTCCATAGTGGATGAATGAAATAGTTTGAAATGAACTAGAGACAAAAATGAATTTCATGAACTGTAATTAGTTTACTGTAAGACATTGAATGTTCGATTAGTTCAACAAGAAGAAAAGGAATCTACCGAAAGTTTTGAATGTCAGAAAAAGCATAAAACTGATTCATTGAAAAAATTCTAGCAAATTTGATTCATGGTGGTGTTTTGTTCTCTGAGCTGGATGGTTTAGCCAGCTCAGAGAACAAAACACCACCAAAATCATCCACCTGAGCTACAAATCTTCTCCACCATCTCAAATTTGATTCATGGAATAAATTGTGATGAACAAAACTCAATAACAATTTCAAGTGAAAGAGAAAAAATTATCTTACCATCACGAGAAATCTCAAATTTAGTGACGTCATTACCGTAATATTTAAACGAAAATTTCGGTGTAACATTCTTAAAAGATGCAAACATAAGAATTAGTAGTTCCATTACAAAATGTAGTCAACTCACCTGAGTGGTACTAAAGTTTTTAAAACTGTCACTAACAACTGGATACGGCTGATTGTGACGTATTGTTCGTGAGTAGTGATAATGATGAGACTGTGTATGTGCATTACAATCTGACTGTATACTTACATATTTATATGAACTGTTTTCTGAAGTCACATTTTCATATGTCCCTAATTCAGGGTTTTCGCAGATATCCTGACAGTTGAAGAATTCGGAAAGCACGATGACGACCAAATAAACCGGTATCAACAGACCAGATAGAGAAGTATATCTAAAATGGTTGATATGAAGAAAACAATGTTATCTCGTTGAATCAGACCGAAATCCATACAGTACATACAATAACTTCGTGTGTTCAGTCAACACTCACCTCATCTTTCCGTTCAAAATAGTATAACAATCTTACCAGAACTTGTTAGGTTTATATAGATTTTTCAGGTGTGTGTTTGTTTCTTTCTGATTCTATGATTCAAAGTAACCATTGCAAAGATTTAATTCCATAAAATCATCTCTTCATTGTTAACCAATCATTTCACTAGATGAACCCATTATTATCCAATATCTTTGTAGCTATCGACGACATAGGCAGATATGTATCCACCATTGGTTGAAATTTCTGACCTCCGTTGGTGAAAATGCTTTTGGATATGATTGGCAGTACTTTAAAATAAGTGATTGGTTTATTTGTAGTTCAAAATGTATGCTCATTTGTTCACGAACAAACACTTTGTTACGTGTAATAATCTGTTAATGGGCTGTCAATGACGCAATAATGTGACTTGATTGGTTAAGATCAAAGTGGCACAAACTGATTCCATTGGATGTCAAAAAAGGCACTAACATTTGATCTTTATTTCAATTGAGAATATTATTTGATGAATATTACACTATTATTGAAAACCTGGAGGCACTGAACAACTGTTTCGTCTTAGTGAGAAACTTTTCGGCAGTGCGCATCCACAATCCCGCACGCGGGAATCAAACACAGGATCTTTGGTCTGGCGCGCCAATGCTTAACCTCTAGACCACCTATTTGGCATTCAATAATGTCGGTGACTCATTTCAACAAATCCACGAGGATGTGCAACCACTCACCAATGTCTGAGATAGATACCTGTCTCATTCTGAAAGGAATAGCTCGACTGGTCACAGTTGCTCACAAGAACTCCGAGAATCCCCAGAAGGAGCTAGTTAACAGTGAGCACATGATAATCACCAAGGTAGGGTTGTGGAGATTGTTGAGTTTGTGAAAGATATCAGAATCGATGTATGTTAGATAATGGTCCACTGCTCTACGTTTCCAATGATAGGCTAATATTCATCGACTCATGATTTCAATCGATAGCTTAACAACACCATCCTGCGAATATGGTTGCATATATCGATGATTCTAAGGGAAAACGACCATTAAACTCACTTCAATTTAGATAGTAAATGGTTACAGTGTTTATTCAGAGCTAAAGCAAGACTAACTATGAATTGACTGCAAAAATATTTGTTTTCAATTTACTTGCATTTCACAAAAGCAGGAATGTTTTGTAAAATGAGAATTCCATTCATCTCTGTTCTGTGTGTATGTAGATGACTGTCAGTCACATAAACACATAATTAGAAAGCGGTATTCATTATTCTAACAACGTTTCATATCACGCCCACGACACAATAGACAATATCATATTATTTGAATAATTAAATATAATGAGGTGATAGATGAAGAGAAAGTATAATCATTGAAATTTCTACAAACAACTGAGGTCAACAGAAATATTCCGATGTTTGACAGTACTATTTCAGTGTTTTTCTTAAAAGAATATTTCTTGTGAGACAACACATATTAGATGAGTAGAATTGAAGTAGATGCGATGATCATGTGCAATATTCAACTAAGTAATCTTGACTGAATCGTCAAGTGACAGTCCCTCACCCGATTAGATTTAGGAGGACGTTAGAAGTACATGATGTGTTCAAGCCAAGTAAAGACTGTTCATCGAGAATAATGTGTTCCTGTCGACCGATGTTATCTTCTAAATCCGTCCAACCATATCTTTTACTTACCAAACACATTGTGGTCTCAAATGAAGTAGAGAAGTGAAACATGAATGCCTGCTTGATCAAAGTAGAGAAGACGAAATACAAATAGATAAACCAACAAGCAATCAATGATAATCATTATGGAACTGAAATCATGCTTCGCTGTATCTTTGAATATCACTAATTGTCAATAAAACTAATGAAGATGTTTTATGAAGAAACTTATCTTCTTGACAATATCGACTCCTGAATTTGCACGATTGTATTTCCAGATTATGTTTTCGCATGTATTAGTGTGTGATATAAGAGATGGGTGTTGCAGAATTATTGCAGATGATCAGACTGTGGAGATATGACTGACAAGCTTATTTTGTAAATAGTTTTCAATGTTATTTCTATTTGTTTTGTCAGTTTTTCACTGTATGTACATTTATCATTAAATGACTGTACGTGTTGTTTTAGTCAATGACCTTGAGGACTTTTTCCGTTGTAATTCGAACATAGCGTGACACACATTTTCGGTTGTTCACAAATACACTATTACGCACATACCCATTGTTCTATTGTCGCTCGTTACCAAGTCAATTGCGTTCTAAACTGGATATTATCCTCATTTCAGACTGCAGTGTCATTCCCATTATATCCTACGTCAAAGAAACTTATTGGCGTCATATTTACCTCTGTGGAATTATTACGCATTTATAATTGTGGATTTTTGAGACCAAAAACTCAACAGAACACGCAACGACTAGCCGATTTAAGTAACGTCCCTAATTTGTTATTGTATTAGTAATATTTAACTTGTAAATATTAATATTACTATTGATTGTTATTAACTTTGTTGATACTTTTGCGTTTTTACGTTGTTTGGTCCACCACAAGTTTTATTGACAATTAGTGATATTCAAAGATACAGCGAAGCATGATTTCAGTTCCATAATGATTATCATTGATTGCTTGTTGGTTTATCTATTTGTATTTCGTCTTCTCTACTTTGATCAAGCAGGCATTCATGTTTCACTTCTCTACTTCATTTGAGACCACAATGTGTTTGGTAAGTAAAAGATATGGTTGGACGGCTTCAGAAGATAACATCGGTCGACAGGAACACATTATTCTCGATGAACAGTCTTTACTTGGCTTGAACACATCATGTACTTCTAACGTCCTCCTAAATCTAATCGGCTGAGGGACTGTCACTTGACGATTCAGTCAAGATTACTTAGTTGAATATTGCACATGATCATCGCATCTACTTCAATTCTACTCATCTAATATGTGTTGTCTCACAAGAAATATTCTTTTAAGAAAAACACTGAAATAGTACTGTCAAACATCGGAATATTTCTGTTGACCTCAGTTGTTTGTAGAAATTTCAATGATTATACTTTCTCTTCATCTATCACCTCATTATATTTAATTATTCAAATAATATGGTATTGTCTATTGTGTCGTGGCCGTGATATGAAACTTTGTTAGAATAATGAATACCGCTTTCTAATTACGTGTTTATCTGACTGACAGTCATCTACATACACACAGAACAGAGATGAATGGAAGTCTCATTTTACAAAACATTCGTGCTTTTGTGAAAAGCAAGTAAATTGAAGACAAATATTTTGGCAGTCAATTCATAGTTAGTCTTGCTTCAGCTATGAATAAACACTGTAACCATTTACCATCTAAATTGAAGTGAGTTTAATGATCGTTCTCTTCTAGAATCAGTTTGTTTTCACGTCCTCAATTTCTGAACCGATGGAACGTTCATTAGTAACCACAATTCTATTCTATTAAGACAGTCTATAACATGCTGACTAGGACTTTAAATTAGGACTGTATGGCAGGCATTAGGTGGAAAAAAGAAAGGAAAAAATCATACAATAAAGGATATAGTTATTAGTTTTATTAACACTCTACTATCTGTATGCACTATCTGTTCTGATAAAACACCTTTCCTCATTCCAACCTTGACTTCCATTCCTTCATTAGAACTTACTCCACCTTGATCATTATCACATTGTTCTCATTGTTCTTTATTACTGCATTCTCTCATCTGGAGCCACTGATCACATTTCACTGTGACAACAAGAGCTAGTATGAATTTGAACCAATAATTAATCATTCCTATGTCTGTTCCACTACAAAACGTTAAGCATTATTTATCGTTCATATCCATGTGCTTTGCTGCTCCTCTGTTTCTTATTTTCAGAATCTTGCTGTGAGGGCACCAACTATGGAACTAATGACATTTGGAACAAACTCGATGTACGCGTTTTTCCAACGTCATAGTTCACACCAAGCGCTCTACAAGTCTAATTTATAACGACGTCAAACATAAAAAGTTGCGTTGCATAAATGATTAGCACGACCAACATCCTAACACAATTATGCCGAGATTGGATCTGGTGTGTAAAGTGGACGCCATGCCACTTTGAAAAATATTTTCAAGACTACTCAGTATATCTAAAGGAATGAACTGATCTTCACTTTTATAGATTATATATATTTAACAACCCTGCTTGAGATGCGTACTGTGAAACAATGAATATTGTAATTTGTAAATCATGCCTGTAAAAATGGCGTGTACCTGCCATAGCAGAAACATATATTACTATTATTATCATCATTAGTGAATGAATGAATGAATGAATTAATTAATTAGGAGCATTAGAAGAATGTATCTACAATTAACCTAATATGTTTACACAATCCAATGTCTGTGCCATGATGAGATCAGAGCTGGGACATCTCTAAGATCTTTATTCAGCTTCGCTGAAATTTTACATTACCATTACCAAAATAGCAAAGCGATTGAATTTCCTCCTGCAAATCGTATTACTCAATGAAAGCGTTAGAAGAATGGCGTTTCGAGAGTCAACAATACTACTTGATCATCGTTACGGAGGACAGTTCATCATGATATGAAAAAGACCAACCCAAAACAAACGACTATGACATCATCTGTAGATCATTAACAAAAACAGACATGAAAAGAGAGCTGAAGATTATTATCAGTGGAACTCCATTACGTGTTGGTTTTCATAAAGACACAGCACTGTTGAATATATTCATCACAACATTTCAACGCACTTCAAATTGAACGGAAGCTGGATGTGGAAGATGTCATTGAAACATTTTACTGAAATGTTTGTGGCCAGATGATGTTATCAAGTCAACTCAGACATTCATTAGATCATAACTGTCTTACAAGAAACATCCACCACAATTTCAGATCGATTCAATATGTGATATGTATATTTGTCTGGAACTCATAATCCTTCCGTAGTTCTATGCATTGTTGTATGGCAAACATTTTAGTGTAGTTAATAATTACATTATCCACAAACTCCTACACTTTCTTGTCGTATGGCTCCAGCTCATGATATACATTCTCGCGCGCCATTGATTATCCTCAAATCATTCAGCCAGTATCTTATAGTGATAATGTCTAACTTCAACCAATCTACAAAATTTTGCGACTCTCCTCCATTGTCTTATGTGAGTAACTGGCCCATACCTGACACACATCAACCACAATGATCACGGCATCTCAATCGAACTCAAAAAATTATCTCTTACTTTGATTGGTTCTTCTGAAATAAAACTTGACAAACTACGCAATCCTATACCAACTATTATGATTACATCTGCCGATACCATCACTAGATTTATTATCATTGTTGCTAGTCCTACAAATTCTACCATTCGTGTCATAAATAAGCCGCTTACCAGTAATGATCGCAATACAACGATACACTTATTCATAATAATAATACCACTGACATTATTGCCACTTCCATTATTAATATTATGTTTATTATTATTATTACCACAGTGAAGGAAGACATGGTGAGGCCAACCAATTTAATTTTAAATGCGAAATCACAGTGTCTTCGTCAAATATGAAAAGCGTACATGAAATACTTCATTCGTACATCTTTCGTCAGTTGTCCCTCATAAACTTCATCGTTCCTTAGTTCTTTTTCGTTACAATTACTCCTTATTATGTAAATACGTTGTCTTCAACTCGGTTTTCACATTATTCTGTTGCCAGACATTTTATTTTTGATTTGTATTAAATACTACTCATATCAGCCAGCATAGGTAGTATACATCACAACAATACTACAACATCCGAGTAATCGGATGTACAATGTGGAATATAGCAATGTTGTAAACAATCTATGAATCTTAACAATTACTTACTGTAACATGGTAAATTTGTTCTTCCAATTCATGACTCTCATTATCATCGCTGTTAATGCACATATAAGCCTTTTCAGACCAGATACATTTCACACTTGATGTTGTCGCATTTTGGCATTTTTCAATGGAATCGTGTATTGAACAACTTACTGTGAAAAAAATTAGCGAGACGGCATTTCAAGTTATCAAACAAAAGATACGTGAATAACAAAACGTGTAACTGATATCAGTTTTATCATCAATCTACATCTTGTATACCGCTTCTGCATGTGTAAAGTGCACAATCAATTGGTGAGCTCACTGGCACTGACTATTCCGAAATCAGTGCATGAAGGTCAGCATTCTCATGCCGAAAACTGATTTTCAATGTTGTTGATTCGATGGAAAGACAAAGGAAGAGGGACTTTGTTTTTCAAATCATCATTGTGGAATCCACGAAAATATTTACACTAACTTATTATGTGATAGAAGGTTTCAAACAACTGAGCTTAACAGACAGATATTTGCAAAAAATCTCTCAGATAATCTACACTATTGTTACTATCTTTCAAAAAATATTTCTTATGCGAAATCGTATATTAGACTAGTAGAATTCAGGTAGACATGATGATTACATGTAATATTCAACCACATCATCCTGACTGAATCGTCAAGTTACAGTCTGAACGATCCAAACAGATTTAGGAGCACGTAAGAAGCATGTGTATGTTTAGGCCAAACAAAGAACGTTTATCGAAAATAATACGTTCCTATGGTTCAATACTATCTTCCAAATCAATTCAACCAGATTTTCTAGTTGCCAAACACATTGTGGTCTCAAATGAAATACAGAAGTGAAACATGAATGCCTGCTTGATCAAAATAGAAAAGACGAAATACAAACAATTAAACCAACAAACATCGATGATGATTATCATGGAACTGAAATCTTGCATCACTATCTCTCTGACTATCACTAATCTTTAATAAAACAATTGTTAACCTTTCAGTGATGAACTGAGGCAGTTTTTTCGACTTGATATCCTGGTTCCAGATTGTTTTCAATGCACATGATTTGGAAGCCATTGTGCAGAATTGTTCGTCGGATTATATTCAGTTCACCATCAATTGTGTCTTCATTGCATATTCGTCTGGCTCTTGTGGATAGAGAGTAGAATAATTTCCTCTTCCTACTCAGAACTAAGAAGTCTATATCCAGTTCCACGTCATTTTGATTGACTTCCACTCAAGTACGTTTACTATCTTCGATATATTTGTCAAACCGTTTATATTTAATCACAGAATACTACATGTAAAAGAATCACCTATTATCCTGTCATTATAAGTGTGACATTTCTGATCGATCATTCATTCTATTTCATTAACTTTATTACTCGTCTTCCTTTTCTAATTGCTCGTTCACCTCAGGGCTTGGTTACAAGTGACAATATTATTTTCGTTGGTCGAAATCAAACCTAATAAGAGTAAAATATGTGTGATATCCTGATTGGCAGAAATTATAAATTAGCTAACAAAGAGAAAAACGAACATGTCAGTGAAGGGTATGAATTTAGTTCTGTTAAGCCTTTCAACTAACTCATTTGAAAGACAATGTAGTTCAAACGACTAATAAAATAATCATTGAACCAATATCACGTTGAAATGAAGTACTGCACGAGCATCTGGGCTACCTGTTCCTGCCATGTAGATATTTCAACAAGTTATCTATCTTTTGTTTGTTTTAATATATCACTATGTTCATTAACTTATCCTGGTGCATTTCTGAAAGGTGTACAACCTTTCATTGTCAAAGTTACAGAAAGCTCAATAAGAGACAGTGTGGTCGCCGGCAATATGTAGAGAAAAGAATATACATTATTCAGATGTTCATTTACTGGACTGTTAACACCTTACTGGCGATCACTCAATATTTATCGTCAGGATCGACCAAGAAGTAAAGAACGGAAACATGTTGAAACACCTCATGCTGAGAATCCTATATTGTACCAAAAATATAATATTGAATAAAGCTTATAACAATAATAACACACCTTGTACCTACCGACAGTATTCCTCTCCTACTTTGTGCAAAGTTATGCCGGTGTCATTTCCAGGTGTAACAATTCCAATTCATCAATTTCAAACTGTTTTCTGTGAGCTTGCTTTTATACAAACTAACCTAACCGGAAATCCCTGTGTTGAATAGGAAGAAATGAAGAATACTGTAGTGGAAAGTGTTTTCAATAACTTCGTCATCACACTCTACAGTTACAAGTTCACAAACATAGTGTAAGGAGGGCTAAAATTGAGCATTCAAGTGAATTAGACAATGTTGTGTTAAAACCTGACCAACTCGGTCAAATGCCGAACATTCAATTTTCGTTCTTTCAGTTTCGTAAATAACACTTATTTCGTGTGAAGGCAGTGAGTAGCACTTTCCTGGTAGTGGTTTTGTTCACGTGGCTATATGAGAGCATTTGGAGAGGGGGAGCTGACTATCCCTACCCTCGGTCGTACCAGGGCATCTGGAGGCAAAAAGTCTACTCAACAGATAATCATAGGATTTTACCTATCCGATTGAGTATCTTGTAAAAACAATTGTTGATAAACACTTGCACCCTTTTGATGATGATTGTAACAGCCCTCCAAGTTTCAGCTCTGTACTGTATGGGTTGTCACGTGAAAGTCTGGATGGTGTAAAATTACCCTGATCAACAAGGATATATATATATATATATAAATTTGATCTCTGATCATCGAATGTTCATTAGTTTTGTTTAATTAATTAAACCAATTTCTATAAATCTATTTAATTAATTCTAGAGTGAATACATGTCTTGAATCTCTGACCAGCAAAGAGACGGGTCCATTTATTAGAACAGAACCAATCGAGTGCGGCTTCATCTGTGCGTGTTACATTCTGTGACGACTCTGGATAACTTTGCTGATCACAGTCGGCCTTGTATCGATGATGGATCTTTCAAATATCTGCTCTATCAATTTGTTTGTAGGTGATTTGCCTACCGTATATTACTTATATTAAAGGTATGTATGTATGTAAAAGTAGTAAATAATTGAATGAAATACCTTTATTGGACTACGTTATTGATTTTTCTCTTGATATTAATTAGGTGTTACTTTTTATTGATTATTTTATTAATTCCAGGTAGCTTCAATTACTAATCTACTTTAATTATATAATGATTTAAGCGTTGAATTTATGAGTCAATTAAAGCTAGATCACCATCAAATTCCTGGAAGCACTGGATAACCGTTTCGTCCTGGCATGGGACTTTTCAACAGTGTGTATCCACGATTCCGTCACGGTCACTAATGACTGTCTCTAAGAGATATTTTCTGGAGTTCTAGTGAGAAGCAGTGACTAGTGGAGTTCAATTTGATTGGTTGTGAGGTAGCTGCTCATTAAAGACAACGGTGGACGGTGGCGCAATATCGTGGATTGATTAAAATTAAACACTAACAAAGTTGGATACCGGACCAATGATCTAGAGATTAAGCGTTCACACGCTAGACTGAACGTTCTGAATTCGAGTCTTACATGCGAGATCATTAATGTGCATTGATGATGAGTCTCATACTGAGATGAAATTGCCTTCTCGTGTTTCTAGGTTTTCCATGGTGATCTAGCTTTAATTGATTCATGAACTCAACTATTAAATTACATTGTAAAATAGTTCTCATATCATTTGAAATTTCACCGTCATTACTATTGTAGTTTAATTCAACTGACATTGTCTTTTAGTATTCTGCACTAATGAAAGTTAAATATTTTTCATTAAAATTTAATAGTACATAAAACTTGACTAGTTATTACATCATTATCAATTTAGGGTTGTATAGATTGTTGTGTTGAGATTGATATCATGAGTGGATCAATGTTAGACTGTTATTCAAAACTTGGACGGCCGTTTTATAATTATGTGTAATAAGACCTTAAAAGTTACAATGGAAGGTGTTTATTTAACATTTCGTAATCGATACTGCTTTGCTAACTGATACCAGTATTTGATTGAGATCATGAATTGATTGATGTTAGACCGCGATCGAAAACCTGAAAATACCAGACGACCGTTTCGTTTTGGGACTCCTCAGCAGTGCGCGTTGATTATCCCACTCGCAGGATAAGACGAAACAGCCGTCCAGTACCTCCAGGTCTTCAATGGTGGTCTAACATCAATCAGTTGATGATCTCAACCAAAAACTTATTAATTTCGTCAACCCTATACTGATGAATCAGTATATCATGAGGAATTTACTTCAAGATCAAAACAAAACATTTGCTAGTTTGTTGGTCAATTGTCAATACCAGCATGTGACGATTATCACCTTCAGATTTGAGGATCCGTTCAGATCCTAGGGTCACCTATTTTATAAATAGGTAAATTTAGATTGATAATAACCATATTATTATAAATCCTGACTGGATATACTCATTTTATATCAATAACAGGTTACAATCTATCACAGTATAAAGTCACGATAATCTTGAATGGATACTCTGTATATGTCAGTGAATTTCTCTGCTTGTCTACACTTTTGAAACAAGTTAAGAAATTAATTGATGAGAATTTATATTTTCAATTTCTTATATATAGGAAAATATATAGTCGTTTCACATTATGTTCTACTGATATCGATAAATATAAGTAGTATGTATTATCAATCGAGAGTGAAATACTCGACAGCAGAAGGCTAAGAAGATCGAAAGAAAGACAATGAGAAGAGAAAATGATTTGTGTGGAAATGAAATTACAACGAAATGTGAGACCATTAATTGACATTTTGCAAATGAAATACTGTTCTCAGATTTGACTAAGATGATCTGTAATTTTGTACTCAAATATATCAGATCGTTGCCACTTGTGTTCTTGTTCTGGGGTTGTTAGATCCACAGAACTCACTTGACAAATATCTTATTTTTGAAATTTTATTTTAAAAATTTGAATTGCTTGTTTTCGCGCCAAAAGCTCTCATTTTCACCTTCATGTCATATTTTCCACATGAGAGAATCTTAAACGCTATTCATTAGTTATATTTTTAGTATGATATTTTGTAACGCTTCCCAAGGACAACTATATGCTGTATATAGACGTTTGATTTGTGCCTCTTGTTATGGCTTGTGGTTCTGGCTGCTTGCGGAATATCTTCTCCATTTCGAATTTGGACATCTCTCTCTAGTTAGCAAGGTTGGGACGCATCAGAATAGTTGCTTATTGGTGTTTCGTCACAGAGTCTTTGTTCCGTTCTCAGACTAGGTGGACTCGTAATCGCTCCAAACACAGCTCATTAGTAGTAGTGGTAGTATATTACTATTATCCATATTAGTAGCAATTTCTTCTCTTTTTTCTTTCCTTCTTTTTTCTACATATTGTCCAAGTTGAATTTACTTCTATGGTTTATTCATTAGAATTCGATTATTGATCCGTTAGCACATTTTTCTGCTTTTTTTTCTTTTTGTTGTTGTGGTTGTTGTTAAGACATACTTACCGGTATAGTTCGATTTGGGAACTTAACTGTTTCGGTAAAAAACAAAAAGAAAGAAAAGAAGAGAGGGTTGAATAATTTACGACTAATATGAATCTGTCGACAAAGAATGAATCAGTGATTTATTCATGTACTAAAAGATTTTAGATGATCATAAGATTGAATGAATGATCTAAATGGATTGATTATTATAGAAATATAATTTTCTGATTGAGGATTGTTCTCTGTGATTGAACTGTACTACTCAGGTTAAGTCTGCATGTTGTCTATCTCTCCTGTTAAACGGGATTGAGCTACACTGTATGGGTTGTCAAGTGAAAGACTAGATGGTGTCTAGTTCTCCTGAAAACCAATGTAACATTACCCTGGCCTATAAGAGTATATTATATATAAATTTGATCTCTGATCATCAAATGTTCATTAGTTCTGTTTAATTAATTAATCCATTTTCTATAGATCTACTTAATTACTAAATTTCTGGTATTTACTGTGTTGTTTGAGACAATAGGATCAACATTATTATGTCATCTAATTCATAGAAACTAAAACAAACACAATATCCTTCCTAAACTCATGATTCTTGTTCATCATTTTTACATGAACTGTTATAGATAAGCACCCGTTACAGATTAGACGAGCATTAACGACGAGTAACATACTAGAACGAAACAGTCATCCGATTCTTACAGATTTTTAGTGCAGATCTAACATTGATCGGTTCATGATTTCCATGAAATTCAACAACCTTTACAACTCTATACTGATAATCATCAATTGTAATCAGTTTTTGTTTTCAATGAATATAAGAATTTGAAATGAATGTTTAACATAAGATGGTGGAGAAGATTTATTATTTTTTATTTGAACACATGAATATTGGTACAAGGAAGCGCCAATATATATGCGCCACACAAAACAATGAGAATTCGAAGAGAAATAGAAAGAAAAAAAACAAAACAAAATTAAGGAGCGCGAAAGAAAAAGAGAACAATAACGAAGAGATTGGTGTAAGGTAGTGTGGTAGTAACGAGGGAACGGTAAGGTACAATCAGAAGAAATCTTTCAGGTAAGGGAGACACAACCACTTTTTATGAAGAACGTAAAAGAAGGTTACAGCAGGATCGCCACTGGCTTCTATTCTGAGCCATATCTGATAACGTCTCTAGCCACTGTATAGCACCATCTCTCGGACCCCAACCAGGTAGTTGTGAAGGACCAACAGAAGCCAGTCCTTTGCAGCTTTCTTTCATACCACGACACCATGTCATATACTGACCACCTCTCCGCTTTCTCCAACCAGTCCCCGAGTCGGCAAATAATGCACGACGTGGAATTCTCTGGGACGACATCCGTAGAACATGTCCAAGTCACCGAAGTCGGTGTTTCAAGATGGTGACACCAATTGCATTATCGTCTCTGCGCCCGAACACACGATGCTGAACCTCTGCATTACTAACATGGTGTTGCCACTGGATGTCAGCAATCCTCCAGAGACAACGATGATTAAACACAGAGAGTCATCTAACGTCCTCAACTCGGAGAGGCCAGGTTTCACAAGCATAGAGCAAAACTGCTCTCACCGACGCGTTGTAGATCCGACCTTTTACGGCTAGACCAACATCGCGAAGGCGCCAAAGGTGGCCCAGATTGGCATAAGCCGCTCTGGCTTTCGCTATACTTGCATTGATTTCATCAATCACACCCCCACCAGCACTTATGCAGCTACCCAGATACACGAACTTCTCGACCAGTTCTATCTGCTCACCATCCAGGGTGAGTACAGGGTTAGAATCCTGCCAGTCTTGTAGAAGTACTTTGCACTTCGTAGGTGCAAAGCACATACCATACATACGGACACTGATTGCCAACTGATTAAGCGCGAATTGCATGTCTTGGGGATTATCGCACAGTAAGACAATATCATCCTCATACTCAAGGTCGAGAAGTCTTTCTCCAGGCAACAGATCCACACCGGCATTCCTTACATCCATCAGAGCTGTTTCCAGAATGTCATCGATGGCAAAGTTGAAGATGAATGGTGAGATTGGGCAACCCTGTCTAACCCCACTGCTGGAATAGAACAATGGAGAAAGGTGGTTGTATGCCCTCACTCTGCCTGAGGTGTTTGTATATAGGGCTTTTAGGATGTTAATAAACTTCTTAGGCACACCCTTCTTCAATAGGCAATCCCAGAGAACAGTCCTATCCAACGAATCGAAGGCAGCCCTGATGTCAAGAAACACTACGATTGTTGGCCTTTGATAAGTATGGCGGTGTTCTAACATTTGTGGCGGAGGGTGAAGATATGATCAATACATCCTCGACCAGAACGAAAACCAGCCTGCTCCTCGCGAGTCAATCTTTCTCGGGTTTTGAACAACCTACGAAGTATGACGGAAATCAATAGCTTGGATGCAATCGAAAGTAGACTTATCCCCCGATAGTTGTTACAGGAACGACGCGAACCCTTTTTAAAGATAGGGACAACTATCGACTCATTCCATGACGTTGATACACTCTCTAGCTCCCAAACCTTTGTAAACAACGTCGTCAGTTCCTTAGTCAGAAAGTCACCATCAGCTTTAAAAAGAGCCGGAGGTAAGTCATCTGGGCCAGGTGATTTGTAGCGCTTCAAGAGTTGGAGTTCCTTGCGGACTCCCGCCTCATTTGGTGGATCAGTCGTCACCGGCCATGGAGGGCAGGACAGTCTGACCGATGTTGCCGGAGCAGCAGGCCAGTTGAACTGCCCTTCGAAAAATTCTGCCCATCGTCCGAGACGTCGATGGATGTTAGTGATTGGCATCCCATCATCCTCGCAGATTGTTTCACTCACACCAGACTTCTTGCTGCCAGTGGCTCGGATGAGCTGGAAGAGCTTCCGGTAGTTACCAGATGCAGCTGCTGCTTCCAGCTCATTAGCACGCTCCGACCACAAGGCTTCTCGGTCCTTACGCAAGCCTTGCCCAATTTCCTTACGTAAAATCCTTCGTTTGTGGTCAAACTCACGGTCACCCGGAGTAAACCGACGGGCTTCAATGAGTTGTAAGGAACCAGAAGAAACCCAGTGCTTATAGGTGGGACGTTTCGCAAACCCACAACTGACTGTACCCGCCATTTTGATGGCGTCATGCAATTGCAACCAATGCTCATCTATACTTTTCGGTGGAATGGTAGCTAGCCTAGAAGCTAGCTCGGTTTGATACTTACTTGCAACAGAAGTTGCAACCAACTTGCTAACATCAATCCGTTGGTGGCGGTCACTTCGTTGTCCACTGAAAAGTAAGGCAAGATTGGCGCAGAACAAGGCATGATCAGAGTCCAGATAGGTACTCGAAAAGGAGCGGCAGTCTTGTACACAATCACGCCAGCGGTAGCTGATCGCGATGTGATCAATCTGAGTCCAGGCTCAAGATGCAGAGGGTGCATGCCAGGTGGCACATCGGCGATGACTGTGCCGAAAGTTAGTGCTAGCCAGAAACAGGTTGTGGTCTGTGCAAAGTTGCAGTAGACGGTCCCCGTTATCTGACCTGCGACCAACGAGTCCCCATCGGCCACCTAAACGACTCTCTTCTGTGCCTAGACACCCGACCTGAGCATTCAAGTCTCCGGCTAGTACTACAATATCTGTCGAACGCACTTTCTGGAGAAGAACAGATAACTGGTGGTAAAACTCATCCCTGATTGCATCCGGGCTGCAATCTGTCGGGGCATAGGCGATGACGAAAAGACATCGTTTCTCACGCCGATTTCTTCTCACTTTGATGGAACTTTCTAATCTAACAGCACATAACCGACTGTTAATGGGGATCCAATCGACTAGTGCTGCCTCAGCTCTAGCGCTTATTGCGACGGAGAAGATTTATAGCTCAGCTGGATGATTTTGATAGAGTTTTGTTCTCTGAGCTGAATGGCTTAGTCGAGGAGCTTTTGTGGTTATTCTGGACGATATCATCAGCAAACACTTCAGGTAGTTTGTACTGATGATATCGGTTCAAAATAATAATAAAATCTTCATGAACAAACCATCCAGCACAGAGAGCTAAAGTCCTGCTTGAATATCTGTGCTAACTGTTCCTGTCATCTAGAGATTTTAACAAGTTATCTTCTTTGTTTGTTTTAATACATCATTATGTTCATGAGTTGCATAACCTATTCGGATACGTTTATGAAACGTTCACGATCTTTCACTGTACAAGTTATAAAAGAGCCCAATCAGAGACATCGTAGTTACTGGCAATAAACATTCAAAAGCATGAACATCATTCAGATGTCTCAAAAAGCGCATGTCCGACGCTCTAACTGGGTTGGTGGACATGGAGAGTCCACCTAGAGGAGTTGGAAAACCCTCATTCCAAACCAATGGAGCACATGGACTCCAGGATTCTAAGGAAACAAATGCCGTATAAACCTATTGTTGAAAACTGGACAACATGGGACTACATCTCCGGACGTTACTTCACTGCCTTGTGGATCAGACCATTAGGTTGAAGGCTCCGAGTGTGGCTCCCTAAGAAAACCACCTTCTACTTAGGTACTCGGGCAGTATCCCAGCTCTCATACAAATCGAATGATTTATGTGGCACATATCTATTTGGTGCCTCCCTGTACCAATGTTTATGTGTTCAAATAAATAAACAAGTAAACTCTATGGGTCGATATAAATTTCAAGCGTAAATTGAAATAAGGTATTTCATGATTATTGGGATAATTTTATGATTATTTGGGCATCTGTATGCATTTCGGATATATAAACCTAACTTCTCTCAAATTCACTTAGTATTATTGTTTACTTGAACCTTCCCATTGTTATGTAGAACTACAATTCCTCAGTCTCTTGTTGGCATATGTGCGCATTGCCTCCTGGATTCCATCGCTACCCACTATCCATCTTTGCTAACTTATCTCAGTCTAGTACAATTGGAAGGTTGAGATAGTATTACACGATTTCTTTCGTCCCATTTACTGAAACCAAATCAAACCGAAGTCTTATGAAATCATATTACCTACGAAACTAGATTCATTTTTCACAAAACAACGATTCCCTTTTTATAGGATACTATTGTAGCTTGAGAATACTGGTTGATATCATGTGTTAAAGTCGCTTATCGGAATTTCAACTATTCCGTTAATAACCTAGCATTCTAGACTTGATTAATTACACTTTTGATCGACACAGTTAACCTTGAGCTGGAACAAACTAAGCTTGCATCTATCCACCATTGCATAATCCTTTCTCTATTTCTTGCCTTGAATCTTAAGAAAAGTCAGCAGCCAGCTTTAGTTATTCAACTCAACTATGATTCATACAAAAGGGCAAAATTGTGATCACACATCAATGCAATTGGAAAATTACAGTAATGGCATAACTATGCCATAAGTGAAAAAGAACTGAGTAATAAGTTCGTAATAAGTTAACAAATTAAGAAAGATACAACGTATAATGAAGGTATTGTATGTCACAGAGAAGATTACAAGCAGGAGAACAAACATAAAAACAATAACTTGAGGTAGGAAGACAGTTCTGAAAGTTCGACTTTTCCAAAACTTATCCCGCCAAAACAGATAAACAAAATTCGTCACATCAAAATGGAATGGTAACATTGAGAGGCAATAGCAAAGAGAAGTGGACGTCTAGCGTTTTATGGATGAACTCATCTGAGTAAGTTGGGAAATACTATTTGTATACCAATAATGCATGTGTACTACAAAATCTTGAAGGAACAACTAGTGTACAAGCCAACTTTAATCACTGACTGGCATTTCCTAAAGTTTCTTCGCGATCTTCTTCAGATCAGATTACTAGATTAAAAGGTTGAGGATTAGTTCCTATTTATTTCGGTTAAGCTGTCTCAACAATATCATCTTATCATTTATACAAATCACGGAAATAGGGAAACTATGAAACACTATTTTCGTGTACATTTCTATTGTACATAAGGATTTTGTACAGATTGTATAATTCCAAATGTTGAACCATTAGAAATCACAGAACTGCGCTGACCTCCATACACACAGACACTTAAGTAACAGGTAAACAATCCCTAATGTGTTTAGATTGATATCATGAATGGATCAATGTTAGACCACCATTGACAACCTGGAAGCACTGGACGGCCGTCTCGTCCTGTTGTGAGACTCCTTAATAGTGCGCATCCACGATCCTACTCCCAAGATTCAAACGCAGGGCCTTCAGTCTTGCACGCGAACGCTTAACCTACTGGACCACTGAGCCGGCATGCAATGGTGTTAATGTCCAACCTCAACCAATCCACGAAGTTGCGCGACCATCTTCCATTGTAATGAGCTAGACACCTGTTTCTACCCGACACGGATTATACATATGGTGTCATTTAGCCAAATAAACTTCCTTTCTCACTCATCTTTTATTTCGAGTAACCAGATTCGCATATATAATGAGTTAGTATCAGTATCAACTTTCAAATACCGTATGTCAAGACATTACCACCCAATAAATTTCGAAAAGAGTTTATACATTTGTACTCTGCCATACACACACACACTCTTTTGAGTGGTGTTGCTGGGAATGGGGTAAGGGTTCGGAAATCCTCTGATCAATTGAAAATTATGCATAAATTAAGTTTTTTTAGAATATACGGTAAAATATAAACACAAATATAGCTTTATATATATATATTTCTTATGTGTGGGCGTAGATAATAATTGGTTGTCCGCTTAGACGGATATGTAGATAGTCTGACAGGTGTCGGATGAGCTATATATTCCTCTATCATTATTATTAGGACTCATTAATATCAGATGGGTTTTGTGGAGATTGTAGTAGTTTCAATGGTTAAGATCATGAGCCAATTGAAGCTAGATCACCATGGAAAACCTGGAAGCACTGGACGGCCGTTTCGTCCTATTGTGGGACTCCTCAGCAGTGCACATCCACGACCTCGTCCCCTGCGAGGTCCGAACCCAGGACCTACTGGTTTCGTGCGCGAGCACTTAACCACTAGACCATTGAGCCGGCATCCAATGGTGTTAATGTCTAACTTCAACTAATCCACGAAATTGAGCGACACATTCACTCATTATTGATTGTTCATTACTGTTGGATTGTGTCGAGTTTTTGGTGTGGAAATAGATTTACATTGTGGTCAGGCTAATCACGGTGTTCTTGATCATCTTAATTGTGTTGAAGTCCTGTAGAATAATAGACACTGGATGGGATGAAAATTTAGTGTAGATATTCATCTAAAAGGTAAATTGACGTCTCATACGTGTAAACATGGCAACCCAACCATTATAACATTAGACGAAGTAAAAACTGAGAATTATAACAATTTCTATTCTAAACATTTCATATTTCTATACAACACATACAAAAGATGAAAATCCATTCAATCGAAAGTGTTTAAACGGGCAACACAATATAAATGATGTATACATACTACCTAAAAGGTATATATATATATATATATTCCTAATTGTTTCAATGAATGAATCGAAGTTAATTCAATCACCAGAATCAGTGGAATAAACAGATTATCCACTATTCAATTCAATATGGTAAATGTTGTTTTGTATATTATAAAGAATAAAACACAATAATATATTTACTTCCAAATATAATTTTTTGGTAGATCAGCCCTGAAATTAGTTTTTATAATCCATGGATTAAACATTATTTCAAGTATACTTTTATATTTTGGATTATATGCCGGTGGTATACAAGTACGAGGATCCTAAAAGGAGAAAAGAAATGATAAGATACTTACATAGAAAATAAACAAACAAATGATAATAAGGAGAGATTTAAATCAAATCGGAATTTATGCAAACACACACACAATGTGAGATATGCTACGGTATGGTCAAAGGTGAGGAAAGTCAGCTCTCCTTCTTGAAATGCTCTTTTATATGTCCACGTGTATACAACCACTCTGCTGGGGGAGACCTACTGATCAGTGTCTTCTCGCACCATAGACGTTGTTTAGCGAAATTGAGAGGATGAGAAGCGAATGTCCGTTGATGGTTTTAACCAGGTTGGTAGATATAGAGGATCTATCTAGGGCAGTTGAAAAATTCTCATTCCAAACTAGTGGTTCACATGGCCTCCAGGATCCTGAAGAAATAAACGACGTGTAAATATATCCTTGTTCGCCGGCTGCTATACAACTGTATCTCCTGACATTGCTCCACTAGATTGGACCTCTAAATCAAAGGCTCAGGGAGTGGTCCACTAAGAAAACCAGCCGCTTTAGTTTGGGCACACTGGAAGTATTCCAGCCCTCGTACCAACGTTTATGTGTTTAAATAAATACAGTATACTACTTATGTTGACAGATATAAGCAGTATATGGAATGCCTGTGACTAGAAGATTGAAATAAAGGGGCAAGATAAGAAAACTTAAGGCAATCAATATAACAACAGGAATTAATGGGAGATGGGAGAATAATGTATTTAATCTATGATTTGTATATATTACCAAGACGCTCTGTAATTTTGATTATCCCTATCAAGTTTTCGTTCAGTTGAACAATATCATACACATTATAAATGTAGTTTATTAGATTACTTAATAATAAGCGAATTCATGTCATACATTTACACACCATTGTATTCTAACTTTCTAGATTATTAAAATCATTTAATAATTTAGCTTTGAAAGTGAGACCATTAATCTACTATCTTAATCCTAAGGTGAAGTCTTAATTTTCAAAGGGTAATTCTAACATAATTAATTAGTTAGTCTTATCTCATTGAGTTGTGATTGACCAGATGTTATAATTCTCTTTTATTATAACAACCCAGCTATTCTTATTGCTTAGTGATCTCGGACACTAACTTCACTCGACAACTCCCCAAATCAGAACACAGTTGAACAGGAAAAGAGATTATATTTCAAGTACCAACAGTAGATAGAAGTAAGAAGCACAACAGGGAAAACGTTAGTATATTTATAGTTTTTATATGAGAAGATTCCTAGAGTCTTCTTCAAGTATCGACTAGTGTTGATTGTTATCAGAATGGGTTTTGTGGAGAGTTATAGAAATTTCACAGGTTGAAATCATGAATCGATTGAAGCTAGACCATCATGGAGAACCTGGAAACACTGGACGGCCGTTTCGTCCTAGTATGGGACTCCTCAGCAATGCGAATCCACGATCCCGCACCACACGGGGCTTGAACCCAGGACCTACTGGCTTCGCACGCGAGCACTTAACCAGTAGACCACTGAGCCAGTGTTCAGCAACACAATTATCCATGAAGCATACTTTAATCTAATCTATGTCCCGCTAACATCAGATTACATTAAGAATCAGTCAAATTTATTGATTGTCACTTAAGTTCACCTTCATCATTCAACTCTATTAGATGATGATGATTATTATTATAATGATGAATTACAACAACAACAACAAAAAAAAAGGAATAAACTCACTAACCATATGAATAGCTGCACCTTGTAATTCTTGTGCTTCATAAGTATAAGTTAATTCATTTAAATCCATAGGAAATTCTACTTGATCAAATACTCTTGTAAATTTTTCATGAGCATTTGAAAAACTTAAAAAGAAAGAGAAGAAAGAGAAAAGAAAATCGATACAAATTTATGAGACTGATTTTTCAAATAAGAAAATGATGAATAGTAACTTTGATAATATTTGCATATTAGTTGCTTTAATCTTTCCCCCCTCCCTCTTATTGATGTTTAGGATTGTAATGAATGAATCTTGAGATGGTGGAGAAGATTTGTAGCTCAGATTGATGATTCTAATGGTTTGGTCTTGTAGCTTTCATCGTTCTTCTAAACAATATCATCAGCACAAACTTCAGAAAGAAATGAAGTGTTCGAATTTCTCCATATAAGGTTCATAGCTTGTTCTGTAGACCTTGATGCTGATTGGTTCTTGTTGACCTTAAATTTGTCATTGTTTACTTCATTGTTTTGACTGTATCTCCCATTGGTTTGGTTTTTGTTCCTATATTTGTGTATAATTTTCCTTCCACGTGTATTGATATAAGTGAGGGAATGTCATGGCGTTTGACTGCTAATTGGTGTTCATGCAGGCGAAGATGAAGTAAGCGTCCGCTTTGTTCGATGTAGTGTTTTTCGTAGTTGGCACAATTTATTTTGTAGATGATGTTTGATTTGCCTTCTTTTGTCATTTCACTCTTTGGTTTGCATAGGATTGATTGTAGTGATTTTCTTCGTTTGTGTGCCACACCTATTCCGAAGGTTTTCAGCAGCCTTGTTTTCGTTTCTGATATGCCTTTTATGTGTGGTAGGGAGATCCTTTTGTTGATTTCTGTACTTGCCTTGAATTCTGATGATGCATGTGGCTGGTATTTTTTGATGAAGTTGATTGGGTGGCCGTTCTTTTGACATATGTCCTCCAGGTATTTCTTTTCATTTTTTTTCGTGCTGCCACTGTGTCCTCACCCTCTTGAACAAAGTGTGCATGCAGTTGATTTTGTTAGCTCTTGAGTTGTTGCTATGGTGGTTGAGAATTCGAAAATTATGCACAAACATAGGAACAAAAATCAAACCACAGAAGTAAACAATGACAAGTTCAAGGTCAACATCGAGGTATACAGGACAAGCTGTGAACCACATATGGAGAAATTCGAACACTTCACTTCTATCTAAAGTTTGTGCTGATAATATCGTTCAGAAGAACGATGAAAGCTCCACAACCAAACCACCCACCTCAGAGAACAAAATTCCATTAAAAAAATGGATGTCTCTTCTTTTGGTATATATGTATCCTGTAGGGATTGCTTTGATATCACCACTAAGTCATAAATAGTATAAACAAAGACGGATTCGAATCACAGAGTGAACATTAACAAGCCTAAGATGCAAGTACATTCGGTTGACGAGTCCTAAATAGGATGAAACACGCGTCATGGATTCCACTACTAGCCACTATCCTTCTTTGCTTATAATAGTGGAAAATGTTTATGAATTTCGACAGAGGATTATTTTAATGTTACTATTAGCTACTATAATCTAATAGGAAATAAATAACTTGAAGGGGGTATATTCAAACCACAAATTAGATATTTGTTTGTTATAGTCTATAACGTTAGAAGCGGTTTAGTGATTAAGGATGAATTTGTGAATTATATCACACTTATATCAGATTACTTTCTTACATATAAAGTATGGCGCTTAAATTCAAATACACAAATATGTTCTAGGTAAATAAGTTGAAAACTTTCCCATATTTCAGTATGTTCGATATGATATGTCTGCTACTGTAATACCTAATTAATGACTTCTTAGTTACTTTCTATAGTCTTAAACTGTTTCAACATTTCAACTCGAATAATAGAGAAAACAAGTGAAATGTAAATGAACACTTTATTCCAGAATTATTAATGATGTACAGAAAATCAAGTATATTCATAATTACACGTAGCTTCAATCTTCTAGAACTTTCTGGAAACATGCTAAATATAGTAATGACACAGGTAATTATCCAATCAAAAGATGAAATATAACCCTTCTTATTTATTTTAACACAAACATATTGGTACAAGGAGGCACCAAATACATATGCGCCACACAGATCTCATTTGATTTGTGCGAGGGCTATGATACTACCCGGGTGCCTAAACCGAAGCAGGTGGTTTTCTTAGGAGGCCACACCCGGCGCTTTCGAACTACAGGTCTGACCCATAAGGCAGTGGAGCATCGTAAGGAGATGCAGTCCCATGGTAGCCGGTGACCAACGATTGATTCCTACGTCATTTGTTCCTTCAGGACACTGGAGCCCATATGCACCATTGGTTTGGAATGAGGGTTTTCCAACTCCTCTAGGTGGACTCTCCATGTCCACCAACCCAGTTAAAGCGCCGGACATGCGCTTTTCGTCCTCTCGATTTCTTAAAAAACACCTCCGCCACGAGAAGGCAGTGAGTAGGACTTCCCTGACAGAGGCTATATACGCGTGGCCATGTGAGAGCATTTGGAGAAGGAGAGCGAACTCTCCCCACTCTTGGCTGTACCACGGCATTTGGGGGAATATTTTCATTTTCTTAGATATATCTGAGAAGCTTCTATTTCTTGTTGATTGAAAAAACACACATTTACAAGTATATTTTAAGCTTCAATAGACTTTAATGAGAGGTATGTTAATACTTCCAAACAAAATGTGCCATGAGCTTCATATATTTCTTGTTTATAAGTCTTTGATGATTATTTGAAACCAGGAAACAATGAACCAATACCGTCTTGTTTTAGTAGGGAACTCAGTAATGCTAACTTTACATAGGTAATTATTAGAAATCTCAATACATATATAACGAAGATGGTATTTTTTTACTGAATGATATATTCGCAGTTAGATGATAGTTAGTAAAATATGTGACAATAAATAATCAATGGACAGGCATTCAACGATGTTAATGTATGACTTCAACCAATTCACGATATTGCGCGACCATCTTCCATTGTGTTCGATGGGTAACTGTCTCACAACAGACACTGTTGAACTCCACTGACCACGATTTCTCATTAGAACTCTAGGAGCTCCATCTTGACGCTAGTCACTAATGAGCACATGATTATTATCAGTATAGGGATTTCTGGAGATTTTAGTATTTCCACAGTTGAATTCAGGAGTCGATCTACCATTGAAAACCTGGAAGCACCGAACAGCCGATTTGTCCTAGTATGGAACTCCTCAATAGTGTACACCCAAAATCCCACGCCAAGGACTGGAACACAGGACCTTTGGTCTCGCACGCAAACGCTTAACCTCTAAACCCCCCAAGCTAGCATTCAACGATGTCTAGCTTCAATCAATTCGAGATTTTGTGTGATTATCTACCACTGTCTTTGGCGGGTAACTGCCTCACACATGACACGGTGTAAGTGGTGGAAACCTGGAAGGGTCTGAGGTTAAGCATTCATGTGAGACCAAAAGTCATCGATTCAATTTGTGGCGGTGCAGTTCATATGCTTTGGTAAAGAGTCCCGTACTAGGATGAAACACCTGTCCAGTGAAACCCAATTTTCTATGATGATCTAGCTAAGATCAGTTCGTGATTTAAACTACAAAAAACATCAGTGTCAATTTGTATGATCACCTAGTGACTAGAGAGTCCTACAGGGTCCCCCGGAATCTATAATTATTTATTTAAACATAAATAAATATCCTAGTACAACACAATGTATCAAAAAATATATCCATCACACAAATCAACCGATAATACTGTAGAAGAACAAGGGAAGGAGTACGATTACTAAAGAAAATGAACAAAACCAGTATTTAATAAAAGATATAAATGAATTAAAAATATAGTCAAGAAAGACTCATTTTAGTTAATGAAGATGATCCAATTATTACAAATAGTATGGTGAAAAACAACAACGAGATCGCCCACTGACTTTGATTCTGAACTATATCTCATAATCCATTTTTTGTGTTGGTTGTTTGTATCTTCATATTGATGATTAGGATTGCAATTGATCAGTCTCTTTTGATATACCTGTATCCTGTGTGGATTGTTTCGATATTGCCATAAATCACAAACATTATAAGTAGAAATGGATAGTGGCTAGCAGTAGAATCCGAGACGCGCGTTTCGTCTCATTTGGGACTTATCAGCTGGACGTGCGTGAATCTCATTCCGAGACTCGAACATAAAAACGTTCAATTAAAAAGCCATTACGTTATCCACTTAGCTACTGAG
Organism: Schistosoma guineensis; assembly: GCA_944470375.2. NCBI lineage: Eukaryota > Metazoa > Platyhelminthes > Trematoda > Strigeidida > Schistosomatidae > Schistosoma > Schistosoma guineensis. The sequence goes on along the minus strand of OX103897.1, from coordinate 16,435,763 downwards.
TCCAAACAGCCACCAACTTGTACATTGAGTTCGAGTCCTGGAATGAACACTAACAAGCCTGGGATGCAGGTACATCAAGCTGACGAGTCCAAAACAGGACGAAGTTCGTGTCCTCAATTCCACTGCTAGCCATCATCTTTCTCTGTTTATATATTTGATAATATCACAAAAGGTACAGTGTTGAACAATCCTTGAAACTATAAGTAGGCCCCATCATCTCTAATCATCTTTTCCATTTAATCTGATGATTGGTAAGTAATAAATGATATAAAAGTTCTTAGGATGAACAATAAACTAGGACACATTTAAATGCCCTTTATTTATAAATTAAAAGTCAAACTGATATGAATCCAGGTCTAAATAATGAATATTTTTCTTACTAACAAAATGTCAAATAACTAAATGACAAATCATTTCAAGATCAATCCACTTACTCGAGTCTGGAAGTTGTTATACTACTTGCGTATCTTAAAGCAAGACGCCATTGGAGAAGTTTGTAATCATCACGCATTAAATATTGACCACTTAAGTCAATTTCAGTGGCATTTTGTGCAATCTTTAAAAGAAATATATTGAATAAAAGTCAAAAATGTACTCAAATAGTAGAAAACGATTTATTCTAGATTGAATCAGTTGGTACTGTGTATATGTATTAAGTTGATGACTTTGTGGAGAAATGTGTACTCACAACTCTCACTCTCTCACTATATATATATATATATATATATATATATATATATATATATATATATATATATATACAACTCAAAGCAACTGTCAACCAACATCAAGGTCAGAATTTTCAATACAAATGTCAAGACAGTTCTACTGTATGGAGCAGAAACTTGGAGAACTACGAAAGTCATCATCCAGAAGATACAGGTGTTTATTAACAGTTATTTACACAAAATACTTCACATCCGTTTACCAAACACCATCAGCAACAACCTACTATGCGAGAGAGAACAAACCAGATCCCAGCGGAGGAAGAAATCAGGATGAAGTGCTGGAAGTGGATAGGACACATATTGAGGAAAGCATCCAACTGTGTCACAAAGCAAGCCCTCACTTGAAATCCTCAAGGCCAAAGGAGAAGAGGAAGATCAAAGAACACATTACATCGAGAAATGGTGAGAGATATGAGGAGAATGAACAAGAATTGGATAGAATTAGAAAGGAAGGCCCAGGACAGAGTGGATTGGAGAATGCTGATCAGTGGCCTATGCTCAATTGGGAGTAACAGGCGTAAGTAAAAAATGAAATTAACACCATAGAAAATATTTGAGTGTAAATTATAAAAATCCGTTTTATTGGAGCTAGAAAATAAATCAGGGATAATATCCATATGTATTGTTGAGTATAGTACTATTGAATTGGTGAATTCGTGAGAAATTGAAGGTCATTATGCACAATATGAACTCACCATCTATAATGGAATTCAGATGCCCAAAAAGAACATAAAAACAAGATTTTAAAAAGGTATCATAAATATTAATGAACTGTTTTTTCTTTCAAAACAAAAAAAAACTTACAATAAAGATATCATCATCATCGTAAACATCCACTGTAGAACCATCAACAGTGAGGATATGAGAGTAACGGTCCATATTTTCTATATAGTAATTTCCAAGTAAGTCTTCGTAAGCATTTAAGAATTCATCAGTCAGATTGCGTGCGTTTACCTCCCAAGGCTAAAGAAAGTGTTAATCAAACATTCCTTTAGTAATATATATATTGTTTGGAGTAATTGGACAGAGTCCAGATAAAATAGTCTATAATCTCATACAAATCTATGCCGGTTCAAGTTGCTACACTATGCAACAGTATAGTAGGAGTATATGAGGAAGTACATTCATAGTGAATAAGTGAAATATATACAACGGTGATGTAGATAAACGAGAAATCATAGGTTTCACATGTACAGAAACACCAAGAAGTGAACACATATGAGCTATGGCGATTGTTTTGGGATCAAATCACACAGGGTTTACAAATAACATTTGATTATCACCAGTGAAACTCAGTTTGAAAGTATTCTCCTATTTATATGAATCAGACCATTACTCCATAAATTAATTTATAGAGTGAATTTATGTATTAATTTGGCTGTACTTTTTTTCTCTATATGACTAGTAACTGTGTACATGTTGTAACATGTGTTCGAGCTATTGCAAACCAAACATATTCACAACTTGACCAGATTCTTTCTATTCAGTCAGTAATCAACTTACAGCCTGGAGCAAATGTGAGCTAGCAGAAGTCTTCATACCACATTAGAACGACAAGATGAATAGCAAACGAGACGAAATAATGTAGTAACGACGGTAGTAAGGAAAACTAAGGATTGAGAATGTGGTTCGAGAAGATGAAATGAAAAGAAATATATCAAGGAATGTTAGGTGGTTGGATGTGTCAAAAGGAAGATCTACTAAATCTAGGTCTCAAGCTAGTTGACATTCATCGCCGAGGTGTACCTATATTCTTGAAGGGACTTGTGCACTCTGACAGATTAGATCTTGTGTCACCTAGGTGGGGGACGTTGCAACTGAGCTATTCGGGGTGCAACTAACCAGATGTAGAAGTGAGTTCTTTATGATCGATTGATCAGTGAGTAGTGACCAGTTTCATGTTTGTCAAATCCTTTTTATTATTGATCGAATTCTATAGACTAAGGAATGAATACTGGGACTCAACATATACAGTAACATTGTGACAGATTCTGAGCAATTCCACTAAACGTTTTCAATTACTGATGGTGGTTATCGTGTGGATAGTCTTCTACCAAAATGACTCAGATCAACAGTCAATGACTTTATGAGCTGATATCAAATTTTAGTTATCCTTAAACTTATTCCTACTCCAGCCAACATTGAATGTCGAGGTAGGAGGCTATTGGGCATATGTAATACATACCTCAGCCACCTCAGTTCAATGGGGATTCACAACTTCACCAATTGATTCGCTACCCTTGTCTAGGTATCCTACGGTTAGGCAATGACAAATAAGAAGGTAGGGATCTTCCCTCTCCTCATTGTTTAAAATTATGTGTCCAATTTTAAAATTACTCAACTGATGGTATCACCACACACCGACAATACTTCGAAAGCACATAAAATCCGAATACTCTTCGTTTTAAAATATCTACTTTCAAGTGTAATGCTTTATAACGACATATTAGAATGAGGTAGACAGATTAATATATATTACGTTCTTGATATCTACTTAATAATATACAGGAGAGAACTTGGCTCGACCTAGGTTAAGGCTTTGACACGATAATCTAATTGGTTCGCCGTCGAGGCTAAAAGTGAGTGAATCCGAACCAAGACTAATGGCATTGAGCAGGGACGAAAACTATTCTGTCACCTGATTGGTTGACAAGTCCTGCTTCGGCCTGAACACCCGGGCAGTATCCTAGTCCACACACAAATCAAGTGGCTTGTGTAGTGCATATGTATTCGGTGCCCCTTTGTACCAATATTTCTGTGTTCAAATAAATAAATATTAATTAATTAATTAAATATTAGGGTATAAAAATAGAGTACAAAAGGTTACGTTTAAATTACAGTAGCTTTGGAATAGAAAAGGTTATGAGAATGAATGATACATTAAACGGCAGCTTATGGTTTGTAGAATCACTAGGAACAAAAGTGCATGTATTTTACAAACTTTGAATTAAGCAGAATAATGTTCCCGAGAATACCTTTCGTCATTCGACATGGCTCCTTTATTTCTTTACTTACATCAACACACAACATACTTAGATTTTGAAAGGTAGTTAGAAATAGTTAGGAAGTTAACATTCCAGGTTAATCTTACAAGTAAACATTTAGATGACGCAGGTAAAGTGACAGTCAAAGGAACTTATTTATCTAAACACATACATTGGTACAAAAGAGCACCGAAACATGTATATGCCACACAACTGAATTCGTGTGTAGGTTGGTATACTCTCTGGATATCTTTAGTCCCTACAAAACAAATACCATTCATATTAAAGCCCACTGACATTTGCTAACTAATGAGATGCATTAACAACTACTAAAAACCCAGGATTTATAAATAACGAATACACACTTAACAAATGAGGTGTTAATTGTAATGTATTGAGTTTATAGACAACCATAACAGGTGCGCAAACCCTGGATTTACTCAAAACAAAATGAAGCTTCCAACCACATAAAATGGAGATCAAATTAATAAGACAATACTGAAAATTTAACATAAATGTACAAAATCGATGTCAACCGTATTAGTACCCCATTTACAATAAGTTAGTGTAGATCACAAGTGGCACGAGGCAATACCCCAGAGAAAACAGATAAAAAATGGACTTGTTGTTCTCATATCTATATATCTCTACATACTATAGAATTCTCAATCAGTCAGTCGCAATGCAGAACCTAGTACGAATGCACATAGGGTCAAGTTGCCACACCCCGTTAGCAGGACGAAGGGAAAACCCATAGTTAGAGGTAATGACATTATTAGTGGTAATAGGAAAGATCAGGCATCAAAGATACGATTCAGGAAAATATAAATAAGTGAACTGAGTACGATAGTCCCAAAATTTTGGGTTACATTTTATTCATTCATATCAAAATGGGGAACTACATGGAATACAGAATTAAGATATCTGTTAGGAAGTCCAAAATATGAATATGCTTCTACATACTAAGAGATTTGTGAAGCGTGGCGAGTATATGACGATTAAAGCACTGGGATCTTAACAGGTCATAAATTCGAATCCCTTTTTATTTATTTTGATTACAGTAGCTGGATAATATCACTCGTTCCAATACAAACACCTGCGTTAAAGTTCTATCATTTACATTACCTTCATATAGGGATTTCGGTAGTTATTTTCTGATAAGATTTAATAAGCAATCAGCCGGATAAAGTAAACTTAGAAGGACTTCTGAATTACAGATAGTGTTTGGTGAATGTCATACAAAGACAAGTGATGGCTAGTTTCAACAAAGTATTAATTTCCAGCATCAAAGAAAGTTTGTGCTTTTGGTAGTCCCGTGTATCTTTAATCGTAAATCAAACTTACGTCTCGAGTTTTTTAAACTTCTTAGTTAAATTTTCTAATACACATTTTATGGCTGGTTGACTAGCAATCGGTTTTTAGAACTCCCACATACAATCTCAATGCTAAACGTTTTAAACGTTAAGGCTGTAAACCTAGAAAGAGGCCTAGTCAGAAGAAGGAAACTAATTTTGGTGCTACTAACCTTAGTGTTACATTACTAATATAATTCAATTTAAGCACCATTCTAACCGAGTATTTTTTTATTTAGAAGAAGCCATTGTTTATAGTTGGTGGTAACAATTAATAACAATGGAATCCAGTTTGATGCGCGTTTCGTCCTATCTGCGACTCATCAAATGGATGTATTTACATCTCAGAGTTGATATTCACTTTGGAACTGGAACTCAGTACTGTTCGCTTCAAACGACATCGTGTTATCCACTTAACTACTGAGTCTTGATAACAATTATTATTTTATACGAAACGAATTCATTTGATAAATAGATTAAATAATTGATCGATTTATTATTAAGATGACTTTTGTTTGTAAATATGCAATGTGAATATTTGGGCCACGTGTTACGTATGCCCGAACACCGACTACCACGACGTGCAATGCTAACCGGTGTTCGGGATGGTCGGAAGAAAGTTGGGGGCGACCAAACCAAAACGTGGCATCAATGCTTGGAGTCACTAACTTGTAGTCTGAGCCATGTTAGTAGATGCAGACTACTTGGTTGGGGTCCACGTGACTATCATAAGTAATGGTTGGAGACTCTGAGTGACATGACTCAGAGTCGATCACAACGGTGTAGGTGTATACACTCTTTTTCTTCCCTTAAACTATGAGATTAAAATCGCTATCTTTCTTTCTACGAACTAATTCTTTTTTCCTGTACTATATCTTTATATGCAATCTTTCTTTTATACATTACCATCATTGAATTAACTATTATAAATCCGGTGTTCGTCTTGTTGTGCTAATGAGGTGTGGCAACTTGGATCGACGTATATGTATGCTCTTACGTTGTAGCTGACTGACTGAGTTGTGTTACGTTTTTCACCATATCTAACAGTTAGCTATTGTTACTAAGTGTTGCGACAACTAAATCTGTATGCCGATAACCAAAGGTAAAAGCTACTGCCTGTTGAAACATGTTAATTGATAAACATCGTGTTATGAGAATTTCTGTCACATCATATACTGAACTAAGAGGTGCGAGTGAGTAAGAAAAAAGATAGTAACACAAACTTACGATATTACGTTTCTTTATTTTTTCACGTATTTGCTTAATAGGAGCCTTGATGTACACTAGTAGATGCGGTTTCCAGAGGTTGTTTATAGTCATCGTGTGATTTTGTTTGAACCATAATAATCCTACGGTTTTAAAAAGATATCAACAAAAATTTACCCCGTTCTGACAAATAATTGCACTTATGCATGGCTTCAGCGAATATAAACTCTGAAAACGGACTTCGGTCAATCACAACGCCTTGACCTGAGGAAGAGGATAGTACATATTTGAAATGTACCTGTATTAAATAAATGACATAATGCTCTTAAGTAATTCCAATAACGTCTTAAGTAGAAGTGGTATTGAAGATATAGTCCTTTTCCTTTATTTATGAGATCCGGTTCATTCCAAAACATTTCACATGTATAGTATTTTGCATAATCAGGAAGCAAAAAGTTGTGACAGCGAATATCAAAATTTGGCTCCACATTTCTATAAACATATATGTCGTCTTCAGTTGGGTCAGGAAAATACTCCATATCAAGATATTTAGCCAACTTAGCAGCGACGTTAGATTTTCCGGAGGCAATATTACCTTCGACCACTATTACTTTTGAATTATCGTTAAATCGGTCCATAGTTTTAGTATTATCAAATAGGAATCTTAGGTAATTATTTCCAGAGCCAAAGAAATCATAATTAGGTGGTTTGGCACGCTTTATACTGCCATCTACTGCAAGCTTCAATGTGCCGTAATAACATCCTTTTAATATTTTACCGCTCCTCTGCAACAGTCCTGAAACTCTATAGGTCATTTGCAGACAGTACTGCACAGCTTTGGATAATAGGTCTCCCTAAGGTCATTTATCATCCAATAATCAATATCTGTCTTCAGTCTTCAGTGGTAAGGATAGTAGGTTTATCGACCTATATTAATTCTTGTAATTTGCAACAACGAGGAGATTGAAATGGTTATGAACAATATATAAGAAGCTTTGGTTTAGAGGGCTTCTGTATCTAGTAGCAGTGGGCCGCCAATGTTTCCATGCAAAACACTAGGTATATTTAACGATAAAAGAGAAAACGGTTAGTAAATTATAGCGAAATAATGCTCTTGGTCCTTAAGAATATGTCAGGGTTTCGCTTAAAGGACTCGTGGGAAGTCACTTGAACTAGCTCACTCGGAAGCGAATTCCAGAATTCGACCACTCTTAAAGAGCGGAAGGTGTGCAGTGACTCACATTTATCACGAGAACACGACTGGTTTAATAAAAACAATTATTATTATAACTAACTGTACCAGTGCTTGTTTTAATGTGCTTTTGTTTGACTGTGCTAATGACAGCTATATTTTGCTTCCATTCTTATACTTACACTTTGATTGTAACTTCGCGCGAATTCGGTTACGTTCTGTAACCAAGCTTGTATCCTGGCACGATCTCGGTATCCTTTCGATACCACGAGATCGCCAGCAAATATATATCTCGATTTGGTCCATTAACTGTCTTCTGATATTTGGCTTCTCGGAGATTTTATGGGTTTCTTTGGTTACGTCCAACCTTCGCCTTCTGATTTATTTGGCACGTGTTTCTTGGTAGCGGTGTTCATAGTCAACCGCGACTCGACGCCACGCTACAGTTGTGTCTACAGTATGTTCTGTTGTGTTGTGACTCTAATTTTTGTGTGGTGCCCATGACTTTTATGTTGAGACTAGGTTTAAGTAGGTGATTAATGGGGTGCTCGGAAATTTTTAGGATGCTGTAAGTCATTGGGTCACCTCTAAGACTTCTGTACTCTAATGAAGTAAAGGTCCAGTGATTGGAGGCACTCCGGCGAGACTATAATTTACCTTTAGAAAAGAGCTACCCAAGTTGTATTCGTAGTCTGCAACATGTTTCAGATGGACTATTTTGCTCTTTGAAGTGTTAAAGGTAAGTCCGTCTGCTCAATTTTGAAGTCGAGTGAGAACTTCCTGAAGTACTAAATTATCCTCTTAGTTGCAAACTTCTCCCTGGAGTCTTATATTATCAGCGAAGAACACTAAACCCGATGGTGCCTGTTTCGGAAAATCGCTTACATAAACGGCTTATGTTTGGAAATTTGAACCCGTAGTTGGTCCCATAATTTGCTAGGTCAAGCATTTGGCTTTCGTCAGAAGAACTAATAAACTCTCCCGACCCTCTTAATGTTGCTTAAAAGGTTTTTCTGCTGCCAAGACAGCTGTTCTAATTCCTAACATAATGGCAGGAATTCTGTCCATAAAGTGGGGTCTGACCGTGGTATTAGAGCGGCTTTTAGCTGATGGCACAAGCGTTTACCAGCCTATTGGCCTGAAGATGATACGTTGTGCAATGTATTTTATGAGCTCATAGAAATTTTGACAAGTTGTTGAATAGCTCAAATTCGAACTAGACCCCTTCGTCAGTTATTGTTGTGAAAGACGTCAAAGAGTGGGGACCCATTTCTGAATGAAATCTCTGGCCGCTTTTGGGCTGTGATATAAATTGTTGGTGCGGCCGGCTGGAACCTTGTGAACTTAACTGTCCATCTAAACGAATATATAGGTAAATGAATCAATAAAACCACTAGAATAAGTTCCGTGAGATTTAGAATTTACTGGAAATATTTAACAGGTGAGCAAATTAGGAGAAGCTTTCGTTCGAAACCTGCATTTCTGAGAAGAATACAATTGGTTAATATGTGCTTCCAACCATCCGCTTTAGGCGTCCTCTTCTTCTTTGTCTGAAGATTCTACCATTAGGCAGAGAGGAATTGGGATCTAGAAGCTCCAACATACATACTTGGGTTAGCTTGTTCTTTAGATCATTCACAGCCTTAGTAGCCCCATAAATCAGCTTAAAACCCTTTGCTTTAAGTCTACTGGAATCTGTCAACAGATACACTTTTTATGCACAACTGAGTATCAGTCGTCGATGAAATTTAGCTAGACCCGAAAACTTTCTACGTTGTGTTAAATAACTTGGTATAGGATTTTATTCAATAGTTTCTGCCTTCTGGGACTTTATACATTCAGGAAGTCTCAGAGTTTGAACTCTGAAAACACCTATGTTGGTGTGCTTTCATTTTTACCTGATTACTTTAATCCGACTCACATGTTATTCATGTAATTTCAAATCAAGACCGTCGATCAAAAACTTATCAATATGCTCCCGTGCAAAGGGCATATCTCGAAGCAAGTCGTTCACAAGCACCTTAAACTTTTGTACCGCATCTCTCAGGACAGATGTCATGCGCGCAAGCTCCAACAATCCAGAGTACGTGGTAATAACTGTCTTGGGAACACCTTTCTCAGCTAATGGGATATTGTGATATGTCCTCGATCATTTTTGGTGAATATGATTGTACTCTGTAGGCCGTCTGTAAAATCTTGGATATGAAGTACCGAACACCTACCTAGTACGGTTCGACAGTTAAGGGATTTATAATTGCTGCATGGTCTCCTATCACCTTCATCTATCTACGAGACTGTATGTGGAGGTGATTCTCACTGGCCACTAGACGAACGGACAACACTCAACTACTGCATATATTCAGGTTCGGCCCTGACAGTCTTACGTTCGCCAGGTTATAACCTCCTGTATAAGTTACTACTAGCTTACTTTTGGAATACCGAGCTTGGTTTGATGAGGTTTGGAAATTTTGCGTGTATATCTTGGAACGCTGCAGCTCTTATCAACGTATTCTATACCACACTTAAAAAATGACTTGACTTCGTTTGTCTTTCGCCTAGCTCACAGTTTCTTTAAACGTCAATTGACATTTCTTTGTATCGACTAGGTATTCATATCTTTCATATCTCTCAGTGGTATTGGATCCAAATTAGCTAAGGTAAACACCTAGGGGAGTAGACTCTTAAGTCCCAAAACTGGTGTCAACGTTTTCTTTAGTTTTATTGGTAGCTTGAAGTTAGGTCTTTTGCTGAGGAGAAGAAATGTGACTTAGGTTAGATGGTGGTGGGAAGAATCCCAAAGTTGTGAATTTTCGAATGATGAAACCTTGGCAGAGGATGATGCTGAAGCCTCTCTGGGTGAAGCACGAATCCATTTAAATGGTTTTCAGATCTATCTTACAAATACTCGAAGTTTTCTCAGTGAGCGATCAGTGTTAGGTGTACAGGTAGATTCTACCAAACCATATGTGAATACAGTCATGGAAACCTGGTTGACACAGCTTTTGGACAGTATAGAATCTGACTTTGAAAGTTTCACATTCGTAAGAGTCGACAGAATCCGGAAGCATAAAAGAAGAATGTCTCTATTCGTTTGAGATACCAACTTGTTTACTGTTAAAAAAATAACATATCCAACGAATGTGCGATGTGAAAATTAGCTAGTTACCGCTTGCGATACAAAGAATAAGAGCTGTTGATTGGTGTGGTTTACTGCAGTCCAAGCTATGATGCGAGAGAGGTCTTGCTAGACAGCTTCAATACTTGGTCACAAAGTGGTTGATATTCAATCTCAGGAGACTGCAATACAACTACAGTAGGCTGAAAAAATCTGAGAATTTGATTATTGGAACATTCCTTCGAACAGGATCTAGTTGATACAGTCATCACATGTGTACTAGTGCAACATGTGAAAGAAGCGACTAGGAACGACCCAGACTCCAAATTATCCGTACTAGATCTCTTACTTACCCATTGTGAGTATGACGTCACAAAGCTTATTATATGCCACCATTGGTTAAAGGTGATTATGCAGTTCTGGTTTTTGATTTCCATATTATTATCAAAAACTAGCATGTGTCAGCTCATACCTGACGTAACGTCTAGGAAGCAAATATACGAGGCATTATACACACAGCATCCTCAGTAGATTAGTCCCCATTGAAAGGGCTTGGGAAGCATCCAGAAGTTTGTACTTAGATGTCACTGCGACTCACATCCATGAGACTACACCAAGAGGTCCTGAAACTACCCACAATGGCCCAATAAAGTGTTCCTCTCCCCTCTTCGAAAGAGGAGAACGTGGGAGAGATTTAGGTTACTGGTTTCTGAGAGGAACGAAATCTCAATATCGAAAAGGTCGAAATATTTGTGCCTCAACCCTTCACAAGTTTAGGAGGCTGTCTGAAGAATAACTTAATAAGGAATTTAAAAAAATGCCCAAAACGCTTATATTCGTAAATAAACCAAAGGACTGAGAGAAGAGAATATATTCCAGCATTATGGGAAGATAGTAGTGTTTTAGCATTGGTGGAGGGCGACTACGGAAAACCTCAGGTATTCTCGAACTAATTTAGAAATGTGTATATCGTAGAAGCACCCGTCCCTTCAGTTCATACAAGACAACCCCACACACATACATACACACTGCACACTGTGACCATTAAAGAAGTCCATGTATTCGGTCTGCTGAACGAGCTTAATAAAAACAAATCCATGGGAACCGATGAAATGTATCCTAGGTTACCAAATGAACTAGCGAGTTTCGTCGCGAATCCCTCAAGAATATATTCTAATCTATCTGTAACCCAGGGTCGATTACCAAAATACTAGAGGAAGGCCATAGTAATTCCTGTCTTCAGAATAAGTACGAAACATGAACCCGAGAACTATTGACTCGTAAGTCTAACTAACGAGGTTGTTAAAATTTTAGAAGAGATTATCTCGAAGGAGTTGTCCAAGTACCTCGATGAAAACCGGATTCTTCCTGAAAAGCAACATGGCTTTAGAACAGGTTATTCCTGTCTCACTGAGTTAGTGGTAGCCCATTAAAGTTGGTGCGCCCTTAATTATAAAATGTTATCCACAGACGCAGCCTACATTGACTTCAGCAAAGCCTTTGACAAGGATACTCACAATTGGCTTTTATGTAAGTTAGGTAATATCGGGGTTGGGAGCAATTTATCAATGTGGATAAAAGACTTCCTGGTTGGGCTTCAGTAAGGATGTAGAATTATGGTCTACAATGATATTAGTACTGCTCTAATAATAGACCTAATCCTAAATTTGTAGATTTGTCATGATATAACTGCCTAATCTATAAGATCTTCCGTGGAAGTCACACCATCGACTACACCAGCTCACTGTATCGTATCAATTACCAATACATGATGTAGAACAAGGTTAGGCCAGAGAAAGAACAATACATTTAATATGAATAGAAGATATAAGGTAACATTCAGCAGAGACCACGCCTGCATGGCCGAGCCATGCCACTCGATCAACTCCAGTCCATCCAATTCATTGTTCGCGCCTTCTCCATTGTTAGGTATTTCTCCGCGTTAAATATTGAATATCTATTTTATGAGTAGTCTCGTGTTCACAGCTTTGTGGATTGTGTGGCTATTGTCCAATGCCACTACAAGAAGTACGGGTGAACTCGAAGTTGACTAGCTGGGAAACTGTGTTTACTCGAGTACCTCAGGGTACAGTTCTGTGGCCAATGTTGTTCCTCCTGTGTGTAAATGGCCATCCAGATCTCCTATAAACATAGGATGTGTTATTTGCTGACGACGTCAAGATATGGAGAGCCATAATAAATAAAGGTCACTGTTTATGGCTTAAAAATGTCCTGGAGAGATTATCTGATTGGTCTAAAACTTCTCAGTTGCAGACAAATGCTTCCAAGTTCATTGCGATGCGCATTAGTCATTGGGGTACAGATACACACACGGTGAATAACACTAAGCTACCTGTTTTCCAGGTACGCAATGACTTAGGATTAATCGTTAGGCAAAACTTAAAAACCACTGCACACTGCTGTGTGATAGCCACTAATGGTTTTAGAATCCTATGGCAAATATATAGGGCCTGTAGCGGTAAACCAATCCTCGAAATAAATAGCTCTGTAAGTCTTGGACATTTGATGCTGACCTCATTAGTTTTAAAAGCTGAAGGTGCTCGGTTGCTCATCTGCACCAGATCCCGAGTGAGTACGTCGCGCTCTACATCTACAACTGCTAGCCAACTTACATTAATCATTTCTCGATATATTGATAGACTATCATATATATCTCCGAACCACTTCGTTTCTGATTGATTTGACTGGGTTTGCGTCATTTGGTTAGGAAAGTTGTTACTGGTTAGGGCATTATCAAACTACGAATGGTTTTGGCACTTTTAGGTCTTTGGCCATGTCGATGCTAAGACATTTATGACTATGTATACAGTTTTCTTTCGTCCTAAACTTGTGTAGTGCATACAAGCGACTAACCTCTGCCCAAGAAGAGACAGTGAACTTCCAGAAAAGCTTCAGAAACCACAAGTAAGCCGATCCCCAGAATAACAAACCTCCTATATGATGCTCGGGTGGCTAAACCAAACCTATTAACATCGTCATATAAAAGAACCACAGGCGGCTCGATCACATATTTTAAATTACTTAGTGATCAATTTGCATCTGATATGCCCTCACTTTTCTCGTACTCCCAAACAAAGAATTTACGAGGAGACTAAAAAAGTTCACAAGTCTAGAAAAAATTATTTGTCAGCTGACCATCGACTTTCTCATTGAATCATCAACGAATGAAATTTATAACCTCAACATGTGATTGATGCTCCATCTGTAGACGCTTTCAAAAGAAAGTTGGATCAGATGAAAGAACACTATTTTTGGGACTAACACAGACCACCTAGGCTCCTGTCCTTTATAAACTGGGACCAAAAATTCGTTTATCGCATATTTAAAAGTGATTTAATTGTGATACATGGGACAGTACGAAAAGACTTTAGGGTTGATATTTCGTCTCTTTGTTCCATCAGGATAAATAAAACTCATAGTATAAGGAAGACGAAGTCAAAGGCTAAGAAATAACAGAATGCTCCTGGAATGTAGTTTTATCTACTGAGTATTCAACAGGGAAGAAGTGCTGCATGCCACTTCAGTTGACTGACCCAATAAAATAATAAGCATATGCAGAAAGTTACCTGAAAATAGTTAACAGTGGCCTTCTGTTCTGAAATTATTAAATTGGAAGACCTTCGAAAATCTATATCTACACTTTGTTTAAGTCATTGACCTCTTAGGTGTACCGCGCTCTAGGACTGTTTTTTGAGGTCAACCCGGATTAGAAATTATGTCAGGAAGAGGCAAGGCAAGAAAGGCAGCTGGCGGCAAGAAACACACAAAATCCAATAGGGCTGGCTTAGTGATTTCCGTCAGTAGAGTTCATCGTTATATGAAGAAAGGTCGATATGCTCGGCGAACGTCCATCGCTGCATCAGTGTATATGTCTGCTGTTATTGAATACTTAGTAGCTGAAGTGAATGAATTGTCAGGAAATGCTGCAAAAGCAAACAAAAGGTGGGGGTTTTTTTCATTATTTTTCGTCTTGGTCTTTTTAATGTCATTAATAACTGGAGTTTTAAATTATCTTGGCACTAACTTTCAATGAAGTTGAGTTCATACTAGTTTGTCTTATAGAAATAAGTTAAAAATCCTCTTAAGGTAGGTATTTATATGTTTTGATGCGTATTAAAGGACTAATTATCAGTCTTCAAATATGTCGTCGTTGACCCGCATCCCGTTTGCCAAGTATGCTTGCACTGTGTAACTAGTGTTAGTTCGTTTCCCGAATGCCTATGTGTACAAGTTTAGCAGATTGCTCCTGTGTCAGTTACTCCGGCATATAATCACGTTCGCAGAGTTACATGAAGGAGTGAAGATTATCAGTTAACCTAAAAAGAGCTGATTTAAGTACATGACTTGCAATGTATACTCCCCAAACAGTTGAATTCTAGCTCGTCGTTCTGCGTAGATCACATATGCTTTGGTTCCCACTAAGTTTTCAAAAGTCCAGAACTCAGTGGTTAGAGACTTTTTTGTGTAGCCCTTACTGTTGGGTTGCAGAAAAAATTGAAGACGTCAGTTATGCGTAAGGACTTGATCTTGGAAGACTTAACATACCTCGTGTTTCGTATGGCAAACAATATTTCACATCCACAACAGGTTGTAGAAGCAAAAAATTATGGGGTTCCCGTTTAATTTAGAGATGGCTCATGATAAACCAATATGCTTGAAATTTAATCTGACTTTTGCCAGTTGGTTTGCATTTGATCTGTCCACAATTTAAATGTTGAATTTCTTTTGTCAAATAAGTATTAGGTATAATTGGAAAATATTGAATGAATTTTAACCCATCATAAGACCTAGCGGGAATATGCATTAGCGTTAGTCGTCATACTGCGTTTACGCAAGTTGAAAACTAACAAGATAAATAGTGTAGATCTAGTCGTGTCGCTGGACGTCTGCAGCTACTGATTATGGTTCTCGCACAGACCCCACACAAGTAGCCCATACATATTAATATGATTCAGACCAGCGGTCAATAACTCTGGATGAATACCGCATTATGGTTTGTTTACCTCTATCTTTTAACGTACTTGTACATCAGTTAACATAGCGGAAGGCGGTTATTGTATCTAATATACGGAATCTAACAGTCCCCATATGTCTTATTTTTTATCAGGTGTACTCTTAAATACTACTTTAAGAAGCAAAAATATTGCATCTCTGTTTGGTAATAATCAGATACTAAGCTAGCTTCCACAATAAAAAAGAACATGTATATACAGTATGTACAAATACGAATAACTGACACACAAAAACCGGCTGCTGTGTCTATTGGCGAACTTAATACTACCGTTTAAAACTTTCTGGCATTGGTTAAACTTCAGCTTGCGTGTTCGCTTTTTATGGACAATAAAACGCCTCTAGTTTCACGAAAAGTGGTTTAAACAAAAAACGAGTGTTAATGCTATGCATATTATTGGTTTTAGTTTTCTAGTTTCGTTACTCCAATTTCCGTATTCTTTACTTTTGAAAAGTTCGTTTACTACTTGAAACTGATACTAGTTACCATATGAAAACAAACTAACAGGTCAGGTGCATTATATGATATAAATGAACAGTATTATGTTTTAGTTCTGGGAACCAGCTCTCCTAGCTTTTGCCAACTTGCTTCATTTATAGCGTAGGTGTGATATCCGTCTACCAACCAAAGGACGGATTTACTGCACAGCAGTTTGTTCCGTCCTACCTTATGGCAGTGAAACATGGCCGGTAAAAGTAAAGGATATTCGTAGGTTACTAGTATTCGATCATAGGTATCTTCGAAGCATTGCTCGTATATCCTGGGACCATCGAGTAAGTAATGCAGTTGTTAGGAAACGGGTACTAGGTAAGGATAGCAAATCGATTGATGAAGTGGCGAAACTTCATCAGTTGAGATGGCTGGAACACGGGTTACGTATGCCCAACCACCGACTGCCTCGACGTGCGATGTTCAATGGTATGTGAGTAGGTTGAAAGAAGGTTAGGGGTGGCCAGACCAAAACATGGCACAAGTTCATGAATTCACTGACAAGTGAACTGAGTCATGTTGGTAGGTGTAGACTACCTGGTTGGGGACCGCGAGATGATAGCAACCGGTGGTTAGAGACCTTGAATGACATGGCTCAAAATCGTTTGCAATGGCGCAGGTGCATCCACTCTGTGTTCTCTCAAATTCTAATCTTCTGAATTCTTCATGTCCCTTATTTTTTATCTTTCCAAATTTATTTCACTGTATTATACTCCCTAAAATATATCTTGAAACCCTAATCTTTCCGATTACTGCTTATACTTTACATGGGGTCGAATCACGATATTTCGAAGTTTTTAACGACAGATTTAAATAATGTGATTCGCAAAATTCTTGAAAATCTTATTCATTTAGTAATACATCTTTCATTTCAGGAAAACTATTACACCAAGACATATAATGTTGGGAGTTCGAAATGATGCTGAGTTAAATGAATTGTTAAAGCACGTACATATTAGCCATGGCGGAGTCCTACCGTGCATCCATCCTGCTTTATTAAAGAGAAAAGGTGTGCTCACGAATTCTCCAGGACAAGGTGGAGCTGCTATCTCCGGGACAAACTTGTCTTCTCGTCAAGCCTCTTCTGGCATCACCTCAAGTGCAATGGTGACCTCATAGAGTAAATATGCAAACGCGTTTACTCCTTATGGACTATAATCTTTGTTTTTCCCTTTCCTATCTTCTCCATAAGCTGTCAGGGTACATGATTTCATTGTATTTTATCCATCATTTGAAGTATTGTAGTTATTCTACTACCAAAATAAATACTCATACCTAGGATTGTTTTCTTTACCAAATTAAAATATCTATTAAGAAAACTCATTTGTACCATTCAAGTTATCTGTTTCAACTAACTTTGTGTACTTCACTTTTGTCGTTTTTCCTTTGTCAATGGTTAGCGATCTTTTTAATACGATTGCTAGCCTTTTTCTAATTGAATGCTTTAGTCATATCTGTTATATTCTATTCTCAATGTTTTTCTTTTGCAACATGTTGAATAAAACGTCTAATAGTTCTACCACATTGGTTCTTACTAACTAGTCATACGTATATTATATGAAGTTAGCGAATAAAAGCATTAGGCTACTGACATTTTTCACCAATCGTAACCAACACAAGGCTATACTAATTCCGTAATAAGTTACCAAGACGGTCATTTTAGACCTTTTGAGGATGAAATTGTACGTAGAATTTTTACCTGTAAGTTGGTAAGCACTTTCTAGTCAGCATCTGGAATAATATTATTAGTTTTTTCTCACGGTTTGTCGTTGATGGCGTTTGTGTGACAAGTCACAGGCTGTCATGTCTATCTTATGGCGGAGGAACTGAACATTATCTTCCTAAGTGCTCCCAGAAGATATGGTATGGGAACAGTGCTAATCAGTAGCCAGAGGAAAGCATATCCCAAACACTGTCACGTGCATTAAATTATTACCGTCGAGAAACTTGGTTCCAAAGTCGTGGCTTGATTTCTTACATAAGTATACAGATGACTTGAATTCCAAGGGATGCGCGTTTGGCGACCTCGACGTACAAGTACTTATGCTATGACGTCAACCGTGCAAAGAATCTCAGCCACAATCGACGTAATATAGAGCAGAGTAAATTCAGCTATGGAAACAACAGTTGAGACATCCGAATTTATTAAATAAATCTGTATCAATAACTCATAATGACGGGACGAAAATATGTGGTTTCTAAATAGCATAAATTAATGTAAGCTATAAGTGGGATTATTTTTGGTAACAAAAGGGGGAAATTGACTATCAACGTTTGGAGTTCTTTAAAACTATCTTGAAACAGGGAGCTTAGCGTACAGTTAACCCAAATATATGTTTATGTTAGTGCTGAATTGAAACAATCCAAATCTTGCACACTCAATTTCATATATTGTTGCTAATGGGAATCCAGTAATAACAGGCTGTTTTAGTTAAGATTTGTCAGATCTAACTGCTGATAAATTGCTAACATCCATGGTGGTAGATAAGGGCTCGACTTGTAGACGTATTGTCGTTAGGTTAATATAATGAGAAGTGTGATTTTCCCAATTGGATTACCTTGTGATAAAAAAATTACAGTACAGCCATGGGGACAAGTTATCTATTGTTGCAACATTGAGGTCTCCTACGTCTAACTTGATGTTAAAAGGAATTCCGCAATGCCATTACTGGATGATTGTCCTGACTGAGCAACGACTTTAAGACAGTATATTGAAATAAATTGGAATTTATTAGAAAATTAACCCGGCGGTTTTCGAAAGCACTCCTCTGTTACTCGGTTCAACCCAATTGTTAGGTATTTATTCACAGTCGCTTTAAAGCAAAACCCACAGAAAATTAATTACAGGACCAACCTATAGACATTGTATATAAACCATTGATGAATAGTTTTTTCGTTACGCACTGATTAAAAAACTCGCAATACCAAATAAATATACACTATATGTTTCACTACCACATAGTTCGTAAGACTACGCATATCTTATCAGCAAAAAAGAAGCGGAAAATGAGACACAAAGAGTCATAACAAAATATAGATAATATGTAGCACAGTGACGAGTGAATAAAACTACTACCAAGTACACATCAACATGGGTATCGAGTACAGAACAGTAATTGTCGATTAAACCTAGTGGACTCAATTGCATTAGAAGTAGAAACCAGCAAGTTCATTATCTTACTGCAGAACGCCATCTGAAGTGGTTAAGCAAAGGACATCCAAGAGTTCTATTTTTGCTCACTTGATTGATTTTGACAGTCATTGGGACTCATCATCGCATTCCATGGAAAAATAACATAGTTTACGGGTTTATCATTAGTATGCCGCTAAAACGATCAAAATTCACAATTATCAACGGAATCTTCGTATTCAAGAGTTGGTAAAACTCCTCTCTCTGCCTTGGGTATCGATATAAACCATAGAAAAATGGATTGGAGATCACGTCCCCTCTTTTTCGCAATTTCACTTTTTCACTACATAACTTTAGTATTCGTCTCTTTATTTATACGTAACTATCAAGTCGACTTTTTATCGAGATGCTTTGCTAATTCACTTAGTAAATAGTGTAATCTATCAACTATTGAATTGCATGTTTTCAGTTGTCCACAAAGAATTACTTTGATTATCATATTCTCCTATTTATGGGCCCCCAAATGTCCTGGTACGGCCGAGAGTGGGGAGGGTCAGCTCTCCCTCTCCAAATGCTCTCACATAGGCACGTGCATACAACCACTCCAAGGGAGGTCCTACTCACTGCCATCTCGCGGCATTACCGTTGTTTACGAAATCGAGAATGCCTGGCGCTTTAATCGGATTAGTGGACACGGAATGTCCACCTAAGAGAGTTGGGAAACCCTGGTTCCAAACCAATGGTGCACATGGGTTCAAGAATCCTAAGGAAACAAATGGAGCATGAACTAATTATTGGTCACCGGCTACCATGGGTCTGCATCTCCAGACGTTGCCCCATTGCCCTGTAGATCAGACCTTTAGCTTGAAGGTTCTGAGTGTGTCCCCTAAGAAAACCACCTGCTTCGATTCGGGCACCCGATCAGTACCCCATCCCTAACAAAAATCGAGTGATTTATGTGGCGCATATCTGTTTGGTGCCCCTTTGTACCAATGTTTATGTGTTTAAATAAATAAATAGTATATATCTATAATAAGAAACTAGTTAAAAGAAGTATTTTTGTTCCACTCTAAATACTTCTTACTATATGCCTGAATTGGAATTTCTATTTTACTGAAATTGAAATAGGACTAGTAATTTTAGTTGTCTGAAGTTTAATTACCAAACAGGATAACGAATGTAAACAACAATTACTGTTCAATTCTGTTTACAGTTAGGTGTTTGAGTAGAATTACTTTTTAAAACCTTGTAGATCGGTTAGAATTTACGAATCTCCATTGCTAAAGCTTATGCAACCGAACAAGTATTGTCAACCTATCCAATAGACAAGAACACGCGCATCTCCTTAATAGTCCTGGCAATAAAACTACTGTTAGGTTATCTGATATAGTGAGCCAGTTAAAAGTTGTCAAATGAGGTCACCTAATGACAATCAGAAATGACCTTAAAAGGTCGAATGCATACCACTGATTACGTAACGCGTAGAAATCTATATACATAAATGAGTACTTATTCATGTTATTTGGCAGCCCAATAGATAATTTTCGTTTAAGTAGTCAGTTGGAGGGTTAGTACGTAGTATGTTGTGTATCAGCCCCAGATCTAGAACATCATTCATCATAACACTATCTCATACACACATAGATGAGATTTACGAACATATGTGAAACTTAACTCTTTTTGCAACCATAAAAGTTCAGCTCGTTCCCAGAATAGTGGAAATACAATTCATGCCACTATACGTGGAGTACATGTGGAATAATATTTTGTCCAACTTTCTCAAACCTTCCTTCGATTAATTACTATACATCCACGACCCTGCCAGGGGTCGAACCAAGCACCTTTAATCATTGTAGAGAGCCGACATCCAATTATATACGCATCTGACTAAAATCAATTTGTGAATAATGCTAGTTTCCTGAATGGTGTATAATACAATAAAACCACATTAGTTCACTTACAAACTATTCTTCTTTCCTGTCAAATAACTTGGATGCATCACACAGCTTTGTTATTTGTTAATTAGAGAAAGAGATGAAGTCCTGTTTCTTTCTCTTTCGAAGTTGAATTATATGCGAAAAAACCATAACCTTTAAAATAGATTTTTTAAGTTCTGTTACACTGTAAAATGTTAGCTTTTTGTGATGCAAATTTTCAATAAGAACGCGATCAGATGTTTTATATTGTTTGACTATCTATTCTGAGAAAAAAACACTGCAGACAAGTGGTTTATTTCTATAGTATGAACATCTAGTCATAACTACTTCGTTTTCTTACTTACTTACGCCTGTTACTCCTCGTGAAGGAACATAGGCCACTCACCAGCATTCGCCATCCAACCCTGTCCTGTTCAGTCCTTTCCAGCTCCTTCCATTTGTTATTCATCCTTTCCATAACTGCTTTTATTTCCCAACGTAATGTGTTCTTTGGCTTCCCCTTTTCCGCTTCCCTTCAAGACTCCAAGTTAGGGCTTGTCTCGTGATGCAGTTTGACGATTTGTGTAGTGTATGTCCTATCCATTTCCACCGTCTTTTCCTAATTTCCTCTTCAGTTGGAAGCTGGTTTGTTCTCTCCCACAGTAGGCTATTGCTGATGGTATCCGGCCAATGGATGTTGAGTATCTTGCGTAGACAGCTATTTATAAATACTTGCACCTTCTTGATGATGGTTGTTGTAGTTCTCCAAGTTTCAGCTCCGTACAGTAGAACTGCCTTGACATTCGTATTGAAGATTCTCACTATGATATTGGTTGAAAGTTGTTTTGAGTTCCATATGTTCTTCAACTGTAGGAATGCGACCCTTGCTTTGCCAATCCTCGCCTTTACGTCTGCATATGAACCTCCTTGTTCGTCAATTATGCTTCCCAGGTATTTGAATGAATGGATGGATGAAATTTAACGGATACCAGATTTATAGAAATCACTTACTGAAATTAAAATTTATCTATAAGGTACAGACTGACTCATTTACTAGGAAGTATAGATTCGTATGCTTGGCTTTGAACAACACTATGTATATGAAGGCTAATATGATACGACCTAGTTACTTTAACTGAAGAAGTTGAGTGCACAATTTGAAACCGTGATCAAGTTGGCCGAAAATTGAGCACCATTATTACTGCTCAGTTATCGCCTCATATCTATGGACGTTAGCTTGAATAATTAAAGGTCGCCAGAGGTTAAAGAGAAAGACGATGAAAAAAATACCTCCACCCCCAGAGAGATAGCGCTTTGTTTGGAAAAATAATAAACCTGAAATTAACTTCAAACACATCGACAATAAGCATCACGGTTAGAAGTAAAAAAAACAAAACAACAATAACAGTAGCAACAAAAAGGAAGTACAAATCACTTGACTAAAAAGGCGTCTGACTTGTCATTAGCAGTTGAACAACAACACGATCAGTGGTTAGTTTTTATAAAATAAAAAAGTGACTATGGTTACATAGGAATTAAAACTTATATATATATATAATGTTTCTGTACATTTGTACAAGTTTTATTACTCTTGATTTCTATTCAATAATAAGTAGATACCCATAACGCCTAAGACAGAGTACTAAAAGTGAGTAGAAAGAAAACATATAAATATAAATATGAAAATTTTTTTTGATTAGCAGTTTAAACGACACTACACAATTAAATATTCTATTGAAAACAATTGGGATTTACCATAATTTCATGTTATTTGCTATTCTAGACAGTGGAGAGGTGATTTATCGGTTCAAAGATTAACAAATAAGGAATAGTGTTGATGTTGTATTTGATTTTAATGGTTAAAACATTCAGACTTTCTTAATATAGAGTATGGCACAGAAGTGTGTTGATTCAAGTTATCAAACCGGATTACCAACCGCGAGGAAACAACAAGGAAAGGATTGAAATAATGTAGTAATGACAAAAATAAGGAATAAACCCTCATATCATATATGAGAGCAAACTAGAATCGAAGAGCAAGAGGAAAATAATGAAATAATGCGTCTGAGTCATGTAATCCAAGGTCTTATTACCGCATTTAGATAAACATTACGTAAAAGCATCTTACAACCTAATGTCACTTCACGATTATTTGATTTCCGTATATCATTTTAACAGTTGGTTAGGTTTGGAAATTTGCTACAATAATATCACATGCGAGTAAAATACATGATAACTTTTATTTAGATTAACTTTTAAGGGAAGTGCTCCCGAATGCCCTGGTACGGTCGAGAGTGGGGAGTTCTCTCTCCCTCTCGAATTGCTCTCATATGGCCACGCGTATATAACCTCTGCCAGGGAAGTTCAACTCACTGACTTCTCGTGGCAGGGGTGATGTTTACGAAATCGAGAGGACGAAAAGAGAATGTCCGGCACTTTACTCGAATTCCAAACCAATGGTGCACATGGGCTCTAGTATTCTAAGGGAACAAATGGCGTGTGAACTAATTATTGGTCACCGGCTACCATTGGACTGCATCCCCTGACGTTGTTCCACTACCCTGTGGATCAGACCTTTAAGTCGAAGGCTCCGAGTGTGCCCCCCTAAGAAAACCAACTGCTTCAGTTTGGGCACCCATTAAGTATCTCAGCCCTCACAAAAAACCGAGTGATTTATGTGGCGCATATCTGTTTGGTGCCTCCTTGTACCAATAAATAATAGGGGAAGAACATATCTTTTAATGGCAAGTACAAGCAATCAATATCAACATAAAGTACTACCATCATACAAACTGATAAGTGAACAAATGTAGTAAAATGATCCGTTTCTTTTCAAAATCTATTACTTTTAAAATTAAAATTTTCAAATATGTAATCGTAATATTTTTCAATATTACATTACTTTAAAATGGAACTAAATGGTATGGAACGTACTTTAAGACGGGGATTTTCATTCATAAGTATGGTGATTTGACCAACATAGGGTATGAATCTGAAAATAATAAGTAAAAAGTGGAGTTAACTTGATTGACTGAAAAAAAGAAGTGGGATTATTTAAAATCTTAACAAATACAACTGTTCAATAATGAACTTAGTGTTGCATGATCGACCTTATTTTGAAATAACCAAACAAACCTATCGAGTCATTAGGCAAAATGAAGACGTTTTTTCGATAATACTACTTAATAGAGTTGTACAATCACATTTATGGTTATCCTTTATATAGTACAGAATTACTGTGCCAGTAATATTAGAGATGATTTGAAAATGAATTTCCTCAAGTAAGAGGTATGAGATAATATTGAAACTTATAATCTACAGGAAGACCATATTTCATAGCCACAAAGTTAAACAGACGGAATCGCTCCATAATATACTCGTCCTTTGTTTAAGAGACAACCACCTTAGCTGAGTCATAGGCAACGCAAGTTGACAAAACCCAAATTCGTATTTTTTAGTCAGCGCCGCTGACATAATAATTGCACTGAGACTTGCAGAACTACGGAATTGATTTGTGCTACGTCTGGCAAAGAAGTTCTTTTTATTTAAGAACACTGTATGAAAAATCAACGGAAAATTCTAGGTTAGAATATCTTGTTTAAAAGAATGAGAACCAACAAAGAACCCATAAAAGCCAGAACTTTTTCGTCATTCGAAAATTTTTGATCTGTTTATGGGTTGAATAAACTACCATTGTCGATTAAAAATCATGAAATCAGCTAACCATTGGGAAGTAGTTTAGTTTCAAGTCCAAAATTTTACTAGTATTAAACGTATTGGTAAATACAAGATTATTTGAAAGGTAAAGGGATTGAAGTTAGTTCATTTCTACGGGTTTACGCAAATTACTTACTAAATTAAAGGGTTGCATGTGATATGTGCACAGACCTGTAAGTTTAATCTAAATGAAACTAAACTTTGATCTTAGCATAAATGGCAAGACCAATAATAAACCTACCCTCTAGCTCGTCCAATAAGATGGGATGGTGTCAGCCAATCTTGACCAGGAGCATACAAACCACGATCATGAACAGGATTATTGTCTCCCTTTGTGAGAAACTTGATGGTACCGTTGACACTAAAAAGGATTACGAGAATGTGTCATACATTTGCAAGTTGCATATCAAGAAACTCACAGGAAATATACATCATCTGGATAGGAACGTTGTTAAGAACTCATATTTTACTTAAAGTTGTCAAGCATTCCGCATCGATAATCTCTAGTTTCATAAAACTCGAAATTAAGATACAAGTGATGTGTTACTATTTGACGTGTAAATACAACTATAAAGAAACCCTAGATCAGTTGAGACAAAGTAACTGACAATCAATATATCAATTACTTTCATGATAAATGTTAAGTAGAAACGTGTATCAAAAACTTTACGGAACATTCAGTGTTATTGCTTATTTCTGCTAACATCTGAGGACTTTTAGAATTTAAGTAGATAACTTGATATCACATGATAAAAATATTATTTATAGTGTGATATCCTGAACACAATTTATCAGCAGTCACTATAGAAAGTAACTACACAACTGTAGAAAGTAACATTGATTTTACTATTTTTGCTTTGAAAGCACTGGCATTTTCTAGATAAATATGATGCACGTACGATAAGCAAATACACTGTTCTAACAAAAACACAGTAAATGGTGAAAAGGGTGGTCCGGTGTACTGTAATATTAATTGGGTGCTCAGCAATTTTCTAACTTTCAGTTTTTTTCCCAAAATCTAGAGATTTTGTTGTTTTTTCAACAAAGTTATGGGAAACCGAGTATTTCAAAATGAACATTGCAGGATTTCCTCGAATTCCATGGAAACACTGAGTCTTTTATCGAAGTAAATATTGAAATTTCAGGGATTCATCGATGGAATTGGTTGAATCGGCCTAATGTTTTTGTAAAGTTAATGTTAACTATGTGGACAAATTGGGGAGAACTGTTAAAGATACAGGTTTTGAGAATTTTCGCAAGATTCCAGCTTGTTTGGGGGAAAACCCCAGGCCATTAGGAATATTGGGGTTTTGTTCACATCTTCTTCAGCATTTTCTCAAAATTCTTAAAGAGACTTCCGCAGTTGGGAGATTCGTTATCATTATTCAGTATTAAGTTGTCCTAAATAAATGGGTTTAGAAACTACCGGCTGTAAATAAAAAGCACCACATGACCCTAGAATAAAATGAAGATATCTTATAACGATTTCTACACTTATCCCTTTATTTCAGTAAAGATGTTTAGGGAAATAGCATCTTTCCATATGAAAAACGAGACTTAATGTCCACTCTATTAAAGCATAAACAAACTTTTCGTGCAGTCTCAGAACGCGATGAACAATAGGAATTTCTCTCCCTTCAATTTTGAATACAACGATGTCACCAACTCGGATGGGCTCATCAGGATAATTAGTTAGATACAACACATCACCCCGGTGGAATGCAGGCTCCATACTGCCACTGAAAATCAAACAAAGCTTGTGAATTTAGGTGGGTATACCTTAAGACAACTACTAAAGGACTTTCGCTATAGCTAATAACTACTAAAAGCTTCCAGATCATTAGGGCAGAGGCTACAACCATAGCAATGGTTAACACCTGATAGTATACCTAGATATAATTGTTAATAAAATTTATATCGAGGCAAATACCTGTCTTTTGTTCATACGTTTAAAGTCAGCAAATAAATCCATATCCAAAAGTCCCATCTCTAATGTCTAAAAGTTGAGACTAAGTCCAAAATAGGCGCCCAACACGTGTCGATTAATTGCGTTGCCAGTTTTCAAGGGCATTCCTGACAATCTGTCGACGTAGTACATTTGATCGTATCTCGTGATTTTTAGAAAAACCTACAGCTTTTCAACTGAATTTAGTTACTAAGATTCAATTTACTCATTATCACAGCTTCAAACTTCAAACTTTACTAGATGGGGTTAGTGAATTATTCGTTTCTTAGGACAATCGTTCGGGTGGCAGAAGGACGTTTATGGCTATGAAAAGATTCTGCCTTTACATTGCTCCTTCTGTAAAAAGAGGTAAAATAAGGTTCGAAAAGTTGTGTGAGTAATTCTCCTCAATACTGACAAAGCTAAACGTTGGGTTTTCCTTTGGAAGACTCTTAAAATGTGTCTTTGGCATCATTGTTTTTTTACAAGGAATCTTAAATTTGGCAATCCCTTCTATGAAAATGTTTGTCAAAAGGTTCACGTGAGCTATTTTTTGTTCTATACTAAGTGAGTATCCTCTTGGGTGTAGCTTAGTATAAAAATGAAACGGTTATTTTTAAGGTGATATTATCTGTTGTACTCATACCCAAATAAAAGTCCCCGGGGAACCTGAGTAAGATCTGGATTTTAAACCTTTTAGACGTTTTTCGATTGTTCTTTTCCAAAAGCTCTTCAAGAAAATAATGTTCCTCTTAGGCTGAGAAGACAACGTAGGGGATTTTTCCGTTGTGGTCACCGAAAACATTCTTGGGTAATCCCGATGTAAATATACGTGGGTTTTGGACTGTGAATCAGAAAAATGATCAGCTTTGTTAGCTGCAGATTGCTGATGGAAGGGAGCACTCACGGTATCACATAGGATGATGCTGAAGTCTTATTATATGGTGGGGAGGTTGATACTGGAATCATTTAGACAGTAGTATGTAAAAATAGCATTAAAACGGTTCACCACCGGCATTTTGCATTTTTTGGCACTAAGAGGGGATAGATTTCTAGTAATCTAGTTATAAATGCTGTGAGAATCTTCCTAAAGAGTTACAATGCCGACAGGACTTAGAACCTCCTACCAAATTTAACGGGTCTTCTGTGTCCATTGTACCAGCTAGGTTTTCAATGGGGTATAAGAATAGGATTAGTTCTAGGATCGATTCTTACGATACTGAATTTGCTATTCAAGATCACTCAGATATATTATAGGTAACTCTGACGGCTTGCGGTCTCTCCCGGTGGATTAAATAGACCTGGAGTATTCAAGAGTTCCTCAGTGCTCTACCCACCTGTTCCTCTGTTCTTGGATATGATTGGCTGACCTGCCTTCCTTGATCTTGGTCACTATCTCTGGTCTACTATACCGCTCCACTAGTTTCTTCGTTACGTCAAATAGTTGCTTCATATTACCTTCTCTTACAGAGCCTTCCGCTTTCCACATATTTCTGCCTGTCAGCTCTAATGCTCCTTTTCAACTGCTTGTTTGTTTCTGTGTATTAGACCCGTGCCTTCACTGTCACTGTTCTCGTTCAAATGTTATTAATTACTGCTTCTTCAGAGTTCTCATAGAGATCCATTTCTTTTTATGCTGCTTCTTGCGGCCCAGAACCTGACATTTTGAAGTTGGTGCTTCAGTGATCTCTTTCCAGTTTTTAATCCACAGTAGTTTCTTCTTTTTTCAGTTGTTGTGAGTTATCTTTAATCCGTTGAGTTTGTCAGTATGTCGGAGGATGGCTGTATTGAACCTTTGTAATGCTGTTGCTCCGGTCGTCATGTGTTTCTTTAGCTTTAGTTTCATCTTGGCCACAACCAGGTGGTGATCTGAAGCTATGCCAGCTCCTCTCCTAGTTCTCACATCTTCCACATAATTTAGACTGATGCTACGATAGGAATGTCATTTCCTTATCAGCTGACTTATTTGATATGACCTACGACTAGTAATTGCAGTGCATTGAAAAGTTTGGCATCAGTGGTTGTCTCGCAGTTCAGTGAGCAGTCATTTGACCAAAACCTCTTATTAGTTTACTGAAGAGATAAATGTAGGAGTAAGTATCTAAACACGTTGTAGCAATATGAACACCTGAAAATAGAGAGCTTATCAATCTCCCACTCCTTAGTTTTAGGAATTTCAACTAAATAAAAAGCTCTTTCACGCATCACTGAACCTTATTCTATGAAGGATATTCCTCTCGTCTGATTGATAGATAGATAGATAGTTTAACATTTGTAGATTCAGTGAAGTAACACTAGATCCAGGTCAAATCGCCCATCAAGATGGACGCGTACTTATCTTGAAGGACCGATCATTAGACTTACTAATCGACGAAAAATGATCATCGTCAATGAAGGATGGCACGATTGGTAAGTAGAAAACAAGAGTCAAACCACGCGACTGCATGGTCGCGCTCTGCCCCTCTCCACTCTTTCTTGACGAATATGTAACACACTTTGTGTATTCTCTTGAGGTGCAAATAGAGATTGATAGCCAGGCCACTAAGTTAGAGTTGAGCCATGCCAGGAGGTCATTGGATGGCGTGGCTTATGTGTAAGATTATGCAAAACAAGCAGCCACATAATTTCCATTCAAATGAAGCTGATTAATGCAATTGATTGAATAGTTTAAGTAAGCCTATGATACCTACACAAGTCTTGAAGGTACTTATGCTTTTTTATAAACAGTGTGCATTATCATTACTTACTTACTTACTTACGCCTGTTACTCCTCGTGAAGGAACATAGGCCGCTCACCAGCATTCTCCATCCAACCCTGTCCTGGGCAATCCTTTCCAGCTCCTTCCAGTTGTAATTCATCCTTTTCATATCTGCTTCTATTATCCGACGTAATGTGTTCTTTGGCCTTCCTCTTTTCCGCTTCCCTTCAGGATTCCAAGTTAGGGCTTGTCTCGTGATACAGTTTGACGATTTGCGTAATGTATGCCCTATCCATTTCCACCGTCTTTTCCTAATTTCCTCTTCAGCTGGAAGTTGGTTTGTTCTCTCCCACAGAAGGCTATTGCTGATGGTATCTGGCCAATGGATGTTGAGTATCTTGCGTAGACAGCTATTTATAAATACTTGTACTTTCTTGATTGTGGTTGTTGTAGTTCTCCAAGTTTCAGCTCCATACAGTAGAACTGCCTTGACATTCGTATTGAAGATTCTCACTTTGATATTGGTTGAAAGTTGTTTTGAATTCCATATGTTCTTCAATTGTAGGAATGCGGCCCTTGCTTTGCCAATCCTCGCCTTTACGTCTGCATCTGAACCTCCTTGTCCATCGACGATGCTTCCCAGGTATGTGAAGGATTCTACATCTTCCAGAGTTTCGCCATCAAGAGTGATTGGATTGCTGTTTTCCGCTTTGAATTTGAGGACCTTCGTTTTCCCTTTGTGTATACTGAGGCCTACTGATGCAGAGACTGCTGCTACACTGGCTGTCTTCATCTGCATCTGTTCGTGTGTACGTGATAGGAGGGCTAGGTCATCTGCGAAGTCCAGATCGTCTAATTGGTTCTGAGCTGTCCATTGTATTCCGTGTTTTCCTTCAGATGTCGAGGTCTTCATAATCCAGTCGACCACCAGAAGAAAGAGAAAGGGAGAGAGTAGACAGCCTTGTCTGACCCCGATCCTTACTTGGAATGCATCTGTCAGCTGTCCTCCATGCACGACCTTGCACTGTAGTCCGTCGTATGAGTTCCGGATAATATTGACAATCTTCTCAGGAATTCCGTAGTGTCGAAGAAGTTTCCATAATGTCCTCCTATCTACACTGTCGAATGCCTTTTCATAATCAATGAAGTTGATGTATAGTGACGAGTTCCACTCAACCGATTGTTCGACGATGATCCGTAGTGTTGCAATTTGGTCTGTGCACGACCGATCCTTACGGAATCCAGCTTGTTGATCTCGAAGTTGAGCGTCTACTGCATCCTTCATCCGGTTCAGCAAAACTCTGTTGAAGACCTTCCCTGGTATTGACAGTAGTGTTATGCCTCTGTAGTTTTCACATTTGCTCAGATCTCCTTTCTTTGGAATCTTGACGAGGTGCCCTTCTTTCCAGTCCATTGGCACTTGTTCCTCCTCCCAAATCTTTTTGAATAGAGGGTAAAGCATGCTTGTGGTTACTTCGACGTCTGATTTCAGTGCTTCAGCTGGTATGTTGTCGGGTCCTGCTGCTTTCCCGTTCTTGATTTGTCTGACGGCCGCTCTAATTTCTTCCGTCGTTGGTGGGTTGACATCTATAGGAAGATCTGTGTGTGCTGCTTCGATGTTCGGTGGATTCATAGGAGCCGGCCTATTCAGGAGTTCCTCAAAGTATTCTACCCATCTGTTACGCTGTTGTTGAATTTCAGTGATTGGCTTGCCTTCCTTGTCTTTGACCGGCCTCTCTGGTTTATTGTATTTCCCTGCTAGTTTCTTCGTTGTATCGTAAAGTTGTCTCATATTTCCTTCTCTAGCAGCTTTTTCTGCCGTCGTTGCTAATTCTTCCACGTATTTCTTCTTGTCAGCTCTAATGCTCCTCTTCACTTGCTTGTTTGCTTCTATGTATTCAGCTTGTGCTTGGACTTTCTCTGCTCGTGTTCGGCTGTTGTTTATTCCTGCCTTCTTGTTCTTCCTTTCTTTGATCTTGTCCAGTGTTTTCGTAGAGATCCATTCCTTATGATGGTATTCCTTTAGACCGAGAACCTCTTGACACGTTGAAGTTAATGCTTCTTTGATGCTTTTCCAGTTGTCCTCCATAGTAGTTTCTTCTTCTTTCAGTAGATCTTGTAAGGCTTGGAACCTGTTGTTGAGAGCTATCTTGAATTCATTGAGTTTGACAGTATCTCGAAGGAAGGCTGTATTGAACCTTTGTATTGCTGTTTGTCCACTTGTCCAGTTCTTTTTTAGCTTCAGTTTCAAATTGGCTACAACTAGGTGGTGATCTGAAGCTACGTCAGCTCCTCTCCTGGTTCTCACATCTTCCATTGTCCTTCGGAATTTTTTGTTGATGCAAATATGGTCTATCTGGTTCTCTGTAGTGTGGTCCGGTGAGATCCATGTAGCCTTGTGTATACGCTTGTGTGGAAATATTGTGCCTCCTATGACTAATTTGTTGAATGCACACAAATTTGCAAATCTTTCTCCATTTTCGTTCCTCCCTCCCAGTCCATGTTGCCCCATAATATCTTCATATCCGATGTTGTCTATTCCGACTTTGGCATTTGGATCTCCCATTAGAATGGTGAGGTCCTTTCTTGGGCATTTCTCAATGACTGACTGCAGCCGCTCGTAGAACTGATCTTTAATGTCGTCGTTGCTATCATTGGTGGGTGCATAACATTGGATAATATTCATTAAGATCCCCTCCTTCTTTGTTTTGAATGATGCTTTGATGATTCTGGATCCGTGGGATTCCCATCCTACAAGTGCATTTCGTGCTACTTTGGACAGCATTAGAGCAACTCCCTGAGTGTGTGGAGCATTGTCCTCTTCGTGACCGGAGTATAGCAGCATCTCTCCCGTAGCTAGTCTTTTCTGTCCAGCTTGGGTCCAGTGAGTTTCGCTGATCCCCAGTACTGCTAAGTTGTATCTCCTCATTTCCATTGCTATTTGACTGGTCTTCCCGGTTTCCCACATTGTTCGGACGTTCCATGTACCTATAAAAATTTTTGCTCTGGTTGTTAGAAGGGGCATCGGCCTCGTGGCTTCCGAAGGAACTCGGCTTTCACCATGAAGCGTCATAATTCTTCTAAATGAAGACCTTCTAACTCTCAGGGCAGAGTTAAAATGGTTTGAACTATTTTTTCTGGTAAGCGTTTTTTTAGCGAGTTAGTTTTCTACGGGATGGGGACGCTAACCCCATGCCCAACCCTCCTCCTTTACCCGGGCTTGGGACCGGCAGTAACACTAGAAGAGCTACAGGCGGAGTTGTGCATTATCATATGTGACATCAATTTTAAATATGTTGTCAACGTTTATCGTGTGTTGTGAAGAGTCTGAGTAATAACAATAATATAGTCTCAATAACTATAAATTACATGACCTTAGTCTCAGTACCACCCGATGACGTTTACCATTATGTAGTATTCCCTTAAAGAACTAGTATAAGCCGATGAATCGCATGGTTCCGTACCTCTATAATTGTCTAAAAAGGTCTGTATCATTTTAAATAGTAAACATTGTCAGTAAGGTCCTATTATTTTGTCCGATCAGGCGATTTTCATTAATTCGGAATACTAACAAACACACCACAAACGTTTTCGAAACAGGACAAATAACCCGACTCATCATGATCTAATGACTTAAAAGGAGATAATAGTCAACAACCCACTCCGAACATATTTCATACAGGATAGATCTATAAACGGTTTGAACATTTAGCCAATAAAAGTGCCTTCAACATCAATTGATCATGAAAATTGACATGCTTGTGTTTCGTATTGCTTAAATGCTGACTCCAGTAAATTATTGTTTAGCCAGATTAATTTTGAACAAAGGAGTTTAGTGGAGCCATACGATTATAATACGAGATATTCTTTAAGGGAAATACAACGCTGCTGTGGTTTTATAGGGTGGTCTTAAATAATGTCATGACCAGCTTGATAGTATTATACCCAGGAATCTGGAATGCGCTACAAAGCTTCAGATCTGTCCACCTGGTGATTTCCAATGGTGTTTAGATTCCTCATCAACATCACTAATAACCTTGCATTTTTATTAGTACTTCGTGCAAAACAGGACTACTCGTCAATTTTATCAGGACTATTAGTCGAATAAAAACCTTTTGATTTTTGTGGGGTTATTTTTGTACATCAATGCAGGGTTGGATTACCAATTAGGTTCTAAACAATAATATGATTACCATCTATTCAGGGTTTCTCTGCTAACAACATTCAGAACCACGAATGTGTTGGTTATACATTAGAGTCCGCAAAAAATTAAAAGTCAGAACTTTCGTAATCTTCGAAAGCGTGATTGTATTTATCTACTCTCCCTACTTTTGGGGTAATACTTCTGTCATTTTTCGAACTGGTTGTCATAATTTTCATGAAGTCGACTGACACAAGAGATTATTAAACCACGTATATTTGAAGAGATAAAACATTCGTTTTAATAAGTTCTCTTCAAATTCTACAATAATATATCGAACTTAATGGTCCAAAAACGGTCATGTTTGAGGCGAAACGTATCGCTATAGATATGGCATTTGAACTTAGGACTATTTACAACGTAAAATAAAATAAAGTAGAATCGTTATTGATATGACGAATATCATGTATTGACTTTTTAGTATGGTATCGAGTCGCAGTTAACTATGATAACCACTACAGGGGAACTACGTGCCAATTACCAGGTTAGATCCCTTCGTAGACCAAATACGAGAAGGCAATTGAAAATTGTATTAAGATTTATTTGTTGGCGATCTCGTGGTATCGAAATAATACAGAGATCGTGCCAAAGTTTACATTTGGGACTACTGAGTGTACGCGAGTCCGTGCAAGGTCACTGACAACTTAAGAATGTGTGTTTTTAGTACACTTAAACAGACAGGTACAGTAAGACAATCCCTAATACAATTGGTTATAATAATTGTTTCCATCATACCAATCGCGTTATCTCCATAAAGGTAGGTCACTACAGCTTGAATAAGTCTGTATGTTAAATGAAATTGTGAAGTTATTAATCAGAATAAATATGTTTAACATAGGGTGAGAGAGACAGTAATCCAATTACAAATCAGGAATCTCCTAGTATGTAGGATAATATGAATTAGGTATGAACTAGTAAATAGGGGTTCGTGGTGGAAAAATTTCTCGCGATGTTTGAAAGAGTCATAATAATAAAAATGTGTGTAAGATATGTTTAATCTGTGAAAATGGGAAGAGGAAGATTGCATAAACATTTGATAGAGTTTTGTTCTCTGGTCAAACGATCCAGCTTAGAGAACAAAACTCGATCAAAATCACTCCACTAAGCTACAAACCTCTACCATCTCAAATTGTATAAACATCAATTGAATTGCGTCATCATGTCATCAAAATGATTGTTAACTATATTAGTCTAGAGATGATTCGAAGAACCCACTCTAGAAAAGGGATTTGTGATCATATCACTCGCATTGAAAATAACCTAAGTAAACCGATTGATGCTTAGTTATTCAGTAGGATACTCTTTAGACGATGAGTGAAGAGAAAATTTAGAAGGTCCATGTTGAAATTGTGTGACCTGAGGCTTCCACAAAGTGTCCAGAGTGCCGTAAAGTGAGTACACCGGCTTGACAACACTTTCCGAAAATGTACTATTATTCGGTGTCTTACAACCATTTTCAGACTGGCAAGGGAGTTGTCATTCTTTGCCTGCCTACTGTTGTGGGGCTGTAATGATTGATAAATTCTTAACA
Source organism: Schistosoma guineensis (assembly GCA_944470375.2). Lineage (NCBI taxonomy): Eukaryota > Metazoa > Platyhelminthes > Trematoda > Strigeidida > Schistosomatidae > Schistosoma > Schistosoma guineensis. The sequence goes on along the minus strand of OX103897.1, from coordinate 16,400,526 downwards.
AGGAGGGTGATCTGAAGACACAAAGTAGATGATTTATACTGGGGACTTATTTCAGAAACCAATATTAGGTCACGAAATTCTGGAGCCTATTTTCATCCTTAACAACCAAAAACTACAATGTTGCAGATAAGCTCATCAGAAAGAAATCAAAACATGTAGATCACTATGAGTCCTCTTTTAGGTCTTTAGTTAGTATTAAAGGTAATTACCAGGTATCTTTTAACAATGAACTCTCGGAAAACGAACGGTGACTGTCGAAATTGTAAAGTCTGTTATCCCTTGGCCGTTAGAAGGAACTCTGGCTTCAAATACGGCCCTCGTTCCCAATGGACACTGCAATAGACACACAAATATGTAGTACTGTGGCTTGGACAACTTTATCGCCAGTACACTAGGTGAGCTACGCATTGAAATGAGAGGGAACTGTACTCAGAGGGCTTTGTGTTCGATAACGGCCTACAATTAGAGTACAATCAACAGCATTTAGACTGGGCCAACTAAGCCCTCTGTTGAGGGGAAAGGCTCTTGAAAACCAATAGCTGACAGTATTACTGTAAGTAAATCTTTAAAATAGTCATGATACTTATCATCGACACTGGCTATCGAAATATCTAGGATTGTGTAATGTCACAGAGCCTCGTTGGTCCTCGGGGTTGAATAAAAACAATTCCATCTAACATGAGAGCTGCAAAGTTCGAAGATCGGGTGAAAAATTCCCGTGAAGTTATTTTATACATAAAATAGAGCCAAATGCTGTATGAATAGGTTATTCACAAAAGTCAAGGAGACTCCTAAACATCATTCTATTCAAATATGAAAGCACTAGACATTTTAGGGTACAGTATTTAATAGCACAAATTCTTGACTTAGCATTGAAGAAGCAGTAAGGGATAATAAAGTGATGTTAACTGTTGAGTATTGAAAAAATAAATGTCTTAATTTTCCTAAGGTCAGTTATGTAGTTGTACTCCTACTTCAAATTTAACCAGATACTTACTTTTTGGTTAATTATAGTTTTAATTTCGCAATATTTTTCCAATTATTTATTAAAAATGTCCGAATCAAAATAATTTTGACATGAAAGAATGTACTGACGACATTGTGAATCAGACTGTTATTGAATAATTAGTTAGTAGGTTATATGGGATACAGTTGACAGTTAATATTCAGCTTGAAGATCTAGACTTCACAGATGATCTGGCACTTCTATCATACACGCAACAACAAATGCAAGACGACCAGTGTAGCAGCTGCCTGAACAGCAATCGGTCTCAACATACACAAAGGGAAAAGCAGGATTCTCCGACACAACAAAGCATGCACCTGTAGCGTGTCGTCGAGTCGCGTTTGACTATGAACACCACTACAAGAAGACTACGTTCCAGTTAACCGATAAAATCCCCCATAAGCCAAAATACCAGAAGGCAACTGATGACTGTAGTTTTCTTGTAATGGTGTTCATAGTCAAACGCGACACGACGCCGCGCTAATATTGTTGAACACAAAAGTAAGAACATTTCGCAGCCTCTGGTCAAAATTTCCAAAGAACCCAACTTTAGTGGGTCAATTATTTATTTATCCACTTTGGACGTATATGTTCATAATATTATTTTTCAATACTTAATATACACGACAGGACGATAACGATAGGAAGAGTATTAATATAATAGATTCCAATGTATGCGTACCAAATCGTAGGTGTATTTCATTCGCGCGACGATATATCACACGCTTTATTCGAGAAATTTCCCCAATTAACTATTCTCCTCGCTGACCCGGCTGCTTGGTACGGAACGCATAGACACTATCGCCTACCATCCAGCATCAAATGGTTTGGTTGAACGGTTTCATCGCCAACTTAAAAGTGCTCTTCGAGCACACGAAAACAACAATTGGTACGAAACCTTACCGCTCGTCCTCTTAGGTATCAGAACGAGCTTAAGGGCAGATATCCAATGTTCCGCCGCTGAACTTGTATACGGAACAACATTGCGTCTGCCTGGGGAATTCTTCACACCATGGAGCAGTGACGATTTCGATAAATCAGACTACGTCCATCGACTGTCTGCATTTATGCGAACACTGTCTCCGGTGTCAACTCTAATACAACGTCGACAGGTCGCTCTCCCTCGAGAGTTATCTACCTGTTCACATGTTTTCATACGAGTAAATTCGGTATACAGACCTTTGCAACAGCCTTACGAAGGACGTTTTCACGTGATTTCTCGTCACGAAGAAAACTTCAAGGTTGATCGACATGGCCGCGTCAAGATCGCCATCATTGATCGTCTCAGACCAGCGCACATCGATGACAGTTCCCTACCTGGTAAGTTGAGACTCAATGCTAGACCCATCAGACCTACTAGCGGGATCTCTACATTTGCTTCGGATCCCACGCTAGATACGTCAGAGACCTCATTCCCACATCCCAGTCAACGGCATGTGTCATCTGCACCATTTACGGACGAGACGACAGTCTCACGTCCAGATCAGCAGACCACGCCGCCCTTGACTTCAGATGAGATTGCAGGCTTACGAAATACGAACAAGACTACTGTCTCACGTTCCGGTCGCCGAGTACGCCTACCCGTACGCTTTCGCGACTAACCGCACAGTCAACAACGGACACGGTGTAGGACTACTCCTATATGATGGCGCGGATCAGTAAAGCAAGAGCAGCATATCTGCAACTGAAAACAACTGTCTGTCAAACAACATCAAAGTCAAAATTTACAATACAAATGTCAGCACAGTTCTACTGTATGAAACAGAAACTTGGACAACTACGAAAACCATCATTCAGAAGATACAAGCGCTTATTAATAGCTGTCTATGCAAAATACTTCACATCCGTTTACCAGACACTATCAGCAACAACCAGATTCAAGCGGAAGAAGAAATCTGGAAGTACTGGAAGTGGATAGGAAACGCATTGAGGAAATTACCCAACTCTGTCACAAGGCAAGTTCTCATTTGGAATCCTCATGGCCGAAGGAGGAGAGGAAGACAAAAGAACACGTTACACCGAGAAATGGAAACAGACATGAGAAGAGTGAACAACAATCGGATAGAAGTAGAAAGGAAGGCCCAATACCGAGTGTGTTGGAGAATGCTGGTCAGCGGCCTATGCTCCACTGGGAGAAACAGGCGTAAGTAAGTATGCTCCTTACCTGTTTTAGGAACTGTCATTGAGTGAGAAGATACTGAAAAGTATACATATATATATATATATATTTCGGCAAACGTGGGACTGTAGGACGAAAGGGTTGGCAGAATAGGAAGCGATCATTGATCCTCGAGTTGCCAACGAAAGTCTTTTACATAGAACGGTACCAGGAGAAGCGTGCTGTATTTGTTACTCGAGTTTTCGTGCCATAACAGAGTAGTTTGTACCCAGGATCTGAGGAATGCGTTCGTAGGGGTTCGGACCAGAAAACGCTGCAGACGTAGGATGGAACCACGTTGAGCGAAGTAACCAGAAGCGACCGTAACAACCAATTGCGAGACCAAACATGTGCCAGACAGATTCGAAACCAGAATATCGACTGAGTGCGTTGACAAGGGTGTGGGTGCTCAGGCTAGCTGTCGCCAAAATTGACTGAAGTCGACGGTACCCAACGGGCGATGGTCGGCGGCGTGGGCTCAGGACACAAAAAAATCAAAGGAAGGGAAAAGTTGTAGCATGCATGTGGTATAGGAGTAGTCCTACACCGTGTCCGTTGTTGACTGTGCGGTTAGTCGCGAAAGCGTACGGGTAGGCGTACTCGGCGACCGGAACGTGAGACAGTAGTCTTGTTCGTATTTCGTAAGCCTGCAATCTCATCTGAAGTCAAGGGCGGCGTGGTCTGCTGATCTGGACGTGAGACTGTCGTCTCGTCCGTAAATGGTGCAGATGACACATGCCGTTGACTGGGATGTGGGAATGAGGTCTCTGACGTATCTAGCGTGGGATCCGAAGCAAATGTAGAGATCCCGCTAGTAGGTCTGATGGGTCTAGCATTGAGTCTCAACTTACCAGGTAGGGAACTGTCATCGATGTGCGCTGGTCTGAGACGATCAATGATGGCGATCTTGACGCGGCCATGTCGATCAACCTTGAAGTTTTCTTCGTGACGAGAAATCACGTGAAAACGTCCTTCGTAAGGCTGTTGCAAAGGTCTGTATACCGAATTTACTCGTATGAAAACATGTGAACAGGTAGATAACTCTCGAGGGAGAGCGACCTGTCGACGTTGTATTAGAGTTGACACCGGAGACAGTGTTCGCATAAATGCAGACAGTCGATGGACGTAGTCTGATTTATCGAAATCGTTACTGCTCCATGGTGTGAAGAATTCCCCAGGCAGACGCAATGTTGTTCCGTATACAAGTTCAGCGGCGGAACATTGGATATCTGCCCTTAAGCTCGTTCTGATACCTAAGAGGACGAGCGGTAAGGTTTCGTACCAATTGTTATTTTCGTGTGCTCGAAGAGCACTTTTAAGTTGGCGATGAAACCGTTCAACCAAACCATTTGATGCTGGATGGTAGGCGATAGTGTCTATGCGTTCCGTACCAAGCAGCCGGGTCAGCGAGGAGAATAGTTAATTGGGGAAATTTCTCGAATAAAGCGTGTGATATATCGTCGCGCGAATGAAATACACCTAAGATTTGGTACGTGTACATCGGTGTCTGTCGTAATTATGCAACGCTTATCGTTATCTACCATATCAATTTTCGTCCGTTTTTTTTTGTATTGAAAAATATCAACAAGAGAATATGCATCACAATTGGATAGATAAATAATAGACTCACCGTACTAGTCTTCTTTGGGGGATTTACAGGCATTGAAACGGGTTCCCAGATTTCTCACCAGTTGTAGTGTGGCGTTGAGTCGCGGTTGACTGTGATCAACACCACTGGAAGACTACGTGCCAGTTGGCCTATTAGACCCCCCGTAGGTGAAATATGAGGAGCAGTAGATCGCTGTAGTCTAGGTGTATTTGTTGGCGATCTCGTGGTATCGAAAGGATACCGAGATCGTACCAGGTTACAAGTGTGTGTAACCGAATTCGTGTAAGGCCACAATCAACGGAAGAATGTATGTATTCTGGTTCAGTAAAACAAACATGTACGGTAAAACAATCCCTAGTGTGATTGGTTACAATAATAATTGTTTTCATTACACCAATCGCGTTCTGTTGATAAAAGTAGGTCACTACAATATCATGGGCTGGTCTTAGTCAGACAACCAGTGAGAAACCTGGAGCGCTAAACAGTTTTTTTACTTCTTAAGATGGTAGTTCTCAAAAGCATGAAGCCACAAATCCACCAGGGATCGAACCTACGATCCCCAGTTACCGAAGCGAGCGCTTAACCTTTAAAAAACGAAGTTGGTATCCAATGGTTTAATTGTTTAAATTCAATCAATTTTAATCACTCATCATGAGGTTTGACTGCCCTATATCCTACTCCCTGGTGGAGTGGAGGTTCATTCCTGCTCACCACTGAAAAGTACCATACTTAAACGAAACAGAACTCAAGTGCTCCATGGCTTTCTAAATTAGTCGGTGTTATAATATCTAGTCATCATCTGAATATACAAGTCAAATATACTGTGTAATGTATCAAACTGTAATGAGTTTCAACTAGAAAGAAATTTAAGCCACAGAATCAATCTCTGATTCTTTTCTCAAAATGATAACACATCATTTTCAAACAAAATACATTCATGAATGTTTAGTGCACATTAACTGCATTGGATACTTTCTCAAATAGTTTATCAGCGTCAAAATATTATTATTATATTAAGTCTTGCTGATTTGGACGCTATATTCGTTCCTAAGCTATTCTGATAACCCACACGCTAGAACTATACAGCGACCTGAACACCAGAAAGAAGACGCAAAGTATGAATGGAACACTTTGTTCCAAGATTCGTTCTTGTACAGAAAACATGGGTATTTATAGATGTTAGCGTTTGTTAAATCAACATCATATTTCGGCCAATCCGTTAGCGATATATTATGCTACCGACCAATAGTAGCACACCATGTTGGAATTCTAGAATGCTCCATCGTGCCCTGATTGGCTAGGACTCTTCGGCTCCTTGTGAACCTCTGGAGGCTCCGTTGAAGTTTTCCGAAAGCCGACTCAACATATTATTATCATTATCGTTTGTGTGTATTTATATTTGGCTTGTTCTGTAGTGAACGAGAACACACAAGTGAGGACAATCGAATGTATTTGAACACATGTAGTGACCAATTTTTATCAAGAGAACGCGATTGATTTAATGGAAACAATCATTATTATAACCAATTGTACCAGTGATTGTTTTACTATGCTCGTTTGTTTAACTGTGCTAAAGATAGCCATATCATTACTATTCCACTGATTGTGACCTTGCACGAATTCGGTTACGCTCGGTAACCACGCTTGTAACCTGGTACGATCTCGGTATCCTTTCGATACCACGAGATCGCCAACAAATACATCTCGACTACAGCCGTCAGCTGCCTTCTGATATTTGGCTTACGGGGGATTTTATCGGTTAACTGCCACGTAGTCTTCTTGTAGTATTGATCATAATCAAACACGACTCAACATCACGCTACACACATAAATTACACAATCTCTTAGTACAATCTGAGAATCATACAGTGAATGCTTCATTTGCAAAATGTTAATCAATCGTCTCAGACTTGATAGTTATTTTGTTTCTACATCAATCATTCCCTGTTCTCGTTCTCTTCGCTTCGATCTTCTTAACCTCCTGTCATCAGGTATTTCACTTTCGCTTGATGAGTCATACTAATTATCACTGTCGATATCCGTAGCCACACACACACACACCTTAGTTTTAGCCTTTCTTTCTCTTTCTTTCTCCTAAAATATGGTAAAGGATTCCAGGTAAAAGAAAAGTCCCAAAATAATTTTAGCCAAAACCAACTATTTCTTTAGAAAAGTTCTATTTTTAGATAAGATCAACGAAATTATTTCAATTTTGTTATTTTTCTTTTCTTTTCTCTTTTTTTTACAATAACTGACGGAAACAAACACATACGCACGCACGCATGCACACACGCACGCATGCACACACGCACGTACACTCATGCATATACACACACATGCACACACACATATATTTAATGACACATTCTTTCTATGGTGCATTTCTTGACTAAGAAACAGAATCTTATGTTGAATATAATTAGGACATGACAACAAATTTATATTCCTTTCTCTATTGCAACTGTCCTTCTATGAGTGTGTGTGTGTGGATGTGTGGGTGTTAGTGAAATCCATAATGAATTTTCATGATTCAGATATAATTCTATATTTATCATATTTTACTAAAAATCTTTTTCAAAGGACTTTTCATATCTTACTACTACCTTTATGTATTATACAATGAATAAGTAGTTACTTACTTACTTACGCCTGTTATTCCCAATGGAGTATGAGCAGCCGACCAGCATTCTCCAACACACTATGTCATGGGCCTTCTTTTCTTGTTCTATCCAATTGTTGTTCATTCTTCTCATGTTTGTCTCCATTTCTCGGTGTAATGTGTTCTTTGATCTTCCTCTTCTCCTTTGGCCATGATGATTCCATGTGAGGGCTTGCTTTGTGACACAGTTGGATGCATTCCTTCAATGTGTGTCCTATCCACTTCCAGTACTTCTTTCTCATTTCTTCCTCCTCCGGAATCTTGTTTGTTCTCTTTCGTATATTGGGTTGTTGCTGATAGTGTCTGGCCAATGGATCTGAAGTATTTTGCTTAGACAGCTAATAATAAACACTTGTATTTTCTGGATGATGACTTTCATAGTTCTCCAGGTTTCTGCCCCATACAGTAGAACTGTCTTGACATTTGTATTGTAAATTCTGACTTTGGTGTTGATTGACAGTTGTTTTGAGTTCCAGATGTTCCTCACTTGTAGATATGCTGCTCTTGCTTTACCTATCCACGCCTTCATATCTGCATCAGATTCACTGTGTTCATCAATGATACTGCCCGAATAATCAATAAGTAGTATCCACTAATAAATGGTTTATATCTTAGTGTTAATTGAATTATATCGATTAAACGGTTGCAATATAATCACTAGTTTTTGTAACTTGAAATAATAATGTTCTTTATTGGATGACCAGATATACATTGAAGAAGTTTATGGATCTAGATACTGAAATGATTGGTTCCAGTCAACATTAAATATCTATACTCTTGAGAGAGAGAGACTGATACTGTGGGGAACATGAACTCAATTAGAGGTAATCGATCTACTGATTTATGCACACTTACACAATGATTAAGTAAAATGTGACAATCATACACTGAATACATTATTTGCACATCTTCTTTAAATTGTCTCTTACAAGTATGATTGTTCCTTCATTTCTGCTGTTATCTTCTCTTCATTTCAATCGTTTCAACCTTCCGCTCACAGACATTCTTTTTCAGACTAGTGTTATATACTACTTATACCCGTAAACATAAGTAGCATACACAAAAATATGTTAAAAATCATTGACCTGGAACAATGTCATTTAGTGTTTCAGTCAGGAATGTTATCAGTTAGTTATTTCAATTATTACTTACTCTTTATGTGAGCGAGATGCATCAACCAAATGATTATTTAACAGTAATTGATGCTATGTTTGTTTAATTTTCACTGCTAAATTAGAAAACACTAAGATGGTTGTTGGAGATAGTCGACAGGAAATCATGGACCTAGGTTTCGTGCTACTTGGCACTCGTCAGAAAGGTGTGCCCGTAATCTTGAGGGAACTGATGTCCCTGGCGGATTCGACCCCGTATCGCCCATCTTCACAGTCAGAGATGTTACCACTGAGCTGTCTGGGCCGCGACTGACCTCCTGTAGGACTAAGATGTGTTTACAATTGATTGATCACTAGGTGGTGATCAATGTCATGTATGTTAGGTCCTTCTTGGCTCAGATCGAATCCTATCGACCGAGTTGAAGTGTGGCCACCAGTCCATGATTATAAATACACTATGGTTGTATATGTAGGTTCAGACAAATTTACTGGACGAAACGATGGAATTATTGAAATAGCAGCTGCAGAGATTCTTCCAAATAACATCTTACACAAATAATATAGAGAACTGTTTGAGATTTTTCAACAATTACAATTCATACCCCTACATGAATTCGAACTATCATCTGGGTTTTTTCTTAATGTTATTTATTTGAGCACATAAATATTGGTGCATCCAGTCCATATGCATCACACAAATCACTTGATTTGTTTGTGGGCTGGGATACTGCCCGGATGCCCAAACCCAAGCAGATGGTTTTCTTAGGGAGCCACTCTCGGAGCCTTCGACCTAAAGGTCTGATCCACAGGGCAGTGGAGCAATGTCAGGAGATGCAGTCCTGTGGTAGCCGGTGACCAATAATTAGTTCATATGCCATTTGTTTCCTTAGGATCCTGGAGCCTATGTGCACCATTGGTTTGGAATGAGAGTTTTCCAACTCCCCTAGGTCGACCCTCTGCGTCCACCAACTCGGTTAAAGCCCCCACCGGACATTAACTTTTCATCCGTTCAATCTCGTAAACAACACCCACGCCACGAGATGGCAGTGAGTAGGACCTCCCTTGGAGCGGTTGTATACACGTGGCCATGTGAAAGCATTTGGAGAGGGAGAGCTGACTCTCCCCACTCTCGTCTGCACCAGAGCATTTGGAAGCGTGTGTTCAAAAGCAATATATTTAATAATTTATTTTACTGTTATCGTAACTCTGTTTCTTATCTTCCATATTCATTACTCTGTTGTTATTACTTCCGTATAATTATTAATTAGCTATTATCACAAATGGTTGGATTTTGTGAACCGGTTGAAGCTAGATCACCATTGAAACCCTGAATGCACAAGATAGCCGTTTCGTTCTAGTATGGGACTCCCAGAAGTGTACATCCACGATCACATACATGGGACTCGAACCCAGGACCTTCGGTCTGGCGCGCGAATGACTCAACCTTAGACCATTGACTCAGAATCCAATAGTGTTATTGTCTAGCATTCACCAATCCGCGATATTGAGCGAGACCGAATGTCCTGAGTTCAAATCGCACGACACGGAATGGTGGATACGCACTATTGAGGAGTCCTATACTAGGACGAAATGACCGTCCGATGATTTCAGGTTTTCCATGACGGTCTAGCTTCAAATGACTCATGATTACAACTAATAACTTACTATAATATCTACAAAACTCCCCTTCTGATTAAAATCAAATTCAATTTTCCAGAGAAAAATCAAAGAAAGATTTCATGAAAATATTTTAAAAAAAACACAAAAAATTATACACACTTTTTCAGTTAATCTATTAAGAAATACAAGAGGAAGAGATAGAGAGAGGGGGGGGGAGGGAGAGAAAGAGAAAAAGAAAAAAACACATGTGTTCAATACAACATTTGATTATAATAATTGTTGCCATGGTATTATATTGTTCCATTTAAATTTAGTCACTTATTGTGTTTTGTTTTGTTGTGTGAAACTTTACAATTATGATATTTTCTACTAAATAATCTATATACAAATGTATGATGACAGTAAAATTCAATCAAACAAACGAAACAATACAAACAGGGGAACCATAAATTGTGTTGCATATCGGCCAGAAGAGAGTGAAGAGGTGCAGAGCGCGACCATGCAGTCGCGTGGTTTGACTCTTGACTTCTACTTACCATTCGTGTCATCCTTCATTGACAATGAGCATTGTTCATTGACCATTAAATCGAATGATCAGTCCTTCAAGATAAGTACGCGTCCATCTTGATGGGCGATTTGACCTGGATCTAGTGTTACTTCACTGAATCTACAAATGTTAAACTATCTATCTGTCTATCAATCAGACGAGAGGAATATCCTTCATAGAATAAGGTTCAGTGATGTGTGAAAGAGCTTTTTATTTAGTTGAAATCCCTAAAACTAAGGAGTGGGAGATTGACAAACTCTCTATTTTCAGGTGTTCATATTGCTACAACGTGTTTAGATACTTACTCCTACATTTCTCTCTTCTGTAAGCTAATAAGAGGTTATGATCAAGTGACTGGTCACTCAACTTGAAGCCAGCTATTGATGCCAAAATTCTCAGTGCATTCCAATGACTAATATTAGGTCTGTTGGGGAGATCCAGAAAACTCGAAAAAAGTCAAGAAAGGCTGTGAAAATACTGAGAAGCATCGTATCCAATCAGCGCTCAGTAGAAGTTTTGTCAGAAACATCAAGAAAGTGAAAATTCACATGAAGAGTTTCTGATTGGCTGATTACTATACTACTACTACTACTTCTACTACTACTACTACTACTACTACTACTACTACTACTACTACTACTATTATTATTATTATTATTATTATTATTATTATTTATTATTATTATCAGCTTTATTCACTATTATATTTTTGGTACAATTTAGAATTCTCAGCACAAAGTATTTCAACAAGTTTCCGTTTCTTTCTTCTGGGTCGGTCCTGGCGATAAGTATTGAGTGATCTCCAGTTAGGTGTTAGTAGTTCAGTAAATGAACATCTGAATAATGTGCATTCTTTTCGTTGTATATTGCCAGCAACTACATTGTCTCTTATTGAGTTTTTTGTAACTTTGACAACGAAAGGTTGTACACTTTTCAGAAACGCAGCAGACTTGTTTATGCGATTAATAAACATAATGATATATTAAAACAAACAAAAGTAGATAACTTGTTGAAATATTTAGATGGCAGGAACAGGTAGCCCAGATGCTCAAGTAGGCCGCATTACTACTACTACTACTACTACTACTACTACTACTACTACTACTACTACTACTACTACTATGTTTAGCAGCATTGCAGAACTTTCGGGAAACTCAAAGATATCTAAAATACTATGAAAACCCCGATATTTCCTGTCCATAAATGAACCGTCGGAATAAAATGTTTCATACATATTTCTCATCTTTCCTCTCTTGTGTTCAAGCTGTTGTGTAGTTCCAACCTGGGGGTTACTATAAAAGCTTAGACAATTAATCTAGCGGTCAATGAACAAGACTTATCAAGATCATATCAAATAAGTCAGTAAATAAGGATCTGCCACTTCTATAAACCGTTTGATCATCACAATATAAAACGACAATATGGTGTATATAAGCCTTGTAGCATGTGTTTAGTATAACATTTGATGATCATAAATTTTTATTTAAATTTAGTCACTTTTTATGTTTTGTTGTGTTGTGTGAAACTACCAAATGCATAGTGACAGTAATATCCAATCAAACAACAGAAACAACACAGAGAACCATTTCTACACAAACACACACACACATACACACGCACACAATCATACATACAAACAATCATATAATGTTACACAAATGTGTATTATAGATAATAGAATATCTCGATAAAGCGACAACAACTGTTGTCATTACTTCATAATTCCATGTCAAAATTTACACAGGATAAAGTAATGATCTTAATTTTTTTTTTAAATGAAAAGAAATCGTCTCAGCTACATTGTCGTTGTTGTTGTTGCTTTTTTTCTCTTTTTTTATAGAACAAAGCTTTGACTAAAAATGGTAAATCGTTAAAGTATGGAAGTTCTGAATATGGAATACTGCGTCTGTTGTTGTTGTTGTTGTCGGTGGTAGTGGTGGTGATGATGATGGTGATGTTGGTGGTAGTGATGGTGGTGTTGGTGTTGGTGCGAATTGATTGAAGTAGGATATTAAAATCAATAACTGGATAAGTGAATATATATACATCTATATATTAAAGAGATGCAAATTGTTCAGTGGAAATAGTTGGTTGTTTCCAAATTTGACTGGATTAATATCAACCTTAGGAATATGGTTTGAAAAGACAGAGTGGAAAGATTTGCATGGAAAGATACTGGAATGCAATATTGTTTTATGAAGATTACCACATTCATAATGAGATTCAAACTCTAAATGACCATTTTCAATGTTACATTGATCAATCCGAAATAAAAAGAAACAAATGTATGATACCATTAGGTTATACATTTTTCAGATCCATAAGTTTATTCATAGTCTGAAAAAATAAATTTTCAACAAACATAAAGCTATTTTGGAATGTACTACTGATATTGACAGATATCAGTAGTATGAATTATCAATCGAAAGTGAAATGTCTAGAGACATTAGGTTAAGAAGATCGAAGAGAAGAAGACGAGAACAAAGAATGATGGGTGTGTAAAGGAAAGAACAATCAAGTCTGAGACGATTGATTAACATTTTGTAAATGAAGTATTTACTATATGGTTCACAGATTTTACTAAGAGATTGTGTAATTGTGTTGGGGAATACGTTTGATTGTCCTCATTTGTGTGTTCTCGTTCACTATAATACCACTGAAAGCTATAAAGGAATGGATATGGAATTCCTAGATATTTCATACCCACAACCCTGTCATGGATTGAACATAAGAAGTCCTAATCTTCAGGCAGGTATTGTACCCATAGTAGACCACAGAGGTAGTATACGATAATTCACATTTCTAACTCCAATCAATTTCTGATGTCATATGTGATGATAAAGATTCCACTCTTGGTAAGTCATGCCTTCCACTCAGTTCCAAAAGGATTCATCTTGAAGTGAGATACTAGTGAGTATAATGTTAAGGAATCGTAACGATATAATGAAATGTAATACATTTCCTATAATGATAAAACCTAAGTTGAGTATTTTAAACATAGAATAATGTCATCTATGATTATTGGATCTACCTATACAGTGTTGGAAAACGTCTCTTTACACTACAAATATATCCTATTTCAGCGAGACTATAATTTATAGACGAATCAATCAGGTATGAGACAACAGGTCAATCATTTTGTAAAATAGAGTTATGGTATTATAGCTGATGCCAGTTCACGATGAAAACCCTAAATCTAATTCCTAACCCCTAACCATCAAGTGCAAATCATAATTCTAATTTCTCACACTGGTTTATTACCCTCATTCAGTCCTAGTTATTAGGTGGACACTTTCAAAGTCAATCTAGCGTTGAACAAAAGTCATCAATATATTAGTCATCCCCCTATTTCTGTTTGGAATAGTATACACGCGTTTTTAACAACACATTCAAATAACAAATCATAATGTTCATTTTGTGGATTGGTTAAAGTTAGACATTAACACCGTTGGATGTCGATTTAGTGGTCTAGAGGTTAAGTGTTCGAGCGCGAGATCGAAAGTCCTGGCTTGGAACCCCTTTGATGTGGGATCGTAGATGCGCCCTACTGCGGAGCCTCATACTAGAACGAAACGGCCATCCAATGCTTCCAGGTTTTCCATGGTGGTCTACCTTTAATTTACTCATGAATTTAAATATATATATATTGGTCCACCAGGGTTCTTGGTACCTGTGTGGTTGCGCCACAGGATTGAGCTGTACTATTCAGATTGTAGCGTTAAAGCCTGTACGGTGTATGGTTCCTCTGCTAAACGGGGTTGAGCTGCACTGTTTGGGTTGTCATGTGAAAGTCCGGATGGTGTTTGGTTCTCCTGAAAACCAGTGTAAAATTACCCTGGCCCACAAGGGTATATTATATAACTAACTATTATATATATATATATATATATATATATGTACATCCAATGTGGATTGCCTCAATATTTCCTTAAATCACAAGCTTTATAAGTCCAAAATAGGATGAAACGTGAACCCTAGATTCTGTTGCTAGCCACTATCCATCTTTGCTTAAGCTTGTGAATTAAGACAATGCCGAGGAAATCTGTAAAGGATGCACATACGCTAACAATAGACTGATCAATTGCAGTGCTAAACAAAAATGGGAAGATACAAGGAAATAACACCAAGTGAAGTTAAACTTCATCTGATTGTACGGGTGAGTGACTATCAGGACAATGTATATAATATATAATATAATATAACCTTGTGGGCCAGGGTAATTTTACATTGGTTTTCAGGAGAACCAAACACCATCCGGACTTTCACATGACAACCCAAACAGTACAGCTCAACCCCGTTTAACAGGAGAGCCAGACATCACCCAGGCTTACATCTTATTAACCGAGCAGTACAGCTCAATCTCGCTTCACAGGAAAACCAGACACCGTATAGGCTTTAACACTACAATCTGAATAGTACAGCTCAATCCTGTGGCGCAACCGCACAGGTACCAAGCACCCTAGTGGATCATCAGGATAATGTAGCTGAGTAGATAATGCGATGATGTTTGAAGCAAACGATACTAGGTTCGAGTCCCAGAGTGAACATCAACAAGTCTGGGATTCAGGTACATTCATCTGTCGAGTCCCAATTAGAACGAAACGCGTATCCTGGAATTTACTGCTAAACACTACCCATCTTTGTTTATAGAACATAAGTTTGCTTCATCATTGGTTTGATTCCAATTTGTGACAGAGTCAATACATATTGAAAAGGTACAAGGAATGTGATCAATAGATAATGGGATTTAGAAAAAACTTGATCCAACTAATCTAGTTTACATTATATGTGTCACTCATGTTAATCTAAATTAGAGATGACAGATTTGTTTGAATGTATTACACCATTACATAACCATGATGAAATTTTAAATGAATATACAACAACATAGATTTTATATATCTATCGCATACATCTACACACACAACTGTACCTACGGTAAGCAATTAGGTTTAAGAGGCAGTAGAATAATTTATTACTTGCGTACTTACGCCTGTGACTCCTCGTGAAGGAGTATAGGCCGCCCACAAGCATTCTCCATTCAATCTAGTCCTGGGTAATCCTTTCCATGTCTTTTCTTTTCATATCTACTTCTATTTCCTGACGTAACATATAGAAAGTTAGTAAAAACACACTTTCATTTTGATCATTTCTATAGACTGAAGTACATAATATACACTATGGATATCCAATTATACTTAATTGTAATATAACGTATCATAATATAGTTTCAACGAGTTGATTTGGAATGCTATCTATATGTTAAGAAGCATTTGATCTAAGCTGGCTAACAGTTAAAAGTGATACGTAATACGGCGTACTCACTTGTGATCTAGTGCGGATGTGTGATCAAGAAACTTCAGTGAGGTGTGTTCAGTAACACTAACGAAGTCAGTATCAATGTCGAAGACTTATAGAATTATCTATTTTGATGATTTATTTACCGCTACAACTTTGTTCACATTAGTTAATTATTGAATGATACTTGGTGATGATAAAATTCTGTCAATCATCAGTCAGAATTATTCTGTTTCATTGGTACCCTTGTTCGTTGAAATTTGTTTGAAGATAGTTGATAACAAAATCACTGAAACTCAAAGATATTGGAACAGATATGTGGAACACTTTGAAGGACTCTTAAATAAACCAGCTCCATGGGATTCATCGGATATCGAAGCGGTACCTACAGACCTTCCTATAGATATTACTTCACCAACGATCGAAGAAATCGGAATAGCCATCGGACAAATCAAGAGTGGGAAAGCAGCAGGACCTGAAAATATACCAGCCGAAGCACTAAAGTCTGATACAGAAGTAACTGCAAAACGCTTTCACGTTTTGTTCAGGAAGATTTGAGAGGAGGTACAAGTGTCACAGACAAACAGAAAAGAAGGATATCTTATCAAGATACCAAAAAAATGAAGATCTGAGCAAATGCGAGAACTACAGAGGAATTACACTAATATCGGTGCCAGGGAACGTTTTCAATAGAGTGTAAATGAACCGGACGAAAGATTCAGTAGACGCCCGACTTCAAGATCAACAAAACGGATTCTGTAAGGATAGGTCGTCACAGGCCAAATCGCGACACTATGGATCATCGTTGAGCAATCAACTGAATGGAGCTTGTCGCTATACGTCAACTTTCTTGATTATGTGAAATTATTTGACAGTATGGATAGGAGAACATTATAGAAACTTCTTCGACACTATGAATTACCCAAGAAAATCATCAACATCATCCTGAATTCACGCGAAGGACTACAGTGCAAAGTGGTGCATGGAGGACGCATTCCAAGTAAGGAGTCAGACAAGGCTCTCCTTCCTCCTTCCTCTCCCTTCTAATGGTTAGGTGGATCATGAAGACCTCGAAGTCTGAGGGGAATCACAAAATACAATGGACAACTTGCATGCTTCTAAACGATTTAGACTTCTCATCTATCCCAAATACACAAACAACTTCAGGTCAAGACAACATATGTGGCAGCAGTCTCTGAATCAGTAGGTCTAAACATACACATAGGAAAAACAACATTCTCAAATACAACCCGGAGAACACCAACTCAGTCATACTTGATGGAGAAGCTCTGGGAATGTGGAATCTTTCATGTATCTGGGAAGCATCATCGATCAACAAAGAGGGTAGGATGCAAACTTAAGGGCAAGAATTAGCAAAGTAATGACAACATTCATAAAATTGGAAAACGTGTAGAACTCAAAACAACTGTTTGTCGACCAATAACAAATTCAAAATCTTCAATACTTCTACTGTACCGTGCAGAAACTTGGAGAACTAGTACAAACATCGTCAAAATAGTTCAAGCATTTCTAAGCAACTTCCTACACAGGATACTCAATGTCAGTTGACTGGAAACTATCGGCAACAGCCTACTGTGGGAGATAAAATACCAGCTTCCAGATAAAGAAGAATTTAGGAAACGATGATGGAGGTGAACAGGACATACATTACGAAAATCATCAAACTGCATCACTAAGCAAACATAAATTTGGGGTCCTGAATAGAAAAGGAAAAGAGGAAGGTCAAAGAACACAAGGCGTCGGGAATTGGAAGTAGACATGAAAAGGATGAATATTAGCTGGAAAGAATTACCGTGGACAGGGTTGGATGGTGGAATGCTGATGGGTGGCCTATTCTCTTCCATGAGGGGCAACAGGTGTAAGTAAGTAAGTAAGTAAGTAAATAGTTGATAAGAAACTATGAACTTATGTTACATGCTAATTATAATTCATCAACAAGATCTATCCGGAATCTTGATGGAACTGATACATCATGTGGGATTTCAGTTCACATTATTCTCTGCTTCAATATTCCAGATATTCCTACATATCAATACATACCAACACCTTACAATTGAATTTATATAATGGAAATATTAATTTGACAATTGTACGATAATTTTATTGCTACAGATAGATGAACGTACGCTCATCAGTGCACTACTACCCATTAATACAACAACAACAACAACTACTACTACTACTACTACGAACAATTAATCTTGTATATTTTATAGGGTTTAGTTTTGTTCCATTTAAGTAATAAACAATGATTTATAAGTAGTATATTTTAATTAGCATATTATATTGTAATGTTTGTATTGAATGAATAAATAGAAATATTTTTCAGTGTTCAAGAAAAGGGTTTATCTTAACATTATTATGTAACATATTAGTGTATTCGATTACTTGCTGTTAATATATGAACTTTCTTCAAGAAATGACTTAATCGACCGCCTGCTTATTTAGTTCTATGGTCTATTAAACAAAGAGCTAATATACAGCTAAGTATTCTCAATTCTATATTACTTTATGGTTATTAAACAATGTCTATAGAAGTAGAAGGTATGAATTTTCTTGTTGATATTAAGTGTCTTTGAAAGATTGCTTATCGACTGTGGAATGGCAGGATGAGGAAAGTTGGAGCTAGGTATAAGCAACTAAGAAAAGGTAGCAAATCGGTTGGTGAAGACATAAAGTTTTATTGAGTGATGTAGTTAGAACATGTATTACGTATACGTAACTACCGCCTATTTTGACGAGTGATGTTAACTTTTCAAGGAGTAGGTTGGAAGAAAGCTAAAAGCTTTCAATTTAAGACATGGTATTGGTTTATGAAGTCACTGACTGAATAAGGCTATCTCGCCTACTCTACAAGTGACGCAAGTTGAAATTTCGCCAGATACCAACTCATCAGAATTGACGAAACTTTCAATATAAGTGAAGCAGTCGACCCACTCAACGACTTTATCCGTTATCATTAATTCTGGCGCTGACATAGACCAATCCCGAAGCAGTATTTTCAATTTCGAGGGAGAGAATAGCATCCTTGACATGTCTGCACTGTCGATTAAGGTAGTTCAAAGACTCTAAGTTTTCTAGATATCTTCATCAAACAAGAATAAATTGTCTGAACTGCATGTCGTAGTGAGAAATCTGTTACTGAAATGGTAGACAATAGGAGTATTATCTCTAAAAGGATATCTAGGACGTAGTCTACGAGTATAATTTTCTTCATAAGGTCACAAAATGTAATGAACGTGAACACACAAGTGGGAACAATCTCACAGTAAAGTCTGAGAATTATACAGTAAATACTTTATTTACAAAAGATTCATTAATCATCTTAGACTTCATTGTTCTTTCATTTTCATATCAGTCATTCTCTGTTCTTGTTCTCTTCACTTCTCTTTAATCTTTTTAACCTTTTATCATTAAATATTTCACTTTCGATTCATCATCCTATACTACTTATATCTATCAATATCAGTAGTAAACATCATAGAACTCATAAGAACTTAATGATTGTCTAATTATTTAATGATACCAATCAATTTGTTCATTGAATAGATTATAATACGGTATCATCATTAATAATTAACGGAACTGTAATAATGAGATATATATTGAATATGACAAATTGTTATATAATTGTACCGTAATATAGATTACATTGATCAAAAATATGTCTAATCATAATTTTTCTGGTTAGCGTTTTTTTAGCGAGTTAGTTTTCTGCGGGATGGGGACGCTAACCCCATGCCCAACCCTCCTCCTTTATCCGGGCTTGAGACCGGCAGTAGCCCCCGGAGGGACTCCAGGCGGAGTTATGTCTAATCATATAGTCTATCATTTGTCATTATTATGTAATCAGTATCCAAGTATACAGGAAAATATTAATAATAATAATGATAATAATAATAATAATAATAATGACTATGATAAGCACAGATGAATGATGGTTAGTACTGGAATCTAGAATATGAGTTTTATTCTATTTGTGACTTATTAACTGGATATACCTAAATCTCGGAGTCGACATTCATTCAGGGACTCGAACCTAGTGTAGTGAAAGGGAACACAGGTGAGGACAACCGAACTATATTGAGCACAAAATTACATAGTTACTTGGTAAAATAGAAAGATCATAAACTATAATACTTAATTTGCAAAATGTTCAATAAATGTCTAGAACTTCGTTGTTCTTGCATTTCCATACTAATTGCTTTCTATTCCCGGTCTTCCTTTCTTGATCTTCCCCATCTTCTGCTGCCAGACATTAGATTTCTGACTCGCGTTATATACTACTTATATCAATATAAATAGCACGCACCACACTAGTACCGTTCGATTATAATATTATTATGTTGTTTGTTCATTCAGCTATGAAATACAGATAGTAATTGGATTGTGTAATGAAGTAAATCAAATTATAGAACAGAAGAAATCAATTACTTAATGGTAATATGTGATAATATATGACATTAAACTGATGATCATCACATTTTACTCCTGAACCAAGTCACGAATGAGTACACCATTATTAGTATTATTATTAATCGCATGTTATTGTCGTCACTCACAGATGTTACTTACGAAGACCGATTTAAAACATAAAATAATACACTTAACAGATCATCATACTAGTTCAGCATTCTTCCTTCCTTCCTTCCTTCCTTACTTACTTACTTACTTACTTACTTACTTACTTACTTCCACATTTACTTACTTACTTACTTACTTACTTGCTTACTTACTTACTTACTTACTTGCTTACTTACTTACTTACTTACTTACTTACTTACTTCCACACTTACTTACTTACTTACTTAATTGCTTACTTACTTACTTACTTCCACACTCACTTACTTACTTACTTACTTATCCCCGGTTGAGGAGCATGGGCTGCCCACCAAATTTCTCCATCTAACCGTATCGTGGACAATCCTTTCTAGTTGTTTCCAGTTGTTATTCATCGTTTTAATGTCGACTTCCCTACTCAGTATGTTCTTTAGCCTTCATCCTTTCCGTTTCCATTCAGGATTTCAAGTTAGTGTTTGCCTTATGATGTAGTTTGATGATTTCCGTAATGTATAACCTATCCACTTCCAACGTTTTGGAACTGTAGATAACGTTATTTTACAATCAAAATTACCAACAAATTATATTAAGTTTTCTCAAAATCATCTAAAACACATGGTAGGTGTTTTAGCTTATGGTGAGCTTTCTAAATTTACATGACAAACTATCAGTTTAAATCTGTTCAACATTACTGATCACCTGTTTAGTCAACGATAAGTTCCTATTGGATTATGATTCTCTAGTTCCTATGTCTTCTCCCCTTCAATCCAGTAATTAGTAGTCAACCTACACTGTATCTGTAAAAAAGTGGCTATGTTTAGAGTAGACAATAAATAATAAATTAAGTGGTGGGTGTGTCACTTAATTTCATTGATTAGTTGAAGTTAGACATTAAGACCGTTGGATGCCGGTCAGTTCACTGGTCTAGTGAATAAGTGATCGCGCACGAGACTGATAGGACCTGAGTTCGAATCTCGCGGGATGGGATCATGAGTGCACACTACTGAAGAATCAAACGGTAGGACGAAACGGTCGTCTAGTGCTTCCGGGTTTTTCATAGTTGTTTAGTTTCAATGAACTCATGATCTTAACTACTAAAATGACTATAATGTCCACAAAATCCCTTTCGGATAATCATAAAGCTGACAACAGATTAGGGATAATAAATCATATAATCATACAATACGTATATATAGTTTATTTGCTTAATAATTATACAATACGAATAAATATATAATGATAGTCCATGAATTAGACCTGGAAGTAACCATTCCTATAGTCTTCCTACGGATATAAGAACCTGTACATAAGTGACTAATTACAAAAGGAATTTCCAGACATTTCAACTGAAAGTAGTGAACGTATAGTCGCATAGATAAGTTGGAGGAAAGAAAATGGTTTCGTTAACTATAGAATTTAATGATAGACAGAAGATGAGCATGTGAATAATCGAATTCCACTTTGATAGTATTCTACGTGACCGTAGTAATCTCAATAAAAGAGCGACTATCTAAATAACACTGTACTGTAAATCACATTATGTATCATAGCAGTTTTCAAGTGTAAAGTGTCTTCTCTAACTTCATTCGTTTCATTGACAAACTATCTTTATAATTCTCCAAAAGCTAACCATCTTCCAATGCCTTTGGTGGGTAGCTGCCTCACACCTGACGAGGATTAGCACCACTGTTCACGCCTTATTACTGGAATTGCGAGAATTAACACCCGAATCAAGTGACAACTGAGCTCATCACAATTTTCAGTACAGGATTGTGTACATAGTTGAGTTTTAATTAAGATCATAGTTGTCTAATATTGATGAATTGATGAACACAATTAAAACTCAACTATCTAAATAACACTGCATTGTAAATCACATTATGTATCATAGCACTTTTCAAGTGTATAGTGTCTTCTCTAACCTCATTCGTTTCATTGACAAACTTTCTTTATCATTCTCCACAAATTAATCATCATTGTTTACTTCACTCATATATGAAGTATCTAGTCATTCCATAGACGTTAACTTCACCTATCTTCATGGTTTAATCCAACGATCGTTGTCTACAAACGAATGTTCCGGTCATTCACAATATTTGCATTTGGTTATTGACTTGTTCTGTTTGATTAACAACTGCTCCCACGGCTGTATGTTTCTTTTCTATTTACATGCGTAACTAATGTCAATATCCATGTATCTATCTACTGATTGTGGAGTGAACTGAATTTCGTGTTTTCAGTAATCAGCTGTTATTCTTGAAATGTTGATGGATTCCTATTTGAAATGATCTCCCTAATTACATCATTGTAATGATAGGCTTAATATCATCCAGATGTCATTGTAAGGTTAGTTTGAGTTTGTGTACATGTCGATGGAGTGGACTGTCTTCGTTGACCAGAATGACATTTCGTAGATAACATTCTATCTGTTCAACAATAGGCTTTGAATAAACTGAACTCAACTGATTATCTTGATCTACAAACATCGTTCATTCCAACAAAGTCGTTACCATTCATGTTCGACTATTTCACACAAGTCTTCTGTCTATTAGTCTCATAATGACAGTCATATTGTTCAATATTATAATCCTGTTTCAGCATAAACTATCGTCAGTTTCAGAACTGTCAACAAATACAATGTTATCCTACTCAATGTTCACACTCCTACAATTAAACTTGAAAACATTGAAATATTACAACGATCAAGAGATAATGTGATAGTGCAATGATGAAACTGACCAGTTCATAGTTACTAAGAGAAATAGATACGTAGTCAATGTAATTGAAGTTGATTTGTGTGTTCGAACCACCATCTCCTACTTTCATTTCGAATACTTCAAATTCAGCTATTTCAATGTATCCCTCATCTTCATACCTGACATACAGATTCAATTCTATTGAATCAACTGTAATTCACACTGTTCCATGCTAAATAGAACATTCGTCTATCATGTCACCATGTAGTAAACGATTATCTACCTTCCTATACAATTAATTCATCAATTATGTCAATCATCAAATTTATGGGTAAATTTTGTTTTGGAAAACATCAACAACAACAACAACGAAATAGAAGAAGAAAAAGAAGAGGAAGAAGAAGAGACACATCTACCAATCGAGTAGATTTTTATCAACCAAATAATCGATTGTATTGTAGTATGTAAACAGTAATAATGAATAAACTGACAATAGGTAAGCAAAGATGGATGGTGATGATGGTGGTGGTGTTTAGCCGTGGAATCCACGATTCACATTTCATCCAGTTTGAGACTCATCAACTGGATTTAACTACATCTCACACTTGTTCATATTCACTCCGAGACTCGACACATCGACTGGCTGTGAATTAAGCCAATATCGAGACAATCTGCACCAGATACACATATATCAATCAAAGAGAGAGAGAGAGAGAGAGAGAGACTGATCAATTTCAGTGCTAAACATCTATGGGAATATACATGCACACAACACAAAGTGAATTGTACAATAGAATACTTTCCTCCCCTTATCTTGTTTCACTCTATTCTCTTATCTCTAATACGTCAATATGAATTAGACAATGATTCTCGTTAATAAGATTTACTATTGTGAAATTCAATTTTATTTCTCGAATGGAGTTTGAGAGGAGATCGTAAAATTGTCAGGTTTCAACAAAACATGATCTGATCTTAGTGAGATCAACATTCTAGATTAAAATAGTACTGGTCAGTTGTTTGATCCTGTTACGTAACAATTTCACTGTCATGAAAATGTTGAAAGTGATGGGAAATGAACAGACATGTTCTGTCCATCAAATGATCGTTGACCAGCAAAGAGAGCGAAGACAGTTCCACTGAACTATGCCGAAACGTGGAAAACTACCACAACCATCATGAAGAAATACACATACTACTAGACAATTGTCAACACAATATACTCAATGTCCGTTCACTAGATACCATCAGCAACAACCTACTGTGGCAGTGAGTAATTCAGCTTCTACATGAAGAGGAAATAAGAAAAAATAACAGGATTGAGGTAGATAGGACATACACTGAAAACATCATCAAATTGCATCATGAGGTACCAAACTCTAATTTGGAATGCTGAAGGGAATCAGCAAAGGAAGAAGAACAATGGACACGTTGCATCGAAAATTGGAAGCAGACATGAAAAAGATGAGAAGCAAGTAGAAAGCATTACCCAAGACATCGTTGGTATGAGAATTATAGTGGTCTGCTGATACTCCTTCACGAGAGTAACTGACGTATATAAGTAATGGGATCTCACGAAGATAACCACAAACATACTCAACAATTACGTGTTATAATTTACAATTAATGTGTTTATATGGATAAATTTGTGTTATACACACTTAAGTCAATCAGTAAACAAGAATGCAGATTTACAGGGAGATTTCAAAGTGAACGACTCTGATGCTGTATCACATAAAATATCTTTTCAAGGAAATTTATATGTAAAGTTCATAGATGCCCATAATTAGCGAAGTACTTATTATATGAATAGAGAAGCTTTGTAGATACATAAATATGTAGATTAGATAGATATATACACTTAAGACAAATATTGATAGATCATTCATCAATTCATAACCTCGAGATTCCATCATAGTAATCATTGATTGACTTCCCTTACAATGTTATATCCTTATGGCCTGTTTATTATCACATGATAAGATCGTCAATCAAAATACAGACTTATTAACTAGATCAATGACGTATAAACCAGTACGAACAGTCTGTGGTTACTCTGAGTTCTTATTGGACCTGTAAGATAGTAGCCCCTCGTCTAACCCAGACGATTCAGTCCAGGACAACAATATAGGCCTCTTATAAATGAATCCTATATTTCAAACATATTCCATTTGCATACGAACAAATCAGACCGTATATGGTCTGTTTGGTCTGTATATAAACCCAGTATGTTTGAAATACATGATTCATATCGGCGAGCCTGACATTGATGTTCTGGACTCAACTGGAAGGGCTGAGAGAACAAAGGACCGATAAGGAAGCTAGGCTGCTCATACCGGTCGAACGCTGATGCTTAGATTGTATATTTCATATTTCGATTGACGAATAAGCCAAGTGGTAATTAGCCAGGTTTAAAGTCACAACACATGTTGTGTATATTCATTTATTTCTAAAAAGTAACTCATATTACCAATCAAGTTGTATATAGTTAACTGCAGAATAATATAAAAAACACTATACGGGGCATATAACATTTTCTTAATTAATGTCCGAAGGGGTTTTATGGATTTTACAGTCATTTAAATACTTGAGATTATGAGTCAATTGACGTTAGACCACCATGGAAAACATGGTAGCATTGAACGACCGTTTCATCCTAGTATGGGACTTCTCAGCGGTGCGCATTCACGATCGCGCCTTGCGAGACTCGAACCCAGGACCTATCGGTCCCGCATACAATCACTTAACCAATAGACCACTGACCTGACGGGCATCCAACGGTGTTAATGTCTAACTTAATTACTTTGTTTATTCTATTCAATGGGTAATTTTCCAAGGATATGAACATGACATTTAATGTGTCACTCTTTTGATAATTATAAAACAACCTAAATTTTAATGGTATCATTAACATACTTTAAATATATTTTAATTCATGAATTGTTCCTAGTTAGATCATTAATGAGAACTTGGATACATTGAATGACCATTCCATCTGTTGGATACCAGCTCAATATCCCTGAGATTAAACAATTTGAAGGTACTGGATTCAACTTTTAAATACAGGATTAAGACAAAGAGATTGGTATATGTGCACTCTGAAGTGAATATCCATATTGGGATGTAGGGATATCGGGTTGATTAGTTTATAAATAGCACAAAATGCCCATTATGAATTCCAGTCCTAGTAACAAACCAAACATATACATATATAAGTTGTCTATTGTAATCGATAATACCAACGATGTATTGATTAATCTGACATCACTGACGACACCAGATAATGAAATATGAATACAATATTGTTTGTATATTTAAAAAAAATGAAAAATGGATAAAGACGATAGAAAACGAATTTTCCAAGATTCATCCAAATGACGTCATCATATTTATTTTGTAAATCATGTTAAATAAAGTACAAAAGTGAAATTTATATCAATATAGTGTATACTACTGATATCAATAGGGCCGCATTCCTTCAACTGAATAGCATATGGAACTCAAAACAACTTTCACAGTGAGAATCTTCAATACGAACGTCAAAACAGTTCTATTGTATGGAACTGAAACTTCGAAAACTACTACAACCATCATCCAGAAGGTACAAGTATTTATAAATAATTGTCTACACAAGATAATCAACATTCATTGGCCAGATACCATCAGTAACAGCCTTCTGCGGGAGAGGACAAACCAGCTTCCAGCTGACGAAGAAATTAAGAAAAGACGTTGGAAATGGATAGGATATATATTATGGAAATCATCAAACTGCATTACGAGGCAAGCCCCAACTTGGAATTCTGAAGGGAAGCGGAAAAGAGGAAGCCAAAGAACACATTGCGTCGGGAAATGGAAACAGATATGAGAAGGGTGAATAAGAACTAGAAAGGATTGTTGAGAACAGGGCTGGATGTAGAATGCTGGTGAGCGGCCTATGCTGCTTCACGAGGAGTAACATGCGTAAGTAAGTAAGTACTGATGTGAACAGATATAATAAGAATGTATGATCAATAGAAAATAAAATGATTATCAGTAGAAGGTTAAGAAGATCGGAGAAAACAGAATGACAACAGAGAATAATTGGTGTGAAAACGAAGGAACAATCAAATTTGAAACGGTTGATTGAGATTTTGCAAGTGAAGTGATGGGTTCGAGTCCCAGAGTGAATATTCATTCTGAGATGCAGGCACATTCATCTGACAAGTCCCAAATAGGAAGGAACGTACACCCTGGATTCCATTACTAGTTACCATCCACCTTCGCTTATAAAGCTTGTGACTTTAAACAATATCGAGGCAATTTGTACTGGATACAGATATACCAATCAGAGATAGATCAGTAGCAATGCAAAACATCAATAGGAAGATTCAAATAAGCAATAGAAAATTAATAGTAATAATAATTTCTTAGAGATAACATACGTTTATATTAACTAAGCCAAGGTTAATTTATCAAAGTTCCTTCAATTAATTCGATCGATTTTTATCGATTGATTGACCGATCTTACTCTTCATATTAAACATTAATTGAATTTGATGAATTTTATTTTGAATTAATTTGATTATGGACAAATTGTTCGTTACGACATCGAAGTCATTTGTGTATTCTGATAGAAGTAACCAACTGATTCGTAGATACGGGAAGTCACTCAATGATTCATATATAATGAGATCTCGAGCGTATTGAATGATGATGAAGGTACGACCTGTATAGAGTAAAATTATATTAGATAGATTCAAGTTGTCTATAGTTAACCTAGCTCTATCTATCTATCTATTTCGTTGCAAATCTGCATTCTTGTTTACTGATTGACTTAAGTGTGTATAACACAAATTTATCCATATAAACACATTAATTGTAAATTATAACACGTAATTGTTGAGTATATTTGTGGTTATCTTCGTGAGATCCCATTACTTATATACGTCAGTTACTCTCGTGAAGGAGTATCAGCAGACCACTATAACTCTCATACCAACGATGTCTTGGGTAATGCTTTCTACTTGCTTCTCATCCTTTTCATGTCTGCTTCCAATTTTCGATGCAACGTGTCCATTGTTCTTCTTCCTTTGCTGATTCCCTTCAGCATTCCAAATTAGAGTTTGGTACCTCATGATGTAATTTGATGATGTTTTCAGTGTATGTCCTATCTACCTCAATCCTGTTATTTTTTCTTATTTCCTCTTCATGTAGAAGCTGAATTACTCACTGCCACAGTAGGTTGTTGCTGATGGTATCTAGTGAACGGACATTGAGTATATTGTGTTGACAATTGTCTAGTAGTATGTGTATTTCTTCATGATGGTTGTGGTAGTTTTCCACGTTTCGGCATAGTTCAGTGGAACTGTCTTCGCTCTCTTTGCTGGTCAACGATCATTTGATGGACAGAACATGTCAGTTCATTTCCCATCACTTTCAACATTTTCATGACAGTGAAATTGTTACGTAACAGGATCAAACAACTGACCAGTACTATTTTAATCTAGAATGTTGATCTCACTACGATCAGATCATGTTTTGTTGAAACCTGACAATTTTACGATCTCCTCTCAAACTCCATTCGAGAAATAAAATTGAATTTCACAATATTAAATCTTATTAACGAGAATCATTGTCTAATTCATATTGACGTATTAGAGATAAGAGAATAGAGTGAAACAAGATAAGGGGAGGAAAGTATTCTAATGTACAATTCACTTTGTGTTGTGTGCATGTATATTCCCATAGATGTTTAGCACTGAAATTGATCAGTCTCTCTCTCTCTCTCTTTGATTGATATATGTGTATCTGGTGTAGATTGTCTCGATATTGGCTTAATTCACAGCCAGTCGATGTGTCGAGTCTCGGAGTGAATATGAACAAGTGTGAGATGTAGTTAAATCCAGTTGATGAGTCTCAAACTGGATGAAATGTGAATCGTGGATTCCACGGCTAAACACCACCACCATCATCACCATCCATCTTTGCTTACCTATTGTCAGTTTATTCATTATTACTGTTTACATACTACAATACAATCGATTATTTGGTTGATAAAAATCTACTCGATTGGTAGATGTGTCTCTTCTTCTTCCTCTTCCTCTTCTTGCACTTATATTTCGTTGTTGTTGTTGTTGATGATGTTTTCCAAAACAAAATTTACCCATAAATTTGATGATTGACATAATTGATGAATTAATTGTATAGGAAGGTAGATAATCGTTTACTACATGGTGACATGATAGACGAATGTTCTATTTAGCATGGAACAGTGTGAATTACAGTTGATTCAATAGAATTGAATCTGTATGTCAGGTATGAAGATGAGGGATACATTGAAATAGCTGAATTTGAAGTATTCGAAATGAAAGTAGGAGATGGTGGTTCGAACACACAAATCAACTTCAATTACATTGACTACGTATCTATTTCTCTTAGTAACTATGAACTGGTCAGTTTCATCATTGTACTATCACATTATCTCTTGATCGTTGTAATATTTCAATTTTTTCATGTTTAATTGTAGGAGTGTGAACATTGAGTAGGATAACATTGTATTTGTTGACAGTTCTGAAACTGACGATAGTTTATGCTGAAACAGGATTATAATATTGAACAATATAACTGTCATTATGAGACTAATAGACAGAAGACTTGTGTGAAATAGTCGAACATGAATGGTAACGACTTTGTTGGAATGAACGATGTTTGTAGATCAAGATAATCAGTTGAGTTCAGTTTATTCAAAGCACATTGTTGAACAGATAGAATGTTATCTACGAAATGTCATTTTGGTCAACGAAGACAGTCCACTCCATCGACATGTACACAAACTCAAACTAACCTTACAATGACATCTGGATGATATTAAGTCTATCATTACAATGATGTAATTAGGGAGATCATTTCAAATAGGAATCCATCAACATTTCAAGAATAACAGCTGATTACTGAAAACACGAAATTCAGTTCACTCCACAATCAGTAGATAGATACATGGATATTGACATTAGTTACGTATGTAAATAGAAAAGAAACAAACGATCATGAGAGCAGTTGTTAATGAAACAAAACAAGTTAATGACAAATTGGAAATATTGTGAATGACCGGAACATTCGTTTGAAGACAACGATCGTTGGATTAAACCATGAAGATAGGTGAGGTTCACGTTTATGGAATGACTAGATACTTCATATATGAGTGAAGTAAACAATGATGAATAATTTGTGGATAATGATAAAGAAAGTTTGTCAATGAAACGAATGAGGTTAGAGAAGACACTATACACTTGAAAAGTGCTATGATACGTAATGTGATTTACAGTACAGTGTTATTTAGATAGTTGAGTTTTAA
Source organism: Schistosoma guineensis (assembly GCA_944470375.2). NCBI lineage: Eukaryota > Metazoa > Platyhelminthes > Trematoda > Strigeidida > Schistosomatidae > Schistosoma > Schistosoma guineensis. The sequence continues at coordinate 16,369,910 of OX103897.1, read as the reverse complement.
TTGTGTTCATCAATTCATCAATGTTAGACAACTATGATCTTAATTAAAACTCAGCTATCTGCACAATCCTGTACCGAAAATTATCATGAGCTCAGTGGTGACTAGATTCGGAAGTTAATGCTCGGAATTCCAGTAATAAGGCGTGAAAAGTGGTGCTAATCCTCGTCAGGTGTGATGCAGCTACCCACCATAAACAATGGAATATGGTCGCGCAATCTTGTGGATTGTTTCAAGTTAGACATTAACATTGTGATGTGCCGGATCAGCGGTCTAAATCTTAAGTGTTCGCACGCCAGTTCGAAGGTCCTATGTTCGAATCTTTTGAGTACGGATCGTGGATTTGTACTGTTGAGGAGTCTCATACTAGGACTCAATGAACTTTCAGTGCTTTCAATTTTTAAATGATGTACAAATATTGGTTGATTCATGATCTCAATCAAAATATAATTTTTAAATTCAAGATCGTATGCTTTCAGAATGCAGTCAAGTTTTATTCTTTATTTTATGAATTATGAGGGTGGTGAACTAAAAGTCTGTAACGAAATTCACTGTCATTGAAGAGATCGAATTAATTAACTTATTTCTAGATGTTATTCATTCCTTCAATTCAACTCCCAACGCAGTGTGTTATTTAACCTTCTTCTTATCCGTTTCCATTCAGGATTCCTTGTAAGCGCTTGTTTTGTGACGCAGTTTGATAATTTCCGAAATTAATGTCTTATCCACTTCCAAAGTCTTTTCCTAGACCCCACCTCATCTGCAAGTTGGTTTGTTCTCTCCCACAGTAGGCTGTTGCTGATAGCAACCGGTCAACACACATTGAGTATGTTATATAGACAAGTGTTTAGAAGTATTTGTACTAGTTTTATGATGGTTGTGGTAGTTCTCCTCGTTTCAACCCGCTACAATAGAGCTGTCTTGACGTTAGCAGTGAAGATTCTGAGTTTGATATTAGTTGACAGACGGTTGTTTTGAGTTCCATATGTTCTTCAACTGTTGGAATGCTTACCTTGCTTCACTAATTTGTATCTTTACATGTGCAACGAATCCTCCTTGTTCATAGATGATAATGATGACCAGCTACGTGAAACTCCCCACCTCTTCTAAACTTTTTCCATGAAGTGTGACTGAGTTGGTGTTCTTTATATTGTATTTGAGGATGTTGCTTTTTTCCTTTCAGATCGGGAAGTTAATCCCTTATCAATGGTTAAACGTAGTTCACTGAATAGTAATTGCTTCTAAATTAATTCAATCTCTCCAATGACAGTGAATTTCGTTACAGACTTTTAGTTCACCACCCTCATAATTCATAAAATAAAGAATAAAACTTGACTGCATTCTGAAAGTATATGATCTTGAATTTAAAAATTATATTTTGATTGAGATCATGAATCAACCAATATAAGACCATCATTAAAAAGCTAATATTGTGGTGTGTGCTACTTATATTGACATAAGTAGTATATGATGTTAGTCGTGAACAGAATGTCTGGCAGCAAAGAGACAAGAGGATCGAATAGTAAAGAATGGAAACAGGATGCATTTTGTATGAAAATGCAAGAACAATGAAGTCTGAGTCATTATGAGACAATTGATGGACATTTTGCAAATGAAGCATTTACTTTATGATTATTAGATTCTATTAACAAGTCCTGTAAGCGTGTGTTAAATGCATCCGATTGTTCCCATCCGTGTCCTGTTCTCTACAGTATCATTAGAAGTCCATTTCGTCTTAGTGTAGTATTCCTCATCAGTGTACATCCTCGATCCCGTACCCAAAGTATAATATCACTAAACAATAGTCTATTACTTTTCTATCTTCATTGATATTCTAACTAATGTCAATATATAGTTGAAACATTTACCAATAAAACCGATCACCTTAACAACACCCCCCCCCAACATCACAACTACCCCACCACCACCACCACCACCACCACCACCAACATTCTCCATTAAATGGAATGATATAATAAACAATTGTATTTATTTATTGATTAAAAATTGTCACCATTTCTCTATTTATTTATTTAGTTATTTACAGGAAAATGATTTTCAAAATTCCCAATTTTTTGTTTTGTTTATTGAATAAAACAAAATAAGAAAAATGTTATATACACAATCAATTGATGTGGGAATATTGTGAAAATATTGATTTTATATTATTAAATCAATATACGAATTCTATTGGTTACTAGGTGTAAACAAATAAAAGGAGTTAGATACAGATATATATATATTGGCTTGGATACAATAATAGTTTTTTTTGTTTGTTTATCCCTATATGATAAATGATTATTATCAATGTAAAAGTAATTTCAGATTGTATGGTTAGTTTATGACTTGGATTCAAATCATCAATTGTTCTGTGTTGTTATATTGTTTATATAAATCAAAATGATTGAATTCATTTAGTATTGTTGTTTACTTAAATATTCCCATTGATGTTTATGACTATAAGTGATCAATCTATTAGTGGTATATGTGAATTTTGTATAGATTGCCTAGAAATTGTTTTCATTCACAAGTTTTTATAAATAAAGATGAATAGTGGATAATGGTGGAATCCAGTTTGATGCGTTTTTCTTCCTATTTAGAGTTGATTTCCACTCCAGGACTCGAACCCAATACTGTCCACTTCAAGCATCATCGCATTATCCACTTAGCTATGCCAGAGTGAACATTAATTCTGAGATTCAGGTACATCCAGTTGACGAGTTCTAAATAGGATGAAGTGGCGCTATTCCTGCATTCCACTACTATCCACTATTCATCTTTGCTTATAATGCTTGTGACTTAAGACAATATCGAGGCAATACTTGTAGGATTCGCATATACCAATAAGAGACTGATCAGTTAAAGTCCTGAATATCAATGAGAAGATTCAAGTAAAACAATACCAAATGATTTCAATAACTAATCATTGATATACTAAAATTATCATTGAAAAACTTAGCAGAACATAAATAGATGATCAGTAACAGAAAAACAGGAGTTTTTTTTTTCAGTATGATATTATGGAGATCATTGAAAATCTGAACGCATTGAATAGCTGTTTCACCCCATTGTGGAACTTCTCATCAGTGCTTATCCACAATCTCATTCACAGGATTCGAATCCAAAACCTTCAATTGTCATCTAACTGCAAATAATTTAATTCAATCAAAGAAAAAATAACATAATTAGTACAATGGATAATTTTATTGAATCGAAAAGAGAAAAAAATCTGGAAAGAATCTTTCCCTCTCTCTCTCTCTCTCTTTATAAATTGTCCTTTTTTTAATTATCACTGAGGTCACTGAAGTAAAAATCGGCACACAACACACGTAGCGAGAGAGAGAGAGAGGGGGAGAGGAGAGGGAGAGAGGGGGGTGGGAACAGGAAAATATGATCCTATCTAATTTACTTCAACAAAAAAAGCAACTAAATTAACTTAAGAAATAAGGAAAAGAAATTGTATAAATTCAAATGACTAATTAGAAATTAACCTATTCCATATTTAATTAATCACTAATATAAAGTTGGATTTAAGGTGAACTAATCACTTAATACTTTCAGGAGAGGGAAGTGAGAGAGAGAGAGAGGGAGGGGGAGAGAGAGAGGGGAGAGGAAGAGATTCATTTAAATAACTGATCTAATGATCTTTCAAATATTTGAATTCATGAAAACTTTGAAAGTATTTGAATGACCATTTGATTTAAGTAAGAGAACACCTTAGTGACAAGTTGCATTCATAAACTCTTCCCATCTTCATTCATTCCAAGTAAATAGTTCATTATTATTTATTATTGAATAATTAATTAATGAATAATGAACTTATTATTATTATTATTATTATTACATCATAAATATATAAAATCAAATAAAGATTCATTGAAATAACAATCAAGTTGATGACCTAAATGTTGATTTTGGAGGAATGTGATTTGATCAGTTTATGTTTAAATGAAATATACATATGAAACTGTTTCTTTTTCTTAATTTAAATGATCGGAATTGTTAGCTAACACTAGGCAATATCGCCTCAAATGCCCTGGTACGGCTGAGGGTGGGGAGAGTCAGTTTTCTCACCCTCCCAAATGCTTTCACATGGTAACGCGTATACAGTCACTCTAAGGTAAGTCCTATTGATTGGTATCTAGCACTATGAATATTGTTTGCGAAATCGAGAGGACGAAAAGTGAATATCTGACAGGAGCTTGAACCGCGTTTGTGGATATAGAGGATCCACCTAGAGGAGTTGGAAAGCCCTCGTTCCAAATTAGTGATACACATGTGCATCAGGATCCTGAAGGAACAAATGGCGTATGAACCAATGATTGGTCACTGGCTACCATGGGACTGCATCTCCTGACGTTGTTCCAGGCCTTTATGTCGAAGGCTCCGAGTGTGGCCCTCTAGGAAAACCACCTGATTCGGTGTGGACACTAGAGCAGTATCACAGCCATACACAGACCAAGTGCATATGTATTCAATGCCCCTTTTGCCAATATTTATGTGTTCAAATAAGTAAATAAATAGCTAGACAACTGTTTTTCTCTTTATTTATAAGTTGTTATCAGTGTGCGAATCTAAGGCTTTGAAGTCTCATAATGAATGTGATATAATTTGAACAATGAGATAAAATTCAATTGTCAACATTTTATAACTCCGGTTAGTTATTTGAAAGAAGCATTAATGATGAGCAAGTCAGAAGGTCCTGGGTTCAAATCCCTTGGGTGCGGGATCGTGGATGCACAGTTCTGAGGAGTTCCATACTAGAATGAAACAGCTATTCAGTATTGCTAGGTTTTCAGTGTTGGTCTTGTGAATATCAGTTCAGCATTTAAAAGTCTTAAAATTCACAAACTATCAAAAAATTCCTTTTATAAAAGATCGAGCACAGTAGTATTTTTCCCCTAAATATCAGTATCTCTAAAATAGACAGAATTTTACAAGCAATGGAACTCAGGACGTGAAGTTCGTCTTATTCAAGCTTTAACACCTGAATATATCTGTATTTAGTGTCAATGTTTACAATAAGATCCGATCCTAGAATCTTTTGTCTTAAATGCCATATATCCTAAAGAAAATATATTACAAAGATAACTTCATCGAGATAGTGGGTGAAACTATAATTTATGGACGACCTTTGGGAGATACTGAAGTGACTTCGAAAGTGGACACCTACTGATTAGTACTTAATGAGGGTTATAAAGCAGTTAGAATTCTTATTGATGGGGGTTAAAAATTAGATTTAGGGTTTTCCATCACGAACTGACATTAGCTATAATGCCAAAAACTCTATTTAGCTAAATGGATGGATGAATTCCGTGCCCAAATTCATGACTCGTTATCTTATATCTGATTGGTTCGTCCATAAATTATAGTCTCGCCATTATTGTGCATTAATATCTATGAACAAGATTCAATAGCTTAGTGTATAAAGTATTGAATGTAAGGCATTAGGCTAAAATTCCTATATGGATATAGACAATACAATCTAAACATATCAATCTATGATACAATATACATTCTAGATTTCATCACTAAGTCATCATTCACATAGTGTAATCAAATACAGTAATCATAGATGATGTCATAACCAATCAATATTATTAGTTTATGCCCTGGCAACAAAAAAATATGTTTAGTGTTCACTAATCAATTTACTATTCATTACCTTCTAGTTACTTTTTCCCCCTCCTTTATGATTAGAATTTGTGTCAATGGTGAAAATGTAAACAACACTAATAGCATAATAATAATAATAATAATTTGAGACACATATTCATATTAGATAGAGAGAAACAGAGAGAAAGAGATATAAGACCCTACGACCGCCCGCCCGCTCACCCCCCTCGAAATATTAAAAATATATTATCATTTAAATCATCTTAATAAGTAGTATATTTCACCTTTATTTTATTTGACAGTTTGCAGTTATACAATAACAATGAACAAAGATGAAAGGGAAAAAAAAGAAACAAAAGAAAAACAAACAGGACTTGTGTATGGATCAATATGGTTTGGTTTTTCACTTGTTTTCAGTAAACATTTAACATAAAGATTGTAATACTAATACTACAACTGTTGCTAACCCTCTTCCTCCTCCTCCTCCTCCTCCTACCCCCTCTCCTCCTCCTCGTACTCCCTCTCCTCCTGCTCCTACACCCCTCCCCCTCCTACTACTATTAGTAATAATAATCATAATGATAATAATGGTAAACATAGTGTTATTTACTGAAACTCGCACGGTTCAGTTCATTCGATTCGTATGACATTTCAATATCAGATACTTTTGAAATGAGTTAATGAATTTCGTTTTCTTTTTTTTTTTATTGTTGTTGTTGTTGTTTTATTTTGTTTATCAACAAAATAGAAAGGAGTTTTTTTAATGTTGATATTAATTCATGTAAACAATTGAGTTAATATTGAATTAGTAACTAGTTAAGTGATAAGGTTTTGAGATGGTGGAGAAGATTTGTAGCGCAGGTGGATGATTTTGGCGGAGCTCCACGACCAAACCATCCAGCTCAGAGAACAAAACTCCACCAAAATAACTGATAAGGTAATGGTATAAAATTGATAAAGCAACATCAACATTCCTACAATTGAAGAATAGATGGAACTTAAAAAAAAGCAAAAAAACAATTGTCTCTCAACCAATATCAAAGTCATAATCTTCAATACGAATGTCAAGACAGTTCGATTGTATAGAGCTGAATTTTGGAGCAGTACTACAACCATCATCCATAAGGTACAATTATTTATAAATAATTGTCTACACAAGATAATCAACATTCATTAGACGCATACCATTAGCAAAAGCGTTCTGTGGGAGAGGACAAACTAGTTTGTAGTTGAAGAGGAAATTAAGAGAAGACATTGGAAGTGGATAGGTTATATATTACGATAACCATCAAATTATATCACAAAACAAGTATTAACTTGGAATCCTGAATGGAAATGGAAAATATGAAAGCTAAAGAACATACTACGTAGGAAAGTCGACATGAAAACGGTGAATAACCACTGAAAACAACTGGAAAGGATTGTTCAGGACACGGTTCAATGGAGAAAGTTTGTGGGCAGCCCATGCTCCTCAACCGGGGTTAACACTCAAAACTAGGTAAGTAAGTAAGTGAAGTAAGGTAAAGTAAGTAAGTACACACATATACACATTACATACTTAAGTGATTTTAAGATTTGTATTATATACCTTAATGTTTATTAATCAATAATATGAAATGATTCCACTATGTGTGTGTGTGGGGGGGTTACATATTACCCACCAGGGATAAAGTTATTTCTTTATACATCAGAATAATATCAATCCTGGTATAATTTAATAAGTCTCTGTCTTAACAACAACAACCATTGTTTTACTGTTACAATCATTGTAACAGTAACTGTCATAGTATAACCATAAAACATTAAAATTATTTATTGTCCATAAATGGAAATCATCACATTGAACTAATTTCGGTCAAATGAAAAGAAGAAGTATCTCACCACTTTTATTTTTTTTTCTTTTCTGTATGTATATTATTGTAGTATGAACTTACTGTTCATATTACAATGCATTTTATATAGTATCACATGTATGGGGTAAAAAAGGAAACTTGTTTTGTACATGGTTAAACTGTCATTCACGCCTACTCTCGCTCTCCCTCTTTCTCTCTCCGTCTCTCTTTCTGTCTCTCTGTCTCTCTCTCTCTCTCTCTCTCTGTGAACATCATGACGACATAAAACGCATCTATTAATAGACACCTTCTTGTTTTTTTTCCTTTTCAACACTATGTAATTGAAAAAAAAAGATGTACATTTTTCACAGTATTACCAAAAAATCACATACAAATTGAATGTTGTTATGGTTTAAATTTGACGAATTGATAATATATAAGTTAAGAGTTAACATTTAAGATTGTATGTTCTAAGTTCAATAACTTAGTGATTGAATCATGAATAAATACTGTTACTGAGGTGTTTTATACTGTCCTCAAATACCTTGGTACGGCCGAGGGTGAGAAGAGATAGCTCTCCCTATCGAAATGCTCTCATATGGCTATGCGTATACAGTCACTCTAAAGGAAGTTCTACTCATTGCCTTCTCGTATTAGGGGTTTTCTTTACTAAATTGAGAGGACGAAAATCGAATGTCTGACAGGAGCATTAACCAGGTTGATGAACGCGGAGAGTCCAGCTAGGGGAGTTGAAAATCCTGATTCCTAACCAATCGTGTACATGTACTCCAGGATCCTGAAGGAACAAATAGTATATGAACCAATCGTTGGTCATCGGTTACCATTAGACTACATCTATTAAAGATGCTTCACTGCCTTGTAGATCAAACATGTAGGTCGAAGGCTCCCGGTGTGTCCCCCTAATAAAACCACCTTCTTCGGTTTGGGCATTTTGGGGAATATCACAGCTCATACACAGATCAATTGACTTGTGTGGTGCATATGCCCTTTTTTTACTAATATTATTCAGTGAAGTTGTAACTGTAAAAGAAGAAACATTGTAATTGAATGACAGCTATAGAATCAGTAATCATTTTTGGTTGTTACCAAATAGTTTTTTTTTCTTTCTATCCAAAATGATACATTAAGATTTGTTCTATATCCAAGTTATTTTTATTATGGATAGGTATTGGGTGAAGATATATTGAATATTTAGGAAACATTATGAACTTGTTTGATCCTACTGTAGTGAACGAGAATACAGGTGAAGCCAACCGATTACACATAGCACAAAATTACACAGTTACTTGATGAAATAGAAAAATCCATACTCCAGTACTTCATATGTAAAATGTTCATTTATTGTTTCAACCCGGTTAAAGTGCCGGACAATGGATCAGTCTCATGTTGGCATATGTGTATCCTGTGCGGATTGCCTCGATATAGCTTTAAGTCACAAGCTTTTATAAGATGTATAGTGGTTAGAAGTGGAATCCAGTTTGACGCGCGTTTCGTCCTATTTGGTACTCCTCAGCTGATCATACCTGCATCCCAGCGTCCATGTTCACACCGGAACTCGAACTCAGTACCATTCGCTTCAAATATTTATTTGTTATTACATTAAATACTCTAAGAATTACTAGTATAAATCGAAAACAAACTGATTATGTTCCATCTGATTAGATTGCTATATGGTTCTTTTAACTGTAATGGTTTTTTATCACAAAGGGTGGTTTCGTGGAGATTGTAGTAATTTTCAATAGTTAAATTCATGAAGTAACCAAAGCTAGACCATCGTGAAAGAACTGGAACTATTGGACGGCCGTTCCGTCCTAGTATAGGACTTCTTAACAGTGTGAATACCTGGGATACGTGTTTCTTGCCATTTGTTATCTGTTTACTGTTTTCTTGTTTGTTTCAACACATCATTATGTCTATTATAGTTTCATAACTTATTCAGATGTGTTTGTAAAACGTTTATGACCTTTCCGAGTACAAGTTACAAAAGAGTTCAAACAATGACATTTTGGTTACTGGCAATATATGTCAAAAAGAATATACATTATTCAGACATCGATTCCTGAAACTGCTAACATCTGAGATTTAGATGGTGGTTGGAGGCAGTCAACAGAAAACCCTGGACCCGGGTTTCGTGCTACTTGGCACTCGTCAGCAAGGTGTACCTGTAATCTTGAGGGAACTGGTGCTCCCTGGCGGATTCGATCTCGTGTCACCCAGCTTCACAGTCAGAGACGTTACCACTGAGCTATCCGAGCCGTGACTGACCTCCAGGTACCTACAGGACCTACAGGTACACCTTGCTGACGAGTGCCAAGTAGCACGAAACCCGGGTCCAGGGTTTCCTGTTGACTACCTCCAACCACCATCTAAATCTCAATACATAGTGCCCGCAGTGTCGAGTCACCTAGACTGGTGGCCACATTGCAACTTGATCGATAGCATTCAACCTACACTAATAAGGACTAGACAAGCATGACATTGATCACCACCCAGTGATCAATCAATTGTGACTGCTAACATCTTCCTGGTGACCACTCATTATTTATCATAAGGATCGATCAAGAAATAAGAAACGGTAACTTGTTGTTGATATATATTGTGTTATGAATTTTATATTGTACTAAAAATATACTATTGAATATAGCCAATAATAATAATAATAACCCAAGACTTTCGATCTAAGTGCACGAACTGTTAACATCTAGACCACTGAACCGATATTCTGATAATGGGTTTTGTGGAGATTTTTTAGAAATTTCACTGATTGAAATCATGAGTCAATTGAAGCTAGACCACCATGGGAAACCTGGAAGCACTGGACGGCCGTTTCGTCCTAGTATGGGACTCCTCAGCAGTGCGCATCTACGATCCCCCCCGAGAGATTCGAACCCAGGACCTATCAGTCTCGCGCCAGGCGCCTAACCAACTAGACCACTGAGCCGGTACCCAACGGTGTTAATGTCTAACTTCAACCAATCCACGAAGTTGCTCCACCGCCCACCATTGTCTTCAGTGAGTTCTAAAAATCTCCACAAAACCCCTTCTGATAATAATCACTAGTGACTGACTTCAAGAGATACTTCTGGAGTTCTAGTGAGAAGTCGTTACCAGTGGAGTTCAACCAGGTCTGTTGTGAGATAGGAACTCACTGAAGACAATGGTGGATGTGTCTCTCAATTTGGTGGATTAGTTGAAGTTAGACATTAATAGAGTTGGATGCCGGCTCATCGGTCTAGTTGATTAAGCGCCTGGCACGAGACTGACAGGTTCTGGGTTCGAATCTCTCAGGTGGCGGGATCGTGGGACCGATATTCAACAATATTAATGTCTAATTTCAATTAACCCATAGTATGACATCACCATCCAGAATTTCATGACTTCACCTTAAAAATGTCATATCTACAATCAATTGAATATTCTGGTTAAAATTCAAAATCCATTTTAACCAACTTTATTATAATAATGTACATTCAATGTATATCCCAAACTTTAGATAAACAAAATTCCCACTATCAATATGAAATACCCTTTCCATTTAAGTAAGTAACTAATATCTAAATTCTATTTAGAAAAAAAAAAGATGGGAGTATTATTTCATTATTGAACTTGAAAAGCCATTTGAACAAAACACTTTATTCTATTTCCTATAGAATCAATGTATCATACAATTTCTTTCCCCTTCTAATATAACCAACAGTAATTGATATCCTCTATTATGGAACAATGAAAGATACAACGGAAATTACAAAGTGATATAAAACAATCTACATTAAAGAATTGAATATGATGACAGAATAAAACAGTTGTATACACATCAACCCCACCCCACCCCACCCCACCCCCATGGCATATTGCCCCCCCCTTCTTCTTCTTCTTTTTCTTCTTCTTCTTCGTCTTCGTAACATCCTTATATGATAAATTTTGTAAATTCATTTCCTTTCTCTCTCTCTCTCTCACTCGCTTTGATGTTCATCAAATTGCATAGAGACTGCATTATAAAGTTATGAGTTGTATACAACTATAACTAATAGTAATGAGAGTCATAAAAAAGGGAATTTTTTTGGTGTTTTGTACATTTCATTGTTATGCTGACTAAGATTTTCAACGCCTAAAAAAGTTTTATGTGTTTTTTTTTCTCCTCGTTTGATTTTAATGTGTTGATTGATTCATTGATCTTTTCCGTATAAAGAACCATTGGATAGATGTTTCATCCTAATATAGACTTCCTCATCAGTGGTTATCAATGACTTCGTTAACAGGAATCTAACCTTGAAATTTTAGATTTCGTGGTGAACATTCAACTTCGAAATCATTAAAGACATTGACACAATGGTGTGTAGGTTTAATTTAGATTAATCCAGTCCTTTAAGTACTTACTTACTTATATCTATTAGTCCTCGTGGAGGAGCATAGGCCGCCCACCAGCATTCTCCATCCAACCCTGTCCTGATCAATCCGTTCCAACTCTTTCCAGTTGTTATTTATCCTAACCAGTCTTAACCATTTCTTTAAGTAATCATCTCTTATTACCTAAAGTGAATAACTATCTCACACATATAATACAGTTGAACTCCTCTGATTATAGTTTCTTATCAGAACTCCAAGAATTGAATCTTAAAGCTGGTCTTTAATGTGTGTATAATCCTAAGTCGATGTTGTGAATATTTCAAAGTAGTTTAAGTGCAAACGTCTTAAACTATGATTTATAGGAGTTAACGACCAGTCTCACCACTACTTTTACATTGTATTTGATACATTAAACCTAATGCGCTTGTCTCTCTATTCTCTACAGGATCATTGAAAAAGGAAATATACCAATAGTTAGAAATCTTTCCACTTATTATTTTATCCACAGATTAGCCTTGTAAACATTTTCTAGTCTTTATATAAAGATACATAATTATGTAAGATTAATACAAAATTCACTATAATGTTTACACAGTTAGAAAAAAGAACGTATCTTAGAAAGTTTGGTCAACTAATTAGCTGATTTGTGGAATAAAATGCCTAGGCTGAAACCAAAATAGGTCATGGGTTGGAATCCTGTGGGCGGAATCGTGGATGAACATTATCATTAAGGTGTCCTATACTAGTGTAGTGAACAGAACAGGGGTGGGAGCAACCGAATAATATTTGGCACAAAATTACAGTTACTTGATAAAATAGAAAAACCATACACGACAATACTATAATACTTACAAAATGTTCATTAATTGTCTCGGACTTCATTGTTCTTGCATTTCCATACTAAGTGCTTTCTATTCCTGTTCTTCCTTTCTTGATCCTCCCAATCTTTTGCCGCCAGACATTACATTCCTGACTCGTGTCATATATTACTTATATCAATATAAGTAGCACGCACCACACTAGGACAAAACAGTCATCAAGTACTTTCAGGTTTTTCATGATAGTCTAGATTTAAACGATTCATCAATTCAACTATTAAAAATTACTACAATCTCCACAAGACCCCCCCTTTTCTGATAACAAGATAATTGGAATGATAAAATATCATCAGTCATTTCATTTTTAGTTTAGAATGTTGTACTAAACACATCTAGTGTTACAATCAATTAGTTATGATCATTGAGCATTACCCGAAGTTGGGAATCCAAGTCATTTTATGTGGCTTTGAAGTTTATTAGGCAGTTGAAACTAGTTGACAGGATATCTTGTTTTAACGTAGGTTTCGTACAATCTAGCACCCATCAGAAAGGTACTTCATTAAAGATGTATATTACAAATATTTAAACAACTCATTTTAAACTATAGAGAATGAGAGATAGTCGAGCAATATCATGGATTGTTTGAAGCTAAACATTAACACCGTTGGACGCCAAATCATTGATGTAGACGTTAAACATTCAGACGCTGAGACCAAAGGTCTTAGTTCGATACTCCTTGACAGTGTTGTGAATAGGTACTGTCGAAGAGCACCATACTAGGAAGAAACGGTCTTTCAATCCTTCGGCGGAAATCTAAATTGCATTAGTTCAAGATTTTAATGTAATTGAACAATCTCCACAATCCCATGCTTACAAAGAATGTTCTTAAAAAGTATACAGGCAAATCTCTCTCTCTATGGTCATGATTGAATGACTTGATTTAATCTAATCATAAAATGTATTTCATAATGTGACAAATGGATTACTTCTATTGAAACGCTCTTACAAACATATGGAGATTAGATAAACAATGAAGAACATATTGAAATGATCTGTTGATGGATGTTGAAATGTAAACAAACAATCATTTCAATTATATAAACACAATGAATCTGAATTAACAAAACACTATGGTTGTATTCCTTGTTTAAAATAGTGCGATAAATGACAGTTGTTCAATGTAAAACAAACAAACATATCCATTTATAAATATGTGATTATCAGAAGGGGTTTTGTGAAGATTCTATAAATTTCACTAGTTGAAATCATGAGTCAATTGAAGCTGGACCACCTTCGTGGATTGGTTGAAGTTAGACATTAACACCGTTGGATACCGGCTCAATGATCTAGTGGTTAAGTGCTGGCGCTCAAAACCAGTAGGTCCTGGGTTCGAACCGTGCAGAGGACGAGGTCTTGAGCGCGCACTGCTGAGGAGTCCCATACTAGGACGAAACGGCCATCCAGTGCTTCCAGGGTTTCCATGATGATCTAGTTTCAATTGACTCGTGATTTCAACCAGTGAAATATGTGATTAGCAGAATCATTTCTTGTAATCAAGCCATTTTGATTAAGATCATGAATGGATCAATGTTAGAATGTCATTGAAAATCTGAAAGCACTGAACAGCCGTTTCATCCTAGTATGGAACTCATCGACAGTGCACAATCCTACAAATGGGATTCGAACCCAGGAAAATCGGTCTAATAATGTGTTCTAACTTGTGGTCTTGTGTCCATATCAATATATATAATGTAGTGATATCACCAATTAGAGAACAGGAACTTTTCTAACGAACCAACGACGCATAAAACCGTAAAGGCAGTCTAGAGTCTCTATCGGTCCTGCTTGCTGCCTAACTCTGTCTGTTAAAGTCTAGAACACCAATCTCAGCCTCTGTGATATGAATCACGTATTTCAAACATACTGAGTTTATATACAAACCAAACAGATCAGTTAATTTGTAAAATGATGTTGACCTTATGTTATTGTTGTCATTAGAAGTCGACTAGAACTTAAGCTAATAATTCAGTGTTATATGCAAGGATGGATAGTGGCTAGCAGTAGAATCTAGGATTTGCGTTTCGTCCTATTCGGTATTTGTTAGTTGGATATACCTGCATCCTAGAGTTGAAGTTCACTCTGGGACTCAGTACTAAGTGTCATATGTAATATGTCTATCAAAATTTATCAAAATTAATCTCTACCATTAAAACCGGGACGACATAAACTTTGTTTACAACTAAGTTCATCTGGTATTGATTGGTTGAAACTTCCCATTGTTATTTAAGACTTCAGTTGATTAGTCTATTATTGACATATGTACATCCTGCGCGGATCGCCTCAATATTGCCTTAATTCACAAGTATCATAAGCAAAGATGGATGGTGGCTAGCAGTGAAGCTCAGGACCCAATCCAGGATTCAAGTAAACAATACAAAATTAATTTAAACTTCATACCATTGCACAAGCAACTGGTTACCAGGACGAGCGTGCGGAGTTTAAATGGTGCAAATTATTTCTTCTGGTTAGTGCTTTATTAGCGAGTTAGATTTCGACGGGATGACGTCGCTAACCCCATGCTGAACCCTACACATTTATCCGGTATTTGGGCCATCAGTAGCCTCAAAGGGGCTCCTGGCGGAGAAAGAAATCAGGCAGAGATGCTGGAGGTAAATAGGACCCACACTGAGGAAAGCAACCAACTGTATCACAAGTCAAGCCCTCACTTGGAATCCTCAAGGTCAAAGAAGAAGAGGAAAACCAAAGGACACAGTACACCAAGAAATAGAGACGGACATGAGAATAATGAACAACAATTGGATAGAACTAGAAAGGAAGGCCGAGGACAGAGTGGTTTGGAGAATCCTGGTCGGCAGCCTGTCCTCCATTGGAGTAACAGGCATAATGTGTGATGATTACGAAATTCTTCAATGGCGTCTTGCTTTAAGATACGCAAGTAGTATAACAACTTCCAGACTCGAGTAAGTGGATTGATCTTGAAATGATTTGTCATTTAGTTATTTAATACTTTGTTAGTAAGAAAAACTTTCATTATTTAGACCTGGATTCATAACAGTTTGACTTTTAATTTATAAATAAAGGGCATTTAAATGTGTCTTAGTTTATTGTTCATCCTAAGAACTTTTATATCATTTATTACTTACCAATCATCAGATTAAATGGAAAAGATGATTAGAGATGATGGGGCCTACTTATAGTTTCAAGGATTGTTCAACACTGTACCTTTTGTGATATTATCAAATATATAAGCAGAGAAAGATGATGGCTAGCAGTGGAATTGAGGACACGAACTTCGTCCTGTTTTGGACTCGTCAGCTTGATGTACCTGCATCCCAGGCTTGTTAGTGTTCATTCCAGGACTCGAATTCAATGTACAAGTTGGTGGCTGTTTGGACTCAGTAGCTAAGTGGATAACGTAATGGCTTTTTAATTGAACGTTTTTATGTTCGAGTCTCGGAATGAGATTCACGCACGTCCAGCTGATAAGTCCCAAATGAGACGAAACGCGCGTCTGGGATTCTACTGCTAGCCACTATCCATTTCTACTTATAATGTTTGTGATTTATGGCAATATCGAAACAATCCGCACAGGATACAGGTATATCAAAAGAGACTGATCAATTGCAATCCTAATCATCAATATGAAGATACAAACAACCAACACAAAAAATGGATTATGAGATATAGTTCAGAATCAAAGTCAGTGGGCGATCTCGTTGTTGTTTTTCACCATACTATTTGTAATAATTGGATCATCTTCATTAACTAAAATGAGTCTTTCTTGACTATATTTTTAATTCATTCATTTTAATTCAATTGGACAGGTGTTTCATCCTAGTACGGGACTCTTTAGCAAGGCATATGCACTGCACCGCCACAAGAAATTTCATTGAAGGCTTTTGGTCTCACCGCATATTACTTGCTTACGTACTTAAGACTGTTACCCCCAATGGAGCATAGGCCGCCGATCAGCATTCTCCAACTCACTCTGTCCAGGGCAGCTTTTTTTAACAAGCATTAAGTGAAAACGGTTATTTCGAAGCATTCACAATATGTTTTTTTCTTAGAATTTTAATAGTACTGTGGGATTAGACTAACACTAATCATTATATATTGATCAATCAGTTATGTATACCCAAGTTTTGTAAGAGGTCAGTTGCACCCTGTATGGGGTTAGATGATAACATCTCAAAATTGTGTAACTGAATAATAGAAGCTTGAATCTTATTGGATGCATTAGTTCTCTTAAGAATGTACATATGCATCACTCAAAAGTGTCAACCGACATGAAACCTAGATACTAGAGTATCCTGACAACTACGTTTAACTATTGAACATCACAACAAAGTGAATAAAAGGACAAGTCACTTCAACATGTAATCGATTGACTTTGTTAAATATTAAAGCACTAAACAAACTTAACTCAATGAACAATCAATTGTAGACTCACATTGTCGGACTAGTCAATAAAACATTATGTTCTTTATACAATAAAGGATGATAGTCAATGATGATAAATTATGTAAATAGTAAGCATTTTTCATAGTAATTTAATGTAGATCCTTCTATTCCGTATGTGATAATGTTAGTTCTACGTAGCTTAAAATGATCTAGTTTGATTCCAAATACTGTTTAGAACAGCATTTCTTTCAGTTGTCTTTTGACTTCTCATTTGCAACTTGAGAGGGTTCTGGCGTTCGAGTGCTCAAGTTGTACGCAGTATATTAATAATCTAAGCTCTAGATATAACATAAACAATTGTCAGGAAGATGTTACTACAAGCACCAATGTAAACCTGGAACTACTGAACAACTGTTTCGTCCTAGTATGAAATTATTTTTTTAAAAAAAATAAAACATTACAACCATCGAATACTGTCTCAGTTGTATAGTGATCAAGATTTCGCATGCGATACCCAATGTTCTGGGTTCAATCCACTGTGTTTTAGTCGTGAGTGAGTACTACCTAGATGGAAAGGCTGCCGGTCACTTCTTGATCTTAAACGATAACCTAAACAAAATCAGTTCATTGTGTAAACTATTCAACACATGATGGATGGAAAAGGTAGTTATAACACCTCAACTGTTAGTAAACATTACCCATGAGAGATAAGTCGAATATATCAACTACTGGAAAACAACGACTTGTAAAACACAACATTTAAATTAGATTGAATAGATAGATTATGACTAACAGTGGAATCCAGAACGATATTGAGTGACTTCAAAAGTCATCTCATGGAAATTGAACCAGATATTAAACAATCAGAAAACTGGAGGGAGATTCGAATTAATAATTTACTACTAAATAGAAAGAACTAGAATCCTCATATACTTTCTGCATAATTAATAAACGTATGAAGTATGAAAATAGAGTTGAGAGTTAGACTTAGAATGGAAGAATCCTGTGTAGTCATTTGGGTGATATGAATAGATAGGGTTCTTTGAAGTGAATTCTAAACGATTTGCTCGTCTTGAGAAGGTAATAAATAAATCATGTTACTATAATGAATATATTTCCATTCTGACTTTTTGAATCATCAACTGATCTTGGCTAGATCAACAATCAAAATCAAGAAATATTGAACGAGTGTTTTGTTGTAGTATGACACTCCTCAACATGGATCATCCATGTTCCTGTCACAGGGAATCAAACCTAGATAGAACATCGAGTCTCACGCGTCAGCTTCTAATCTCTACACCACCAAACCGACATTCAACAGTGTTCATGTCTAACTTCAAACAATCCATCATATTCCTCATTCTGTATCGATTAACTTCTGTGTACAAACAGTTGTATCATATTCGATGCGAATTTGACTCCATCGGTTATGGCTTCTTATTAGAAGTCATTAGAACCAGTCCCTTGTATTTCCATCTACTTTTCATTAAATGCACAAATCACTGAATTATCCTCCTATTAACAATCATTAAGATTTATTCTTATTCTTCAGTCTTGACAAGTTCACTTATTTCTAGTGTCATAATACCTAACTAAATATTGATGGTTGGTTTGATTGCATTCCCATATAACTCCTAATAAGTAACAACCTATTCGTTACCGTATTTCAAATTCCTCGCACGATCAAACAGAATTTCAATCTGACTACTTTCATCTCATCACTGCAGTTGAATCCAAATGGGTTTGTGTGTGTGTGTGTATATATATTTACACATTTTCAGTCTTGAATAACGAGCAAAGCAAATTCATCATTCAATCAAAAGCTGACCAGTTAGTGAACTCCACAAAACACACAAATCCATAAAAAGGCAGATAATTCTTCTCTCTATTCATTCTCTCAATCACCCACTCACTCACTCACTCATTTACACAAATAGACTCAATGATTAGTTGATTTCAATTCATAAATCATTAATGTGATACCTAATTAGGTCATTAGGTAGTTAGTTAATTACTACTACCAATAGGTAATTACACATCTAATTATTCAATGAACATTTTCTATTCACAACTGAATAGATCGAGGGAGGGGGAAGAAAACAACAATCGATTATAATGGACAATGGAATAAAATGGGAAAATGTTCATCTCTATTTAATTCCTTCCCCATAATGAGTATCATGTTGATGATGATGATGATGATGATGATGATGATGATGATGATGATGATGATGATGATGATGATGATGATGATGATGATGATGATGATGATGATGATGATGATGATGATGATGATGATGATGATGATGATGATGATGATGATGATGATGATGATGATGATGATGATGATGATGATGATGATGATGATGATGATGATGATGATGATGATGATGATGATGATGATGATGATGATGATGATGATGATGATGATGATGATGATGATGATGATGATGATGATGATGATGATGATGATGATGATGATGATGATGATGATGATGATGATGATGATGATGATGATGATGATGATGATGATGATGATGATGATGATGATGATGATGATGATGATGATGATGATGATGATGATGATGATGATGATGATGATGATGATGATGATGATGATGATGATGATGATGATGATGATGATGATGATGATGATGATGATGATGATGATGATGATGATGATGATGATGATGATGATGATGATGATGATGATGATGATGATGATGATGATGATGATGATGATGATGATGATGATGATGATGATGATGATGATGATGATGATGATGATGATGATGATGATGATGATGATGATGATGATGATGATGATGATGATGATGATGATGATGATGATGATGATGATGATGATGATGATGATGATGATGATGATGATGATGATGATGATGATGATGATGATGATGATGATGATGATGATGATGATGATGATGATGATGATGATGATGATGATGATGATGATGATGATGATGATGATGATGATGATGATGATGATGATGATGATGATGATGATGATGATGATGATGATGATGATGATGATGATGATGATGATGATGATGATGATGATGATGATGATGATGATGATGATGTACAGAGAGTTAGTTGATATTTGATTGGAATACATGAATAAAGAAACTGAAGTTGTTCAATTTGATTTCGTTAAGTTGTTTTTTATCAGCTGTCTACAACCAACGTTGTTACAGAAATTGACAAATCTTCTGAAACATTTCAACCAAGTCCATTCAAATATTCAGTTTACTATGGGACATGAAAATCAGATCAAGTTCCATTTCGTTCTCGATATCGCAATGAAACGAAAGAAGGATGGAGTAGTTCAACGTTCAGTTTATAAGTGAGTCAATATGGAATAGAATTGATTGATTGATGTCAATTACAATCGATTTTCTCCAATCAGTTACACAAAACACCACTTGTTCAAACACTATTTCACAGGAGAGAATGAGTATGTACTGCCGATACACCAGAAGAGGAAGTCATGAATGTTGGAAAGATGTTTAAAGAATAACGGATTCCCATTGAAATTTATGGAGGAATATGGGAGATGTGAAGATGGGAAAAGCCCAAAGAAACTACAGTGAATAGAAAATAGCCTGATGTTATTCAACTTCAATTCAAAGGTGACGATGTCACAGGGTCAATCAAAATATGAGACTAAAAACTTCATTGACAAGAATTTGTCTTTCAGATAAACTGATTGTCCTGTACAAAGCAACATGTTCTCTGACACAATCAAGCGTCCATACGTACCACCATCATGTTACCACCTACTGTGTATACAAATTTACATGTATCTATCAAAACAGTTAGATTGGTAGGAGAGAAAGCAGAGCCTACATTCAACTTAAAGTACATATTCTGAAATGTTTAAGGTCAAATGAATTGAAAGCATTCAGCACTGTCATCGCAACACATCTCCTTGACACAGGAAATAAAGTCGATATACTGAAGTCCTTTCACGTGACTGACCAACAATCAAATTACAATCTTTTGAAATTTGCCGAAGCGATAGCAATCAAACCTCTAAAACCAGATCTATGTATCTGAAATGAGGCAGTAATAAATCTTCCTTTCTTCGGCCTGGTAACATTACGCCCCACACCTTGTCATTTATTACGTCATGCATTGTTGCAACTCTCTCTCTCTCTCTCATGATTAAACTACATCATTGTCAGTATTCTTCAATTCATATCTTCCTTTGTTATCATTAATCTATTTTCACTTGCTTCACTACACATTCATCTGATGTTTGTTAACTCCATGAGTTCTAATCACTATTTCAACGGAATAGTCTGAAGGGTAAACTCATGTTGGGATCGTGAACACTGAGTGATCAGGAACTCCATACTCCATAGTCGAAACAATCATCCAATCATACTTGCATTTTAAGGACTATCTAACCCGTAATGTTATCTGTAATGTAAAACTGTTAAATAGAGAATCTATAAGGCATTCATAGTGGGTAGTTGAAGACAGTTGGTGTAAAATGTCCCACATCTAAGCTTATATGAATTGATTAGGGAACAAGCGTACTTTTCTATACATTTCAAATCATAGTATTTAATGAGACAGTCAGGGAGGTCGACGATGACTTATTCAGACTGTGGAAAGCTTCTGCACACCTCAGTGTCTTACACAAACTAATTACTGAGTAATTAGTGATCGAATGCCATCGATCGAGTTCCAGTGTAGCTAGCTACTAGTCTGATTGATTTGATATCCTAACCGATTTTGGTTTGATGATTGTTCTGAAGTATACTTCCTAATGCATGATTCCTGATTCTGCTCTCAATAAACGTTCAATCACTTTATTTGTTCTGATAGTAATTCCCTAAACCCATTTACTTTACCATAATGACTAGTGGATTATGCGAACCAATACAATTCTGCACCACATTTGAGGTTGTTAAACACCGATTGAATGTGATCTATCATCAATATTTAACTAACAAAGCCAATATATTCGACGTAGAACACCGATAATTTGAAATAAATATCATATCCCATCAGAGAATGTTTATATAAAATAGATGGAATGTGACTAGAAGTGGATTTGAGCACACGTCATTTCGTCCTATTTGGAACTTGTTAGCTAGATTTGTCTGCATCTCATAAATGATATTCACATCGGGATTCGAAACAGTTCGTTTTGCTTCGATAACACAAGTGAATTGCCATCCGGACTCCACAGATCAGTGGATAACACATTAGCATTTGAAGCGACAGAGACTATATTCGAATCTTAATTAGGAGTTACATTCAACTGACTAGTTCTATACAACATATAATGTTCATTCTGTATTCCATTAGTAGCTACATTTCATCTACTCTACATTGACTTCTGTTACAATGGTTACATTGAGATAATCTCCATGAGACGAACATATGCCAAGTAAGACTGATCAAATTTTAGTCGGAATATCAAGAATCGATAATCCAAGCTATTATAAATTAAATCATGATCATCAGCATAGGGTTGTGGAGAATGTTTAGTTTTGATTGAGATAATGAACTAATCAGTGTTAGATCACGATTAAAATTCTGGAAGACCTGGATGACCGTTTCTTCCTAGTATAGGACTCGTCAGCAGTGCGCATTTACGATCCTGCACATTTCTAGCTTTAATCAGTTTGCGATAACATCATTCGTTTCCACTTCTGACTGTTGTCTCACTTTTAAAAACTTTTTATTTAGGAACGTTAGACAACTTTAATACTGATCAGTCAAATTTATAAATAGAGATCTCTAACTTTAAGGGCTAGGTACTCACTGCATTCTATAGTGGAGTAGAGTCTGCCTAGTTCAAAGGGGTTTAGTACTGGGATCGAACTACCGTGTTTTTCAGTATTACCCTAAATGACAAAATCTAATATAAAGTACTGGTTGCGAATTCGATTCGTTTCTACAAAGAATTTTGACAGTAACATCGTTTACTTCTTCGAGAGTTTAACTTTATTACAATTCTGATCCGTACTGATGAATGCCTCATCAACCTAACGACAACATAGATCTAGTTTATTGATAAACCAATTGAGGGGTATATAAGCAGATATGAAAAGGATAAATAAAAACTGGAAAGGATTGTTGAGGACAGGTTTGGATGGAGAGTGCTTGTGGGAAGCCTATGCTCCTCCACGAGGAGTAACTATTTATCTTATTCATCTAAACACACAAACATAGGTACAAGAAGGCACCAAATAGATATGCGTTACATAAATCATTCGATTTGTTTGGGTGTTAGGATACTGCCCGGGTGCCCAGACCGAATCAGTTAGTTTTCTTAGGGAGCCTTTGACATAAAGGTCTAGTCCATAAGTCAGTGGAGCGACGGAAAGAGATGCAGTTCCATGGTCGCCGGTGACCAACAATAGGCTTATACGCCTTCTCATCCCTCGGCATCCTTGAGCCCATATGTACCATTGGTTTGGAATCAGGGTTTTCCTACTCCCCTAGGTGGACCCTTCATACCCACCAACCCGGTTAAAGCCCCCGTTGGACATTCGTTTTTCATCCCCTCAATTTCGTAAACAACACCCCCGCCACGAGAAGGCAGAGAGTAGGACTTCCCTGGCGGTGGTTGTATGCACGTAGCCATATGAGAGCATTTCGATAGGGATAGTTGACTCTCCTCATTCTCAGCCGTACAAGGGCATTTGTAGGACGCGAGGAGTAGCATGCGCAAGTAAGTAAGTAAGTAGTTGAAGGGCCTCTTTACGAATTTCTCAGAAAGAAATCAGCTTAATTCCACCTATATATGAGCCCATAGCTCTTCAATCAATTTATACATAATAATTATTATTGATGACAAAATGGATGTTCAGTGTACACTTTAAGAGTAATTTGTTAAGACTATCCTTAAGAAAGCCTATGTAAATTTGTTTATAAATGAATTCGATTATCGTAACTAGTGGTATGTTGGTAAATAAAGAAATGATATCTGAAAGGGTTCTGTGGAGGTTGTAGTAATTTCAATGGTTGAGATCATGAGTCAATTGAAGCTAGACCACTATGGAAAACCTGGAAGCACTCGATGGTCATTTCGTCCTACTATGGGACTCCTTGGCAATGCCCATTCACGACTTCGCCTAGCGAGATTCAAACCCAGGTCCTATCAGTCTCAGTTTCGTGGATTAGTTGATGTTAGACAGAAACGATATCTAGTGTGATCATTTGTATTCTATTAACATTCATATCTTCTGTTTTGGAAATGAAGTCAAAGACATCATTGTTGAGTTGTTTTTCTTACAACTGATTTATACAAAAGTTCTAAGGTTCAAACTAGCTCCTTTACAATATCGTGATATAGGGAATTGTACATATCTATGACTGGGTGGAGAAATAGACGATGTGTTATTCCTATTTGTTTCAGTTCACTTAAAGAATTGAACTAGATAAACCAGATCTATACTGTTGTTATTATCAACGACTCTTTCATCATTGTAGATCAGAATATTAATAAAAAAGAATGTACAAATCAGTGATCGATCTCACTTATGTAGACGAATATGACAGTGAATTCAATCTATTTATTTATTTATTTAATCATAATTCATTCTTATTTAAATATACCTTAACAAACAGATATGTTGATTCATATCAGAAGGGTATATGTGGATATTATATGGTATATTATTTTATTTCATGGAGTTCTAGTGAGAAGGAGTGACCACTGGAGTTCAACAGGGTCTGTTGTGAGATAGTGACTCACTGAAGACAATGGTGGATGTGTCGCTCAATTTTGTGGCTTTGTCGAAGTTAGACAATAACATCGTTGGATGCCGGCCAGCTCAGTGGTCTAGTTGGTTAAGCTTTCGCGTGCGAGACCGATAGGTCCTGGGCTTGACTGTCACGAAGCGAGATCATGGATGAGTATTTCTGAGAAGTTTCACAATAGAATGAAAACGTTATCAAGTATTTTCAGGTTTCCCATGGTGGTCTAGCTTCAATTGACTCATGATCTCAACCATTGCAATATAGATATGTGACATGAATGTATGGAGTTTGAATACGTCATAATTGAAATGCTGGAGAAGATTTGTAGTTCAAGTGGATGATTTTGATGTAGTTTTGTTCTCTAAGCTGAATTGTTTGGTTGTGGAACTTTCATCGTTATTCTGAACAACATCATCAGCACAAACTTCAAGTAGATCAAACCATCCAGTTCAGAAAACAAAACTCTATCAAAATCCATCTTCTCATTAGATTGTTAAAGTTTTGAAAAAGGATTAACTGTTTCAATTCAATTATCCAATGATGAAATCAATACACCATGGATTATACAATTAAAATTCGTAATAAACTGATTATATTACTCCGGTGTTAATAAAGAAGACATGGTTCAAAACAAAAGATCAAATATGGTGAATATTATTGAGAAAAATTGCATCCAAATACCAATTATACTTGTTTACTTACGCCTGTAATTCCTCGTCGACAAGCATAGGCCACTCACCAGCACTCTACATCCAACCCTATCCTCAACAATCCTTTCCAGTTCTTTCCAGTTGTTATTCATCTTTTCATATCTGCTTCTATTTCCCAACGTAATGTGCTCTTTGGCTCTTCCCTTCACGATTCCAAGTTAGGGCCTGCCTTATGATACAGTTTGGTGATTTCCGTAACGTATGTCCTATCCATTGCCAAGGTCTTCTTCAACTAGAAACTGGTTTGCTCTTTCCCAGAGAAGGCTGTTGCTGATGGTATCCGGCCAATGGATGTTGAGTATCTTACGTAGACAACTATTTATAAATACTTGTACCTTCTTGATGGTGGTTGTATTAGTTCTCTAAGATTCAGCTCTATACAATCTAACTGTCTTGACATTCGTGTAGAAGATTATGACTTTGATATTGATTGAGAGACAATTGTTTTTTGAGTTCCATATGTTCTTCAATTGTAGGAATACTATCCTTGCTTTGCCAATCCTCTCCTTTTCGCCTGCATCTGCTCCTCCTTGTTCATCAATGATGCTTCTCAGGTACGTGTAGAATTCCACATCTTCTAGAGTTTCGCCAAGAAGTGTGATTAGATTGGTGTTCTCTGTATACTTAACTACACATCAGCAAGTAAATATCAAGTAATGAATCATACAAATTACAACCATAGTGTTTCAAATGTCACCTGACAATAATCCTGCTATATAAGGAAGACAAAGACATGATTATAGATGATTCATTTATTTTATATCACTTCTTAATATTTTCCATACTTGTCTACATTGAAAGTTAGGTAAACATTGTCAAACATTGAATATTGGGTAAACAAAGAAACTATTGAACAATTGATCACAACAACTGAATAATATCAGAATGGGAATCTGTGACGGTTGTAGTAATTTTTAATAGTTGAATTCACCAGTTGATTAAAGCTAGACCACCATGAAAAATCTGAAAGTACTGGACGGAGCTATTTCGTTCTAGTATAGAACTCCTCAGCATTGCGCATCCATGATCCCTCGAAACAAGGTCGGTCTTTAACACTGTTGAATGCTGGTTCATTAGTCTAGATATTAAGCGTTCGCGTACAAGACTGAAGCTGCTGGTTTCGAGTACATTGGATGCATGATCATGGATGAGTATTACTTAGGAGTTTCATACTAGGACGAAACGACCGTCCAGTACTTTCAGGTTTTCTATGGTGATCCAGCTTTAACCAACTTATGAATTCAACTATTAAAAGTTGTATAATAGTTGTAACGTTGTTAAGACTTTTAGACAACACCATTAGGGTAAACCAAATTTATCTGAATACACAATTACAGAATCTCTTAGTAAAATCTGAGAATCATACAATATAAGATAATCTACTTGTTCTGATCAGTGTAGTTTATAATGTTCCATTTGTTGTTGCTGAGACGGCATCATCTTTGAATTTCAATTGAATGTAAATACGTTTTCATCTACTGTAGTTTATTCCGGGAGTTTGTCTTTAGTTCTCATATATTTCGCTAAACATTCATTAACTGTAATCACAATTGATTGATCACTGGGTGGTGATCAATCTCATGCTTGTCTAGTCCTTATTAGTGCAGATCGAATGCTATCGATCATGTTGCAATGTGGCCACCAGTCTAGGTGACTCGACACTGCAACATGATCGATAGCATTCGATCTGCACTAATAAGGACTAGACAAGCATGAGATTGATCACCACCCAGTGATCAATCAATTGTGATTACATCTCAGTCCTACAGGAGGTTAGTCACGGCTCGGATAGCTCAGTGGTAACGTCTCTGACTGTGAAGCTGGGTGACACGAGATCGAATCCGCCAGGGAGCATCAGTTCCCTCAAGATTACAGGTACACCTTGCTGACGAGTGCCAAGTAGCACGAAACCCGGGTCCAGGGTTTCCTGTTGACTACCTTCAACCACCATCTATTCATTAACTGTATTCCCAATGTGTCCGTAGTACTATAATCGAATGAGAACACATGTGGAAACAACCGAATGTGTTTAAAATACCATATCACAGAATGTCTTAATGAAATCTGAGAATCATACAGTAAAACAAAAATAGTTCATTTACAAAATGTTAATCAATCGTCTCAGACTTCATTGGTCCTTCGTTTTCATACCAATCATTCTCTTGAATCGTTCCATTAATGTTTAAAATTGTAATTGATCAATCGCTTATTGATATATATGTATGTATACTGTGCGTATTGCCTCAATATTGCCTTAACTCACAAATATTTTAAGTATAGATGGTTAGTAATTAGCAGTAGAATCCAGAATTTACGTTTCGTCCTATTTCAAACTCATCAACTGAATGTACCTATGACATAGCAGAGTTTATATTCAATCTCTACTTGTTCTCTCTTCTTTGATCTTTGTAACCTTTTTTCTACCATCAAACATTTCACTTTCCATTAATGATACATACTACTTATATATCTGTCGATATCAGTAGTATATTTCTTTAGTTGCCTAATCAGAAAGTTTAACCATAATAGTAAACTGTCATAAATTATCCTTGAAAAAAAACTACAAAAAAATTGTAGATGACGTCATTTTTTTCTTGTCTACTATAAATAATAACTTAAAAGCTTCAATATTAACGAATGATTTATATAGATATTACTTAAATGTCATTTGTACTACTTACAAAACTACTTAAATCATAAATTTTCTTTTTTCCCCCCTTTTTCTCTTTTTTTTCCCTTTTTTATTTTTCTCCCTCTTTTTTCGTTTTTTTATTTTGAAACGAGAAAAACAAAAAAAGATAATCAAAATTGTAATTATCCCGCTTTTTTTGCTTTATTATGAATATTAGTTGAGACTAAGAGTCAAAGATGATTAATGAATGATTTCATAAAGGATATTAAAGGAATATAGATTTATATTCATAGTTGAAAGACTAGGGATCTCAATAGATCCTGATGTAATGTACTTCAAGTTTATCAAAAAGACCATTTATTTTTCATAGTTATTAAGATAGGGTTGTGTAGATTGTTCAGTTTTGATTAAGATCATGAATGAATCAATGTTAGATTACGATTGAAAACTTGGAAGCATTGAACAGTCGTTTTATTTTAGTATGGAACTATTCAGAAGTGCACATTGACGATCTTGTACATGAGACTTAAAATCAGGACTTCGAGTCTTAATAGGAAGCTATGAACCTAGGTTTTTGGGCTATTTTGACACTCGTCAGTAAAGTGTACCTGTAATTTTGAGGAAATTGATGCTCGTTGACGGATTTGATTTCATGTCACTGGATGGTGATCAATGTTTTATGTGTCAGGTCCTTCTTAGTGTATTTCGAATCTTATTGACGAAGTTGCAATGTGGCCCTAGTCTAAGCGACTCGACATTGTATGAACTATGTTAGAATAAAAAGGTGGTTGGAACTGGGTGACATGGGATCGAATCCATCATGCAGCACCAGTTCCATCAAGATTACAGGTACACCTTGCTGACGAGTGCCAAGTAGCATGAAAGTTGGGTCCAGGGTTTCCTGTTGATTACCACCAACCACTATCTTATCTCAACATAGTGCACGCAATGTCGAATTACCTAGACTAGTGATCACATTGCAACTTCATCGATAAGATTCGATCTGCACTAAGAAGGACCTGACATACATACATACACCCAGTGATCAAACGTATAAAATTAGTATAGAAATGAAAACGAACAATCAATGTTTCATCTCGTACTATCAATAATCACAACAAAAGTTGTATGATTAATAGTTTATGAGTAAAAATGATCCTGGCAAGTGAAGAACAATATTCTGTAATGTGGTGAATGAGATTGCTCGGAAAGTGAACATTTTTAGAATGCTAAATGATCCTAGTAAGCATAACCTTTAAATCAATCTACAATCAATAGAAATGTCTTGTCTACTTACTTCTGCCTTTCATCTCTTTCTGGAGCATAGACAACAGGATCAGAATTTTTCAGTCAACTCTGTTGTTTGACTTTTTCTTCCAATTGTTCCCAATTGTTAATCACTCTTTAAATGTTTGCCACCAATTGGTGGAGCAATATCTGCATTTTTTCTCTTTGTCATGAGGATTCTAAATCACAACTTACCTCGTAATGTAATGTAATGGTTTCCGCAATGTGTGTACTATACACCTCCAAGGTCTTCCCCTAATATCCTCTTCAATTGGAGGATTTAATCACACAATCAAATGTAAATGATAAATAAATGTTTATGATTATTGTCAATTAAAATTAATGAACCAACCTTATTCAGACCATCCACCAGTATTCACCATCCAACTCTGTCCTCAGCAATCATTTCCAGTTGCTTCCAGTTGCTATTCGTTGTTTTTATATCTGCTTCTAATTCTCAATGCATTGTGTTCTTTGATCTTCCTTTTTTCCGTTCCCCTTCAGGATTCCAAATCACTGCTTGCTTCGTGATGCACCTTGGTACAGTAGGACTATCTTGACATTCGTATTGAAGATTCCCATTTTGATATTGGTTGACAGAGATTTGTTTTGAGTTCCATATGTTTTTCAATTGTAGGAATGCGGTCCTTACTCTGTCAATGCTTATATTTTACATCTACATCAGATCCTCCTTGTTTACTAATGATAGCCCCCAAATGCCCTGGTACGGCCGAGAGTGGGGAGGGGCCGCTCTCCCTCTCCAAATGCTCTCACATGGCTATGCGTATATAGCCTCTGCCAGGGAAGTTCTACTCACTGCCTTCTTGCACCACGGGCGTTGTTTACGAAGTTGAGAGGATGAAAAGCGGACGTCCGGCGCTTTAACCGGGTTGGTGGACACGGTGGATTCACCTAGGGGAGTTCGAAAACCGTCATTCCAAACCAATGGTGCACATGGACTCCAGTATCCTGAGTGAACAGATGGCGCAGGAGCCAATAGTTACTCTGCACCTCCTTACGTCACTCCACTGCCTTGTGGATCAGACCTTTAGGTCAAAGACTCCAGGTGTGACTCCCTAGGAAAACCACCTGCTTCGGTTTGGGCACCCGAGCATTATCATAGCCCTCACACACATCAAATAAGATTTGTGTGGCGCATATGTATTTGGTGCCTCCTTGTACCAATATCTATGTGTTAAAATTAAAATAAACCGATGACTTTCTCTATGTATGTGAGGGTTTCCACCACTTCCAGAGTTTCCTCATCAAGTGTGCTTCGGTTGATATTCTCTATTTTGTATTCGAGGATCTCAGTTTTTCCACTGTGTACTTTGGAGCCTATTGATACAAAGGCTGTTGTTACACTGTTTATCTTCACTTAAATTTGGAATTTTCAAAATGGAGTATTCAATATACGATTCTCACATTTTACCAAGATACTATGTTTAATAATAAATTGATTATCTCCAATTGAATTCTCATTTACAAAAAATGGATGCAAATAATGCAGTAAATATTTGAAATAAAAAAGAACTCATGTCAGAAATTTCACTCCTAGTTACCAGTGGAATTCAACCAGGTCTGTTGTGAGATATCGACTCACTGAAGACAATGGTATATGGTGGCGCGACTTCGTGAATTGGTTAAAGTTAGACATAAACACCATTGGGTGCCGGCTCAGTGGTCTAGTTGGTTAAGCGCTTGGCGTGGAACTGGTAGGTCCTGGATTCGAATCTCGCAGGGTGCGGGATCGTGGATGCGCACTGTTGAGGGGTCCCATACTAGGACGAAACGGCCGTCCAGTGCTTCCAGGTTTTCCATGGTGGTCTAGCTTCAATCGACTGATGATTTCAATCAGTGAAATTTCTAAAATCTTCACAAAAACCCTTCTGATAATCCAGTAAATGTTTGAAATTAAAAAGAACTCATGTCAGATATTTCATCTCTCGTTACTATCCAATATTCAATCAATCTCTCTCCGTATAAACCAACTTACCCCATCAATACCATCACCCCCACCACCACGTTGAAAACGAAATAGAGAACGGTTTTCAACTAAACAAGTCATTCATTCATTATTATGATTAATCTATAGTTTTCTGATAGAATTATTCGATTTAATAAGGAATTATGTTTATTTCAATGGAATAATTTAGAATTATTTATGAAATTAATAATCATTAAGTCAATGATTCAAAGATGAAAATGATTAGAGTATAGTCCATAATATTGCTAATGTAATCAATAAATTGATAGTTATTATAACTTAGTACTTTAGGAGATAATATGTATTATAGGGGTGGATAGGTGGGGGGTTGAATGAATGAATGAGTGGGTGGGTGGGTGGTTGGTAATCAGATAGTATTTTGTTCGAGATCCAATCTGATTATTAATATTGTTGATGAATACTACATTGGAGAACTTCATTATGTAGGCAAGTAACACCGCCTATAGTTCTTTTACGGTTACTGTTGGTTCAAACCCTGGGTAAAAGAGGAGAGTTGGGTTTAGGGTCATTCGTATTCATAAATGTTACACTATAATGTAAGTTGTATCATCATTCATGACTATTGATCAAGGTATAGGTAAAAATAACTTGAAATCTTGATAGTATTTGTATAGTGCTAAGTAGTCAAAGACGTTCGACAAGATTCTCAGCACTTAACAACCAACAGTAATTTTAAACTTGTACATGTTTCAACGAACCGACTTGAGATTAGATAGTAGAGAAATTTGTAACTTAGTTGAATCGTTTA
The DNA here is from genome assembly GCA_944470375.2 of Schistosoma guineensis. NCBI lineage: Eukaryota > Metazoa > Platyhelminthes > Trematoda > Strigeidida > Schistosomatidae > Schistosoma > Schistosoma guineensis. Next base: position 16,337,729 of record OX103897.1, on the reverse strand, counting down.
ATCGTGAGTAGCTTTCTTGTCTATCACTATTATAATACGTTATTTATCTGCTAGGACGGAGACAATATCATCCCTAGTTCTAAGTTTCCTTCGAGTCTTTTGTTCTTGAGAGTTAAATTCTTTCTTCATGAATGTCTTCAACAGCGCATTCTAGCGATAAGTGTCATATACAGACTTGTTACGAAATATTTTTATCATATACAATTCTGAATCATCATCATCATCATCATCATCATCATCATCATCATCATCATCATCATCATCATCATCATCATCATCATCATCATCATCATCAGTCTAAACAACTTAACATATCAGTATATTTCAATAGTTGAGATCAATTGAAGCTAGACCATCATGGAAAATATGGAAGCACTGGATGTCCGTTTTGTCCTATTTTGGCATTCCTCAGTAGTACACATCCATGAGAACGCTTAACCTTTAGACCACTGAGTTAACCGGCATCCGATGGTGTTAATGTATAATTTCAACTAATCCACGAAATTGAGTGACACATCCGCCATTGTCTTCAGCATTTATTTTATTTGTGATAAGTGAATATCAGCAACAAATATCCGACATAATTTCTCTGTTTGATCAATACAGCCTTATTAACACGATGAATATATATACCCGAAATTGAACACTTATCCAAATCGTCTCCTATAATCCTTAGTTTATATCTTTTTTGCATTTTTCAATTTTAAGGGAAGTACTTACTTACTTACATCTGTTATCTCTTATGGAGAAGCATATATCGTCCATCAACATTCTCGATAGGAATCGGTCCTAGTCAAAAGCTTGTAGTGGAGATAGGACTCGAACCCATGCCCTTTTGAACTGGTATGTGTGGATTCAAAAGTACCAAAAATTATTCATAAAACTAAACGAAATCATGAATTAATCTCTACTAATTAATGAAAACAAATGTCAGTTTTTTTTCTCTCTTAAAGATATTTTCCTCTTGTCTTTAATGTCATTTAACACAGTGACATAATACTGATCATTAGAAGTTGATACTTTAAGGCCACTAAACAAGTAAATGATTTATGATTAAATAATGAAGGAATTTTTGAAAAAAAATTACATTTAGAAATCTTAAATTTGTGACCCATCAAGTCCGACATCGATGGGATATATTGTGGGTCATATGAGGAGAAATTTGAACACTTTACTCCTACCTAAAGTTTGTACTGATGATGTTGTTCAGAAGATCAATGAACGATCCATGAATAGATCATCCAGCTTAGGGAGCGAAGCTTCACCTAAATCATCCAACTGCGCTACAAACCTTCTTCAATTTACTTACTTACTCACGCCTGTCACCCTTCGTGGACGAGCATCGGCCGTCTATCAGCATTCGCCATCGAACTCTGTCGACCACCTTACAGATAATATGTATTGTACATATTAGTCAAGATTAATATAAATGTTCATATTCACACAACTATGAGTTTAAATGGAGCTATCTTGGAACAAAGTCGAACTCAGTAATCGTCTTAATTATTGGTTCAGTTTGAATATAGTTTACATCAAGGATGGATTTTAGTTAGACAGTGGTTGAAAGACAAAATGACACTTAATAGTTGTTCAGTTTTAGTATGAGATATTTCAGCTGTATGAGCTCATAATTATCCCAGGAATTGAACTTAAGAAACTAAGACTTTGCGTGGGATTCAGTCCGATACTTTTCATAAACCTTACTCTTTTTAGTACATATAATCCAGTGTTCAAACTGCTAATAGTTTGTTTCAGGTTTCGTTGAAATAAGTCATGATCAGACAATAGGTGAGTGCTTGGTGAATTGATATGTTGGATCTTATTGCTACTGTTGATCAAAGCATGTTAACCAACCAGTTGTTTGCTTGTTATTTCGAACAAATTCAATGTTTAGGTCCGTCAGTCACTTAATGTCAGTTAATGATGTGTGGTATAGGTCTTAGTACTTAAGTCAGCCGTAGACCGATCGTCAATTATAAGGGATAAAATAGATTGAGTCGATCTAGGCTAGATCACCATTGAAAACCTGAAAGCACTGTAAGACCGTTTTGTCCTAGTATAGAACTACTCATCAGTGCACCTCCATGATCCTGAACGCATGACTTGAACTCAGGATCTTCGACCTCCCGTGAGAACACTAGGACAGAACAGCTGTCCAATGCTTCCAGGTTTTCAATGGGGGTGAGTAATAGTAAATGAAATTAGATCAGCACTAAAAAAGATTTATCATACATGACATCAGTGATTGGTTAATTGCAATTACATCTACATGTAAGACTCAAGAATTTTAATCGTAAATTGATTAAAGTTAAACTTTAACACCGTTAGATGTTGGCTCAATGCTCTGAAGATTATGTGCTGAGTTCGATTCTTGCGTGCGTGATCGTGAATACGCACTTCTCAGGAGTTCCATACTAGGGCGAAATCGGCGGTCCAACACTTTTAAGTTTACAATCGCGGTCTAATGTTGATTGGTTCATGACCTCAATTAGAACTTTTCTTTTGTGAACAATGTACACTAGAATTAATTGTAATCACTAATAAGATAGTTTCTAGGTTGTTGAAATAAATTTACGATATGAAATAAATTGGAGAGAGTATAATTTATAGATGATCTTTGAATGAGTCTTAAGTGACCTTGAGAAATATTAGCCAATCAGAAGACACCTAGTATAAAGTAAAAAATATATTATACAAAACCAAAGAATTAAAGTAGATACACTTCTTTTACATGGTTCCGAAACTTATCAAGGTTTGAAAGAGGTTCAGAGGTTCTGAAATTGTAGCTCATACTGTAGAGGAAGTCATTCATGTGGCTCCATAACAGTCCGCCTCTGATGCTATGATATGGTCGCAAAAACTCCTTCAGCCTCGACCACATAGATTCAATATTAATTTTTTGCGCTCCGACTGTTCGGTCCACAATATGGCACTTGTGGATAACGACACGATGCACGTAACCAAGTCTATGTAAGCATCTGTATTCTTTTCAATCACCCGTGTTACTGCTGCTCTTATTATCCAGTTTGCAACAATCATCATAATTTGCCTTAGTTTCAATCTGGATTAAGAGAAAAAAGTTCGTATTCTAGTAGAATTCTCCCACCGACAATATATATTTATCGAAAGACAACATCATCACGGTAGTTTGAACAAGGTTCACAAGTCATTTGATTGCCACAATCACGCATAAAAAGACTTTTTAGTAATCCCATTTGTTGTAATCGCCCAATTATCACGTTATCTCTAGGATCCTCTGTGAACCGATCGTATCTAAGCATTAAGGACTGAAATTGGCGCCGTGACCTTAAAATCCGTTAAACACTTTTAATTGTCTCGTCCGCAAATTATTGTCTCACCAATAAATTCATATGAGTTATTCGACTATAGACATATTTTTTCAATAGTTGTGATTATTAGTCAATTGAAGCTAGACCACCATGAAAAACCTGGAGACACTGAACAGCCGTTTTGTCGTGTTGTAGGATTCCTCAGTAGCGTGCATCCATGATCTGTCATGATTCATATTTATTGATAAGAAGTAGTTCTATTGAATCCTTTTCATGTAGAAAAAAGTTTGAAAGGACACACATTGAAAAAAAAACAACCAACTGAATCATAAGACAAGCCCTTACTTGGAATCTTTCATGTCAAAGAACAAGAGGAAAACCAAAGAACATATTAGGTCGAGAATTAGAGACAGATATGAGAAGAATAAACAACAATTGGATAGAAATAGAAAGATGGACCTAGAATAGTGTGGGTTGGAGAATGTTGGTCCGTGGCCTATGCACCACTGGAAGTAACAAGGGTAAGTAAGTAAGTAAGTAAGTAAGTAAGTAAGTAAGTAAGTAAGTAAGTAAGTAAGTAAGTAAGTAAGTAAGTAAGTAAGTAAGTAAGTAAGTAAGTAAGTAAGTAAGTAAGTAAGTAAGTAAGTAAGTAAGTAAGTAAGTAAGTAAGTAAGTAAGTAAGTAAGTAAGTAAGTAAGTAAGTAAGTAAGTAAGTAAGTAAGTAAGGAAGGAAGGAAGGAAGGAAGGAAGGAAGGAAGGAAGGAAGGAAGTAAGTAAGTAAGTAAGTAAGTAAGTAAGTAAGTAAGTAAGTAAGTAAGTAAGTAAGTAAGTAAGTAAGTAAGTAAGTAAGTAAGTAAGTAAGTAAGTAAGTAAGTAAGTAAGTAAGCAAGTAAGTAAGTAAGTAAGTAGGTAAGTAAGTAAGTGTGGAAGTAAGTAAGTAAGTAATTAAGGAAGGAAGGAAGGAAAGAATGAAAAAATACGTTTATTCTATTGAAATGTTGCATCCCTTTTTGATTATTTTTATTTTCACTATCTCTCTATCTCTCTCTCACTCCCTCTCTCTGTGTGTTTCCTGTTCACAAATCTACCACATACATTTGATCTTAATAATTCAATATACAACTGAAAATAGCACTCAATAAATGGGAGGGAAGAATACGAAAACAATTCTATCCATTTTGACAGATCATTATGAAATGTTCTCGTTTGATTGTTGTTGTTGTTGTTGTTCACCTTTTTCTTTCTTTCTTTCTTCTTTTTCTTTTATTATTGAATGAAAATATATTTTGTAAACTGTGTTAGATAAAAACATGTATCCATTGAATGTTACTATGCGTATTTATGTTACATAAATAATTAATGAGTCTTAAAGAAGTGTATAACGGTATAACAACTGTTATAGATATACATATATATATGTACTATTGGTTGAAACTTTTCTGGCGACGTTTCTTTTTACTACCGCTTTTCACATTAGATACACAGTTAAGTAACTTATCTTCAAGCATGAAAAAAATTAAGTACATTTTATAAGAATGGAACGAGATAGGGAGGGTGGTTTGTGGAGATTGTAGCAATCGATGTAAGCTAGAGCACTATTGAAAACTTGGAAATACTAGTAATAGTACTAATTCTAGTACGAATAAACTGTGATCAGTGGAATCCAATCTGTGTTGAGTGGAGACAATAAATGAAGGGTTGTACAAGATCATGGATCAATTGAAATTAGACATTAATTAGACATCGATGTCTGGATGTTAAGCGTTCGCGTATGAGACTGAACCTCTTGGGTTCGAGACCCTTAGGTGAGATATCTTGGGAATAGATTTCTGAGCAGTCCCATACTTAAACGAAATATCCGTCCAAGGCTTTCAGTTTTTCACTGACGATCTAGCATAGGTCGACTCATGAATCTAACTATTAAAAACTATATTTTAATTGTAGTTTCATCGTGTTAATAGTGTGGTGTGTGCTACTTATATTGACATAAGTAGTATATGATGTTAGTCGTGAACAGAATGTCTGGCAGCAAAGAGACAAGAGGATCGAACAGTAAACAATGGAAACAGGATGCAATTTGTATGAAAATGTAAGAGCAATGAAGTCTGAGTCATTATAAGACAATCGATGGACATTTTGCAAATGAAGCATTTACTTTATGATTGTTAGATTTTATTATCAAGTCCTGTAAGTGGTGTGTCAAATACATTCGATTGTGCCCACCCATGTTCTGTTCACTACAATAGTAGTTGTAATGTGGTGGGCAAGGAAACCAGTGGGGACAACCAAATGTATTACAGAATCTCTTAGTAAAATCTGAGAATCATACAATGAATTCTTCATTTGCAAAATATCCATCAATCGTCCTCATTGTTCCTTCATGTAAACACCAATCCTTCTCTGTTCACATTCCCTTCTTCTTCGATCTTCTTAACCTTCTCCTACCAAACATTTCATTTCCTATTGATGATACATCTCTAGTACACACCATAGTAGTAATATGAGTAATGAAATAAAACTATACATAATTATAGATGTTAATAAACAAAGATGGATAGTGGCTAGCAGTAGAATCCAGAACGCGTGTTTCGTCCTATTTGGAACTCGTCAGTTGGATATCCAACATCTAACATTATAATAATGATAAGCACTTCATACAATATCATACTGTATTCAACATAATACACAATAAAAGCAAATCTATTAGTGAGTGCCAGTTTATAAATAAATCTGTTGTTGTTTTTTTGCTTCTCTCACACTATTTTACAGATGAATAGTTAACCATTCAGATTGAATTTAGTTTTAGGTATGTCGGTCTATCGCCCCGGAAACAACCTCTCTCGCTCTCGCTCTCTCCATATATATATATGGGTCCCATTCTGTATTATTCATATTTAGATTAATAGACTGTCATAAATATATTATATTGCTTTCTATCGTTTATTTCTATTTCTTCCCTGTTGTCACATCTAAATGAAAACCCAACTACAAATATTCGTAGTGTGTATAAATAAACACATACATATGTATATATATATATATAAATATGGATAAAGCTTAACGATTTCATCCCTTGTAACATTCTATAAACTCAGGTATATCAATGTATATTCTGTTGATCATGGTTTGTAAGTAGTATGGACGGATGTATGTGTGTATCTATGTATGTATGTATGCATGTATGTATGTGGTTATATGGGCAAGTACTTACTTTGAAGAATTTGTTATCTATGAAACAATCCTTAGAATTTATTTTTTTTTAGAAGTTCAAATGTAACAGACATATATTATCAAGGCATAAGACAACGGACATAGATACAAATAAATATTCTCCCCCTCCCCGCACCCTATTCTTTTTTTTTTTTCGTTTTAGTCACCATCATCATTTGCATCATTTTCAATTTTAAAAATAAATAACTTTTACAATCGTTTGTATGATAACAGTATCCTGATAATCATTCCTATATCTATGGAGATCATTGTTCCTTTTTCATATACATCATAAATGTGATCATGATTTAGGATTTAATTATACTGACCATTCATTCATTAAAACATTCGATATGGAATTCATTCAATTCCAATTTCACATGGATACACATTGGATAAATAAACTTTCATTTGGTTTATGGAATTAAAAAAAAAATACTTCCATCAACACCACCCTCTTACCCCTCAATGAATTCTTCAAATCATTATGATATAAGTAAGTGAATTGAATGTTTATAAGAAAGAAAATAATCTCCGACACTCCCTCCACCCCCAATTTTTTTCTTTAATGTAATATTCATTCATTAATAAATGAATGAAATTAGACATTGACACTGTTGGATACTGGGTAGTTCACTAGTCTGGTGGTTAAGATCGATAGGTCGTGAATTTGAATCCTGTGAGTGGGATTGTGAATGTGCACTGACGAGGACTTGGATACTACGTAGCTCAGTAGTCTAGAGGTTAAGATCGATAGGTCGTGAATTTGAATCCTGTGAGTGGGATTGTGAATGTGCACTGACGAGGAGTTGGATACTACGTAGCTCAGTAGTCTAGAGGTTAAGATCGATAGGTCATGAATTTGAATCCTGTGAGTGGGATTGTGTATGTGCACTGACAAGGAGTTCTATAATAGGATGAAACGGTCGTCAAGTGCTTCTAGGTTTTCTATAGTGATTCATGAATTCAATTATTAAAGATTTAAAAACTGCTGTAAACCTTTAAGAGTTAAGTAATCATTTCATTGATGTTTTGTATCTATAATTAAGTTTTAAATAATGAAATATAGAGAATTTTAGAAGTTTTTAATGAATGTGCTTTATTTATTTGATATGAATTATGTTTTTGATTGAGATCATGAGCCAATCGGTATTAGATCACAGTTGAAAATTCGGAAGAAATGGACAGTCTTTCCGTCCTATCATAGGACTCCTCAACAGTGCACATCCACGATCCCACTTGAAGGATTGGGTTTCGAGTGTGAACGCCTAATCTCTAGACCACTGAGACGGCATTCAATAGTGTTAATGTCTAATCTCAACCAATCCATGACATTGAGCGGCCAATGTTTCTAGGTTTTCAATGGTGGTCTAACATTAATCGGTTCATGATCTCAATCAAAAACTTAATAAACTCTACAAACCCATACTAAGAAGACGGAATTATGTTGTAATAATAATAATATTATTATTAATGACTTTATTCAATATTATATTTCGAGTACAATGTAGAATTCTCAGGTCACCAAGTTACCGTTTCTTATTTCTTGATCGATTCTGACAACACATACTGAATTCATGTAGTGATACTGAGCAATTGTCTTGTAAATCATTCAATCAGGATTGTTGACTTGTGATTATAACATCATTACGATACATGTTTAAACTTAATAGGAATCAAAGATAATCCATCTTGCCAATAATTGATTGACAGTTAGATGTTAACAGTTCAGGAATCGATATTTGAATAATGTTTATTCGTTTCAGTACATATTGACAGCCATCATGATGTCTTTCATCGGGCTCTTTCGTAATTTGTACGCCGGAAGCTCTTAAACTTTTCACAAACACATCTGAATAGGTTATGTGATGAATAGACATAATGATGTGTTAAAACAAACATAATAACAGATCACTTGTTGAAGTGTCTAGATGACAGGAGTAGATATCTCAGTTATTCAAGCAGACTGCCAGTTGAAACTCTAAATTAATATGTCCCAACTGTCGACCTAGTTGAGTTTCTCAATAGACAATAGATAAATGACAATATGATCTAGAAGAAAAATTTCATAAATAAGGATGATTGTGTAAGGAACTAGTTCATTCAACATGGAGGAAAAACTAGTTTACTCTTTAAATCATTATGACTTGTATCTATCAAATGATCTTTTTATTTACTTCGTTATCGACAATCTTTCAGTAGCGTTATAACTTGTGGTTTTGTGCCCTTGGTGCTTTGTTTTTTATCCCGTCTCCAATTGTTATAACTTGTGACCTGTGTACCCCTATTAAAATATAAAATAAGGATACCGTCAATTAGAGAACAGTGAATTATCGACCGGATCAATAACGTATAAAACCTGTACGAGCAGTCTAGAGTACTTATCGGTCATGCTTCCCGCCTAGCCCTGCCTGTTAAGTTCAGAACACCAATCTCAGCCTCTGTGATATGAATCATTATATTTCAAATATACTGGGTTTATATGCAAGACAAGCAGATCACATTGTACCATAAAATAGGAAATACACATTTGTACAAGGTTTAGCCAAATGTGGCTGTGAATGTGAGAGATAGTAATTGATAGACGCGACATAACTCAATAATGGTAATTCGTATCATAATAGTTTATAGGTCAAAATAAAGCTTATAATAAGAGGAATATGAATACGAATAGTTTAGTTACTTAACAATTATACAATAAAAATATACACATAGTATTTGTTTATAAGTGGATCCCAAAAGTTATCAATCATTATTCTCATCGGGATACACAACCCATCCCGGTCGCTGGGATCTTCAAAAAAAGGGAGGTGTTATATCCTCGGTCAATAATTCACTGTTGTCTAATTACACATTAATAAGGACACAGGGCACTAGTTATGACAAATGGCGACGGGGTGAAAAACAGAGAACCAGGGGAACAAAACCACAAGTTATAACAAGTATAATATAGAGTATAGTAATACTCTATAATATTGATTTATTATAATTCCCTTATATTGGATTATATGTGTAACATTCGGTAACCTAATCGATAAATGTCAGTAAAATCAATATATAAATGGGTTTGATTTGATTTAAAGATGGATATATTTTTCAAGGGCTAAATAAATCTTCATCTATTATCAGATCTGATTATCTCTATTATTGACATTTTCAATAGTCTCTAAGTATATCATATCCATCAGTTTAGATTGATGTAAATTAAAGAGTGATTTTTAGTCAAAAATAAATTACATATCAATCAGTAGAATGTGTTCATAACTATTTACTTAGAATAAGTTCCTTGTAGTACATCCAAAAATTCAGGATAGAAACACAAACATAATAAGTTTTATAACATAAAATGATCCATAGATAGATCCTGGGTTTTAATCTCACGAGGGTGGGGTGGTTCGTGGTTATACACTGTTGAAGAGCATTATATTAGTCATTTATTACTTCCAGGTTCCCCATAGTGATAATATCCACAAACCTCCCACCCCCTTTCTGATTAAAAATGAAGCACTTTGTTTTCCAACACTTATTAACTAGATAAAAGGAGAAATAAAAACATAATTCAACTGTACTGGGTATGATATAACTAACGAATATCACAAATATTTTGTGTAATTCAAGTCTGTGACTTTGTTTTCTTTATTGTGTTCTTCCTATTCAAGTATCCATTTCCGTAATAAACCTATTACTATTAAGAATATCATTAACGATCGATTATCAATACATTGATGTACTAACAATTTATTACATCATTTCAACTTCAATTTATTTACTTATATAATTATATCTATTTTCCTTAATGGAGTATAGGCCACTGATTCATATTCTTCAAATCATTCTGTCCTGGGTCTTCTTTTCTAGTTCTAACCAATTGTTGTGCATTCTTCTTATATCTGTCTCTATTTCTTGAACTAATGTGTTCTTTGGTTTTCCTCTTCTTCTTTGACCTTGAGGATCCAAGTGAGGGTTTGCCTTGTGATATAGTTGAGTACTTTCCTCAATAGGTGTCTTATCCAATTCCAGCGCTTTTTCTTGATTTCTTCCTTCAGTGGAATCTGGTTTGTTCTCTCCCTACAGTAGTTAATTAATAATAGTGTCTAGTCAATGCCAATAAAATGAACAAGATTAATTCTCTCCACTCGTTTTGTTCTTGCTAATGATGGTGAGAAGCTTATTTTTTCTTAAGAGCTTTGTTTATGGAGACTGTAGAGGTCAAATAAATCTCCATTCAAATTCATTCAGTTAAATATGGATTCAGTAATTATGTATATCAGAGCTTTTGATTAAAATCACTAATCGATCAATTTTAGGCCACAACTGAAGAACTAAAATCACTGAACGACTGTTACGTTCAAGTATACGACTCTTCAACAATGTAGATTTACGATATCGCACGTAGGACTCGAGCTCAGAACCTTCAGTCTCGCCGTTGTATGCCGTCTCAGTGGTCTGGAGCTTAGGTGTTCACGTGCGAGACCGTAAATGAGCACTGCTGACGAGTCCCATACTAGGAAGAAAACGCCATCCAGTTCTTCCAGAATTTTAATCGTCGTCTAACACTGATTAGTTTATTATCTCAATCAAAACTAAACATTCTCCACAACCCTATGCTGATGATCATGATTTAATTTATAATAGCTTGGATTATCGATTCTTGATATTCCGACTAAAATTTGATCAGTCTTACTTGGCATTTGTTCGTCTCATGGAGATTGTCTCAATGTAACCATTGTAACAGAAGTCAATGTAGAGTAGATGAAATGTAGCTACTAATGGAATACAGAATGAACGTGTTATGTTGTATAGAACTAGTCAGTTGAATGTAACTCCTTATTAAGATTCGAATATAGTCTCTGTTGCTTCAAATGCTAATGTGTTATCCACTGATATGTGGAGTCCGGATGGCAATTCACTTGTGTTATCAAAGCAAAACGAACTGTTTCGAATCCCGATGTGAATATCATTTATGAGATGCAGACAAATCTAGCTAACAAGTTCCAAATAGGACGAAATGACGTGTGCTCAAATCCACTTCTAGTCACATTCCATCTATTTTATATAAACATTCTCTGATGGGATATGATATTTATTTCAAATTATCGGTGTTCTACGTCGAATATATTGGCTTTGTTAGTTAAATATTGATGATAGATCACATTCAATAGGTGTTTAACAACCTCAAATGTGGTGCAGAATTGTATTGGTTCGCATAATCCACTAGTCATTATGGTAAAGTAAATGGGTTCAGGGAATTACTATCAGAACAAATAAAGTGATTGAACGTTTATTGAGAGCAGAATCAGGAATCATGCATTAGGAAGTATACTTCAGAACAATCATCAAACCAAAATCGATTAGGATATCAAATCAATCAGACTAGTAGCTAGCTACACTGGAACTCGATCGATGGCATTCGATCACTAATTACTCAGTAATTAGTTTGTATAAGACACTGAGGTGTGCAGAAGCTTTCCACAGTCTGAATAAGTCATCGTCGACCTCCCTGACTGTCTCATTAAATACTATGATTTGAAATGTATAGAAAAGTACGCTTGTTCCCTAATTAACTCATATAAGCTTAGATGTGGGACATTTTACACCAACTGTCTTCAACTACCCACTATGAATGCGCTATAGATTCTTGATGGATCTCTATTTAACAGTTTTACATTACAGATAACATTACGGGTTAGATAGTCCTTAAAATGCAAGTATGATTGGATGATTGTTTCGACTATGGAGTATGGAGTTCCTGATCACTCAGTGTTCACGATCCCAACATGAGTTTACCCTTTAGACTATTCCGTTGAAATAGTGATTAGAATTCATGGAGTTAACAAACATCAGATGAATGTGTAGTGAAGCAAGTGGAAATAGATTAATGATAACAAAGGAAGATATGAATTGAAGAATACTGACAATGATGTAATTTAAACATGAGAGAGAGAGAGAGAGTTGCAATAATGCATGACGTAATAAATGACAAGGTGTGGGGCGTAATGTTACCAGGCCGAAGAAAGAAAGATTTATTACTGCCTCATTTCGGATACATATATCTGGTTTTAAACGTTTGATTGTTATCGCTTCGGCAAATTTCAAAAGATTGTAATTTGATTGTTTGTTAATCACGTGAAAGGACTTCAGTATACTGACTTCATGTCCTCTGCCTAGGAGTTGTGTTGCGATGACAGTGCTGAATGCTTGTAATCCATTTGACCTTAAACATTTCAGAATATGTACTTTGAGTTGAATGTAGGCTCTGCTTTCTCTCCTACCAATCTAACTGTTTTGATAGATACATGTAAATTTGTATACGCAGGAGGTGGTAACATGATGGTGGTACCTATGGACGTTTAATTGTGTCAAAGAACATGTTGTTTTTGGACAGGACAATCAGTTTAGCTGAAGGACAAGTTCTTGTCAATGTAGTTTTTAGTCTCATATTTTGATTGACCCTGTGACATCGTCACCTTTGAATTGAAGTTGAATAACATCAGGCTTTTTTCTATTCACTGTAGTTTCTTTGGGCTTTTCCCATCTTCACATCTCCCATATTCCTCCATAAATTTCAATGGGAATCCGTTATTCTTTAAACATCTTTCCAACATTCATGACTTCCTTTTCTGGTGTATCGGCAATACATATTCATTCTCTTCTGTGAAATAGTGTTTGAACAAGTGGTGTTTTGTGTAACTGATTGGAGAAAATCGATTGAAGTTGACATCAATCAATCAATTCTATTCCATATTGACTCACTTATAAACTGAACGTTGAAGTACTCCATCCTTCTTTCGTTTCATTGCGATATCAAGAGCAAAATGGAACTTGTTCTGATTTTCATGTCCCATAGTAAACTGAATATTTGAATGGACTTGGTTGAAATGTTTCAGAAGATTTGTCAATCTCTGTAACAACGTTGGTTGTAGACAGCTGATAACAAACAACTTAACGAAATCAAATTGAACAACTTCAGTTTCTTTATTCATGTATTCCAATCAAATATCAACTAACTCTCTGTACATCATCATCATCATCAACAACATGATACTCATTATGGGGAAGGAATTAAATAGAGATGAACATTTTCCCATTTTATTCCATTGTCCATTATAATCGATTGTCGTTTCCTCCCCCTCCCTCGATCTATTCAGTTGTGAATAGAAAATGTTCATTGAATAATTAGATGTGTAATTACCTATTGGTAGTAGTAATTAACTAACTACCTAATGACCTAATTAGGTATCACATTAATGATTTATGAATTGAAATCATTGAGTCTATTTGTGTAAATGAGTGAGTGAGTGAGTGAATGAATGAATGAATGAATGAGTGAGTGAGTGAGTGAGTGAGTGAGTGAGTGAGTGAGTGAGTGAGTGAGTGAGTGAGTGAGTGAGTGAGTGAGTGAGTGAGTAGAGATAAGGATGATCTGCCTTTTTATGAATCAGGACTGAAAGTGTATGAATACACACACGTACACACCGATTTGGATTGAACTACAATGATGAGATGAAAGTAGTCAGATTGAAGTTCTGTTTGATCATGCGAGAAATTTGAAATACGGTAACGAATAGGTTGTTACTTATTAGGAGTTATATGGGAATGCAATCAAACCAACCATCAATATTTAGTTAGGTATTATGGCACTAGAAATAAGTGAACTTGTCAAGACTGAAGAATAAGAATAAATCTTAATGATTGTTAATAGGAGGATAATTCAGTGATTGGTGTATTTAATGAAAAGTAGATGGAAACACAAGGGACTGGTTCTAGTGAGTTCTAGTGAGGGTATGATACAGTTGTGCACTGAAGTTAATCGATACAGAATGAGGAATATGATGGATTGTTTGAAGTTAGACATGAACACTGTTGAATGTCGGTTTAGTGGTGTAGAGATTAGAAGCTGACGCGTGAGACTCGATGTTCTATCTAGGTTTGATTCCCTGTGACAGGAACATGGATGATCCATGTTGAGGAGTGTCATACTACAACAAAACACTCGTTCAATATTTCTTGATTTTGATTGTTGATCTAGCCAAGATCAGTTGATGATTCAAAATGTCAGAATGGAAATATATTCATTATAGTAACATGATTTATTTATTACCTTCTCAAGACGAGCAAATCGTTTAGAATTCACTTCAAAGAACTCTATGTATTCATATCACCCAAATGACTACACAGGATTCTTCCGTCTTAAGCCTAACTATCAACCACATTGCACTCCAGTTTTCTGATTGGCTAATATCTGGTTCAATTTCCATGAGATGACTTTTGAAGTCACTCAAGATCGTTCTGGATTCCACTGTTAGTCATATTCCATCTATTCAATCTAATTTAAATGTTGTGTTTTACAAGTCGTTGTTTTCCAGTAGTTGATATATTCGACTTATCTCTCATGGGTAATGTTTACTAACAGTTGAGGTGTTATAACTACCTTTTCCATCCATCATGTGTTGAAAAGTTTACACAACGAACTGATTTTGTTTAGGTTATCGCTGAAGATCAATAAGCGACCGGCAGCCTTTCCATCTAGGTAGTACTCACTCACGACTAAAACACAGTGGATTGAACCCAGAACATTGGGTATGGCATGCGAAACCTTGATCACTAGACAAGTGAGACAGTATTCGATGGTTGTAATGTTTTATTTTTTTTTAAAAATAATTTCATACTAGGACGAAACAGTTGTTCAGTAGTTCCTGGTTTACATTGATGATCTAGCTAAAATCAGTTTCTGATTTGACCTATTAAAGTCCTGCAATTTTATGGGGATATTGAATGTCGTGGTTCCGATTCCCGTATATGGGGTCGTACATGTTCACTATTGTGCAGTCCTATACTAGTTCAAAACGGCCATCCAGTGCTTACAGGTTTTCACCAGTGGTTTATCTAAGATCAATTCGTGATTTCAGCTATGTAAATACATGCGTTCGATAATAAATCGATAGAATTCGATAAATTCATCAATTTTGTATTTCTATACCGGATGTACATCATATTGCCGCAAAACAATTATCCTATTTATATATTTATAACTTATTTGTGTACAGTATCCAGTATTTAGTTACTTAGAGTTATGTAAAACAATATAATGTTTTCATACTTATCGAAAGAGGAATGAAACATTAGAACCGATTATTTACAATCATTTGTCCACTGAATAGTGACCGAGTATTGATCGGTGTCTATCGGTCAGTATTCAGAGGGACGTAAAATAGACGACTTTACTCAGTGATTAATTAATCGTAAAATATATATCATAATCCTCCAAGGGGTCAGCTTCAGCCCAAATAACTTAGTGATAACGTCTCTGACTCTAACGTTAAGTGACAGGTTCAAATCTACAAGGGTATATCTGTCTCATCAGGGTCATCAATACACTTTTCCGACGAGTGTTAATTAGCCCCAAATAGAGTAAGGTTTACTATCAGCTACCTGTAACCACCACGATAAATCTCAACTGAATACCCGAAAGGTTGAGTTGCTTTAACCAGTGGCCACATTGCTACATGATCGATATAATTTGATCAACACTACAATCAACTTGACATACATAATATTAGTCACTAAATTAGAATTATCTTCAATCAGGGTATAAGTTAGTAATGTCAGAATTGATTTATTTAATCTCTAACGAAAATGTTCACATTTCCACCCAAGTGGTAGATAATAAGTCATAATATATTGTTTGCAATCAGTTGAATTGACATTGTCTCCACTTTTCTAAGTTACAATTGATGGTTAAGGTTAGGAATTAGGTTTAGGGTTTTCATCACGAACTGATATCAAGACTCTATTTGAACAAATAGATGAATGAATCTAAGACCTGTTATCTTAAATCTGATTTTTATTGTGGTGGATTTAATGGAAGCGTTAAATAATAAACTTACACGTTTACTATACTTTTAAATTTGATTAAAAAGAAATGTTTTTTTTTATTGTTGAATTTATGAGTCGATGTAAGCTAGATCATCGTGGAAAACTTGGAAGTATTGGACAGAAGTATGGAACTCCTCAACAGTAAGCGTTCACGATCCCTCATGTGAGGTTCGAACCTGGGACTTTCGGTCTCTTACATGAACGCTTAACCTCTAGACCATTGATCAGGCATCCAAAAGGTGTTAATGTCTAACTTCCATTGATCCATGAATGGCTGAGCAACTATTCATCCATTGTGTGGGATAGATACCTGTCTCTACCCGACATGGATTAGACACCAGTTGTCACAGCTTCTCATTAGAACATCAGGAAATCGTCTTGGAGTCAGTCATTAGTGTGCACTATTAAGATCACTACAATCTCCACAAAAACCCTATTCAGATCAAATAAAAAGAATAGACCAGTTATTTTATACTTCGATAGTTCTTTATAGAATGTTGAAATAAAACATCCGTTTGAATAAAAACCCATGATAACACTATTGAAAACTATTGAATATTAAATTATATAAGATTTCCATAGTTTAACTCATCAACTGTTCTTAGTTAGGTCAATAATGAAAATGAAGGAGATCTAGGCAGCTGTTTTCTTCTAGTATTTGGTTCCTCAGCAGTATAACTTAGACATGACTTGGACAAGTGTGATCGGATATAAGAACTTGATTTTCTCATGTGAATGTTTATCCTCTAAATCACGGATTTGGCTTTCACTCTTTCATTGGTAATCTAAGTAACATCAGTTTGTGATTTAACCACTACCATACGTCTACGATTTTTCACGAAACCTCATATACATTTTGTTCAGAATTGTAAAAATGAACAAACATGGATGTTGGCTAGCAGTTGGATTCAAGGTCCGTACAATGTTGTACTATTTGGGACTCGAAAGCTGGATGTACCTGCATCCCTGAATTGATGTTCACTCAGGGACACGAACTCAGTACCGTTTGTTTTAAACTCCACTTAACCACTGAGTCCTGATGACCAGTTGCCTAGTCACCATCCACTTTTGTTGATAATAATAGTGACTTATTTGCAAAATGTCAATCAATTGTTCCAAATTTCATTGTTCTTTCGTTTCCACATTAATAATTCCCTATTCTTATTCTCTTTTCTTTGATATTCTTAACCTTATGCTGCCGTGTATTTCACTCTCGATTGATGATGATACATACTACTTATCATTCATATAATCTACATTAAAAATAAAACTAAGATTTTACATCTAAACCAGATCAATAGTTCATTATTTTTTATAAATGATCTGATTACTATCAGAAGGGGTTTTGTGGAGATTTTAGAAATTTCACTGATTAAAATCATGAGTCGATTGAAGCTAGACCACCATGGAAAACCTGGAAGCACTGGACGGCCATCTCATTCTAGTATGGGACTCCTCAGCAGTGCAAATTCACGATCCTACACCCCGCGAGACTCGAACCCAGGATCTATCAGTCTCGCGCCAGGTGCTTAACTAACTAGACCACTGAGCCGGCCGGTATCCAATTGTGTCAATGTCTAACTTCAACTAATCCACCAAATTGAGAGACACATCCACCATTGTCATCAGTGAGTTGATATCTCATAACAGACCTGGTTGAACTCCACTGGTAACGACTTCTCACTAGAACTCCAGGAGTATCTCTTGAAGTCAATCACTAGTGAGCAGATGATTATTACCAGAAGGGGTTTTGTGGAGATCGTAGATGCTCACTGCTGAAGAGTCCCATACTAGGACGAAACGGCCGTCCTGTGTTTCCAGGTTTTCCATGGTGTTCTAGTTTCAATTGACTCACGATTTCAATCTGATCTGATTACGTCATAATTTCACTAATTGAAACGAAGTAAATGAAAAGGTACCCGCAATAAGAAATAATTTCACCAAATAAAATGATTGATAATTCGGTGAGACGTTAATTTATGAATGACCTTTGAGCAACAGCATATTAACCTTGAAAGTGTTCACCTACTAACCAGGACCGAATGAGGGTTATAAACCTGTGTGAAGAATTAGAATTATGATTTATAATTGATGGTTAAAGGTTAAGAATTAGATTTAGGGTTTCCCATCATGAACTGACATCAGCTATAGTACCAAAACTCTACTTATCCAAATGGATGAATGAATTTCGCGCCAAAATCTGAGACCTGTTATCTTAACTCTGATTGGTTCGTCTATAAATTATAATCTCGCTGATATTTCTTTATCATTTGTTTGAATCTACTCATTATTAAAGATTGAATTTTGGCATATATGAATCTTGAGTAAATTATCTTACAAGTTTAGATCAAAGCTGAATAGTGGTAAACAACGGAATCCAGAATAAACGTTTCGTCCTATTTAGGACTTATCGTTTGAGTATACCAACAACCCAGTGTTGGTATTCATATTGGGGCTCAAACCGAATAAATCTAACTTCATATGATTAACTCATTATACATTAATTGATCGAATGCAGATGGCTGTTAATTTATGCAACAGCGTTGATGGAAAGATTTAAGCACGATCAAATAAATAACAAGATTCATTACCATTACACAAGCTAGTAGTTATATGGATTCAATCAATTAGTGAATAATGACTTGATCATGGAAAGCTAAATGTATTCGGTTCAAGTCTCAGTATAAATGTTGATATTCGACTGATAAGTTCTACATAGGACGAAACGCTCATTCTAGACTCTACTATTTGTCATTATGGAATTTTATGATACTCTGAATTCAGTTTAATTAATTATATCAGATGCTTAAAGGGGATCAATGGAATGTTTTATACTTAGATATCGTTCCATTTGACATTCATTAACTAAGATCATCTGATATTTCATAGGATTGAAATCTGAGACATAAAATGTTTTAGTCATTAGGAGTGTAAAATAAGTTATTCACGTATCAAATGAGCTTGATCGACGCTGCTGAAACCTATGGTAAATACCACTAAACCAGGGCACATACAGTCTAGCACGAAGACAGATGCATACTTCATGAAATATTTTTGGGTTATGGTAATAATCCTTTCTCAGGTTCACCTACGGAAACCTTGTTACGACTTTCACTTTCTCTAGATAATCAAATTAGGTCATCTTCTAAGCGTCAGTGGAGCGGCAAAGTGACTACAACAACAAAAATCCAAAGACCTCACTAAATCATTCAATCGGTAGTAGCAACGGGCGGTGTGATCATTGCCTAGATGATTATGTCAAATAATAGAAACATCTCTATAACATCTATAACATCACATCTCTATAACTGTTAGCGTGAATCGAATTCAATCTATCAAGTTGCATTATATCCATATCTGTGAGACTGAAGGACTGGCCATTATAATTCATTAGATTACCATGAAAATTAATTAGAAGCAGTCAAAAGAATTACTTACTTACCCCAGTTACTTCCCGTAAAGGAGCATCCGCCATCCACCACGGATCTCCATTCAACCCTGTCCTCGACAATCCTTTCCAGTTCTTTCTAGTTATTATTCAAACTTTTCATATTTGCTTCTATTTCTCTATGGAATATGTTCATTGGCCTTC
Source organism: Schistosoma guineensis (assembly GCA_944470375.2). Classification (NCBI taxonomy): domain Eukaryota; kingdom Metazoa; phylum Platyhelminthes; class Trematoda; order Strigeidida; family Schistosomatidae; genus Schistosoma; species Schistosoma guineensis. The sequence continues at coordinate 16,317,761 of OX103897.1, read as the reverse complement.
CACTTTTCTGTTTCCCTTCAGGATTCCAAGTTAGGGCTTGCTTCGTGATGCAAGTCAGAAGAATGATCTAACCTTTTTCTCGTATACCAATCGATACATATCAATAAGTTGCCTCTACAGTCTTAAGATATCTGGTATTCAAATTACCCTTATTCACTGTTATAGCCCATTATATCATAAGTCAACTTCTATTACAATGTATTATCACTAGATCGTTACTATTGTTTAGTGAGCTTTATAAATATATATAATCAGAATGGGTTTTGTGGAGGTTTTTAGAAATTTCACTGGTTGAAATCATGAGTCAATTGAAGCTAGACCACCACGGAAAACCCGGCTCAATGGTCTAGTTGGTTAAGCGCCTGGCGTAAGACTGATAGGTCCTCAGTTCGAATCTCGCGGGGCGGCGGGATCGTGGATGCACGCTGCTGAGGAGTCCCATACTAGGAAGAAACGGCCGTCCAGTGCTTCCAGGTTTTCCATAGTGGTCTAGCATCAACTGACTCATGATTTCAACCAGTGAAATATATATAACATAATAATACAATTCTATATTATTCTATGTTTAAGCACTAAACTAAGATAGAAATATAATTACGCTGCATTCTATTTTGTTGTATACAGATAGATAAATTCGTAAATGAAAAGTATAATTAGAATTCAGAATCAGGTTTCTTGTCAATCTGGTCTACTAAAAGAGTTTACTATCTTAGGTATGAAGACATTTGATATCCAATGATTTTGAACTTGTATCTTATTAGTATCGTTGACACACTAGATCATTTTACTCTGTAACTGTAGGCATGATTATAACTACTAACTAGTTGACTTTGAGGCCGATTAGCCTAATAGTCCATTGACTGCTCAAATTCTTCCTCAAATTAACGTCGAGTAGAAAATAACAAGACAGTAGGATAAATCATTGACGTACAAATTTATGTACTCAGATATTTGGACTACAAAGGCCAATAAAATAGAAAATACAATGTTTGCACGAATCGGAATGTACAACTCATCTTTAAATGATAGCGGTTTTTGAATAGAAGAAGATATGGATCATGCCTAAGGTTCAGATTTAAAAGAATAAAGGAATGTGGTTAGAATGGAGATTTGTGGAAATTGTAACATTTTCACAGTTGAATTCACTACGATCAGAAACCTGGAAGCACTGAAAGACTTTTTTGTCCTAGTATGGGACCGCCCCCTCAGAAGTGAACACTCACGATTCAGCACGTGAGACATGAACCTAGGACCTTCGATCTCGAGCGTGAATCCTCAACATCTAGACCACTGAGCTATCCTCCTAATCTATTCAATGTCAAACCTGGATTTGATTAGCCTCTCTTAACATATTAGTACCTTAAAGTGATTCTTCCATATTAATTCCTTTAAAATGTTGACACCTATGAATCTTCATACATAGACTTGAATATTGACTTTGGATACTATCTGAGGTTGCTACAATACGATAATGAAGTACTTTAAACTGGATCTAAAAACGAGGGATTCGAATTATCTTGGAATATGTCGCTATCTGATAAAGGAGGATATCGAAAACTATTTTATTTTTGTAAGCACACAGTATTAAACTCTCAATGTATAGAAATCTTATTATTGCTTGTTACCACAAATAGATTACACTTTGGATAATAACCTAATAATAGAATGGATGGTACACGTTTCATCCCGTCAACTAAATGCATTTCTAATATAACATTGATGTGAATACTGAAACTAGAACTAAATGACTCTCATTCGATGTATCAATTGATTTCCTACTCAATTGTTCTATTTTAATGTATACATTCACACTAGAATGTAGGTTTATTCAAGGAATGCATCCTAAAGTAGGACAAGACATGTGCCATGTATTATTTATTAATTAAAGCTAGACCACTATGAAAAACTTGGAAGCACTAAATGGCATTCTTCCTATTGTTGGACTCCTCAGCAGTGTGCACCTACGATCCGGCACACAGGATTCGAACTCATGACCTTCATTCTCATGTGCGAATGCTTAATCTCAAGACTATTGAGCCAGAATCTGTTATGAGATAGTAACTCACTGAAGACAATGATGGATAGTGGTAAAATTTCGTGGATGCCGGCTCAATGGCATAAAATCCCTAGGTTCGAATCCTGCAAAATGCATACTACTGAACAGTTCAACATTAGAATGAAACTACTATCCAGTTTTTTCAAGTTTTCTATAGTAATCTAACTCATAAATTCAGCTATTAAAGATCTCCACCCCACACCCCCATTTTCTAATAAAAATAATAATCCGCCATGGGATTTCAGATACTTTTATTTTTTGTACTGAAAACTTTATTTATGTTATCATAATAAATAAATAAGAAACACGGGAGACAAAAAACAAACACTCCCATGTGTCAATTTTCTTAAATAAACTTGTGAAAACAAAAGTTCAGGGGGGGATATGTGTGCATGTGTGCATAAGTGTGTGTGCATGTGCGTACGCGTGTGTGTGTGTTTGTGTGTAGAATTAGATTATTAATCATAATGTGAAAAAACCGTCTCCCCCCTCCCTCTTTTATGATGTAAATAAATAAATAAATAAATATATGTATCCATCCTATAGATTTATTGATTTTTGAATTATAATTAGTTCACAACTAAACTTAAGGTAATTTTCATGTGATAAGGTCAATTTCAATTCAATGATACCCCTTTATAAAAAAAAAGGATACAAAGTAGAAACTATTCAATACAATAGAAATATAATTGAATCACTTGGTTTATCTAATCTATCCTTATGCCTATTTCATGTATTCACTTGTTATTTTCTGATATGAAAGGATTGTTAATGATCATCTTTACAACTCCTGAATTGATGATTGATAATTAAGTTATAGAGATTAATTGTTCTGTATCATTTTTGAAATTGACCTAGTTCATTGTGAATATATAAATTTCAATTGAATAGATACAATTAAGCGGATTATATATGTATGAATATCTTGGTATGATTGAAAGTGAGGGAGAATCAGGTTGTTTTTTTTCTTTTACTTTTTGAAATGATCTCATATAGTTATATGGATACAAGCTATTATCAGAGAAGTTCTACGGATTATCTTCTTGTACTATGGGTGTTGTTTTTTAAAGAAATTGAGAGGATGAAAAGCGAATGTCTCACAGGAGCTGTAACCGAGTTAGTGGATATAGACGATCCAAGTAGAGGAGTCGGAAAACCTTGACTTTAAACTGATGGTGCACATGGGGGGCCCAGTATCTTGAAGGAGCAAATAGCGAACGAACCAATTGTTGGCCACCGGTTATCATGAGACTGCATCTAGTAACCTTGGTCCAGTGTCTTATGGATTAGACCTATAGATCGAAGGCTCCGATTGTGGTCCTTTAAGAAAACCACCTGTTTCGGTTTGGGCATTCTGGTAGTACCCAAGCCCACACACAAATCAACTGAGTTGTGTGGTGCATATGTATTCCTTACTCCTTTGTACCAATATTTTTATGTTCAAATAAATAAATGTTGGTTATGTGGATAAAAAGTTGATCATTCAATGAAGCATTGTTTAAATGATTAAAATTATAGATCATTCATTATATAATCACTATACAGTAACTAACATTTGTTTTCTTTAGTCCTTAACGTTGATATGATACTGACCATTAGTCAGTAACCAATTAACGTATGGTTATCTCTTCATAGTTCACTATGTCTTGGATAAAGTATAATATAGTTGTTGAATATCTAAATGTTATCACGACTAGTTTACTTAAATTATGATAATCGAACATTACAAGTGAAAGGTATTAGGTTCGACTATTGGCGAACTATAAATAAATCTAGATAATTACTTGTAAACTGTTTGAAAGTCACTAGCGAAAACATAGTCAGTTTCAAGATGTTTATCTAAGAAGAGTTTATATTGAAAGTATAGTACGTTGTATTCTTACAAATCAATGAACTACCGTCAACCTTTGGTATCAGACTGTGCCTTATTAATGATAGGCTAGTCTTTTTAGTTATTAGGTATGATGATTCTTAACAGTTTTAAAACAACTTAGTATGGTATAGATGGAATGTGGCCAGTGGTGGAATCCAACCAGCGTTTAATGTCGTCCTATTTGAGATTCACCAGTTGGATATGCCTGACATATCCCATAGTTAATGTCCACTCCGTTAATCGGACCCAGTACAGTTCGCTTTAAACGTAAACGCGTTATCCATCTAGCTATTTAATCCAAACAACCACTCATTTGTGCAATAGATATGAGATCTGATTCAATGTGAATTAGCTTGAATTATCCAAGTATTAATAGGTTTCGACTAAAATGTGATCAGTCTTAAATGACATTTGTGTATCTTATGAGGATTACCTAGACAGAGCAATTGTGGCGCAATTTAGTGTAGAGTAGACTGGATGTAGCCAACAGTGGAATCCAAAACGCTCGACATATGAATTTACCAAGCCATAAGTGAGTAACTATCTGGATACAGTAGTCAACTAAATAACGCATTGGCGTTTAAAGCGAACGGTACTGGGTCCGAGTACCAGAGTGGACATCAACTATGGGATATGGTAATTACATCCAACTGATGAGTCGTAAATGGGATGATATGATACGCGTCCTGAATTTCACTGGTAGCTACATCCGATTTATTCTATACTACCTTGTGTCACGACTGCTTTATCAAGGTAATCCGCATAAGATGCTAATATGTTAACCAAGACTGATCAAAATCTAGTCAAAAATGATCAGTAATGGGATAATCCAATCCATTTTCATTCAAATGACCTAATAACTCAAAAGACTAGCCTATTATTAATAAGTCACAGTCTGATACCAAATGTTGACGGTAGTTTTCCCATTCAAGGTGTTTATCAGCATAGGATTTTATGAAGCTTATAGAATTTTTTTTGTTTTCAAGTCACGAGCTGATCTTAGTCAGATCGTTACTAATATAGTACTAATAATGAGTATGCATTCACAAACCTGCCATCGGTAATAAGATCCATGACCTTCAGTCACACTTACGAACACTTAAAATCTAGATCACTGAAGCGATATACGGGTTTCTTATTATGAAATTTCTTGATTCAAACCCATAATAGAACGAGACAGTTGTCCAGTATTTCCTGGTTTTCAGTTGTGCTCTAGCTATGATCAGTTCATGATATAAACGATGAAAACTTCACAATCTCAACAAAACCATAAACTGTTAATAATCGTGTGTTCACTAGTGACTAGCCTCTATATGTAACTCCTATCCCCCAAATGCCCTGGTACGGCCGAGGGTGGGAAGAGTCAGCTCTCCCAATCCAAATGCTCTCACATGGCCACGCGTATAGAGCCACTACCACGCAAGTTCTACTCACTGCCTACTCAAGAAGTAGGTGCTGTTTACGAAATTGAGGAGAGGAAAAGTGAATGTCTGGTAGGAGCCTTAATCAGGTTGATGAACACGGAGAGTTCACCTAGTGGAGTTGGAAAACCCTCATTCCAAACCAATGGTGTACATGTACTCCAGTTTCTTGAAGGAACAAATGGTGTATGAATCAATCGTCGGTCACCGAATATCATGGGATTGCATCTATTCAAGTTGCTACACTAACTTATGGATCAGACCTTTATGTTTAAGGCTCCGGGTGTGGTCCTTTAAGAAAACTACCTTCTTCAGTTTGGGCACCCGGTCAGTATCCAAGCCCACACACAAATCAACTGAGTTGTGTGGTGCATATGTATTCGGTGCCCATTTGTAACAATATTTTTATGTTCAAATATATAAATAAATAAACTCCCGGTGTTCCAGTGAGAAACTGTGACCAGTGAAGTTCATTCATGTCACATGTAAAGAAAAAGTTATCCATCTTACTTAATGGAAGATGATCGCACAATATGGTGAATTGACTAAAATTAAACATTAAAACTTTTGAATTTCGGTTAGGTAGTTAACAAATTGGGCAGTTGTATGCTAGATCAAAAGTCTTAGATATAATTCCCTGTTATTAAGGTCATCGATGAGCACTGCTGAGTGTTCATAAACTATCCAGTTAACCTTTGAAAAAGTTTAAAATTAAATCATAATTTTGTTAGTAGTAAATATTACACCATAACAATCACGTTACTAAACAGACACCAAAACGTTTCAGCTTACATGACGGACATGATGAATAATTATTAAGAACTAGAAAGTACTAGACTACAGTTTCTTCATATTACGGGACAAGCTAGCACCAAATCCTAAACACATATTCAATTCGAGGGGATATTTTCTATATCAATGAGTTTACATTTTGGACTTTAGTTCGATCACAATCATTCAATAATGACTGTCACATTCTCTACATGGTTGTATTCCATCAGTCATTATGTAGTGTGTACTACTAATGTCGATAGATATAAGTAGTATGTATCAACAATCGAAAGGGAAATGCCTGGTTGTTAGAAGGTTAAAAAGATCAAAGGAAAGAAAACAAGAACAGAGAATGATTGCTGCGGAAGCGAAGAAACAATGAAGTCTGAGACGATTGATTGAGAAGTATTTACTATATGATTCTCAAATTCTAGTAAGAGATTCTGTAATTTTGTATTCAGTTACATCTGACTGTCCCCACTTGTGTTCTCATTCAGTACGGTTATAGCCTGAAGTTAATCACTATATAGTACAGGATTAATAATATCTGATGTCGTTTTGCTAAGATTTTCAAAAGGACCAAGATGTAATCGATAGCTAGTTTGAAACTTGTTAGTAGTATATACCTAAAACCTGACATGGGATCATGCCATCACCTTTCAAGTATCCTAGTAAGCATGGTAACGTTAAATGATTGTCAAATAAAAACAAAAAATTCATCATATTCTGTAAGCGTTGAATTCACGAGTTCATCTAAGCTAGACTACGACTGAAAAACTTGCAAACACTGAACAATTGTTTCGTCCTAGTATAAGACTCTTAAACAGTACGTATCCACAATTCCACATGCAAGACTCAAACTCACTAGTGTGATTCAGAATATATTTTTAATTATATTTAGGACTAGTTATCATTTAAATATACTTGATCATATTCACATCGAAACTTGAGCTCATTGTTCTTTGCTTCAAGAACCAGTAAAAAATAGAGCCTAGAAACACTTGACGACCATTTCGTTTTGTTGCAGGTCTCCTCAGTAGTGCATATTCATGATCCCCCTCGCGGAATTTCAACCCGCGGCCTTCGGTCTCGAATGCGAAAGCTTAAAACTTAGACCATTGATCCAACATCTAACGGTAATAATGTCTAACTTCAACTAATCCACAAAATTGTGCAACCATCTCCCATTGTACTGAGTTAGATACTTGTCTCTACCTGATACGGATTAGCTCCACTACTCACAGCTTCGCACTAGAACTCCATGAATTCTCTCGCGAAGCTAGTCACTAATGAGTAAACAGTAATTATCACTATGGAACAAAACGGCCGTCCAGTACTTCAAGGCTCTCAATAATGATCTAAGATCAACCGATTCATGATCTCAATCAAAAAACGTCATAAACTTCACAACCTCATAATGACAAAATAAAAGAAAAACTATTGTTCATCTCATCTAAACTATCCCTTCATACTGTTTACTCTTAATTGTTATCATTTCATGATTTCAATGAAAGAGAGAAAAAATTTTTAAAAAAAAGAAGAAACAATGAAACAATAAAAAAAAGAAAATCAATTTTGAAGAAGCAAAACTTGGCATACAATAACCATATTGTTCCTTCTTTCTTTTTTCTTTTTTTATTCTAAAAAAGACAAAACTCTTTTATTTTTCTCTGATGAATTTGAAAAGAAATCAATTAACTGAAGAGATTCGTACAAACAAAGACGAAATTAGTTTTTTTCTTTTCTTTATTATAAACTATCAAGATACTACTGATGATAATAATAATAATAGGGAAAAAAACACAACTAATTAAGACTAAAACTTAAGGTGAATTACAGTACTACTACTACTATTATTATTACTATTGAGATGGTGGAGAAGGTTTGTAGTCCAGGTAGACTTCTATCGTTCAGAAGAACGATGAAAGCTCTACGACCAAACTATCCAGTTCAGAGAACAAAACCCCGTCAAAATGTGTGTGGGGGGGGTGCAAGAAGGTGCAAACAATTTATTCTCCTCATATGTGTAATTATGTGTGTTATATATATATCTGTTTATCTGGTGATTGATCTCGCATTGGTTGTTCATGTATGTGTACATGTGTTTGTGTGTGTCTATGTGTGTGTATGTGTCTATCTCACTATCTACTATTATATATCACATTCATGAAAGCCAATTTTAATTAAATTATTATTAATTTCTTTTTGTTACTAAGCTTCTATTGAAATTTCTTAATTGAATAAGGTGTGTGTGTGTGTGTGAGAGAGAGAGAGAGAGAGAGAGAGTGTGTGTGTCCTCTTAAAGATGACCAAGACAAAGCAACAAATACAAATGAAAATAGAATAGAGAAGAACAAGAGAAAATAAAAACAAAAAAATTAAGCAAAGATAGATAATGGCTGGTAGTGGAATCTAGTTTGACGCGAGTTTCGTCCCATTTCGGACTCGTCAGTTGGATATACCTGTTTGACTGGGTTTTTTCACAGTTGGATTCATGAGTCAATGTAAGCTAGACTACCATTGAAAACCTGGAACTGGCCGTTTTGTTTTAGTATAGGACTCCTCAGTAGTGTACATTCACGATTCCACATGTAGGACTCGATCTTGCGTGTGAATGTTTAATTTCTAGATCAGTGAGTAAATAAGTAAGCAGGCAATAGTAGTAAATTTTAGGAATAAACCAATTAGATGGATCCCTTTATATTTTGCATCGAAATTCATTCATCCATATTGCTACAAAGCGTTCTTACATGATAACTAACATTAGTTTATAATAAAAACCTCAATCGCAAACGGTGAGATTATACTTTATGGACGAACTAAGCAGATATAAGATAATAGGTCTTGGATTTCGGCGCCAAATCCATCCATACATCTGGCCAAATAGCGTTTTGACGTTGTACATGGCATCAGTTCGTGAAGAAAACTCTAGATTGAATCCCTTACCCTAACTGTCAACTGTATATCATAATTCTAACTCCTCACACTGGTTTATAACCCTCTTTTAGTGTTAGTTAGTAGATGGATATTCTCAAGGTCAACTTAGCATTTCTCAGTCTTCATCCATGAATTATAGCCTCCTAAGCTTAAATCCACCTAGGACTCTCAAAAATGTTCCAGGATTCTTCTAAGAGTTGAACATAATAAACAGTCTATATCCATTAGAACAAACTTATAAGTGATTTTGTTTTTGACAATTTATAGGTTGAGTAATCTGTCGTTGAAGAATCATTTGAATTTATTCTGAACTCCTTCTTATACTTACACTTTCATATATTACAGGCATAATTGTTAATTTACTACATTATTCTTTTGTGGGGCCCGTTATTTAATCGTCATTTAGATCGAACGATGTTGTTGAAAGGGCTCTCCACTTTAGTGTCTCGTGTATCTGATGATCGTAATGACGATTGATGTTGAAATATATATGTCACCTATCCTCGTATAGAATCATCGACTTGAATCGCGTTAGTCAGTAACGGATTTAGATAAGTCAAATAACGAGAATAGACTTGTGAATACATAGATTTTGTGTAGGAAGCGAATAGAATAGAGAGAAGCGGAACGACGCACAGTGGAGATGATGGGCAAGCCAACTCCGATTTAACCAAGCGTTAATCAATAGTTATAGTTACACAAAAGTAAGTTACAGACATGTGATGAGTAATGGAATAAGGAGTGTACACACACCTATGCGCTCATATAAAAACAGTCAAGAATGATAAGCGAATGTGACTCAAGTAGAATGAATAGAATGGGCTATCCGAATGATAGAATAAGATATATGGGTTTAACATAATAACCAACACTACACTTTTCTTTTTTTTTTCATTTTAGATTCTATCGTCTTTCTCTTTGAACATGATTCAATGTTTGATCTTGTCAAACAAACACATACACACACACACACGTACAAATAAAGTAAGTTATCTTAGCTTTCTATTGTAATTCATGTAATTCATATGTTTCATCGATTTTATTGATTAATCATCAATCATCATGGTAAATATTATCGATTATAATTGGTAACAATATTATTGATTGATTGAAATTAGAAATATAAACCATCAAATTATAACTTATTGGTCTCAGTCAGTCAGTCAATCAGCTACAACGTAGGACCAGGCACAAATGTGCATCGGTCCATGTTGTTATATTTCATTAGCACAACAAGATGAATACCTGATTTATAGAGGTAGTCACTCCAATGGTAATAATATATAAAAGAAGGACTGAATATAAAGATATAGCACAGGAAGAAAGAAATATATAAAGCAGGCTAAATATCATAGTTTAAGGGAAGACAACACTCGAAAAACATCACTGAAGACCACTCAAACTTAATAGTCTAGAAGTTAAGAGTTCTTTGTAAGATCTTAAGTGTCTAGAATGACTTGTCTAAGTAAAATTATCTCAAAATGAGAAATAAAACTCACAAAATTCAATACTGTCAGAAACTCTTATTTACTTACTGACTTACTGTTATGGATGCTGAGGAATAATGTGCCAATCATTAGCATGTTAAGTCTAATGATGTCCTTGGACGTTAAATGAACATTCCCTATTGGCCGTTATTTATTTCATTCGTTAAATATTGTACAAATGTTGTTTTCTATTTTTATGGTACGATGTGGTCTGTTTGGTTAGTATATAAGCAGAGTATGTCTGAAATACAATGGTTCATATCTCAGAGGCTGAGACTTGTGTTCTAGATTCAACTGGCTGGGTTAGACAGCGAAGCAGAGCCAATCGGGACTCTAGGTCGTCCTTACGTGTTACTGTGATCGATCGATAAAACGTTGCTTATCAAAACCTGCAGTCCACACGTTACAACACTTACTTCCACACTTACTTACTTACTTACTTACTTACATCTGTTACTCCCAGTGGGGCATACACCGCCAACTAGCATTCTCTAACCCACTCTGTTCTGGGTCTTTCTTTCTAGTTCTATCCAATTATTGTTCATTTTTCTCATGTCTGTCTCTATTTCTCTGTGTAATTTGTTTTTTGATATCCCTCTTCTCCTTTGGCCTTGAAGATTCTCATTTTACTAAAAATGAGTTGTTTTGTAATCGCTTACATTTTTATGTAACATTCTATCTTGGATTTTTTTTATTGAGATCATGGATCAATCAATGCTAGACAACTATCGTAGTAAGGGACTGGTAAATAGTGCGCATCGATGATCCCTCACGTGGGACTCGAACTTAACCTATAGACCACTGAGCCTACATTTACCCGTATAAATGTCTAACTTCCACCATTCCATCATATTGCACCACTGTCCACCATTATATTCAGTCAGTAATTGTCTCATAACAGACACTGATCACGGCTTCTCATCATATTAACTCCATTCAATTCATCTTCGAGCTAACCACTAGTGAGCCAATCATAATTATCAGTATAGGATTGTTGAGATTGTTGAGTTTAGATTGATATCATCAATGGATGAATGTTAGATCACGATTGAAAAGCTGAAAGCAGTGGACGATAAACTTTCCCTAGTATAGAACTGGTAAACATCAAGCATTGATGATCCCACACGTAGGACTTGAATTAGAGATCTTAAATCTTACGTATAAACGCTTAATCTCTAAACCACTAAACCAGTATCCAACAATGTCAATATCTAATTCCAATCAATCAATCAATCAATCAATCAATCAATCAATCGATCAATGATGGTCTAACATTGATCGATTCACGATCTCAATAAAAACAACAACAACAGAAACATACTTAACAATCACCACAATCCCAGGCCGAAAACTTTTGGGATATTACTATTTTTATCTGTACAAATCTATTCACATTAGAAGACACATCGTTTTTTCTTCTATTTTCTTCTTCTTCTTCTTCTTCTTCAAATTTTCTCATTTATCATATTCTACATTTGGAATGAAAACACAATGAATTATTATTATGATTCCCCCTGAATATTCTCTCCAAAGACACTTACTATTGATGTATATATACATATCCCTAATCTTATTTACAATTCAAATAGGATCCAATTGATCACTATACTCTATTCATATTAGAAATATTTCAATGATGATTAATATGTTTATAAAAATCGATATTTCGACAGAGTTATATGTTGTCATAGCAACAGTTAAAAATTAAAATCAAACGTTATTTAGATAAATTGTGTTCAAATCAATGTTGAACGATATAAACCACTAAAATTAAAAGAACTTATACAATGATGATTAATTATGTATCTTTGCATTGTTATTTAGAACTGCAATTGATCAGTCTCATGTTAGCATATCTGTATCTTGTACGGATTGTGTCGATATTGTCTTTAGGCAAAAAATGGATAGTGACTATCAGTGGAATCGAGTTTGACGCGCGTACAGTCCTATTCGGGACCATTCTGCCAAAAAGTGATTGGATGAAATATCTTCGGCTCTTTCTAAGCTTCTTAAAGATTCCTTGAGTTCACCTATTGACCATCCTTACAGTGTTTTATTCAGATATCATTCTACTAAAACAGTGCTTTAAATAAACAGTTATATTTTATTATCAAAATGGGGGATTTGTGGAGATTGTAGTAACTTTAATAGTTGAATTCATGTCTCGATCTAAGCCGTGAACAGTAGAGTTCAATCTACCTCAGACAATAGATGGAGGATTACACAAGATCGTAAATCGATTGAAGTTAATCAATAACACCGTTGTATGTTACTTCAGTAGCTTACATAGTTATGCGTTCACACACGAAACTTACAGTTCTGAATTCCAATTCCATGTGCAGGATCGTAGATGCACACCTTTGAGGAGTCCTATACTATAACGATATTATTTATTATTATTGTTTAAACACATAAACATTGGTGCAAGAATGCACTAAACAGATATGCGCCACATTAATCGTTCGATATATGTGAGGGATGCCTGGGTGCCCAAACTGAAGACGGTGGTTTTCTTGGGGGGATGGACACACCCAGAGTCTTTGACCTAAAGATCTGATCCATAAGGCAATAGAGCAACGTCGGAAGTTCCAGTTCAATGTTAGTGGGTGACCAATAGTTGGTTTATACACCATTTGTTCCTTCAGGATACTGGAGTACATGTACACCATTGGTTTGGGATGAGGGTTTTCCAACTCCTCTAAGTACATTCTCCATTTTCAACAACCCAGTTAAAGCCCTTACTGGACATTTGTTTTTCATCCTCTCAATTTCTTAAACAACAGTAATCCCTCGAGAAGGCAGTTAGTAGTAGTAGTAGTAGTAGCATCTCGTTGGCGGTGGTTAAATGTACGTAGCTATGTGAGAGCATTTGGGGAGAGAGAGAGGGGGAGCATTTAAAGGGCTACTCAGACGAAATATCTCACCAATAGCTCCAAATTTTCAATAATCGTCTAGTTTAAATCAACTCATGAATTCAACTATTCATATAACATTTTAAATCAAACGATATTAGACAACTAAATACTCTAGTCTAAACCTTATTTATCTACTCAACCCATATAAACCAAAGTTGTTTTTTTTTTGTTTTTGGGGGAATTCATTTTTCATTTATTAAAATTGTCTAAAATAGAGAAGAAAAAAAAGAGAAAGAAAAAGTAGAAAAGATTTTTTTTCTAGATTGGACTACCACTTGGATTCGGCTTCAATTCAATATTCTCTTTTTTTCTTTCTTTCTTTCTTTCTTTTTCTTTATTTTTCTCTCTTTTTCTTTCTTTTCTGTTTTACAGTTTTGATAAATTTTATGAGAAATACTTACTTCCATATAAAAAAAGGACAATAGGATAATGATATTTCCTGTTCATTTCCGTTCTAGATTTTAGCCAGGTAAATCATACTTATATGTAATAAGTAGTATTGACAAAAGTTTTTGTATATAAGTATGGTATAGTTAACATTACACTTTTAAGTAAGACTATAATAAATGAAAATATAAAATTGAGGATAATGAAATCTTGGTAAAATCTAAGAATCATATAGTGTACCGTCCAATTCGGAACTCGTCAGCTGCTGTCAATTGATGTTCACTCTAGCAGTCGAACCTAGTAACGTTAGCTTCAAATACTATCTCAATATTCATTTAGTTATTGAGCCTGTTGTAACGTATGAGAACTGCAGATTTAGATGCGCAGCGTATTATCGATCCGATCAATGACACGAGAAACACGTAAGAGACGACCTAGAGTCCCGATTGGCTCTGCTTCGCTGTCTAACCCAGCCAGTTGAGTCCAGAACACAAGTCTCAGCCTCTGAGTTATGAACCATTGTATTTCAGACATACTCTGCTTATATACCAACCAAAAAGACCACATCGTACCATAAAATAGAAAACAACATTTGTACAATATTTAACAAGTGAAATAAATACTGACCAATAGGGAGTGTACATTTAAAGTCCAAGGCCACTATTAGACTTAACATGATAATTATTAGTATATTTTCCTGCACATCCTAACAGATCCAACTCTGGAATGCAGGTACATCCAGCTGATGAGTCACAAATAACACGAAACGTGCGTTTTGGATTCCATAGCTAGCCATCATCCATCTTTGTTTATTGATAATGAATTTACATACATAAAATCAAACTGTAATATAAGAATTTCGTTGAGAAGTTCCAACGTATTCCATGGAAAAGTCCTTCAACGAGCCCAGAAAATTCGAGAAACACTATTCAATCAACATTGGATAGAAGCTTTACAGAAACATTCAGTATTCGACGATCGGTTTGAAGATTCCAAATAAATTCAATGAATCCTCAGTTATAAGAAGTTCAGTATAAATGGTTTCATGAGTTTATTTAGTAGTCGAACTACAATCGATTCGTCAATTAAACCATAGAACAAGATCATTTCCATTCAAATAGAATACTTGTTGAAATCTGTTTTGGATCTGGTAATGAATTCCATAAACATTCGACATGAATACAACTATAGTGAACTAAAACACCAGTAGGGACAACCAAATGTATATAGACACAAAATTACAGAATCCCTCAGTGAAATCTGAGGATCATACAGTAAATAGTTCAGTTGGAAAATGTCAGTCAATCGTCTCAGACTTCATTATTTGTTCTTGTTCTCTTCTCTTTTCTTCGATCTTCTTAATCTTCTGCTACCACCAGTCATTTCACTTCCTGTTGAGGATGTATACTACTTACATCTGTCGATATCAGTAGCATATACCACAATATGATCAAATAATCATATTCTGAATTTTTTTTAAGTATTCTATTTACCCGTTGTTGACATTCAAGACTGAAATAGATCAGTACTCGTTTATATGTTGATCTTTTCGAGTTAATACTTCTATCTCATATGTAAATCTAAAATTATTTGTATAATGGATAGGGATTAGTGGTTAAATACAAGAAAATCATAATTCATGTCATTTGAAATTTGTAAACTGAATAAACATATGAAATAACTTGGTGATTGTAGGGTAGTACCTTAATTTAGTGATTCATTGGATAGGTGAATCGCGTCCGTGATAGCCCATTGATAACATGTCAGACTGTGGAGCTGTGTGACACGGGATTGAATCCATTAGGGAGTATCAGTTCCCTCAAGATTACAGGTACAACTTACTGACGTGAGCCAAATAGTACGAAATCTAAGTCTAGGGTTTCCAGTCAACTGCCTCCAACCACCATCTTATCTGAACATAGTACACGTAATGTTAAGTCACCTGGACTACCGGACATATTGCAATTTGGTCGATAGGATTTAATGTGTACTAACAAGTACCTGATACACATGAAATCGATCATCATCCAGTAATCAGCCAATTGTAATTAGCATGCCGATGTTTGTTACCATGAGTCCAAACCTAAAATTATAATGAGGAAATCAGCTTTGAGATGAAATAACATCCAACTGTCAGTTCACAGATTGAATGAAATCTATTATCAGATGTTTGTTCCTTAGTTTACTGTTTTTGACAAATTATATCTTTTGTAGTGATAGTAAAAATGATTCTGTCTATCATTTTAATGAAGTGTGTTATGTCCTTAAGGCCTGTTTATTATCACGTGATAAGATCGTCAATCATAACACCGACTTATTGACCAAATCAATGACGCATAAACCAGTATGAACAGCCTAGAGTCTCTCTGAGTTCTTTTTGGACCTCCGATATAGTAGTTTCTTGCCTAACACAGTCGGTTTAGTCCAGAACGCCAATATCAGCCTTTGCGATATGAATCATGTATTTCAAACATTCTTGGTTTATATACAAACTGACCAGACCATATCATACCATAAAGTACGAAATAACAGTTATACAATCAATCCAAAGTTTTCTACCTGGATTACTTTCGATTAAATGACAGAAATGGGCAGAATTTTACAATTGATGTATGATACTTACTTACTTACTTACTTACGCCTTTTACTCCCAATGGAGCATAGGCCGCCGACCAGCATTCGTCAATTCCACCTCGTGTCCCTCTAGGGCTATTGCCGGCCCCAAACATGGATAAAGAAGAAAGGTTAGGCATAGGATTAGCGACCTCATCTCGTAGAAAACTAATAAGAAATTCAAGCTTACATGTTACCTTCATTTTAAAATTGTTTAACTTATTTAACTTTTACACAGTTATACTATACAACACAATTGTTCATTTTTACATGTTTTCATCATCCCTACACTAATTGTCTTCGAGTTTATTTCCTTGCAACAACAACAACAACAACAACTAACAAGTTATGACAACAATCATCAAATGAAATTGTGTATTAATTATAACGATGTTATACATTCAATTGTTGTCTCTTGTCATTTGACATCATATGAAATGAATGCCAAATGAAATGATAATTTATGTATGTGTATTTGTACATGTGCGTGTGCGTGTGCGTGTGTGTGTGCGTGTGTATGTGTGTATGTGTGCATATCTGTATCTGTGCCAGAGTTCGTACTAGTAGGTTAGAACTTGTCATACAATTTCATCTTCGTTTTATTCTTTTTTTTCTCTTTCTTTCATGTTTCAGTTTTGTTCAAAAACATGTTAACAACTATTTATAGACTTGTTTTATGGAAAACTCATTTTTGTATTCTGCCAGTATTACTACTACTGTCACTACCACTACTGATACTACTATTATTAGTAATGAAACAGTTGTTAAAACCTATACAATATGTTGTTGTTGTTTTGTATGGAAGATCTAACATCCATATAGTAGATTATATCTTTTCATTTATAGATTGTTAACATTCATTTTAGTAATCATATAACATTTAAAGTAACTGACTGACTGACTGAATGAATGAATGAATGGCTAAATTGTCACTAATTGTGTAGTTCGAATCTAGGTTGGATCTATGAATGATGAAGTACTGTGTACTGTGTAATATATATTATAAATCTATACATATACACGCACGCACACACACATATACATACATATATACATACACTATAAGATATTCAATAACATTGTAGTTGTATTGTCTATGAAATTCAATTGGAATCTATGTTTTATTGTCGATAAAATAGATTACTTTCTATCTCAGTTGGTTATATGTACCTTTAGTATACTTTTCTTAGTGTGAGTGTGAGTGTACGTATGTATGGATGTGTGTGTGTGTGCGTGTGTGTGTGTGGGCATATATATTTCTTCAAACCATTATGATTGTAGACAAGTACTATATCATATGACAAAATATAGGCAAATATAAAAATCTAATTCAATGATAACTTTAATATATTACTTATATCTAATAGATTTAGAAAAGATTCATTTCAATGGAAGATAATACTCTATGAAATCTAAATATTAATTTTAATGGGATTTGTGGACATTTTGGTGATGAGTCTAGTTGAGCGAGACCACTGATGAAAACCTGAAAGTACTGGACAGACGTTTCGTCTTACTATACAACTTTCCAGCCACGTATATCCACGAGTAAGCAGTCGGGATTCGAGCCTAGAACTGTCGGTCTCATGTGTGAACGCCTAACCCCTTAAGTCATTGAGCTGACATACAACGGTACTATTGTTTAACTTCAATCGATTTATGATCTTGTGCAATTCTTCACCCATTATTTGAGGTAGATAACTTTCTGACACCCAACATATATCATAGTTATATAATATACCCATGGACGCCAGGGTAATATTACATTGGTTTTCAGACACCATCTAAACTTTCATGTAACAATCTAAACAGTACAGCTCAATCTCGTTTAACAGGTGAGCTAGAAATTGGTCAGGCTTAAAACTTTTAGCCCAAATAGTACAGCTCAACCTAGTTTCCACGAGAACCAGACACCATCCAGGTTTAAACTTCATTACTGTGTTTTAATATTTCAACTGTCAGCGGAATCTAATAAATATGATTTTCTAACACGGGTACTATACACTTAGTTTATGGGAAAGTACCAATTTTTACGAACAGTTAAATGTTTCATTGAAATTACTTGAAATAAAAGAAATAATTGAAGAGGTTTATTACATGTGATTATGAGATCACGCACAAGATCCATGATCCTTGTTCAAATCCCATTAGTGTGGGATCGTGAATGTACCCTGCTGAGGAGTCCTATACTAGGACGAAACAACTGTTTAATGGTTCCAGGTTTCTAATGATGATTTAGATTACATCGACTCATGAATTTAACTGTTAAAATTTACTATAATCTCCACAAACCTCCATTCTTAATACATATTTACCTACAAACTACTGATTAAAACGACATCCAGAATGATATTTGAAGGTAATGAACTACAGATTAGTCAATAATTCAGTGAACGTAAACAGTTTGCCAAATCATTATGTTAATATGCTCCAGAATGCATTTCCTGGAGTTCTATTAAGAAGCTATGATCAATAACATGCGAGACAATCACCCACCCAAGACAATGAATATACTGAATTGAATGACGTTTGAAATTAGTTCAACTGTATCCCGGCTAAATGATCTAAAGATTAAACGTTCATACTCCTTGTTGAAGGATTTATTTCCGATTCTCAAATACGAGGTCGGGACTGAACACGGTTGAGGAGATCAACAGCAAGATTAAACACGATTGCCTAAAGCTTTCACTTTTACAGTGATGGTATAGTTAGAATCAGTTTGTGATTTTATAACCATCACTTCCGGGACGCAGGTACATCCAGTTGACGAGTCCCAAATAGGACGAAACCCTCGTCAAATTGGATTCCACTGCTAACCATCATCCACCTTTACCTATAATGCTTGTGACAATCTGTACAGGATGCACATGTACCAATAGGAGACTGATCCATTTCAATCCTAAACATCAATGAAAAGATTTAAGTAAAGCAATACCGAGAGAAATATCATTAGTCAATCTGTTCATTATAACTTATCAATTGAATAATTCCAACAAATTCGTTAATTAAAAGAAATATCAGGTTTGATAAGATTATGAGCCTTTTAGAAAATTGAGATTAATATCAAAAGGGGTTATTGTGAATAGTATAGTAAATTGAATAGTTGAGATCATAAGTCAATTGAAGCTAGATCACTATGGAAAACCTGGAAGCACTGGACGATCATTTTGTCCTATTGCGGGACTCCTCAGTAGTGCACACCCACCATCCTTCCTCACGAGGTTCGAACCCAGGTTCTATCGGTCTACTATAAAAGAAATGAAGACATTATAAGGATTATTTAATATATAAAGCTTAAGTAGACAGATATTTAAATGAGTATATTCATTGATTACTCAATAGTAGTAATCTTGGTACACCTTGTTGACATGGTCCAACCAACAAAATACCTTATCCAAACCCATTCCGTCTTAAGTCAATTGAACTGGATGACTGATTATATTGTTGATAAAAACTATGCAATAAATATATCTAGATACGAAAAGAGAATGAGGTCAAAAATTCAGACAAGTGGTAACAATACTACCTGATAGATGGTGTACGAACAGTAACAATAACTAGAGAAGCATAACTTTAGTCATTATTTAATGACCAATCAATGTAAATATCTCAGTTCCACAAATACTTACTTACTTACGTCTGTTACTCCACGCAAAGAAGTGTAGGCCACCCACCAGAATTCGCCATCCAACCCTGTTCTCAACAATCATTTCCACCTCCTTCCAGTTGTTACTTATCCTTTTCATATCTGCTTCTATTTCTTTGGCGTTCCTCTTTTCCTCTTCCTTTCAGGATTCCAAGTTAGTGCTTGTTTCGTGATGTACTTTGATGATCTACGTAATGTATGTCCTATCCATTTCTGTGATCTTTTGCTGATTTTCTTTTCAACTGTAAACTGGTTTGTCCTCTCCCCACAGAAGGCTGTTGCTGATGGTATCCGGCCAATGGATGTTGAGTATCTTACGTAGACAACTATTTATAAATACTTGTACCTTCTTGTTGATGGTTGTAGTAGTTCTCCAAGTTTCAGCTTCATACAGTAGGACTGTCTTGACGTTCGCATTAAAGATTCTCACTTTGATATTGGTTGAGAAACAATTGCTTTTTGAGTTCCATATATTGTTCAACTGTAGGAATGCGGCCGATGCTTTGCCAATCCTCACCTTGCGTCTGCATCTGATCGATTTTGCTTCCCAGGTATGTGAAGGATTCTACATCTTCCAGAGCTTCGCCATCAAGAGTGATTGGACTGCTAATCTCCGTTTTGAATTTGAGGACCATGGTTTTCCCCTTGTGTATGTTGGGGCCTACTGATGCAGAAACTGCTGCCACACTGGCTGTCTTTATCTGCATATGTTCAAGTGTATGCGATAGGAGGGCTAAGTCATCTGCAAAGTCCAAATCGTCTAATTGGTTCTGAGCTGTCCATTGTATGCCGTGTTATCCCTCGGATGTTGAGGTCTTTATAATTCAGTCGACCACCAGAAGAAAGAGGAAGGGAGAGAGTAGATAGCCTTGCCCGACTTCGGTCCTTACTTGGAATGCATCTGTCATCTGTCCTCCATGCACGACTTTGGACTGTAGTCTGTCGTTTGAGTTCTGGATAATGTTGACGATCTTCTCAGGAACTCCTTAGTGCCTTAGAAGTTTCCATCATGTTCTCCTATCTACGCCGTCAAACGCCTTTTCATAATCAACAAAGTTGATGTACAGTGACGAGTTCCACTCAACTGATTGTTCGACGATGATCCTAGTGTCGCAATTTGGTCTGTGCACAACCGATCCTTACGGAATCCAGCCGAGTTCTATAAATGGTCAGTTATAAATTGAGTAACTCAAATATGGTATTTCAGACTATGAAAATAGTTGACAAAAGTCCAAACTTCATCGAATATTAAAAGTGTGTTCTAATGAAGTGTCAATTAGTATATAAATTAAGTCCAAGATTTCCTCCCGATTACTTACAGCCATCTAATATTTAAGTGGATATATACAATCGAAAAACTATGCTCAAAATCAAATACACAATCATTCTGTGAGAAATACTTCAGAAATCATTAAGAAGATCTTGAAATCCTTTGGCATCAACTTCATTCACCAACCAGCACAATTACTTCGCTTCATTCTGTGCAGACCAACGATATGAAAAGCAAAGGAAGACAAGCGCAACATTATTACATTGGGCAAAGTGTGCACTCCTGTTGTCTACACATAAGTGAGTACAGATTAGCAGTGAGACAACATGATGTTCTCTCATTGATAACAACGAGTAGATATAATCAAGGAGATGAATTCAACTAAAGAAAACGTCAAAATTTCTGGTCGAGGAAGCTTCAACTATATTAAAGAACTTCTAGAAACATAAAATCCAGATCAATCAGCAATCAACAAACATATCAACGTTAGAACAATTTATGAACCGATACAGAAGAGATCAGTGTGAATCTGAAGACAAATGAAGGCAACAGAACCTATGAAGACAATCAATCATGAACAACGGTATAAGAATGAATCGAAATAACATTTATGGAATATTTAGAAAGAACAATTCTAGCCAAAGTAGACACTGAAGATATTGTCTAGGATAACAGTGAAAGCTACATGTTTAAGTCATCCAGATTAGAAAACTTAATGCTACACATCAATCATGGTTAACTGATTTAACAGGTTACCTTTAGATGAGGTAAGAATTCCAAGTGTTTTAATTAGTTCCCATTATGAGTCGACGATAACCCTAGAAATTTTATAAACACAGAGTGCTTTAATTTAAATGCCTTCGGAAGTATACATTTGCAAATCAAATCAAACTGACATTAGCTGATTCAGCTTTTACCATGATCATGATACACCGAAATCAATGAGGTACTTTCAGGCTAGCTATATTCTTACATGCAGTTTATGTATGATGAATCGTGATGATTATCTAATACATTTTACGGAAATAAACTGTTCTTACACAAGGTTAGACATTAAAACTGTTGGATATCGGCTCAGTGGTTTAGAGGTTAGGCGTTAACACATGAGACCGAAGGTTCTGTGTTTGAGACCTGCGTGCGGCATTGTCGGTACATACTGTTGAGGAGTCTCATACTAGAACAAAATGGTTGTCCAATGCTTGCGGGCTCTCAATAGTGGTCTAATATTGAACAAGATAGCTAGATAATTCAAATGAATGTTTCTTTGAGAAAAAACGTTTTAAGATAAAGAGCATTAAATATCCCCTTTTAACAAATATGAGTATTCATTAACCTAAAGGCGTTTATTGTCTCAGAAGTCATGATATAATTCACTTGTACTGCTTGACTACAATCTTATTCCTTCTACAGTAATCTGTTTGATTTTCAAGTGTACACATTAAAGTCTACCATTAGAACTGCAAGATATCCATTTCCAAACTACTAACTTGTCACCATTATGTAACTACAGTATGTGCAGGAACTGAGGATAGTTCCTATCAGGAAATTTTAAACAAAGTGGTTGTTATATCCCGATGAGAATAATGAATGGTAACTTTTGGGATCCATTTATGAACTGATACTATACATACATTCTTATTGTATAATTGTTAAGTAGCCAAACTATGCATATTCATATTCCTCTTATTATAAGCTTCATTTTAACCTATAGACTATTATTATACGACTTACTATTCTTGAGTTATGCCCAATCAATTAATTACAGTCGCCTACAATCACAACTACATTTGATTAGATCTTCTACAAATGTTGTTGTCTAATTTATGGTACGATGTGGTCTGTTTAGTTTGTATAGAAACCCAGTATGTCTGAAATAAACGATTCATATTGCCGAGGTTGAGATTGATGTTCTGGACTCAACAGACAGGCAGTGCTCGGCAGAGATAAGGACCAATAAAGACTCTAGACTGCTCGTGCGGGTTTATGAGTGATTGATCCGGTCGATAAATCACTGTTTTCTAATTAGTAGTATCATTACGTTATATATTGATAGGGGCACATGACTACAAGTTATAACATTGATATGGGGTTTTATCGAAGTATATCATAATTACGTATTCAGTAAAACGTTTCACAGCATTCTTTTTTTAGTTGAAAACATTACGAGGTGACCTTAGCTCGACAACCATCGAGAAATAGGAAGTACCGAACAACTAGTTCGTTCTAATGTGAGTTTGTTTTGTAACGATCATTTGCAACACACCTTAGATTGAATACATGATCTTTAGGTCTCATAGTAGATAGCTACCTTTTTAAACTACTCAGTCAACAGCTATGTGCTTACATTTCTAATTTCGATAGTTTATTTATATTGTTCAATGAGATCTGATCCTTCTGGCTTCGACGCTTTATGTTACTACGGCTGCGAAACGTGGCCAGTAAGAGTAGACGATACTCATACACTACTGGTATTTGACAACAGATGCCTCAGAAATATTGCTCTCATCTGCTTGGATCACCGGTTAATTAATAGTGAGGTTAGACACAGGGTGTAAGGGAATGATGATGGTAAATCAGGTGATGAAGTTGTGAATCTTCATCGACTGAGATGCTTAGGCCACATGTTACCTATGTCTGAAAACTGATTACCACGACGCGCAATGCGGACTGGTATTAGAGACGGTTGGAAGAAGGTTAGGGTCAGCCAAATCAATACATGGCTTTAGCGCCTGAAGTCACTAATTTTTAGTGTGAGCCATGTTGGTGGTAGTTACAGACTACCTAGTTGTGGTCCGCGTAACCATCGTAACCAATGGTTGGAGACTCATGGTAACATGGTTCAGAATCGATCTTAATGGTGTAGGTGTATACACTCTCTATCTTCCCTTAAACTATGAGATTAAAATCGCTTCATATCTTTCTATGAAATAATTCTTTCTTCCTGTACTACGTCCTTATATGCAATCTTTCTTTTATATATTACCACCATTAATGAGGTATGGCAACTTGGACCTATCCACATAGGTGCCTGATCCTACATTGTAACTGACTGACTGACCTAATTTTATTGATAATATACATTATTAAAGAGTCCTATACAAAGAATAAATACTTATTCAATACATTGAAGTTTCATCGTTTGTTTGATTCAGATCAATTTGTGATCTTAACTATGAAAGTTAATACTCTTCATAACTAATTATAACTTTGAATCAAATAAACAAAATCATTTACTTATCTCATCAATACAAACCATTAAGAAGAAAAAGCACACTTGTAAAGTACACTGTCATTTATTACATAATAGTAAATAGTGAAATGACAGACCTTTCCCCCCTCATTCTATCGATAACTAACGAGATAAAATCACTTCTATTTTTTTCTAATATTAAGAATCTATTTACAATAGGGTTGAATGGTTGATCATTATTTGATTATTATTTGAATACATAAATATTGGTAGAAAAGGGTATTAAATACATATTTGCCACACATGTCATTTAAGTTGTGCGAGGTTTGAAATGCCTGTTGATTGCCCAGACTGAAGCAAGTGGTTTCATTAGGGGGCCACTGCCAGAACCTTTGACCTTAAGGTTTGATCCACAAGGCATTGGAGCAACGTAAGAAGAAGCAGTCTCATGGTAGTCGGTGACCAACAAATGGTTCATATGTCATTTGTTCCTTCAGGACACTGGAGCCCTTATGCACTATTGGTTTGGAATCAGGGTTTTTCAATTTCCCTAGTTGAACCCTCTGTGTCTACCAACCCGGTTAAAGCTCCGGATATTCGCTTTCCATTCTTTCGATTTCGTAAACAACACCCGTAGTGCGTAGTAGAACTTTCTTGGCAATAGCTGTATGAGCATGGTCATGTGAGAGCGTTTGGAGAAGAAGAATTGACTCTCCCCACCCTTGGCTATACCAGAGCATAACATCACTGTTTCAAGGAAAAAATCTATCTGAACTCATAAGTTTCTTCTTCTTACTAGTCAACATTTACATAATACTTCACAATCAATAACAATAACTGTTTATGATATATGTAATTTCAATGGTTAAGATCATGAGTTATTTGAAGCAAGACCACCATGGAAAACCTAGAAGCACTGGACGGCCGTTTCATCCTATTGTGGGACTCCTCAGCAGTGCGCATCCACGACCCGAGGACCTACCAGTTTCGTATCAGGTGCTTAACCAACTAGACCACTGAGCCGACATCCAACGGTGTTAATGTCTAACTTCAACTAATCCACGAAATTGAGAGACACATCCACTATTGTCATCAGTTAGTTACTATCTCACAACAGACCTGGTTGAACTCCATTGGTCACTACTTCTGATATGATATATGTATTATGTATTTATTATACTTTTTAATTAACCATTACATAATGATGTCATTGAATAATGATTATCTTTAATGAATTCATTTACTTATGACATTAGTTGAATTAGTTTAGATAGATAGATATAGATAGATAACTAAATAGGTAGGTAAGTAGATAGATCTATGTATTGTCCATGTAAGTTAAATAGAATGTCAGTCTAATACATTATGATGTAATGACCATATGTCTTTTGTTTAATTATAGTTAGTTCTAGTTTTAATTAAACGTCAAAATCTATTTGGTATGATGTTGTTTATTATTAGAATTGTGGGGGGGGGGATGGATCTGTTGGAGATTATAGTAATTTCATGAGTCCATTTAATCTAGATCACTATGAAAAACGTGAAAGTATTGGATGTTGTGCTCCTTAGTGATTAGCATCAAAATGGATCTACTGAAGTTCTAATAAAACTAGTGAAGTACAATTGTATCTGTTGTGAGTCAGTTACAGATTGAAAACAATGGATGAAGGTTTACACAACATAATGGATTGATTGTAATGATTCCAGTTTTTCAATGATAGTCTGGACTCATGAGTTCAACTTTAATTTGAATTTTATTCATGAACCATAGTTATTTACGGAAGATAATGGTAGATGATCGCTCAATATTATGAATCAATTAAAGTTAGATATTGACTCAGTGATCTAGACGTTAAGCGTCCGTATGCGAGACTGAATTTCCTTGGTTCGAAATCTTGGCTGTACACTGTTGAGAAGTTCCATACTAGAACGAAATAGTCATCTAGTACTTCCAGGTTTTCAATGGTAGTCTAGCTTTAATCAACTTATGCATTGAACTATTAGATTATTATATTCACTTGATATTGTTTACTTGTATATTCTCATTGTTATTTAGGACTACAAATGATCAGTCTCATATTGGCGGTTCGCACACGATGTTTATATGCCAATAAAAGACTGATCGATTTCAATCCTAAACATCAATCGTAAAATACAAGTAAAACAACACTAAGTGAATATAAATTTCATCTCTCGTTACATAAACAGGTGGCTATTAGAACTTAGTTGTTAAGTGAATAACGAGATGATATTTGAAGCGAATAGTACTAGATTCAAGTTCCAGAGTGAACATCAACTGTGAGATAAATGTACATTCAACTGACGAGTCCTAAACAGGACTAAACACGCATCAAACTAGATTCCAATACTAACCACTATTGTTTAATCTATTTCAAATGTAGATGTGGTTTTGTTCAAAGAAAGAATAGAACAAAAAGAAAGAAAAAAAAAGAAAAGTCATATACATCTCCATAAAACATTCTGTAAAAAGAAAAAAAAGAAAAAAAGAAAGAAATTTACCACAAATTGGCTACATGTAATGTAGCTTCATGATGTTTTAAAATACATTCGTTTTATGGTTTATTTTTAAAAAGGAAATTAATCTAAAATGTTTAGTAAAATGTATCTTACAAAACTTTTATTGTACTATTGATTCATCTTCATTGAAAACTGTTGTTTTTATGGGGCCCTTTATTTCGTCGTCGTTTAGAACGGACGATGTTGTTGAAAGGGCTCTCCACTTTAGTGGCCCGTAGATCTGACTTCAATTAGATCGTATGAATGTTTGTTATCGCCTATCCTCATATATAATCATCTACTTAAATCACGTTAGTCAATAACGAAATTAAATAAGTCGAATAACGAGAATAGACTTGTGAATACATATATTTCGTATATAAAGCGAATGGAATAGAGAGAAGCGGAACGACGCAGAGTGGAGATGGCGGGTAAGCCAACTCCCATTTACCTAAGTGTTAATTAATATTTGTAGTTACACAAAAGTAAGTTACAGACATGTGATAAGTAATGGGATAAGAAATGTACACATACCTACGCGATCATATAAAAACAATCAAGATTGATAAGCGAATGTGACTCAAGTAGAATGAATAGAATAGGCTATCGGAAAGCTAGAATAAGATATATGGGCTTCACATAATAACCGACACTACAGTTTCATCTTAGTATAGGACTATGATCCCGTACCAACAGACGACTTCCAAGAAGTACGACGAAGCATCCAGAGGCCCTAAATAAGTTGAAGAGTTTCGGTTTAATTAGAATATGATACAGCTTTTTTAAAATATGAACACTGTATGATACTCATGGACTGTAGTATAACATGTTTCTTTGAGGATTGGCTGAATTATAATGTTGATATGTAAAAAAAAAGCTAATATTGGGGTGTGTGCTACCTATGTTGACATAAGTAGTATATAATGTTAGTCGTCAACAGAATGTCTGGCAGCAGAGAGACAAAAGAATCGAACAGTAACGAATGAAAACAGAATGCAATTTGTATGAAAATGCAAGAACAATGAAGTCTGAGTCATTATGAGACAATCGATGGACATTTTGCAAATTACGTATTTACTATTTGATTGTTAGATTTTACTAACAACTGCGTTAATGTCTAAATTTAACCGATTCACAATATTATGTGATGGTCTAGCATTGTCTTTAGCGAGTGACTATCTCACAACAGACATGGATTGAACCCTACTGGTCATGGTAATAGATCTTGGGAGATAAAAAAGGAGATTACGACCATTGAAGGAAGAATCAATAATTAAGTATACTGTTTTTACACTCAAAGGTAAAGGCTTGACTCGGTGGATAAGAAGAATCTTAGTTGTTTTTCATTTACATTCTTATTGACCCAACTCTACACATTGTATATACGATTTCACAAGTGATTTCTAGTGAACTGAAGTGACTAGAACTGACCAGATGCTTTTGACTCACATCTATAATCCTTTAAGTAGTTAGGCAAGTTGATATTCAAAGATGAATTCCTTCGGTGAACTGCCTTCTTTCTTCGTTTACAAAATAGATTTCAACATTTGAGATCATGAGTCAATTAAAGCAGTGACCAGTGGAATTCAACCGGGCCAGTTGTGAGAGAGTAACTCATTGATGACAATGATGGATGTGTCTCTCAATTTCGTGGATTAGTTGAAGTTAGACATTAACACCGTTGGATGCCGGTTCAGTGGTCTAGTTGGTTAAGCACCTGATGCGAAACTGGTAGGTCCTCGGTTTGACTGTCGCGAGGCGGGATCATGGATGCGCACTGTTGAGTAGTCTCACAATAAGACGAAACGGCCGTCCAGTGATTCCAGGTTTTCCATGCTGGTCTAGCTTCAATTGACTCATGATCTCAACTGTTGAAATTACTACAATCTCCACAAAACCCCTTCTGATACAATATAGATTCCCTTCATTTTTCTTATTAACCATTCACTAACAATATGCATAAAACAATAAGGAATTCTATTACACAATCATATTTTCAATGTTACTAATGATACTCCCCCCCCCGAAAAAAATAGGTCAACTTCGATTTCACTGAAACAACCTTTTTTCTCTTTTTTTCTTTTTACTAAATTTCTTTTTTTGACAAGACATTTTCTTAAAAAAAAACAATTGAGAAGTTTTCCTTTTTTTCTCTCTTTTTTCTTTCTTTTTTCTCTTTTTCTCGATCTTTCTTTCTTTCTTATAACATACAAAACGAAATAGATTGGATACATAAGTTTTAGTTAAATTAGCAACAAAAAATGTTGTTGTTGTTGTTGCTGACATTTTCGCTTAAAGTTTGAATAGAAGAAAGAATTACTAGACGACAACGATGACGACGACAACAACAACAAAAGCGAACAAACAAACAACTAATGTTAATAGATAATTTGACAATGATTTTTCATGTTGTTTCTTTTTTTATGTTAAAGTCATATAACGGTCAGTTGTCAACAGATTTGTATATCTGATGATGATAATGAGAGATTTGTTCAAGTATTCTATAACTATTCTATAACATAAATCTATATAACAAATCAGTTGTGAATGTACAAAGTATGTATTGCATACACCGAGTGTTGTTTTACTTGTATCTTCCCATTGTTGTTTAGGACTGTAATCTTTTATTGGCATATGTGTATTCTGTGCGGATTGCCTCGATATAGACTTAATTCACAAGCATTCACAACGCATGTTTTGTCCTATTTGGGACTTGTCTGCTGGATATACCTGCATCCTGATGTTGATGTTGACTCTGGGACTCAAACCTAGTACCGTTCGCTTCAAACACCATCTCGTTATCCACTTAGCTACTAAGTCCTGGTGTTGTTTTACTCGTATCTTGCGATTGATGTTTAGGACTGAAATTGATCAGCCTCTTATTGGCATATGTGCATCCTGTACGGACCGCCTAGATATAGCCTTAAGTCACAAGTTTTTATATGGAAAGATGGATAGTGACTAGTAGTGGAATCCAGTTTGACTCGCCTTTCGTCTTATTCGCGATTCAGTACTGGGTTCGAGTCCCGGAATGAACATCAGCTCTGAGATGCAGGTACATCCAGCTGACAAGACGAAATGGTCATCCTGGATTCCACTGCTAGCTACCATTCATCTTTGCTTATAATGTAAATATTAGTTGGTTGAATGAGCAAAGGTATGATTTGGTTATATTACCAAGCCTATGATGATATAAATATTGATAAGTTATTCACAAATTTAGAAAAAAAGTGTTTTAACTAGTTTGTATGGAGTTGTTAATTCAGTTCACTATTGTGGTAAACCCTAGAGTTTTATCCGGTAATCTACTGATTCGTAAAATGATTGTGGTATTTGATTATCGTATTGTTGCTACAGTGGACATCAACATATACAAGAGAAAAAGCAAGATCTTCAGGTACAAGACAGAGACCATCAACACAATCAAAATTGATGGAGGTGGAAACTTTCACATGTATAGACAGAATTATTGATAAACAAGGAGAATCTGATCTAGATGTGATGGCAAAAGTCGGCAAAGCAAAGGCAGCATTTCTACTGTTGAAAAACATATGGAACTCAAAACCGATGTCAGCAAACGTCAAAATCAGAATATTCAATACAAACGTGAACACAGTTCTATTGTACGGAGCTGAGACTTCAAGAACTACTACAACTATCACTAAAGAAGTACAGGTATTTCTAAACAACTGTCTACGTAAGATACTCATTGTCCATTGACCAGATATCATCATCAACAGCCTGCTATGGAAGAGAACAAACCGGATTCTAACTGAAGAGGAAACTGAAAAAAGACATTGGAAGTAGATAGAACATATATTAAGGAAATCACCAAACTACATCATGAGGCAAGCATTAACTAGAAATGCTGAAAGGAAACGAAAAAGAGAAATATCAAAGAACACACTGTGTTTGGATTTGGAAATAGACATAAATAGGATGAATAGCAACTAGAAAGAACTAGAAAGCATTACCTATTACACTGTTGGATAAAGAAAACTAGTGGATGAATTATGCTCCTCCATAAGGTGTTACCGACCTAAGTAAGTAATGTCATACATTACAAAATAAGTAACTTGACAGCAGTCATTCTACATAAATATCTGAATACGGTTACACCGAAAAGGTAACATCATTTATCCTTGAATTATTACGCAATTATTGCCTTCTTTACATCTATATGTATGCGGCTTTTTGAAAAAGAAAACTAGTTTACCTACTTAAATGATCGTAACACACTGTCATTTTGATCTTATTATTATTATTATCATCATCATCAAAGAGTAACTTATTGCCGACTAAATAGATTACAGAGGTTATAGTTTCATCTAAATTATAATTGAATATTCAAGTACTATTCAAGGAATCGATTTGTGAAAATCTACTTCAAAACATAATTTTTTAATCTATAACATTACGCCTGTTACTCTCAATCGAGCATAGGCCGCTGACCAGCATTCTCCAACCCACTCTGTCATGGGCCTTCCTTTGTAGTTCTATCCAATTGTTGTTAATTCTTCTCATATCTGTCTCCGATCCCCGGCGTAATGTGTTCTTGGGTCTTCCTCTCCTCCTTTGACCTTGAGGATTCCAAGTGAGGGCTTGCCTTGTGATGCAGTTGGGTGATTTCCTCAATGTGTGTCCTATGCACTTCCAACTCTTGTTTCTGATTTCTTCCTCTGCTTAGATCTGGTTTGTTCTCTCCCACAGTAGGTTGTTGTTGATAATGTCTGGCCAACGGATGTGAAGTATTTTGCGTAAACAACTGTTAATAAACACCTGTATCTTCTGGATGATGGCTTTTGCAATTCCCCAAGTTTCCGCCACATACAATAGAACTGTGTTGACATTTGTATTGAAAATCCTGACCTCGGTGTTGACTGTTATATCCTAGCTAAGATTAAACTACGAGTAACTCCTGAAACCTAATAATGAACTAATATTATCTATATATTCCTGCTGTATAACTAGATTGTGTTTATCTATATCCGTCTTACTATAAGCTTCATTTTGACCTATAGATTATTATTGTACAATGTACTGTTTTTAAGTTATGCCTAGTCTGTTGATTACAGTCTCCCTTGTTCACAGCCAATTTCGGCTATATTTTGTATGAATGTTATTTCCTATTTTATGGTGCGTTGCGGTCCGTTTGGCTGGTATATAAACCAAGTATGTTTGAAGTAAGTGATTCGTATAGTGGGAGCTGGTATTAGCATTCTGAACTCAGCTGGAATGACTAGGAGAACAAAGGACCATTAAAGACCCTAGTCTGTTCATACCGGTCGATACGTCATTGCTATGACATAGTGTTAAGATTAAATAAGTTATATTTTGATTGACGAATACATCACTTGACAACTAGCCAGGCTTAAAGTCACAACAATCGCCATTAGAAAAAAAAGGAAAACAACACTCCAACGGAAATATTACAGTTATTGACATATTTTCCATCTTGTCTATCTATTGGAGGAAATAACAAGCAAACAAACAAACAAACAAACAAACAGTTATTGTAGGTGAACAATTAGTGTTGGACAATAACTTGTTAAAATGTATATTACATATGTACTATTGATTAGTTACTATGTAATTTATACTATAAATTAATTCTTTATTTTAAGTACATTTATAGTATTGATGAAAGTAGTAACCATGATTAAGAATAAATTTTCTGAACATTACATTCGAATCCTGCGAGGCGGAGTCGTGGATGCGCAGTGTTGAGGTATCCCACAATAAGACGAAACGGCCATCCAGGGCTTTCATGTTTTCCATGGTGATCTAGCTTCAATTGATTCATGATCTCAACTGTTGAAGAGTCCCACAATAGGATTGATAAATCTTGCTAATTGAACGCCTAGATTCAGTTCTTATACTCTTCTAGTTACCACTCAAGCTAGAACTAAACAGCGACTTCAACAAGCGAGAAAAACCGCGAAGTATAAAAGATACGCTTTACTCAAAAGGTTCGTTTTTGTACAGAAAATCTAGGGTATTTATGGTATTTTAGATGTCCTTGGGTTTTCCCGAAAAATTCTACGATGCTACTAAACATAGTATAAGTAATCATACTATCACATACTCGGCATATGACTTTTCACTTCCTAGATGTTTCTGTCGAAACTTCTACTGAACGCTGATTGGATAAGATACTTCTCAGTGTATTCAGAGCTTTTATTGACTTTCTTTTTCAAAAAGTTTTCTGGATCTCCTTAACAAGGATGAAACGTTCGTCCAATACTTCTTGGTATTTCATAATGGTCTAACTTCAATTGATTCATAAACTCAACTATTATCTTATATCTATCTTGATTAATTTCATACAATATATGCTTCTTAATTAAGATATTGAAGAATCCATCGTTGACCACTGTGTCTATCAACTTTGTATATTTATTATTAATTAAGGTTACTTTAAGTTCGTTTCATATTAGTGATATAAGGACCAATAGAGTTTAGAGAGCATTGAACACTTATTTCTTCCAATCTCTGTTTTACTTTTCATAAAACCTTATGATCCTTCCCTACTTTCTACATGTTTGAGTCAAGTTATCTACAAACTATCAACTTGATCTTTAGTTGCTTAGAACAAGGATATACTTTTAAACATATATATCACATAATTATGGTGTTTACAATTGCTTGATCACTGAGTGGTGGATCAATTTAATGTATGCCAGGTCCTACTAAGCTCAGATCGAATCCTATCGACCAAGTTGTAACGTGTCCAATAGTCTGGGTGACTCGACATTGCGTGCACTATGTTGAAATAGGATGGTGTTTGGAAGT
The DNA here is from genome assembly GCA_944470375.2 of Schistosoma guineensis. Lineage (NCBI taxonomy): Eukaryota > Metazoa > Platyhelminthes > Trematoda > Strigeidida > Schistosomatidae > Schistosoma > Schistosoma guineensis. The sequence continues at coordinate 16,283,886 of OX103897.1, read as the reverse complement.
AGTCAACAGGAAACCCTGGACCCAGGTTTTGTGTTATTCGGCACCGGTCAGCAAAGTGTATCAGTAATCTTGAGAGAACTGATGCTTTCTGACAGATTTGATCTCGTGTCACCCAGCTTCACAGTCAGACACATTACCATTGAGCTATCGGGCCGTGACCGACCTCTTGTAGGACTAATAAAATTTACTATAATCTTCATTAACTGTCATTTTAACATTCCTAACAATTGGATAAAATACACTTCTATGACTTCGTTAAACTAACTTACCAAATGAAAGACAAACGTAAAGAGAAAAAAAAACACAACAAACTAACTAACGAACTACAACTGTTTAAATTATGTAAAAATCAGTAAAAGTTTCATTATTCTTATAAGATTAAATGAAGAAATGAAGAAATATAGATAAATCACTAAAAGGTGTAATAATGTAAATGTCTATACACATATACTAAATCACATGTTTTTATTCAATCAGCTGCTCCACCCCCCCCTCTGTTACCCCCATCACTCCCACCACCACCACCACCACCACCACCTCTCCCCTACCCGATCTTAACCACAAAGCTATAATAATAAACATTCTAGTATTATTATTATTATTATCACCATAGTGAAATCATTTCAAACCATCTCAATGGAATGAATACTATACAAAATTACAAATCATTATGATATTGAATAGAATTGACGACTAAAAATAACCACAGCAACAACAACAACAACAACAACAATCACACTAATGTTTATTTAATACAAACTGATTATGATTATTATACACAGTTGTTACATTTTTGTCATTTAAGAAAAGAAAAGAAAATCTTTTTGAATGCATTCAAGATCATTTTCTCTTCTTTTTTCTTCTTTTTCTTCTTCTTTTTCTTCTTTCTTTTTCTTTCTTTTTTTTCGTTTACTTACTGGTTTACACACGGATAAAGTTTATGAAATAGAAAGTGAATTGTCTATTGAATAAACTTGTTTAGATTAGCGAATATAAATTCAGATTTTTTAAAAGCAGAGATAGATAGTGATTAGTAGTGGAATCAAGGATACGAGTTTCATCCTCTTTGGGACTCGTCAGTTGAATGATTTTTATTCTTCTTCTTATAAAAGTTGTCCATTGTGTGTTTTTATACGGAAAAAGAAACAGTTATGTCGTTTAATAGACATTTTTTTTTGAGTACGATATTTTGATCATGTACAATGAGTACCTGTAACTCAGAGTTGATGTCAAAGTTGAGGGAGTCGAACCCAGTAACGTTTGCTTCTAACGTCATGCACATACATCTAGCTGACAAGTAACAAATAGAACGAAACACTTGTCCTGTATTTCGTTGCTAGCCACTATCCACTACGCCTGGAGCCCCTGTAGGGCTACTGCCAGTCACAAGCTCGGATAAAGGAGGAGGGTTGGGCATAGGATTAGCGACCCCATCCTGTAGAAAACTAAATCGTTAAAACAAACGCTACCCAGAAAAAACTTATTCAAACCATTTAAAATCTGCCCTGGGAGTTAGAAGGTCTTCATTTAGAAGAGTTATGATGCCTCATAGTGAAAGCTGAGTTTCTTCGTAATTCACGAGGATGATGCCCATTCTGATAACCGAAGCAACCATCAATTTAGATACATGGAATGTTCGTACAATGTGGGAGACCGGGAGAGTCTTCCAAATCGCTGTTGCACTATCCATCATTGCTAAGAATACTTGTGAGTTAAGATAATATCCAGACAATATGCACAGTATGCACATATGTCAATGACGGACTGATCAATTGCATTCCTCAATATCAATGGGAAGATTCAAGTTCACAGTATCAAGTGAATCCATTCTTTAAAAAAAAATTGAATTTTAACTTTTACTTCATAGTTCATGTGTCTTAATTATTTACTGATGACACTTACTTATTTACTTACTTAGGCCTTTTACCTCTCGTAGAAGAGCATTGGTCGCCCATCAGCATTTTGCATCCAACTCTCTGCTGGACAATCCTTTCCAGTTCTTTCTAGTTTCTATTCATCCTTTTCATATCTGCTTCCAATTCCTGACATAGTATGTATTCTTTGACCTTCCTCTTTTCCGTTTCCATTGAGGATTTCAAGTTAAAGCTTTCTTCGTGATGTAGTTCGGTGATTGTAGTATTTTAACACTTGAATTCATGAGTTGATTTAAGTTAGATCATCAATCAACACCTAAAAGTATTAGAATCTTATACTAAGACGAAATGATTGTCCAATGTTTCCATGTTTTCAATGGTATTTCTAGATTAAATTGATCTGTAACTCTGTTTAACCTGAATTTTGTTTAACTTTCATTATTCCTCTAATCAATATTAGTTTCTTAGAACAAGTTTGTCAAAAATAATACATAGTTACCATATTAATCAATTGCCGAACTTGTGACGATACGTGTGATTCCATACTTACTTACTTACGCCTGTTACTCCTCGTGAAGGAACATAGGCCGCTCACCAGCATTAGCCATCCAACCCTGTCCTGGGCAATCTTTACTAGATCCTTCCAGTTGTTACTCATCCTTTCCATATCTGCTTCTATTATCCGACGCAATGTGTTCTTTGGCCTTCCTCTCTTCCTCTTCCTTTCAGAGTTCCAAGTTAGTGCTTGTTTCGTGATGTAGTTTGATGATTTGCGTAATGTATATCCTATCCATTTTCATCGTTTTTCCTAATTTCCTCTTTAGTTGGAAGTTGCTTTTTTCTCTTCCACAGAAGGCTGTTGCTGATGGTATCCGACCAATGGATGTTGAGTATCGTTCGTAGACAACTATTTATAAATACTTGTACCTTCTTGTTGATGGTTGTTGTAGTTCTCCAAGTTTCGGCTCCATATAGTATTAAAGATTCTCACTTTGATATTGGTTGAAAGTTGTTTTGAGTTCCATATGTTCTTCAACTGTATGATTCCATATGTTACTTATATTCACTTCGGTTGGAAAATTGCGCCAGCATTTTTAAAAATAAATTAATCAAAATGGTCTGTTGATCTTGCTTAGCAATATCAATGATAAAATTCACTTGACGTTGTTTTACTTGTATATTCCGACTGTTATTTAGGACCCCAGTTGTTCAGTCTCATGTTGTCATATGTTCAGGTACGTTCAGCTGACGAATCCCAAATGGGACGAAACGAGCGTCCTAGATTCCACTGCTAGCCACTATTCAACTTTGTTTAAAAAGCTTGTGAATTAATGATAAAAAGTTTAATGATATCGTTTTAGTGTCGAACTCTTCAATAGTGTCCACCTACTGTCTCCTGAATCTAGACTAAAAACCTTAAGTTTTCAAGGCTAACCATTAACTTTTAGATATTCAGTCGTTTATACAGTATTTCCCTAGTTTTCACTGGTGTTTAACTTACATTAGTGTATTGTGTCAATGAAATTCAACAACCTCCATGAACTATCCATACTGATATAGGGATATAGTGAACGATTAGACTTATTTGCATGAGATACTTATTTCAGTATAATCTTAGTCAGGGTAGAGTCGAAAACTAGGGGATAATAAACTCCTAAACAGTCTCGTACTGAAATTGAACGGTTATGTCAACAGTTTTCGAGTTTCGATAATACCTTAAGTGAGGTCAATCTATAACGAATACGACGTGTAGCTAATATTAAAAGACGTGTGTTTTCCAGCTCAAAATGTTGAAATTAAGTTAAGTGGGAATTGTATGACACATTTTCTTGTACTCTGTCTGCATTCCATTAAATATCAACGTCTCTTTTTTAATAATCAATCTCTTTTGTGTATTATCAGTATGAGGTTGTGGAGATTATTATGTATTTGATTGTGGCCATGAACCAATTGATGTTAGACCACCATTGAAAATCTAGAAACACTAGACGGCCTTTTTGTCCTATTGTGGGCCTCTTCAACAGTGCGTATTCAAGATCTAGCTCGCGGGATTCGAAGCCAGGGCCTTCAGTCTCGCGAGAGAACTTTTAACCTCTAGACCACTGAGCCGGCATTCAATGCTATATATTATTTCCAATCAACTTTATGAAAGTTAAATTCATCACAAACTATTATCATTAAAAGAATGACTGAATCGTTTGATTCCAATATTTTGATCTGATTAGAAACAACTTGATCTTGAATCGAGTATGATACATTTAAATCCTGAATTCACAATTGTATGATTCATCTAGCCAGGTTGAATTAATTCATGGCAATGCTATGATAATCATTCAATGTTTTTTAGCATTACCAACGTGATTAAACTCCATTGTATATGATTTCCCATTGAATGTCAACGTAATCATTCCACTACTTAAATTATATATTTGTACAGCAATACATAATGATTGCAAATAGGATTTCTTCACATAGTTAGGTCAAGATGTATTCATAACAGAATGACGATCTGTTGAGATTGTAGTAATTTTAATAGTTGAATTTATAAGTCAATCTAAACTAAACAACCATCGAAAATCTGGAACCACTTAAAAGTCATTTCGTATTAGTATGATACTCCTCAACAGTGCGCATTCACGATCATGCACCGAAGGGACTCGAACTCAAGCGCTAACGCCTAATCTCTAGACCACTGAGCAGATAGGTATCTAATAGTGTCAGTGTCTAACTTCGATTGATCTATGATCATGCACAACACTTCATTCACTGTTTGAGGTAGATACTTGTCACCAGCCAACACGTATCGGACTTATCTGGTCACGAATTCTCACCAAAACTCCATATTCATATATTTCCATTGATACCCACTTAGTTTTGTGGAATTATTCACTTAAATTATTTACCTTATTACTAGACAAGTTAAATCAACCAGAATGATAAAATGGATACAACACTTTAAGTGAAATGAAGGTTAAAAATACGACACACCTCAGTAACAACATAACAACACACACACCCTCGCTCTCTCTCTTCATATATATATGACGGTAGAGCGAAATGTCCAGTCATAAAGATCAAATAACTAGAGCATGAGATCTAGACATTATACATTGTCATTATCAATCATACACTCAATTGAACATATGACATTGGGAAATCCATTTATTTGCGTAACTCAATGTTTACAGTTTTACACATGTCATAATTATTCGGTAAATTGATAAGTCTTGTCGATCGAACGCTATATTCCTTTTTCCTAAGCTATTCTAGTAACCCGCAGTCTAGAACTACACAGCGACTTGAACACCAGAGAGAAGACACAAGTATGAGAGAAAACACTTTATCCCTAAGTTCATTTTTGTACAGAAAATCATAGGTATTTATAGATGTTGGCGTCTGTTGAATCAACATCATATTTCAGCCAATCCGTTAACGACATATTATGCTACCGACCAAGAGTAGCACGCCACGTTGGAATTCTAGATTGTTCCATCATACTCTAATTGGCTAGGACCCTTCGGCCCCTTTTGGGCCTCTGGAGGCTCCGTTGATGTTCTCCGGAAGCCGACTCAACATAAATAAATAGTAGACTGTAGTGCTGAAAATACTGTTAAGTGTATGAAATCTAGTCGTACATTATTATTAGCCTTTGTTTAAAAAAACTTGTCACTTAAGTCTATTTCAAGACAATCCTCACAGGATGTACATATGCGTCAACAAGAGACTGATCAATTACAACACTAAGTGAATTTAAACTTCAGCCCACTGCACAAACAGGTGACTATTTGGACTCAGTAGCTAAATGGATAACGTGATGGTATTTGAGGCGAATGGTACTGGGTTCGAGTTTTAGATTGAACATCAACAAATCTGAGATGTAGGTACACTCGGCTGATGAGTCTTAGGTAGGACGAAACACGCGTCAAACTGGATTCCATTACTATTTCACCACTATCCATCTTTTCATAATTTACCTAATATTTTATAAATTACATTTAAAACATAATTCATACTTCTTTCTTTTTCTATTCATCCATTAAGGTAACCTAATCTTTATCTAAACTTATACATACACCATAGTAACAATAATGACTTATGATAAAACCCGCTTAAAATTCAATTCAAATATATCTTATTATAATCATAATAAACAATTTGATTTACCATCATTACTGGCTACTGGAAAATTTTATATTGATGAATATGGTTTTCTTGTTACATCCAATGGTACACGTTATCGTATCCCATCTGGTCCACCAGAAGGTCGTAAACCATTACAATTTAATCAATTACCAATCATTAATAAGAGTAATAAGAATAAATCAATAATTCATTTCAATTATCCAATCAATATAATCAATAAATCCCATGAAACTATTCATATTGAATTACAAGATACTCATAAATTAATCAATAATTCTGATCATGATTATGATGAACATCATTATAATAGTATTATGCAATCCTCCTCCTTATCATCATCATCATCATTATTATCATTACCTTATATGAAATCCAATCTATCAATGAAACCATTGAGTAACGGTTCATCTGTGAACTTCATTCATTCAAATCAACATCATCATGATCATCATCATCCTAGTGATGCATTACATACCATAGATTGGAATGTGATCTTATTCACATTGATTATTAGTTCTATATCATTAGTATGTAATATTATTTTAGTTGTTTTCTTATCCTATCGATTACATCATCATCATCCTCGTCATCATCTTCATGCTCGTCATGATCAGAAATGGTTACATCATCATCATAAGTATTTCAATAGTTCATGTAATCATAGTAATCATGAAAATAAACAATTGATTACTACCAATACTACTAATAATACTACTAATTATGAATATAAAGATATATTATGTAATCATCTTTTTAAAAATCAATCAATCCCATGTCAGTGTATTACTGATTTAAATCCAGTGACTAATTGTCCATGTGTATATAAACAATTGAAAGGTAACAATCACACAAGGAATAGTACTACTCATAAAGATGATAATATTAGTAATATAATGAATTCTAATAATAAAAACTTATCATATCCATGTTGTAATATAAATTCTAATTGTGATTTACATTCATCTCTATTACATAATCATAAAAAAAGTAAAAAAATCAAATCATCTATTATAAAACAATCGAATCAATATAATGAACATGATCATTTATATTCATGTAATAAATCATTACCATCTAATCAGCATTGGTTACTATGCTCTACAAATCAACAATCCGATATTGATTCATTTAATAATAATAATAATGATTGGAAAATAATTCCTAATCATGATATGATTAGTGATTGTAGTAATGAAGATGACCATGACAACAAAAACAACAACAGTAACAAACAGTACCACCACCACCACCATAGCAACAGCAACAACAAGAATAACAATTATTTATCTCATTCAAATATTTTATATACACCATCAAGGTATTCGAAACAACAACACAAATGTATACATCTTCAAACAAATACAAATCAAAGACATCATATATCACAACAACCATTATCTATAATTCATTCATATAATACTTTATTAAATCAATCCCCTAGATTAAGTGATTGTGTTAATGATCCAACTATTCAAGAAGACGAAGATGAACAACAACAAGGAATAGAACAAGAAGAAGATCACAAAGAAGAAGAAGAAGAAGAAGATGGTGAAGAACAAGAACGGGAAGAGCAACAACAACAACAACAACAACGAGAAGAAGACGAACACTTGATAACTAATCCAAAATGTATCATATTGAAAAATTCCATGATTATTTATCATCAATATATTTATATATGTTATACTATAGCAATACATTTAGGTATCCTTGGTATTATATTATCATTATTACAATTATTAGTTATATGTATTGCATTAATACAAAAAACTACCTTAGATACTACCTATGATATAACATATAATCATGAATTTATATGTCTATTATCGAATTCATTAGCCACCGATACACTATTATGTGTTCGTTTATACCTAGTAACTATATTTATATTATGTTCATTTATTATATTCTATATACAAATCATCATGAAAATGGTTATCACCATCATAGATTTTACAAGTTTTCAATTACCTAAATATTCTTTCTATAAACGATTTCTATTTACTATCATACATAATACTACTAATAAGCATACTACTTATAATCATGATAGTAATCATATTTATTTTCAACAAAATTTTGCATATATTGCTTTAATTCATTCAATTCCATGGGCATTAGCTGCTGGTACATCATTATTGATTGCTTTTTTCTTTCAAACACCTATACATTCAAATTCATTGATAATCAATAAATCAATATCTAATCATAGTCAATTGACATCGATAGAATCAATCAAATCAAATCATATAAATCTATTATTTAATGGATTACATTCATTATTGACATGTTCTATGAAGAGAACAACATCATTATCGGCATCATTGTCGTCGATACCATCATCGTCGTCGACATCATCATCGTTGACGATATCAACTCCTATGAATCATGAGGTCATCACAACTACTACTACTTCTACATGGATATCATCAATTCTTTTAATTATTATCCCATTATTATTACAAATGATGATGATTATATTATTTATTATATTATTATATATGATTCTATCTTATATTAATCATAGAAATTGTATTATATATAAATTAAAATTACCTAATCAATCAATAGTATTGATTATATTGATTTTATTGATCGAATTGATTAGTTTATGTATACCAATTGTATATCATTTTATTATGACGTATTATTCAATGAATGATAAACAATTATTATTTATTACACGTATTATTATATTACATTTTTGTATTGATCCAATTTTATTGATTTATATAATACAAAAATGCCTTAGTAACAAACATATTTTAATGCTTAGTAACAAATTTAATAGAATTCATATGAAATCAATTAAAAATAAAAAAAATAATCAATTAATTGATTATCATTCATTAGAATGTATTAATAATAATAATAATAATAATAATAATAATAATAATAATGAAATGAAACCATTAACATCACCTATACATTTATTTAATTGTTTACCACTGCATCATTCAAATACTACTACTACTACTACTTATACTACTACTAATACTACTTATAGTAGTAATAATAATATTCAATCTGTTGTTATGCCATACTTAACTGATTCAGGATATTTTGTATCAACAATCAATAATAATAATAATAATAATCATTCACTGATTACATCATCAATCATCAATAATGATAAAATCAATATGACTAATTATATATTACCCATAACAACGGATACAATTGAAGTAACTATGCCTAATATATATCCGAATAATAATAATAATAATAATAGTAGTATTACTAGTAGTAGTAATAATATACATCTAAAAGATTCATCATTATTAACCCCAGTTACAGAAATGATTAATCATAATACATTAATCTATAAAAATATGTATGATGCTTATCCACAATTATGTCAACATCATCAACGTTTATTAGCTGAACAATATAAACAACCAAACATGGATACAATAAAACATAATCGTCATTTTACTAATGTACCACGTATGAATCAAACGATAACAACTACAAATTTTAATGCATTATCTCTCAATAAATCAATCAATGAATGTTCCAATAATAAGAATAATAATAATACAATACCTCATATAATGAATGAAATGGTATGTACACAACAGCATAGTACAGCAACAGCAGCTGTGATGGCAGCTGCAGCAGCTGCAGTAGCAGCACAAGCAAGTACATTAACTAAACCAATACATTCATTATTAGATTCAATACAAATAACACCTAATCCATTATTATTTATAAATGAACAAAAAACAATAGAACAATCTATATCAAATGATAATCAAGATTGAATTATGAATAAAAATAATGAATAAGATTAAACAAGTGTATAATAATATCAAAAGGAGTTTTCTGGAAATTTTTTTTAGAAATTTCATTGATTGAAATCATGAATTAATTGAAGCTAGACCATCATGGAAAACCTGGAAGTACTGGATGGCCGTTTTGTCCTAGTGTGGGACTCTTCAGCAGTGTAAGGTAGTACAACATCGTGGATTGGTTGAAGTTGGACAATAAAACCGCTGGATACCGGCTCAGTGGTGTAGTTGGTTAACCGCCTAGCGCGAGACTGATAGGTCGTGGGTTCGGATCCCGCGTGATGTGGGACTGTTGAGGAGTCACATGCTAGAACGAAACGGCAGTTCAGTGCTTCCAGGTTTTCCATAGTGATCTAGCTCCAATTGACTTATGATTTCAATCACTGAAGTGTATAATAATTCAATGATTCATTTAATTCATTATAAGATGAATATTATTTGTGTATATAAAGATTTTTATTCAGTCATTGAATTGTGTGTTGTTTCGTTGTTGTTGAACGGATTCAAGTTCGACGACTGTTGGAAACGTAGAAGAAATGAATAGCTGTTTTGTTACAGTAGATGACACTTCAATAATCGGTACTGATGATTTAGATATAAGAAATCAGACCAAGAAACTTCGGTTTCACACACATGGACGAACACTTAGCATTTAGACCAATAATCAGTCAGTCAGTCAACTACAGCGTAGGAGCAGGTACATATATGCATCGGTCCAAGTTGCCATACCTCATTAGCACAACAGGATGGACGACAAATCCATGGTAATTACTTCAATGGTATTAATATATAAAAGAAAGATTGTGTATAAGAATATAATACAAGAAGAAAGAATTAGTTTGTAGAAAGAAAGGTATGAAGCAATTTTAATCTCATGGTTTAAAAGAAGATAAAGAGTGTATACATCTACTCTACTGTGATGGATTCTGAGCCATGTCACCAAGAGTTTTCAACCAATGATTACGATAGTCACGTGGAAACCAACCAAGTGGTCTGCATCTACCAAAATGGCTCAGACTGTAGGTTAGTGACGTCAAGTACTGATGCTACGTATCGGTTTGACCGCCCCTCACTTTCTTCGAGCCATCCCCTACACTAGGCTTCATTGAGCATCGTTCTAATAGGTGGTTGGGCATGCGTAATACATTGCCCAACCGTCTCAGTCGATGAAGACTTAAAACTTCATCACCTGATTTAGCATCATCATTCCCTAATACCCTGTGTCCAACCTCATTATTACTTAACTAGTGATCGCAGCAGATGCGAACAATATTTCTAAGGCATCTGTGGTCAATTACTAGTAAGCTACGAAAATCCCCTACTCTTACCGGACATGCTTTATAGCCATAAAGTAGGACGAAGCGAACTGCTGAGCAGTAAACCCGTCCTTTGTTTGGTAGACGGATATCTCACCTACGCTTTAAATGAAGCGAGTTGGCAAAAGCCAAATGAGCCACACAAGTCACTTAATTTGTATGTGGACTATGACACTGTCCGCGTGCACAGATGAAGTAGGTGGTTTTCCTAGAGGGCCATATCCGGAGTCTTCGACCTAATGGTCTGATACACAAGTCAGTGGAGAAACATAAGGAGATGCATTCGCATGGTAGACAGTAACCAACACTATTTGTTCCCTCGGGATCCTGAAGTCCATGTGCTCCATTTGTTTGGAATATAAGGTTTTCCAACTTCCCTATGTGTATCCTTCGTGCCCACCAACCCGGTTAAATCTCCTGTCAAATATCCGCTTTTCGTCCCTTCAATTTCGTAAACGACACCTGTAGTGCGAGAAAAGAGTGAGTATGACTTTTCTGGCAGTGGTTGTATGTACATGGTCATGTTAGAGCATTTCGAGAGGGAGAGCCGACTCTCCTCACACTTCCTGTACCAGGGCATTTGTGGGTTACATGAAATTCATCAGAAGAAATTGGTTACATTTTCATCACAACTACTATTATCTGTAGGTCTGAAACGCACTTTGATTAATATCAGAAACTGAAATATTATCACCGAACCATTCAAGCCTCAATCAATCACCTGTTAGGTCAGTGCACAAGGAAAACTCAACAGAATTTAAGACTTAAGATAACACCTTATACGAGATTATGCTCATGTACTAAAATGAAACAATTTTTGATTGCACTTCTGTTATAACGTGTGGCCTATTCCCCTATCAATATATCGCCAAATAGAGAACAGTGATTTATCGACCAGATCAATGACGCATAAAACCCGTACGAGTAGTTTAGAGTCATTATCGGCCATTCTACTCATCTTGTTGAGTCCAGAACATCAATCTCAACCTCTGTAATATGAATCCTGTATTTCAAACAGTAGGTTTATATATCAACCAGACAGATCACATTGTACTATAAAATAGGGAACAACATTTGTACAAGATTTGGTCAAATGTGGCTGTGAATGTGGGAGGTAGTGATTAAAAGACAGGGCATAACTCATGAATGGTAAGTCGTCTAGTAATAGTTCATAGATTAAAATGAAGTTTAGAATAAGAGGAATATGAATATGAATAGTTTAGTTACTTAACAATTATACAATAATATTAGATCATAAATAGATCCCAAACAGTTACGATTCATTAGGCTCGTCGAGATGCAACAACATCCACCATACAATACATGTATACCAATACACTTGAATCATAGAATAATCTTTCTTATTCACATTAGAAATCTTGTACATAAAGAAAAATGTATTTCGCTTTACGGTTTCCATTTAAAGAAGAAAACAACCAGGCTAAAGACCACCTATTCTTGTTGCCCAGTGTTTATACCTCTAATCTCCAAATTTAGATGGTGGTTGGAGGTAGTCAACAGGAAACCCTGGACCTGGGTTTCGTGCTACTTGGCACTCGTCAGCAAGGTGTACCTGTAATCTTGAGGGAACTGGTGCTCCCTGGTCGATTCGATCTCGTGTCACCCAGCTTCACAGTCAGAGACGTTACCTGTTGACTACCTCCAACCACCATCTAAATCTCAATACATAGTGCCCGCAGTGTCGAGTCACCTAGACTGGTGGCCACATTGCAACATGATCGATAGCATTCGACCTGCACTAATAAGGACTAGACAAGCATGACATTGATCACCACCCAGTGATCAATCAATTGTAATCTCCAAATAGAACATAAATGTACATACATATATATAGATGTATATGTATATGCAAAGAAGTATGAAAGATTGTATAGGTGTAATACTTTTTCAGACCACATAGTAAGGAAAATGAGACAAAAAAATTAGATTGAAATAAAATGTTTAATGGAAATTTAAGCCTTTAAATACCTTGGTACGACAGAGAGTGAGGAGAGTTAGCTCGCCCTCTTCAAATGCTCTCATATGACCGTGTGCACAGAACCACTGTCAGGAAAATACTACTCAATGCTTTCTCTCACCATCGGTGTTGTTTACGAAATTGAGAGGATGAAATGCGAATATTCAGCAGGAGCTTTAACCGGATTAGTGGACACAGAGGGTCCATTTAGGAGAGTTGGAAAACCCTCATGTCAAACTAATAGTTGATATGGACTTCAGGATCCTGAAGGAATAAATGGTGTATGGACCAATCGTTGGTGACTGGCTACCATATGAATACATCACCTTACGTTGTTCCACTGAATTGTGGATAAGATTTTTAAGTCGAAGGCTCAGGGTATGGCTCTCTAAGAAAACCCCTAGCTTCAGTCTGGTCACTCAGTCAGTATCACAGCCCACACACAAACCAAGTGACTTGTGTGGCGCATATGTATCCAGTGCCCCTTTTTACCAATGTTTATGTGTTAAAATAAATAAATAAATAATTCTAAAGTTTCACATGGGAAATTTGTTCGAGTTCCTTCAAAGAAATAACTTAGATTACTTTACTCAAATATCTCAAATCATATAAGAAATTTGATTGAAGTAGTTTAACAGTATTTGGGTACTGAGTTGATATAATGCAATAAGAAGGAAGAATGTATTTGGAAAATCTCAGTGAATGAGCTTGAAGTAAATCCAACTGTAGGGACAATGAAATGTCATTAATCCTTAGCCTAGTCATTCGGTAGTTGGGTCACTGAATATCGAACCGATCATCGATCCCCGTCAAGGTCAAGGACGACTAACGCGTGTCATTTAATCGTACGACATGGAGTGGCCCATGAGGCGGTAGTCTTACATTCGCTTGTATCTACTTTAACTAATATATTTTTGTAATAAAGTCCTTTGTGTTGTACAGTCTTCAAAGCATCTATAGTACCTCGATAAGTTGATGGGGCAATCCACGTAAGGTGCTGAACGCAAGGTGTGACTTCGACATTAGCTGGTTCATCACACCTTTTCTTTCTTAATTTAATAGGCCCTCAATCATTCGACATAGATCATCTACGCTGGTGATTTACACAACATTTCGCCTCACAATTTGATTCAGCTTTTTCAACGAAATATAATCAAACATCAAAATTATTGAATAGAAATAAGGACATGATTTACTGGTTAACTGTATACTAAATAGGTCATCCAATCAACATTAACAATATTTAAAGTAGTTATTTGATTAAGTGTGTAATTATTATGATTTACGTACTTCATTACGCCTGTTACTCTCATGGAAGAGCATAGGTTGCTCATTACCATTCTCCATCCAATACTACCCTAAGCAATCCTTTCTAGTTGTTTACTGTTGTTACTCATTCTTTTGATTACTGTTTCCAATGCTCTGTGCAGTGTGTTCTTTGATCTTCCTCTTTTTTGTTTCCATTCAGCATTCCATGTTAGTGCATTCCTCATGATGTAGTTTGACGATTTCCTCAATGTATGTTTTATCCAATTCTTCTTCGACTAGAAACTGGTTTGTTCTCTTCCACAGTAGGATGTTGCTGATGGTATCCGGTCAACAGACATTGAGTATCTTATGTAGGCAATTGTTTGATTGTAGTAGTTCTCCAAGTTTCAGCTCCGTGAAGTAGAACTGTAATTATTATAACTTAAATAAATATCTCCTTTAAAGATTGTTAACATTAATTGACTGACTTATTCAGTGTGCAATGAATCATGTACTTATTTGTATTCAATAATTTCGATTTCAACAGTTGGAATCATGAGTCGATTGAGGCTAGACCACCATGGAAAATATGGAAGCACTAGACGGCCGTTTCGTACTAGTATGGGACCCCTCAACAGTGCACATCCACGATCCCGCGCCCGCCCCCCGTGAGATTCAAACACAGGACCTATCAGTCTCATACTAGGACGAAACAGTCGTCCAGTTCTTCCAGGTTTTCCATGGTGGTCTAGCCTCAATTGACTCATGATTCCGACTATTGAAATTTCTAATATCTCCACAAAACCCCTTCTGATAATAATTTTGATGTTTGATTATATTTTGTTGAAAAGCTTGAAGTAAATTGCCAGGTGAAATGTTGGATTTAATTCATATCTATTCGCTGATATTTTACAAATACATTTTTCCTCCTTAATGTATCTCAATGGCTAGCAGTGAAATCCAGTGTGACGCGCGTTTTGTCTTATTTAAGACTCGTCAGCTGGATGCACCTACATCGTAGAGTTGATGTTTACTCCGGAACTCTTTGATTAGCGGTTTACATTAGTAGGCTTCAGCCCATAAATGCTTTTATATACAAATAATATTGAAATAAACTAGAAAATAGTCCAAATTTAAAGAATGATTTACATCATTCTTCTTATAGAAGTTCTCTATTGTGTGTTTTCGTACGGAAGGAGAAACAGTCATATAGTTTAATAGACAATTTTCTTTCAGTATGATACTTTGACCATGTATCATGAGTAAATTATGCTTATACAATAAGGTTACTGATTAATAAATGAGATCTAGGGAGAAATTCAGAACAGTGAAACGTTTGTTAACATTAAAATTGAATTATCGACAATCTATAACTTGAATTCATTGAAGTGGGAAATATCTAGCATTCGATTCCAATCAAGTATTGCAGCATTCAAGCCCTTATCACCAACGATTGGTTCATACGCCATTTATTCCTTCCGGAGCCTGGAGCCCATGGGCACTATTGGCTTGAAATGAGAGTTTTCCAACTCCCCCATGTGGACTCTTCGTGTCCACCAACCCGAGTAAACCTCCTGCTGGATATTCGTATTTCGTCCTCTCAATCTCGTCAACAACAGTAATACCGTGGGCAGGCATTGAGTATGACTTTCCCGGCAGTGGTTGTATGTATATGGCCATGAGAGAGCATTTCGAAAGGGAGAACTGACTCCCCTCACCTTCGACTTTCTCTGGGCATTCGGGTATTGATTTCCATCGATACCCGAACAAAGATCAATCCGTTACGTATTCTAAGATGGTAATTAAAACTAGTCAACAGGAAACTCTTGAAATAGGTTTCGTGCTATTCAGCACTCAGCAGCAAGTTGTACCTGTAATCTTAAGAAATTTGATGTTCCCTGACAGATTCGATCTCATGTCGCCCAGCTTCACAATCAAACTCTTTAACGTTGAACATATTCTCTCTCCAGATTATAATATTCCCCATAACTCCCCCGCCATTTATTATCTCCTATAAATAAATTTTAGAAGGTATATTATAAAAAGGGATTATTCTTTTTTGGGAAAAAAAGAATTATCATTTAAGCAATCAAGCGAAAAACTCTCTTTCCGCTAGACATTACCCGTTGAAATGTCTAATGGTTCCTTTTTTTTTCCTATTTTTCTTTTTTTTTGTATCCATTCATCAAACGTTTCTGTTTTAAGGGTATCAATTAAATTTTTACATCTATAAGTTAAGAAAAAAACGAAAACTATAAATAACCCAGTGTAGATAAGATATAATAGTTTTCATAGTAGTAACTAGTTAGTGTAAGTATATACAACTGACGAGCCCTAAATAGGACGAAACTCTCATCAAACTGAATTCTACTGCTAGTCACTATCTATCTTGGCTTAAAAAAATAACTAGTCAGTTTGTGAAGACTTTTTGTGGAGATTGTAAGAATTTCAATAGTTGATATCATGAGTCAGTTGAAGCTAGACCACTATGAAAAACCTGGAAGTAATTGACGGCCGTTTCGTTTTATTGTAGGACTCCTTAGCAGTGCGTATCAACGATCCTGCCTCGCGAGATTCGAACCCAGGATCTATCGTTCTCGCACGCGAACGCTTAAGCTCTAGATCACTGAGCTGGTATCCAGTGGTGTTAATGTTTAACTTCAACTAATCCACAAAATTGAGCGATACATCCATCATTGTCTTTAGTGAGTTACCATCTCACAACAGACCTGGTTGAACTTGTTATATCCGAGTGAAGATTAAATCACGAGTAACTTCTGGGGCATATTAATTGACTAATATTATCTATACATTCTTAGGGTGTAACTATTTAATAATTAGATTATGTATATTTATATTCCCCTCTTATAATAAGCTTTATTTTAACCTATATTTTATTATTGAACGATGTACGGTTCTTAAGCTATGTTCAGTTTATGAACTACTGTCTCCCACGTTCACAGCCACCTTTTGGCTTTATTGTGTACAAATGTTATTTCCTATTTTATGGTGCGTTGCGATCTGTTTGATTGATATATAAACCCAGTATGTCTGAAATAAATGATTCGATTCGATTTAGATAGTGGAAGCTGGTATTGGTGTTCTGGACTCAACTGGACAGGCTAGGCGGATATAGGACCAATAAGGACGCTAGACTGCCCATACTGGTCGAACGTCATCATCATCATAATACGTTTATATTTATTTTTAAAAGTAAAATATATAAATAATTTAACATTCTTAACAAATAGATTCATTTCACTTGGTATTGTCTACTTGAATCTTCTGATTGTTGTTAAGAATTGCAATTGATCAATGTCTCTTTTATTGGCGTATTTACATTCTGTGCAGATTGCCTCAATATTGCCTGAAGTCACAAACATTATAAACAAAAATGAATAGTGGTGGAATCCAGATTGTCGGGTGTTTTGTCCTATTCGATACTCGTCAGATGGATGTACCTACATCCGAGACTTGTTGTTGTTCACTGTAGGACTAAAACAAAGTACTATTCGCTTCAAACATCATTGCGTTATCCACATAGTAACTAAGTCCTGATAGCCACCTAATTATGCGATGAGGTCAGTTTATATTCACTTGGTGTTTGATTAAGTTCATGAACCAATTGATGTAAGACCACCATTAAGAACCTGAAAGCATTGGACGACCATTTCGTCCTATCGTGTGACTCCTTAGCAGTGCGCAACAGGATGAAATGGCCATCCAGTGCTCCAAGGTTTTCAATAGTAGTCTAACAACAATCGGTTCATGATCTTAATCAAAAACTTAATCATCTCCACAACCCTATACTAATAATCATTGTGTTAGAATTACAAATGATCAATCTTTTTCTTGGCATCCATCTTTGTTATGTTTTTCTTTTTGTTTTTTTCTCTTCTTTTTTTTTAAAGCACCATATGGGAACTGATGTGGAATGTTACATTTCTTTATTGATTTAAATATAAAGTATTAATATTGTCAAATATCGATTTATTTATTTATTCTATTCAATAATGTTAGTGGTTAATCATTAAGTGTTGTATCCAAGATAAAGTGAATTATCAAGGAATATTAAGGTTCTTGATGTGATTTTTATAGTTAAACCAATTTATATCAGATGGGTTTTGTGGATATTATAGTAATTTCAATGGTTAAGATCATGAGTCAGTTGAAGCTAGACTACCATGGAAAACCTGGAAATACTGGACGGCCGTTTCATCCTATTGTGGGACTCCTCAATAGTGCGCATCCACGACCTCGTCCCCCGCGAGGTCCGAACCCAGGACCTACTGGTTCCGTGCGCGAGCACTTAACCACTAGACCACTGAGCCGACATCCAGCGGTGTTAATGTCTAACTTCAACTAATCCACGAAATTGAGCGACACATACACCATTGTCATCAGTGAGTTATTATCTCACAACAGACCTGGTTGAACTCCACTGGTCACTACTTCTCACTAGAACTCCAGGATATACCTCTTGAAACCAGTTACTAGTGAGCCTGTGTTAATTAATATCAGGGAGCGAGATCGTGGATGAGCACTGCTGAGGATTCCCACAATAGGATGAAACGGCCGCCCAGTGCTTCCAGGTTTTCCATGGCGGTCTAGCTTCAACTGACTCATGATCCAAACCAATTTAGTTGACATATTGTAGTGGACGAGAACATACAAGTGGGAACAAACAAATATATCAAAACATAGAATTACAGAATCCCTAATGAAATCTGAGGTCCATATAGAAAATGTCCACCAATTTTCTAAGACTTCATTATTCTTTCATCTTCACACTAATCATTCTCTGTTCTCGTTCTCTTTTCTTTAATCTTCTTAATCATCTGCTGTCAGGAATTTCACTTTTGATTGATGATACATACTACTTATATCTGTCGACATTAGTAGCACATACCACGTTAGTTATGTGTAATATAAAATGAAGTGATGTCGAGACTACAATTTATGGACAAGCCAATCAGATATAAGATAATAGGTCTTGAATTTTTGCGCGAAATTCAATCATCTATTTGGGTAAATAAAGTTTTGGCATTATAGGTGATGTCGATTCGTGATGGGAACCTAACCTTTCTCTACCCGACACGGATTAGTTCCACTGGTCACAGCTTCTCATTAGAACTTCGAGAATTCCCTCACAAAGCTAGTCAGGATATGCTATAAGTGTAATCAAACAGTCAATGTCTTCAAAACAAGTCAGTTTAAGACTAAATTCAACTTTCAACATATTCTGTAGGTTCTTAGATAACTCCATTGATTAGGAGTCATCAAGAATCTATTTAAAAACTAGTGATTAGTATTTGAACAACTAAAGTTTGGTTGGCAGTTCCTTTTTGGAATTCTGTTAATTAAGACTAACAATCAAAATGATCTAATCTATTGTTAGTTTGTATTCTTACTTTGAATAACTGTTTACTTGTCAGGTGAACTTCAACAATTGAATTCATACAAGAATACTCGAAATGCTCTCACATAGGCACGTGCATACAACTACAGTCAGAGAAGTCCTACTCACTGTTTTCTCGCACCATGGGTGTTGTTTACAAAACTGAGAGGACGAAAAGCTAATATCCGACGCTTAAACCGGGTTGGTGGATACGGAGGATCCAAGTAGGGGACTTGGAAAACCCTGATTCCAAATCAATAGTGCACATGGGCTCCAGGATCCTGAAGGAACAAATTGTTCATGAAACATTCGTTGGTCACCGATTACCATAGGAATGAATCTCTTGACGTTGGTCCACTGCCTTGTGGATTAGACTTTTAGGTCTAAGGCTCAGGGTGTGGTCCCCTAAGAAAACCACCTGTTTGTGTTTGGGCACATCATTCTGAAATAGAGATAGATGATGATTACCAGTGGAACAACATCACGAAATGCAGACCTATGGTATTCGGTAACCAATATTTGGTTCATACACCATTTTTTCTTCAGGATCCTGGAGTCCATGTGGACCATTGGTTTGGGATGAAGATTTTATAACTCTCCTAGTTGGGTCTTCTATATCCATCAATCCAATTAAAGCGCAGGACATTCACTTTTTGTCCTCTGAATTTCATAAATAACGCCCCTATCACGAGAAAACAGTGAGTAGAACTTCCCTGTCGGTGGGTGTATTCACGTGACTATGTGAGAACATTTGGAAAGGGACACCTGACTCTCTCTCTCTCTTTTCTCGTTTGCACCAAGGCATCTGAGGGCTTATATCCAACTAAACAATCACTAAACAACTAAAATACATTAAATAAATGCTTATTTCTTAAAAACCAAACTTTACATCATTGTTTACCTAATACTTCATATAGAATGAAATTTATCTCTTATATATACTTTACAATAATTTCGTTATCTTCAGACATTATTTAGAAATTAAAATAAGATTAGATACTGGCTATTACATAATCATTATTGATTAATAACCATAGCAACTTGTTTATTATTGTTTAAATGAAGTAGTTTAACTTTCACTTGGTATTGTTTGGCTTGTATCTTCCCATTGAGGTTTAAGTCTGCAATTGATCAGTCTGTTATTGGTATACGTGCACACTGTGCATATTGCCTCGATATTGGCTTCATTCACAAGCTTTTTGTAAGCGATGATGGATAGTGACTAGCAGTGGAATCCAGTTTGACGCGCGTTTCTTCTTATTTGGGACTCGTCAGCTGGATGTACATGCATCTCGAACCCAGTACCATTCCATCATTGCTTACAAAAAGCTTATGAATTAAGGCAATATCGAGGCAATTCACACAGGATGTACATTTACCAATAAGAGACTGATCAATTACAGACCTAAAGATCAATGGGAAGATTCAAGTAAACAATATCAAATGAATATAAATTCACCCCATTGCACAAGCTACGGAGTCCTGATAGTCACTTGCTTGTGCAACGGGGTGAAGTTTATATTCACAGTTCTGAGTTCAAGTCCCAGAGTGAACATCAACTCTAAGATGCAGGTACATCCAGCTGACGAGTACTAAATAAGGCGAAACGCGCATCCTGGATTCCAGTGCTAGCCAATATCCATCTTTGCTTAGAAATAGTTTAACTTCCTATTGAATAATAATGCATGCATTGAATAAACAAAGTACTTATGACATAAATTGTAATCGGTTTAATGATAAAATTGTACAAGTATGATTATAATGAATCAATCATTTATCATATTGGGAAACGGAAACTATTTGATGAAAGATAGTAAAAGAAATATTCATTCATTCATTCATTCATCCCTTAGTTCTTTAATCAATATTTAGATATTTTACTATTTAGATAGGCACTTACTGTTTTCACTTCCTTCTTTCGTTCGTTCGTTCGTTCGTTCGTTCCTTCCTTCCTTCCTTCCTTCCTTCCTTCCTTCCTTCCTTACTTACTTACTTACTTACTTACTTACTTACTTACTTACTTACCTACTTAATTACTTATTTACTTACTTACTTACTTACTTACTTACTTACTTACTTACTTACTTACTTACTTACTTACTTACTTACTTACCTACTTAATTACTTACTTACTTACTTACTTACTTACTTACTTACTTACTTACTTACTTACTCACTTACTTACTTACTTACTTACTTACTTACTTACTTACTTACTTACTTACTTACTTACTTACTTACTTACTTACTTACTTACTTACTTACTTACTTACTTACTTACTTACTTACTTACTTACTTACTTACTTACATATTGAAATAATCATCGAACAACTTGAAGATTTTGGATGGTATTGTAATGAATTAGAACACAGGCAGGGACAACGAAATGTATTTGAATACAAAATTACGGTACCTTACAGTCAATACTTCATTTGCAAAGTGTCCATCAACTGTTCCAGACTTTGTTGTTCCTTGATGTCCATACCAATCAATCTCTGTTCTCGTTCTCTTCTCTTCGATCTTCATAGCCTTCTACTGCCAGGAATTCGACATATATACTACTTATATCTGTCAACATCAGTAGCATACACCACAGTACTACTACTAGTATTAATAATAATAGTATTATTACTTACTATTATTATTATTATTGAGGATGCGTAATTAATTAATCTTTAGGTATTGTCATTATTGTAAAGGTTACATATAAATATCATCGAGTTCAAAGAAACTATTGGTATATTGAATTTATCAGTAAACTTTATAACCTTTATCATACATTCGAATCCCGCAAGCGGGATCGTGGATTCGCACTACTTAAGGAATCCCACAATAGGACGAAACGGTCATCCAGTGCTTCCAGGTTTTTAATGGTGGTCTAACATTAATCAATCATTCAAGTAGTGTTGTTTAACTTGTATCTTCACCATTGTTATTTAGAATTACAATTGATCAATCTCTTATTGGTATTTGTGAATCCTGTATGGATTGTCTCGATATTACTTTAATTCACAGGCATTATAAACAAAGATAGATGGATGGTGACTAGCAATGGAATCCAGGACTCACATTTCTTCTTAGTTGTAATTAGTCAACTGGATGTACCTGTATCTCACTGTTGATGTTCATTTTGAAACTCAAACTGAGTAACATTCGTTTGAAATACTATCGCATTATCCACCTAACTAATAATGTACAACCTGTGCGTCTTGACTCGATATTACTTTAATTCACAAGTATTATAAACAAAGATGGATAGTGGCTAGTAATGGAATCCAGGATGTGCATTTCTTCTTAGTTGAAACTTGTCAACTGAATGTACATGCATCCTAGACTTGTTGATATTCATTCTGGGACTCAAATTCAATATCGTTCACTTCAAACACTATCGCATTATCCATTTGACTACTGAATATTGATAGGCATTCGCTTGGACAATGGGATAAACTTCAAATTCACTTGATATTGTTTAATTAAATCTTCTCATTGATATTTAGCACTGTAATGGATCAATCTATTATTGGCATATGTGTATACTGTTCAGATCACCTCGATATAGCCTTAAATCACAATCATTCTAAGCAAAGATAGATAGATAATGGCTAACAGTGGAATCATACATTATGTCAAGATGATATTGATGAGGACTATTTTTTATGTCTTATATCCTCATCACAAACATAAACACACACACACATACATACATACTATATATCACATATCACATATAATCTAATATGAACAGTTTACCTATCGTTGTCAGTTTTATCATTAATTCATTATAAACTGACATATTATCTATAATATTTACTCTGAAATATAAAGTAATATAATCAAATATTTATTAATGTACAACTTAGGTGATATTGTTTTTTGTTTCTTTGGGAAACAGATAGAGGGAGAGGGAGAGAGAGAGGGAGAGGTGGAGACAGAGAGCGGGAGAGAGGGAGTGAGGGAGGTGATATAGAAACTATGAGTAAAATAAAAATGCATAATTACACTTTACATTTGTAATAATTAAGATAGAAGCATAAAATATGCGTATTTATATTATATTCCCTAATGAATAATAAAGGATAAATAACTATGATTATAGATGTAGAGATTTTCCATAAATTCAATTTAATGTTCTTTTCTTGAACAGTTGAATCTAAGCTAGACTATCATTAAAGACTTGGAGTTATTGAACGATTGTTTCGTTCCAGTATAGAGCGTGGGACTCGAACTTACGACCTCTGGTCAATCTGGAACTTCTATAGAGCTATTTCGTTCTATAATATGGAACTCGTCGGAAGTGTACATCTACGATCTCACACATGGAATTTGAACACGGAATTGTTGGTCTTGCGTGTGAATGCCTAACTGTCTAAGCCATTGAGCCAGTATCCAACGATGCTAATGATTAACTTTAATCTTTCATCCATGTTTTGTATTAAGTATTATTAATATCAATTGAATAAACTTTAAAGATTTTGTGAATATTAGACATTTTGTTTAGTTTTAATTGGTCAATACCGAAGACGAACGATAT
This sequence comes from Schistosoma guineensis, assembly GCA_944470375.2. Lineage (NCBI taxonomy): Eukaryota > Metazoa > Platyhelminthes > Trematoda > Strigeidida > Schistosomatidae > Schistosoma > Schistosoma guineensis. Next base: position 16,259,606 of record OX103897.1, on the reverse strand, counting down.
TGACAATGAAAAGAACCTTCAATGTTTCTGAAAACGAGGAAATGATCCATATTAAGTCTGTTAAATGTTGTTGAAGTTTTACTAGTCCTTCAACATGAACTTCTCCTGGTAATCCATCATCTATACAATTGAAATCCTCTGAAATGATTCAAATATCCACTTATGACATTGAATAGTAAATGCTCTATATAATAAACCTGATTATAAAGATCATTGAATACAGAAATGGTAACTGAATGATGTATTGGTCCTTATTAGTCCCTATTTATACAACGATATTAATGAGGAAGCATAAGACAAAATGTGAACACTAATATGACTCCAACTCAGCTATACGAAAGGTAACAGACTTCTTTTCTTTCAAGAATGAAAAGGTATATAGATGACTAATCAAACATTCATTAAATGACGAGTGAACTCCGCCTGGAGTCCCTCCGGGGTCTACTGACGGTCCCAAGCCCGAATAAAGGAGGAGGATTGAGCATGGGATTAGTGACCCCATCCTGTAGAAAACTAACTTGCTAAAAGATGCTACCCAGAAAAACTTATTCAAACCTCTTAAATTCTGCCCTGGTAGTCAGAAGGTCTTCATTTAGAAGAGTTATGACGCCTTATGATGAAACCCGAACTACTTCGGAAGTCACGAGGCCGATGCCCTTTCTGACAACCAGAGCAATCATTTATTTAGGTCCATGGAATGTTCATGCAATGTGGGAGACAGAGAGAGTCTTTCAAATTGCTCCATTGCTGCTGTTGTACATTGATAATTAACGTTTGGTACCGTTTTCTAAAAAAATGAAACATACACTATTGATTAAACAGATGGCTCCCATTTTTCCATGAAACATAGATACTTCTTAGTTTAGTTAATAAAGTTTCCTCTTACTTCGTGATATGTGCTACTGATTTCAACAGATATAAGTAGTATGTATCATTCATTGAAAGTGAAAGTTAAGAAGATCGAAGAAAGAGAGAACGAGAACAGAGATTCATTGGTATAGAAATGATTGACTGACATTTTGCGAATGAAGTATCTACTGTATAGTTCTTAGGTTTGACTAAGCCATTCTATAGCTTTATTCAGATATATTCGATTGTCCCCATTTTGTGTTGTCGTTCACTAGACCTTCACTGTATTCTTAATCCAGGAATCTACTAAGTTTTATCAAACTATGCTTGTGTATGAGTTGTTAGAATGGGAAGATTTTGATGTGAATTTGTCATGTATAACATGCAACATTCATTTTGTATTACTATAACTTACATAACTTATCCTTTATTTTCGTTTATATTCAATTATGTTAGGTTCAAGATCTTGACTACTCAGCCAAAGATCAACTAATCGATTGGACGTTTTAGCTAAATGACTGAAATGAGGAAAACCTGATTTATTGGATTCAAACTTATTAACTTAAACATTATAAACGAAGATGAATGATGGGTAACAGGGAAATCCAGGATATGCATTTTCTCTTATCTGGGACTCGATAGATGGATATCTCTGTATCCCATCTTTCTTTACAATCCTTTTGAATTAAGGCAATATCGAGGCATACGCACAGTATGCACATATGCCAATAACAGACTGATCAATTGCAGTCTTAAACCTCAATTGGAAGATACAATCCAAACAATACAAAGTGAATTTAAATTCACCCAATTGCACAAGCAAGTGGCTATCAGGACTCAATAGCTAAGTGGATAATTCGATGACGTTTGAAATGAAAGGTACTGGTTTTGAGTCCCACAGTAAACACCAACTCTGAGATTCAGGTATATGTATATGACGAGTCTCAAATAGGACGAAACTCGCGTCGTGGATTCGACTGCTAGCCACTATCCATCTTTGTTTATAATGCTTGTTCAATGACTTCTGATGATTACAAATAGCTATGCATAATGATTTAAACAAGATAATTTACGGTAACTAAGTACTTTATCTTCTCAATAAATTCAATTAGAAATGAATATATTTATTCTATCAGCTACGAGAAATATAAGGGGTGAGATAAGAGATTATTATTATTGGCTTTATTTTATATGGATTTGCCGGAGTTCTAGTGAGTAATCGTAACCAGTGGAGTTCAGCCGTGTTCGTGTGAGGCAGTAACTCATTGAAGACAATTGTGGACGGTCGCACAATATCGTGGATTGATTGACGTTAGATATTAACACCATTGGATGCCAGCTCAGCTAAGCGTTCACATGTGAGACCGAAGGCGTTGGGTTTGATTCCCATGCATGAGATCGTGAATGAACGCCACTGAGCAGTCCCATTCTAGGACGCAAACGGCCGTCCAGTGCTTCCAGGTTTTCATTGATGGTCTGACATTCATCCATTCATGATATCAATCTAAGCTCATTTTCATATTTTTGGTACAACATAGAATTTTCAGCACAAAATATTCCAACAAGTTTCTTTTTCTTATTTGTTGATTGGTCCTGATCATAAATACTGAGTAATCGCCAGTTAGTTATTAACAGTTCAAGAATCGACATCTGAATAGTGTTCATTCTTTTCGATGCATATTGTCAGCAACCACGATATCTCTGATTGGGCTCTTTTCTAACTTGTACACCGAAAGATCGTAAACTTTACATAAACACACCTGAATAACTTATGCAATCAGTAGACATAATAGTGTATTAAAACAAACAAAACTTGTTGAAATATCTAGATAATAGGGAAGATCAAGTAGCTCAGATATTTAAGCAGGTCACTCGTAATAAGAATGTTCGGCGGGATTATAATTTATAAACGGACCAATCAGGTATAAGATAAAGACGTCTCGGATTTTGGTGCGAAATTCACTCATCCATTTGGATAAATAGAGTTTTGACATTATAGTTGATGTTAGTTTGCGATAAAAACCTTAAATCTAACTCCTAACCTTAATCATCAACTGTATATCATAATTCCTCATACTAGTTTATAACCTTCATTTAACACTAGTAAATAGGTGGATATTCAAAAAAGTCACTTTAGCGTCCTTCAAAGGTCGTCTATAAATTATAGCCTCATCGAATGTTCAAGATTGAAACCCACTTTTTATTCTAACACTTAGAGAATAATATTTCACGAAAATTTAAATGAAATGATCATTAATATCACTACCACTACTACTACGACTACTACTACTTTTGTGAACAGACCTTTTGTTCACGACTAACATCATCTACTATTTATGTCAATATATATAGCACACACCACACTCGTCTGCCCTTTAAAGCAGTCGTTCTTGCGGTGGCCCATGCTCTCCGTACCACATTCTTTGTCTCTGTTGTCTGTGCTACGCTCTCCGTTAAAATGTCGATTCCGCGGCGCGCCCACCTGTCAGGGCAACAACATCCGACATTTACCCGGCACCTGGGACGCTTAACACCCATTGACCAGCTGAGCCATCTACATCCGACGTTTGCCCAGCGGCCACACGTCACACCGCTCCTCTCCGTCGACAGCACCCGCTACGGCCAGCACCGCCTGGCCAGAACACTCCACTTGACACCACCTCTCCGGACCAGACTGCCTCAACTAGAACCTCAACTCGAGGCCCACAACGGCGTCCGCAGAACAGCACCCTTCCCCTCCTGGTTGGCAGCGACACTAAACATAGTGAACAAGAACATGGGTGGGGACAACCGAATGTATTTGAGCACAAAATTACAGGACTTGTTAATAAAATCTAACAATCAAATAGTAAATACGTAATTTGCAAAATGTCCATCGATTGTCTCCAAAATGACTCAAACGTCATTGTTCTTGCATTTTCATACAAATTGCATCCCGTTTCCATTCTTTACTGTTCGATCCTCTTGTCTCTCAGCTGCCAGACTTTCTGTTCACGACTAACATCATCTACTACTTATGTCAATATAAGTAGCACACACCATACTACTACTAGTACTACTATTAATGATAATAATACTACTAATAATAATGATTTTTTCAGGTCGGTAAACTTATTCAATCAGCTGATTTCTAATTATTTCCTTTCTATGCCAATGACAGTATCAATGAAATGTAAACAGATCTAAAGAGTGAAAATAGGCTTTTTTTTCTTCTTTTTTTCTTTCTGGAAACAACAACGACAAAAACAAACAAAAAAAACAAACAGAAAGTTACGATTAAACGTCTATAAAAATTATGAAAAAAACTTCTTTTTCAAAAAAAAAAAGATAAAAGAAAAAAGAGAGAAAAAGAAAAAGAAAGAAAGAGAAAAAAGAAAGAAAGAAAATTGTAATAAATGAGTTTTATTCAATTCTATCAAGGTATAAATAATCATAATCATAATTAGAATTAGAATATTTCCTGGATAGAAAAACTTTTACGACTATAAACAATAATGTTTAGTCTATAATTATGATACATCTATGTATCTATCCATCTGTCTATCTCTAGTGTATCTCTATGGATAACAATCTCTATGTGTATTATTACATTGAATTGTATATATCTATCTATATAGAAATGATAAATTACATTATTATTACTATTCATTTGGATAATTTTATAAACTGTCATTCTAGTCTAAAGTTGATTGTTCTATATACATAAGAAGTTGTATTGATGTTATCCAAATAAGTGTTTATAAGATGGGAATCTCATAGATCAAGGATCATCAAAGCGTCCTTGAAAAAACAAAGAAAGAGGAAATTACAATGAACGTCATCTAATGCTATACGCTTACCAACGACTACGATAAAGATGCTAAAGATCAATTCTGCAGTTAATCGTTGAGAAATGCTCAATAAAGGACTTGACCATTTTGATGAGAGATTTAAATGCCAAGGTTGGAATGGACAACATTGGATATGAAGACATCGTGGGACGACACAGACTGGGAGAAAGGAACGAAAATGGTGAGAGAGTTGCAAACCTATGTGCCTTCAATAAGCTGGTCATAGGCGGCATCATATTCCCACATAAACGCATACACAAAACCACATGGACTTCATTGGATCACACCACGCAAAACCGAATCGACCATATCTGAATCAACAAATAGTTAAGGAGGACGATGGAGGACGTGACAACCAAGAGAGGAGCTGATATAGCATCAGATCATCACTTGCTAGTTGCCAAGATGAAATTGAAACTCAAGATGCACTGGACAATGGGACAGACAATATCACAAGAGTTTATTATTGACAAACTCAACAAATTCAAGATAGCCCTCACCAATAAATTCCAGGCCTTTCACGATCTGCTGAATGGGGAATAACTGGAAGGGGATCAAGGAGAAAATCACTTCAACATGTCATGAGGTTCTAGGCCACAAGAAGCACCATCACAAGGAATGTATCACTGTTGATACACTGGATAACATTCAAGAGAGGAGGGTAGCAATCAATGCCAGACGAACAAGACCAGAAGAATCCAAGGAACAAGCTGAATACGCAGAATTAAACAAGCAAGCAAAAAGGAGCATCAGGACCGAAATACTTAAATGTGTGGAAGATCTAGCAATGACGGAAGAAAAGACTACGACAGAAAAAAAACACGAGACAATTGTATAACACAAAGAAGAAGCTCGATGGAAATTACCGTAAACCAGAACGACCAGTGAAAAGCAATGAAGGACAAATAATCACCAACACTAAAGAGTAGCAAAACAGGTGGGTAGAGCACTTCAAAGAACTTTTGGATCGACTAGCCCTAGTGAACCCACACAACATCGAAGTAGCACCCACGGACCTCCCAGCCGACGTCGGCCCATCAACAACTGAAGAGATCAGCATGGTCATAAGATAAATCAAGAGTACCAGAGCAGCGGGACCAGACAACATACCAGCAGAGGCACTGAAAACAGATGTAGCAGTAACTGCAAAAATACGTGACTTCCTCTTCAGCAAGATTTGAGATTAAGAACAAGTACCAATACAACATCTGGAACTAAAAATAACTCTGTCAAACAACATCAAGGTCAGAATTTTCAATACAAATATCAAGACAGTTCTAATGTATGGGGCGCAAACTTGAAGAACTACGAAAGCAATCATCAAGAAGATACACGTTTTCATTAACAGCTGTCTACGCAAAATACTTCAGATCCGTTGGCCAAACACTACTATCAACAGCAACCTACTATGGGAGAGAACAAATCAGATTGTAACGGAGTAAGAAATGAGGAAGAAGTGCTGGAAGTGGATAGGACACACATTGAGGGAAGCACACAACTGCATCACAAGGCAAACCCTCGCTTGAAATCCCCATGGCCAAATGAGAGGAGGAAGACTAAAGTATACATTACGCTCAGAAATGGAGACAGACATGAGAAGAACGAAGAACAAATGGAACGAACTAGGAAGGAAGGCCGATGACAGATTGGGTTGGAGAATGCTGGTTGACGGCCTATGCTCCATTGAGGGTAACAGGCGTAAGTATATATATATATATATGATTAGTGAAATAAACGCTGTAGTTTTTCAAAATAGGTGCTAGGGGTTTACGGAGATATTTTAATGTTATTTACATCATGGCGAAATATTGATTTAAAGTGGACCTATGAACCAACGGATTACGGTTCAATCATCTAGAGGTTAAGCGTTCACTATATGATAGGAAGTCTTGGATCCCATCCTCAGTGGGGCGATAGCTGCACACTGCCAAGGAGTTTCATCCTAGAATGAAATAATCGACTGTTGCATTATGATTTTCAGTAGGTATCTAGAATGGGTCGCCTCTTGATATTCGTAAAATTCTATTAGATTTCTGCAATATTATTTTAATGTAGTACATTTCATCAATGAATGAAGTAAATTGTATTATTGAGATATTAGTTGGTTGGTGATAGTCATAAAGAAACTGTCGGGTTGTGACAGGTATCTGCCTTAATACAGTGGTAGATGGTCGCGCAATTTCTTGGATTGGTTGAGGTTAGACATTAACACCGTTGGAGGCCGTTCAGCCCAGTGGTCTGGGCGCCAAGCGTTCACATGCGAGACCGAAAGTCCTGGGTTCGAATCCCGTCAGAGGGATCGTGGTTGCGCATAGAATAAGACTGGATAACAGTTAATAGTGGATACATCTAAATATCGTATCGTTTACCAGATTATTGATTACTGGTCTACATAGAGTGGGAATGTGTAAACTTCTTATTCAAATGACAGCCATGCGGTACTCAACGAATAGACATGTTGAGAGAGAAATTAATCTTGGTGGAATAATGTTACCAATTATTAAGCCGAAATTTGACTAAATTATCTAAACAACATGTTCGTCACCATCAAACACGGTTAACTGAAAGGTGCTTAGATTATCGTCATCAACGACTTCAATGGAAGTAAATTCATACTGAAGAAGGACTTAGACGATCAACTGCCATTCATGGATATAATGATCATCGAAATTGATCAAACAAAACTAGATATTCAATCGTATAAAAAGTCAACATATACTGAATTCACCATCAAATATATCAGTAATAACCTCCACACTCAACTCACAACTTCACTTATGTACAAATACTGAATTAGTGAAGACACTTTGGGACAAGGACAGTAATCAGAAAAATGAAAAACAACGTATTTCGATTCAGATAAACAGATACATAAACAGCTTGATTAAGAAATACTTACTGCGCTCTCGTGGTGGGGGTGTTGTTTACGAAATTGAGAGGACAAAAAGCGAATATTCAGCGGGAACTATAACCGGGTTAGTAGACACGGAGAGTCCACCTAAAGGAGTTGGAAAACCGTCATTCCAAACCAATGGTGCACATGGGCTCCAGGATCCTGAGGAAACAAATGGTAAATGAACCAATTATTGATTACAGGCTACCTTGGGAATGCATCTCCTTATGTGGTCAAATAAATAAATAAATCCTTTCTATGCATTTTCCATATTGTTCAACATGTAACACAAATTACTTGTCATTTGTCAATCAGAGTATAGGCATACTATGATGAAGCCAATTCTCCATGTACATACTACTGTTGTTTAATCACAACTCAAATCGCAGCTAACCTACAGCGATATTTCAGTAAATGAGAACACAAACGGGAAGAACCAAATGTATTTGAATACTAAATCTAAGAACCATACAGTAAATAGTTCATTCGCAAACTATCAATCAATCGTCTCAGATTTCATTGTTTCTTCATTTCTATACTAACCATTCTTTATCAGAATGAGTTTTGTGGAGATTGTAGTAATTTCAATTGTTGAGATCATGAGTCAATTGAAGCTAGACCACTATGAAAAACCTGGAAGCACTGAACAACCGTTTCGTTTTATTGTGAGACTCCTTAGCAGTGCGCATCCACGACCCCACCTCACGGGATTCGAACGCATTCTTTGTTCTTATCCTCTTTTCTTTGATCTACTTAAGCTTCTACCTATCAGCTATTTCACTTTTAAATGATGATGATGATGGTAATAATATACTACTTATATCTATCACCATCAGTAGTATACACAACAATACTACTGTCTATGTATTATTTTTTCTTTTAAACATAATATTTGGATTGACAGAATTAAGTGAAATATCACTTATCTAATAATATTAAGTATTATTGACATATACAAATAAAGTGTGTACTTTGATGATACACTTTTCCATCTTGTATCCTCTTCAAATTTTCTTTCTTTTATTTTTCTTTGTTTTTTTTCTAGAAAAAAATCTATTTCCAATCTATTGACATAAAGGAAATAGAGAGAGAGAGTGGGAGGAGAGGGAGTAGGAGAGGGGAGGGGACAGGGAGGGAGGGGGAGAAGGAGAGTGTGAAAGAGAAATACACTTTTTGCAATGTTATTTTTTGTCAACTTTTACCTATGAAAGAAAAATTATGAAAAAATATTAAAAAAAAATAAATGGAGATAAATATCTCTTTCTCTACATTTATTGAATTAATCGACAAATTCTCATGGTTTGGATAAATAAGAATTATTTATTGAATAGTTGAATTGATGAATCGATTGAAGCTAGACCATCATGGAAGATCTGGAACTACTGGAGAAACATTTCGTCCAAGTATGGAATTCCTCAGCAGTGAGCATGCCCGATCTCGTCCGCACGTGTGACTCGAATCCGAAATATATCGGTCTCGTGTGCTAACGCTTATTCTCTAGACTAGTGAGCCGACACCTAATGATGTTAATGTCTAAGTTTAACTAATCCAAAAAAATGGAGCCACTGTCCACCATTGCCTTCAGCGAGTTACTATCTCATAACAGACCCGGTTGAAGTCTACTGGTCAAGACTTCTCACTAGAACTCCAGTAAATGTCTTTTGGAGACAGTCCTCACTGAGTAATAATTGACTCATGAATTCAACTATTATATTAGTAAGACTTCCACAAAATCCTCTTCTGAAAATATTAAATGGTTAGTAGTGTTCAAGTTAAGAAATCGTAGACTTGTGTTTCATTCTACTTAACATTTGTCAATAGTTAAAATGGAAATGATACACCCTGGTGAAACTCAAGTCTGACATTCATCAGCTAACCAGTTCGCTATTGAGCTATTTGATAGAATTCATTAATAACAGAAGGATTAGTTAAATATTATGTCGGTCACTTCGCATGGATCTATCCATTCCAAAATATGAATAAATAATAACATAGAAGACAATGAAGGACAGTTGCAAAATATCATTAATTGATTGAAGTTAGACATTAGAACTGTGAATGCTGGTACAGTGGTCTGGATGCTAAGAGTTCGCGTGCAAGACCGAAGGTACTGGATTTGAATGCCTTTGGTACAGGATCGTGGATGTGCATTGCTCACGACTCTCATACTACGACGAAATGACCTTCCAGTACTTCCAGGTTTTCAAAGATGATCAAACATTGATCGATTACATCAGATAGACTGTAAATTACTGGTTTAACAATACGAACTATTGATGTCATCCATTTTGGTTAAGACATATGTACTCTGCAATGGATATGGAGAAGATGAGATCAAGTCGCCAGTAGGACCATATTTTGTAATATGTAAACATACTACCTTTAATTAGTAAGTAGTATTATTTTAAATATGACTTCTTGTAAATTTAAAAGACTGGACTTGTTTTCAATGTCAATATACAGCTAAGTTAACACAATGTTGATTATGAAGACAGAATCTAGCATAAGAACTTACTGTTAAATGAATAATCACTTTCTTTGGAAAAAATATAGAACGTTATCAAGTGGTTGAATATAGTTCATGGGAGATCTCAAATTTCTTGTGAGTGTAATTCAGAAATACACTCTGAAACTTCAGATATACATCCCATCATCTTTGAGATGGATCGTTTCAGAGTACATACTGGAGTTTAAACCTTCTAAGCACCAGTAAGATTTATAAAACTTCACACATCACCAAAATTCTATAAATCTGGCCAAAGTATAGAATTTATTTCAGAAAAAAAAACAACGTAATAATCATGATACTACTCATAACTATCTAATAAGAGGAACAAGAATATGCATATTGTAGCTACTTAACAGTTATACAATAAGAATATATGCATGGTATCAGTCCATAAATAGATCCCAACAGTTACCATTCATTATTCTAATAAGGATATAACACCATGGATAAATGATCCTTGTACAAATGTTTTTTACTTATTTTGAACTTCTTAGAACTTTTCATCCACAATACCAAAATTTATACAATACATGACTTTGGAGAATTCAAGTGTAAATCTAACCATTCAAATCTAGTCTAATCCCAGTATAACATGGTTTGTGTAGCAAAAGTATCGAAATTGAGAAAGTTCCATAGTGATCATAAAGCATTTTTAAACTCATTTCTAACTAATAAGAAGGGCTAAACTCTAATTTATGAACGAGCCAATTAGAAGCATTTGAAAGATTTCAAGGTCACGGCGCCAACCCTCGACACAGGTTTCGTGCTATTTGGCACATGTCAACAATGTATACTTGTAATCTTGAGAGAACATCGATTTCAGGGTTTCCAGTAGACTACCTCCAACCACCATTTGAAGGTGAGTAAGCGAAAAATTTGTGAACCAATGGATGTTACATCACTTCTTGTAAAATTTCATACTTCATGCAAAAGAAGAAGGATGTATGGATTTAAATTATTATTAACTCATGGATGAATACTTTAGATCACCATTTATCCATCATAATGTGTAGAGTCAAGTAATGAACCTATTCTGTTCAAATCTCCTTTATTGTGATAAAGGTCAGACTAAATTATAAATATTCTACATATGTGTATGTCGGCGTTATGGTTGGTAGTTTAATCAAGGACATGAGTTTCCTTCAACTTGAAACTTATTAGCTATCTATACCTGGAACTCAGTGTTTATCTTATGTTCAATATGGTTAAGTCATTTCAACAATTGTTTATTTTCCTGTTTAGATTTATTTAGAATACATCATATTCCTTCACAGCTCAATTTCGTGGGTTGGTTGACGTTAGATATTAACACCGCTGAATGTCAGCTCAGTGGTGTAGAGGTTAATAGTTCTCTCGCAAGTCCAAAGGTCCTGAGTTCAAGTTTCGCGGGGCAGGATTGTGGATGAGCACTGCTGAGGAGTCCCATAGTAGAACGAAGCGGCCGTCTAGTGCTTTCAGGTTTTCCATTGTTATGTAATTTCTTAAAATGTTTACTGTCTATAAATGTTGATTCAAGTTTTACAGAAATAAATGTAAATATTTAAACTGTTGTGAGTAGTATAAAACGTTTTTTTGAAATTATCAAAGCGTTATTTTCAAAGGAAATTTCTAGACTATAACATACTTAAGCCTGTTACTTCTCATGGAGGAGCATAGGCCATCCACCAGCACTAGACCATAACATGCTATTACTATTTACAGATCTTCAGGATGATATAGGCGAACATGTATGATCGTTTTTGATAAGACTTTAATTTATAGATAACCTTTGAGCGATTCTGGCAAAGCAAGAGCAGCATATCTACAACTGAAGAACATCTGGAACTCAAAACAGCTGACTGTCAACCAACACGAAAGTCAGAATTTTCAATACAAATGTCAAGACAGTTCACTGTATGGAGCGGAAACTTGGAGAACCATGAATGCCATCATCCAGAAGATACAAGTGTTTATTAACAGCTGTCTAAGCAAAATACTTCAAATCCGTTAGCCAGACACTACTAGCAACAACCTACTATGCGAGAGAACAAACCATATTCTAGAGGAGGAATAAATCAGGAAGAAGTGCTGGACGTGGATAGGACGCACATTGAGGAAAGCACACAACTGCATCACAAGGCATGCCCTCACATGGAATCCTGAAGGCCAAAGAAGGAGAGGAAGACAAAAGAACACATTACGCCGAGAAATGGAAACGGATATGAGAAGAATGGACAACAGTTTGATAGAACTAGAGAGGAAGGCCCATGACAGAGTGGGTTGGAGAATGCTGGTTGGTGGTCTATGCTCCATTAAGGGTGACAGGCGTAGGTATATATATATATATATACCTACGCCTGTCACCCTTAATGGAGCATAGACCACCAACCAGTATATATATATATACTAGATTTGTGAAATGAACACTGTAGTTTTTCAATATAGGTTCTAGGGGTTTACGGAGATATTTGAATATTATTTAGATCATGAGGGTGTTCACCTAATGGTTTATAATTGATCGTTAAGCTTAGGAATTAGACTCAAGGTTTTCACCACGATCTGACATCAGCTATAATGCCAAAATTCTATTTAACCAAACGGATGAATGAATTTCGTGCTAAACTTCAAGACCTGTTACCAGAAAAGCGCGTCCAAAATCCCACACCACGGGACTCGAACCCAGAATCTTCAGTCTCCTGAGAGAACGATATTAATGTCTGACCTCAACTAATCCACAAAAATGAGCTGAGAAGTTGCACAATGAACTGGCTCAATGGTCTAGAGGTTAAGCGCTCGCATGCGAGATCGAATGTCCTAGATTTGAATCCTGCGAATACACTGAAGTGTCGCATACTAGGATAAAACGATCATTTGATGTTTCCAAGTTTCCTATAGTGGTCTAAATTCATTTGACTCATAAATTCAGCTATCAAAATTCATATAAGCTGTCTACAACTGTTGAATCATTACAAATTATCTTCAATGATCATGTTATTATCAAATTCAATAATCAATATATTTGATCCATACAGATCAGATATCATGTGACTTGATCGGTTCATTTTAAAATACGCTCTAAACTACAAAACTATATTCACATTATACACAATTTGATATTGTTAAATTTTTGTATAGAAGATCATTCTATTCTATTCTGTTTTAGATTAAGATCCTGGAACAAAATCAAACCAAAGAATGTTCCATGGATTAGATCTAAACTAAGAAATTAATAATGAAAAAGAAGAGCTTCAATAAATTTCTCAAAGTATTTCATTTAATCCATAGAAAGAAGTATCATCTAAATGAAAATGAATTCGTTTCAGAAGATCCTTATGGAATATCTTCTATTAGTCCATTACCAAAAGGTATATTCAATAAAGAAGGATCTATGGAAGGTGATGATGGTGATGATGAAGATGAAGATGATGATAACAATGAAATCTCATCGATTTTTTCTATTCCAACACAAAGAATGCAACATAATTCATTGAATTCACATCAGAATAAACATGATGTCATTCATTATGTTCTAGGTGATCCACAGACGATGATGCATCATTTAACAAAGAAGATTAAACAAAAAATACCACAATTATCTAATAAAAATATAATGGATAGTACTAAAACAAATAAAGTATCTATGGAGAAGTTGAATAACTTGACGACGCCCCAACAGCAACAACAACATACTACAACTACTACTACTACTACTACTACTACTACTACTACTACTACTACTACTACTAGTACTTCTTTGAATGAGAAATCAATAAAAGAACAATCCAAGAAGGAATTAAAACCTAAACATATGGATAATGTTAAAACAAATGAGGTCCCTTTGGAGAACTTATATAACTTGACTCCTCCTCCTCGTCCTCAACAACAACATACTACTACTAGTAGTACTAGTACTAGTACTTCTTTGAATGAGAAATCAATAAAAGGATTATCCGAGAAGGAATTAGAACCAAAAAATATGAATAATGTTAAAACAAATGAAGTTTCTATGAAGAAGTTGAATAGCGTTACGACGCCCCAACAACAACGACATACTACTACTACTAGTACTTTTTTGAATGAGAAATCAATAAAAGGACTATCCAAGAAGGATTTAAAACCAAAGTATATGGATAATGTTAAAACAAATGAAGTCTCTATGGAGAACTTGACGACACCCCAACAACAACATACTACTACTACTACTGCTACTAGTAGTAGTAGTACTTGTACTAGTACTTCTTTGAATGAGAAATCAATAACGAAACTATCCAAAAAGGAATTAAAACCAAAACACAATGATAAACAACAAAAAGATAAAATCTCAACGAAAACAATCTCTTCAATACACAAATCCAATAAATCTCATAAAGAGATTGATGAAGACAAATTGAAACGAAAAAAGACGAAACAATCGAATATACATAAACAAATAATAAACAACGAATTGATTAATAAAACAATGACTAAATCAAATAAGAATGATCTAACTATTCAAAGAGAACATAATACCATTGAACTATTAGATCCAATCCATGATCAAGACAATACAATGAAACAAACTGATGATCTAATCAATAAAGACTTATCTATTGAAACAATTGATACATCAATAAAGAATGATCTAAATATTCATGAAGAACAAAATACAATTAAAATATTAAATCCAATCAAATCGATTGAATCAATTCATTATCCAATAAATATTACCATGGCAACAATTGATCATATAAATATTCCGTTAGAAACAAAAAATCAATATATAGGAAATGATTTTAAAGGTTTAAAACTATTAAATAATAATATTCTTCATTATATTGATTTAATAGATAATAATCATAAACAAATAGATTATATCATAGAGAAAGAAAACAAAGATAAGACATTAGAAGGTAACCATGACAACAATCTAGATCATAATGTCTATCCAATCACAAAAAAAGAGAATGGAATTCAAACCGATCAAGAATCTCAAGTTATATCAATCTCTAATGTAGATCATCCAAAAGAGATCTCATCTAAACAAATTCATCATATAGAAAAGATAACAAGAGATTATCTTGATAATAATTATAAGAATAAATTAAGAACTATTCATAATGATCAGAATAGATCTATTGAAGAGAAAGACTGTACGAATTGTGGACCATCAAAAGATGAATCATCTAGTGAAACTTTCTCATCAAATCCAACTTATTCATCAATATATCATAATGATGATAAATGTAAATCTATACAATGGTATAATAATCAACCATATCATGATCATGATCATCATCATCATTCAATGCATCATAACTGTATGCTTAGGGATTTGACAAAATCTCCAGGATTTTATCCATGTTATTGTAAACATGATGAATGGAATAATCCATCAAAAAGATTGAATACAAATCAATTGAAACATCAATGTGCATGTTACTATGGCAACTCTTGTAAACAGGATCATTTCAATAAATATCGATATTCATATCTTAAACGATATTTATCTCCTCAAAGGATAAGATTATTAAAGAAAGAATTAAAGTATAGATTACCAATTAGAGATCAGCTTTGTTTGAATCGAAATGATCAAAATCAATATTGTCAATGTAGTACATCATGTTTACCATCTACAGAATATGATACTTCTTCGATGAATTTGAATCAGTTGACTCATCATAATATACCATCCAATTCATTTAATACAATACAACAATCATCATTCATGAATAACATTGTTAATCCTATGAATATACCATCATGGTATAGTTTCAATGTACCAATGATGATAACACAACCACGATTTATCATAAGACATATTCCAGTACCAATGATTATTCCACAATGTTCTACTAGAACAATTCAATCAGTGAATTCATATCCATTATCTACAATCAATCCATATGTTTATCCGAATGATATAACTTCCAATATGTCACAACCAATACATTATGGTTTACCATATTATCAATATACATGATATGTAAAGTGATCATTAGTGAAATATACATTCAACAGTTATATAGTTTATACTTTTATTAAAAGTGTTTCATGCGATACATTGATGGTGATTGGAGGTAGTTAATAGGAATACCTGGATATTTGGCATTCATTCACAAGATGTACTTGTTATTTTAAGGGTATTGATGCTGCTTGACAAATTCGATTATGTATCAACTAGCTTCATAGTCAAAGATGTTACCGTTGTGACGACTTTTACCGGGCTGTAAGTTACATGTGGTGTTGAGTGCCATGTGTTGTGTATGCGTGAACACCGATTATTACGACACGCAATGTTGACTAGTGTTGAGGATGGTTGGAGGAAAGTTAGGGGCGGTCAAACCAAAACGTGGCATCAGTGTTTGAAGCTATTAACTTCTAGTCTTAGCCATGTTGGTGATAAATGCACACTACTTGGTTGGAGTCCGTGTGGCTATCGTAATCAATGGTTGGAGACTCTTGGTGACATGGCTCAGAATCGATCACAATGGCGTAGGTGTATACACTCCCTGTCTTCCCTTAAACTAAGAGATTAAAATCGTTTCATATCTTTCTTTCTACGAACCAATTCTTTCTTCTTGTACTATATCTCTATATGCAATCTTTCTCTTATATATTGCCACCTTTGACCTAACCACTGCTATGAATCCGGTGTTCATCTTGTGTTAATGAGGTATGGCAACTTGGAGAGATGCATATATGTGCCTGGTCGTACATTGTAGCTGACTGACTGACTGCTAGTTACACGTGATTTATTCACCAATCGAAATACGACTTATACAATCTTAGTAGTGTGCCAAACCAATGATGTTCGACCGGTATGAGCAGCCTACTGTCCTTATTGGTCCTTTGTTCGCCTAGTCCATCTAGTTGAGTCCAGAACGCCTATAACAGCTCTCACTATGCGAATCATTTATTTCAAACATAATTGGTTTATAAACCAGCCAAACAGACCGCATCACACCATAAAATAGGAAATAACATTTATACAAAATCAAGCCAAAATTGGCTGTGAACAAGGGACACTGTAATCCATGAACTGAACATAATCGTATTATAGTAATAACCTATAGATCAAAATGAAGCTTATCATAAGGGGAATGTAGATATGTATAATCTAGTTACTGAATAGTTATACAATAAGAATGTACTGTATAACATTAGTCCACTAATAGTTCTCAGAAGTTACCCGTAGTGTTTAATCTTCACTAGGATTTAACATTTACAACTAGGGTTGATCGATAGGATTCCATCTGCATTAAGAAGGATCTGATACATGTGACATTAATCACTACCTAGTGATCAATCAATTGTAAATAATTCAGTTAATCACTTATAAATAACGTTGAATTTGGTACAAATTTAAATCAGTTCAAGGATGTATTAGTACTTAAACTGGATCATAAACTATGACATACAAAGGCAGGTAAAAATACACTTCAATTCAGTGACTAAGTGGATAATGCGATGACGTTTGAAGCGAACTGTACTGGGTTCGAACCCCAGTGTGAACATCAACAAATCCGGGATGCAGGTACACCCAGCTATGGATTCCCAAATAAGACGAGATAGGTGTCCTGGATTCCACTGTTTATAATACTAAATCAGAAATTCACAAAATGAAACCTATTTCTATATGTTCCACCATAGTATGTTAAAGTTGTCGTTGATCACTATCCTCGTCATAGTTTGTTGTTACTCAAAGTATAGTAGTATAAGATTTCTCTATTATAGTCTTACAATCATTCATCAGTTCATTGAATACTTGGCTAGTATTCAGAAATCAGTTGATCACTTTGTAGAGATTCATTAATAACTATATGACTAATCATATTGAGTATAGGGTTTCATGAAGATTATAGATCTTGTCTAAACTATCATTTAAACTATGAAAACTCTACAATCTCAACAAAGTCCATACTGATAATTATCATCTACTCACTAATAATTAGCTTCAAGGTGCGATTCATGAAGTTCTAATGAGAATCTGTGACCTGTGGAGTAGGATTATGTTAAGTGTGAAATAGACAGACATCTCTGGCAATGGAATGTGGTCGTGCAATATCATGAATTGGTACTAGTTAGGTATATTCACTACAGGATACCAGGTCAGTAGCCTAAAGTCTAAATGTTCACGGGCGAAACTGATTGTCATGGGTTAGGACCTTCATAGAGCGATGGTGGATAATGCCCTGTTGAGGAGTCTCATTCTTGGACAAAACTATTTACTTGTTTATTTGAACACATAAATATTGTTACAATGGGCCACCGAATGCATATGCACCACACAAATCACTTGATTTATGTGTGGGCTGTGATACAGGCCGGGTGCCCAGACCGAAGCAAGTGGTTTCCTCAAAAGACCACATCAGAAACCTTCGGCCTAGAGGTCTGATCCACAAGGCAGTCGAGCAACGTCAGGAGATGCATTTCTATGGTAATCAGTGACCAGCAATTGGTTCATACACCATTTGTTCCCTCGGGATACTGGAGTTCATGTGCACCATTGGTTTGAAGTGAGGGTTTTACAGCTCCTCAAGGTGGACTCTTCGTGTCCACAAATCCAGTTAAAACCCGTGCCGGACATTCACTTTTCGTAAAACATGAGAAGACCAAGAGGGATCATAGGAAAAGGTAACACCAAGATAATTGACCTTCGACACTGTGTTTATCAAAGAGTCTCCAATGGCACAAGCATTATGGGATCCCAACATGGTGCTTAGGTGTTATTCATGTCTCATACTAAAGTTAACAGCTTGACATTTAGACAGATCAAGTATGAGATCATTAACAACAAATCACCATTCAATACAAGACAAAAACTCATTCATTTCTATGGGATGTAAAGAGGTAGAAATCGGCATACATACAACAAAATCATCTACATATTTCACGAAGGTGTTTTTTTGTGGAAGATAGCAAATTATGCAGAAATATATTCTTCACTTGTAAGAATGTGGTCCATACTTTGCCAATCTTCGCCATTACATCTGCATCTGATTCTCCTTGTTCATCGATGATGCCTCCCAGGTATGTGAAAGATTTCACATCTTCCAGAGCTTCTTCATCAAATATGATTGACAGACATTTTCCTTTCTAAACTAGAAAACGGCCCACTGGCACAAGAGATCGATAAGTTTCCATTGTACTGTCGATATATGGATGATACATTTATCCTTTGTAACGACCATACGGACTTGATAAGAACACTCGAGCAATTCAATACAGCTCATCCGTCCGTAAAATTCACATGTGAGAAAGAAAATGGGGGTAAAATAGCCTTCCTAGATGTTCTGCTTACAAGGAGAAAAGATGGATTGCTAAAAAAAACATAAACAGGAAAATTACCTGGACGGGTCAATATACTAAGTTTCTCAGTTTCGTTCCTCTACAACAAAAAAAGGAACCTTATTAAGACACTACGTCATAGAATCAAGACTATATGCACTATGGATACGATTGAAGATGAAACAAAGGCATTATTAAAAACCCTGAAGGAAAATGGATATCCGGAGAAATTTATAAATAAAAACTTAGCCAATCACAGACAGCGTAGAGAATACCCAACGGTAAATAATAAGCCTCTATATATACGCTTACAATTCAGAGGCGATGCACCGAGTGAAATGTTAAGACTTAAGTTAAGTAGATCAATTCAAAGGACTTTTAATGCAGTTAAACTACAACTAGTATTCTCCACAAGACCAATAATCACTCCGTGGTTGAAAGATATATTACCTAGACTAGTCACCTCCTTCTGTATCTATCAATTCAACTGCTCCTGTGGAGTAAGTTATATTGGCAGATGTTCTAGGAATTTGTACATTCGGGCTCGTGAGCACCTACTCGTGTGGTTAAGCAAAGGTGTTATCAAAACTGTTAACAGCTCCATCTTAGACCATTTAGTCCAAACAGAACATACAGCAAACATGGAGTAATCTTTTGCAATAATCTATCGTGTCAACAGCAGTCTACCTAATTCCATCAGACTGCGAATCCTACAGACGACTGAAGCAATTACTATTCGGATCAAAAAGCCAGAGCTTTGTATCCAAAAGAAGTATGTTCAGCCACTCCTTTACCCTGACCAACTAGCTAATAATCAATCTTATAATGGGGTGACGTAATCTGATGAATGTTCATTTTATGTCCCAAACTTATTATTATTATCAATTTTCAATTAGCACTTTCTCTAGTTAAATATTGACCTTGAAATTGGTTTCTTTTCAAACAACGTCCTTGAATATTTACATAAACATTAAAACAATTTTATAAATAGTAAAAGCAGAAATGAAAAGCGCGCGCGCACACACACACACAGACATGAAAATAGTTTCCATGTTCAATAAGTTTGATTGTTAGTCGATTTAAAGTGGAAACACATAGGCACTTTCAGTCAATTGATGTGTGTGTGTGTGCATGTGTAGATATGCACAGTTATGTGTGATTTTTTTGTGTTCACCCTACTGGATATTGATTATTTCTAAACCAATTATAAAATGAAAGATGGGGAAGATAGATAATTGATTGATTTTATTTATGGTGTAAATATCTTGATACAAATTAACCATTTATAAGCAAAGATGGATAGTAACTAGCAGTAGAATCCAAGACGCGAGTTTCGTCCTATTTAAGAATCGTCAGCTAGATATGCCTTCATCTCAGACTTGTTGTTGTTGTTGTTGTTCACTCTGAGACTCAAACCCAATACCATTTGCTTCAAACGCCATCTCATTATCCACTTATCTATTGAGTCCTGATAGCCACTTGCTTGTGCAATGGAGTGAAGTTGAAATTCACTTAGTGTTTGATTGAGATCATGAACCGATTGATGTTAGACCACCATTGAAAACCTGGAAGTACTGGACGACCGTTTCGTTCTAATGCTCACTGCTGAGGAGTCCCATAATAGGACGAAACAGTCATTCAATGCTTCAAAGCTTTCCATGGTTATCTAGCTTTAATTAACTCATGATCTCAACTATTACAATTAAAAATTAATCTATGATTTCGAAAGGAGTGATGAAATCAAAATCAATGAGATGAGAAAAGTTGCAAGAATGATGTAGTAAACTAATGAGGCGTTTTACTAGTTATGGATTTGGCAAATCAGAGAAGAATAGAATTTGACTTTTGGTTAATAACCCTGAGTAATTTCAGTATATCAACCTGATACTCACTGTCAAAGAGATGTTTTGAAGTACCGTTGCCAAAATCTTTTAATTTCATTGGTCTAAGGCTTTTGGAAATATGCATTTGGAATCAAACATAGGCCTTTCTTTCTGTTCCACTAATGTAACTGCTTTGGTAGGTACATATAAATTTATGTATGCAGTTGATGGCGACGTGAAAGGAATACCTATGATTCTTTGATCGCAGTTAAGAACATATTATTTCGTTTTTGGCTGAGATCATGGATCAATTGATGTTAGACAGCCATGGAAACTCTGGAAGCGCAGAACAACCGTTTCGTCCTAGTATAGGACCACTCAGCGGTGCGCATCCACAGTCCTTCGCGCAGGATTCGGACCCAGGATCTTTCGGTCTCGTGCGCTAACGCTTAAGCTCCATTCCATTGAGCCGGCATCCAACGGTGTTAATGTTTAACTTTGACCAACCCACGAAATTGCGCGACCATCTTCCATTGTCTGAGGCAGATACTTGCCTCTGTCTGACACTCGCGAGACTGAAGGTTCTGTACTAGGATGAATAAGCAATCCAATGCTTCTGGATAGATCAAAATTCGTTATGAAAGAGGGCAAGAAAGAAAATAACATCATCTAACTACTTTTGAATTTTAATGGTATGTTTGAACTGATATCGAATCCTTATCAAACTGTTTTAACATCCTATATTTTATTTAAAAGCACGTTTATCTTATGCAACGAATTATATGTGATATTCAGTTGGATACTTATTGTTATATCATTGATAGTAATCAGCGGAAAACTCTGAAATCTAAGCCTTATGTTAGCTGTCACATAAGATCGATGGTTCAATATGAACGTCAAGGTAGTTCTACTGTATGGAGCTGAAACTTGGAGATCTACTACAACAATCAACAAGAAGGTACAAGTATTTATAAAGTATTGTCTACACAAGATACTCAATATCAGCTGACCGGATACCATCAGCAATAGTATGAGTGAGAACAAACCAACTACCCGCTGAGATGAAAATTTAAAAAAAGACGTTGGAAACAGATAGGACTCACATTACAGATATCACCAAACTGCATCACAAAGCAAGCCGTAACTTGAAATCCTGAAGGGAAACAAAAAAAGAGGAAGGTCAAAGAACACACTACGTTGGATATTGGAAGCAGACATGAAAATAATAAAAATTTAATGGGAAACAACTAGAAGGGTTTACCCAAGACAGAATTGGATTAAGAATGCTGTTGTTCGCCCTATGCTCCTTCATGAGGGATAACAGGGTTAAATAAGTAAGTAATAATATTTGTTTGTTATTAGGTTGAACATATAGGAAGAATCAAAATTTTTTAACAATACTCACACTATAACTTCACTATAGTTTGGAGAAAATATTCTCAAGGTTGATTTCTATGCCATATAAAGAACAGTGAACTGATATTACGTAATCGTATACAATACCCCCCTGATAACATATTCTTTTTTTTCACTTATTCTTAATCGTTACTATGTGGAGTTGTGAAAATTGTTTTCTGATGCTTAATAGCTGCATATTCACATTACTGACGAATATCAAACTAGGACGAAATACATTTCTAAATCTTATTAGTTTTTTTCTGATAATAATCATCTGCTCACTAGTGATTGACTTCAAGAGATACACCTGGAGTTCTAGTGCGAAGCCTTTACCAGTGGAGTTCAACTAGGTCTGTTGTGAGATATCAACTCACTGAAGATAATGGTATATGGTGGCGCGACTTCGTGGATTGGTTGAAGTTGGACATTAACACCATTGGTCTAGTTGGTTAAGCGCTTGGCGTGGGACTGGTAAGTCCTGGATTCGAATCTCGCAGGGTGCGGGATAGTGGATGCACACTGCTGAGGAGTCCCATACTAAGATAAAACGGCCGTCCAGTGCTCCCAGGTTTTCCAAGGTGGTCTAGCTTCAGTTGACTCATGATTTCAGTTTTTTATGATTATCCAGTTAAATTCAATCTGTTATATAAACTGGTTTATTCTCATTCCACATTCACATATCTGATGATCAGTAACCAGCATAGCAACAGAAATATATCTTCTATAATATTATACTAGTTCATTATCTATTATAAAAATCAATATAATTAAGTATAAAAAGAAAGTAAGGTATCATTATCCCCTTCTATCAAATACCTATCTATGTATGGTTAATAAGAATTAGGGAAAAGAATTTTTTTTTTTAATTCTTTATTATGATTGGTTAATTTCAATGAACCTATTCAATCATAAATTAAAGGAATGTGCTACACATAATGAGTGGGTGGATCAAAATATAAAAACGAATATAATAATCACTATGGAAGATAAAAAAAAACCCTAATTAAACATTATTGTTATTTCGTTTCAGTCATTTTCTTGATCATCATATCATAGAGATTAAAACATAAATTATTAACATTCATTAACATGGAGCATATTAAAAAGAAAATGTTGGCAATGAAATTAGACAAAGAGAATGCTGTAGATGAGTAAGTTTCGAGGCGGGGGGGGAGGGTTGTTTTTATTTTATTTTCTCTCTTTTTTGTGAAGGTTGTAAAGTTTTTGATTGAGATTGATAGAAGTTCAATGGTCTAGATGTTAAGCGTTTTATTGCATGAAACCAAAGGTCTTGAGTTCGAGTCCTGTGTGTGGAGTTGTGGATGTACACTTCTGAGTTTCATACTAGAACGAAACGGTTGTTCAGTGCTTTTAGATTTTTAATGATGGTCTAACATCAATCCATTCATGATCTCAATCAAAATAGTAACAATGTTATATTGATGATTAGTTAAATATGGATATTTGAACGGTAGTGTTCATTTGGAGTAATTTTGTTTCATTCATTTTGGTTCAACGGATCGGGTAACCTCATGTTTATAGGCACATAAATAGGATGTTTTCAAATCAATTACTATGGATATAATATCATGAATTGATTATAATTGGTTACTCTTTCGATGGTAGTATAATAATCTAAAAGCCTTTAGTCTTATTCTTAATGTAACCGTTATTTATTTTACTTATTTAAACACATAAATATTGGTACAAGGAGGTACCAAATAGATATCCGCCACATAAATCATTCGATTTATCTGAGGGCTGGGATACTGTTCGAGTGCTCCAACCGAAACAGGTGGTATTCTTACGGAGCCACTCCTCGAGCCTTCAACCTAGAGGTTTAAACCACAAGGTAGTGGAGAAATGTAAGGAGATGCAGTCCCATTGTAGCCGGTAGCCAACAACAGGTTCATACGCCATTTATTCAATCAGGATACTGGAGCCCATATGCACACTTGGTTTGGAATCAGGGTTTTCCAACTCCCCTATGTGAATCTGGTTAAAGCACCGGACATTCGCTTTTTTTCCTCTTAATTTCGTAAACAACACCCGTGGTGGGAGAAGGCAGTGATTAGGACTTCCCTGACGATGGTTGTATGCATGTGTTCATCTTTGAAGAATCTCACGCTATATCAAAACGATTGTCTAGTATTATATGCCTAATTGAAGTTAATCATTGATATGAACTGTTTACTGTCAGTGGCCTGTATGAGGGTGGATAGATGTAGATGATCATAATGATGAATTTGAGATCATTCAGATCAGAACATTTAGAATATCAATAAGTATATATGTAGTTGAGAATAGTGATTGATGTTTTCTTATATTCTATAAAAACACATAACTTTACAGAAAGATCATTTAACTGATCATATCACTAATGATGTTCATTTTGTCAACCGTACTCTTGTATAATTTCATAGTTTATACCACTGACTAACATTGGTTAGACAATCACTGAAAACCAGGAAATCATGGACAGTTATTTCACCATATCATGGCAATGCTCAGTCAAACTACACATCCACGAACCCAAAGGAAATTGAATTGAAGTTTTACTGATCTGATCATTAGTGTTGAACCTTTACACCATTGAATTAGCATCCATAGACTTATATGTCTAACTTCTCATCATAAATATCTTGATAGTATGGTATTGAAGATTTTGTAGTCTGTATAGATGAATTAATTTCACCTAAGGATAGGTAGTGAGTCTTCAGGTAGAAGTCTATAGTCAGATAGAAGTTTTTTCTGATGATGTTGTTCAGAAGAACAATAAAAGCTCTACAGCCAAACTATCCATCTCAGAAAACAAAACCCTATCAAAATCATCCACCTGAGCTACAAATCTTCTCCACCATCTCATAACTAACTATTCATCAATATTACTTACTTAATTAATAACGTGTACCGGTTATCTTCCGTGGTGGAGCATAGGCTGGCCACCAACATTCACGATCAAACGCTGTCCTGGACAAAACATTTTAATTGTTTCCATTTGCCATTCATCCTTTTTATGTCTACTTCCAATTCTCGGCACAGTGTTTTGTTTGGCCTTCCTCTTTTTTATTTTCATTCAAAATTCCAAGTTAGCATTCATCAATATTAATCATATCTATGCATTATCAGTCATAAAACTATTTTAATAAGAGATTCTACACAGATGAAGTAATGCAATGAACAGCTTAAGAAAAGTATGTTGTTGAGATGTTTCTACAGTTGAGGTGTGAACAGTAAATAAACGAATAATTCACTTATCTCGGAGTGATCTACATTTTACAATCTATGACTTATCCGAGAAGTGTTGATTGACTGAAATATTTATACTCGTTCTGTTCTATTTTACAGCCGCGAAACGTGGCCATTAAAGGTAGCAGATATTTGTAATTTACTAATATGTGATCACAGATGTCTTAGAAATAATGATCGTATCTGCTGGGATCACCGGTTAAGTAATATTGAGGTTAGACACAGGGTATTAGGGAATGATGTTGGTAAATCAGTCGATGAGGTTGTGAATCTTCATCGGTTGAGATGGTTGGGCCATGTATTACGCATGCCCAACCACCGATTAGCACGACGCTCAATGATAAATAGTTCTGGAGATGGATAGAAGAAAGTTAGGAGTGGACAAACAATAACATGGCATCAGTCCATAAAGTCACTAAATTCTGGTTTGAGCCATGTTGGTATATACAGACTACTTGGTTGGAGTCCGTGTGACTATCATGACCAATGTTTGCAGACTCTGGCGTAGGTGTATGTACTCTATCTTACTTTCTACCAACTAATTCTTTCTCCTTGTATCATATTCTTCCATGAATACAAAGCAGTTAATTCATATAATCAGAGCGTAATCCATCTGAAGAGTGTAGATTTATGTGTATAACTTAAAGCGACCTCTTATCAAATTAAGAGATAATGGATACCATTTGGATGTTTAAAATGGAGTAGGCTTAAAATCCAAAGATAGTTGGTTAGAAATCAAATGTTGCTAGTGTAATGAACGAAGACTTGGGTAGAATAAATCAACCCGTATATTCAGAAAAATCCCACACTGTATTTTTAATCTATGAAACAATTCCTTTAATACACCGTTTGCACATCTTCTTTGAATTGTCTATAACAAGTCCTATCGTTCTTGCATTCCCGTTACTACTTAGACTGCTTTTAACTTTTCTTTCTCTTTTCCTCACCTTCTTCTTTTGTCAATAAAAATTATATCCCCTTAATTCCTGACACATACTACTTATATCTATCCGTGTAAGTAGCACACACCATATAAAGATGACAATTTAATAATGATTAAGAGTTGACTAGATCTAATTTTACAAGGTGATAACAAATCAGTATTATCAACCCTTTTCCATGAACTTTACCGTCTCGTCCTAGTATCTGACTCCTCAGGAGTGCGCATTCACAACTCCGCATGCGGGAATCGAATCCAGGACCTTCAGTCTCGTGCACACTCACCCTTAACCTCTAGACCATTGAGCTGACACCTAACGGTGTTAATGTCTAAACTCAACCAATCCACGAAATTGTGCTAACGTCCACCATTGTCTTCAGTGATTTACTATCTCACAACATCGTACGCTCACTAGCGACTGGCTTCAAGAGGTATTTCCTGGAGTTCTAGTGACCAGTGAAGTTCAACCGGGTCTGTCGTGAGATAGTATCTCACTGAAGACAATGGTGGACGGTGGCGCAGTATTATGGATTCGTTAAATTTAGACATTAACATCGTTAGGTGCCGGCTCAATTGTCTAGAGGTTAAGCGTTAGTGTGCGAAACTGAATGTCCTGCGTTAAGATCCTGCGAGACGGGATCGTGGATACTCATTGCTGAGGAGACTCATAATGGGACGAAACGGTTGTCCAGTACCTCCAGGTTTTCCATGGTAGTCTAGCCTCAACTGACTCATGAATTCAACTATAATCAAATAAGCATTCGATTTCAAGTTATCACTTTGATAGAGTTTTGTTCTCTGAGCTGGATAGTTTTGGTCATGGTTCTCTGAGCTGGATGGTTCAGCCGTGAACAAAACTTCATCAAAATCATTCACCTGAACAACAAATCTTCACCATCTCACGTTATTACTAAATATTAGCTGTTGAAAAAATGTTCAGCGAGTAAATTGTACTTTCCCTCATGACTTAACACAAATCTATATGGATCTAAGTTGTTTTGTTTTATATCAACATAACGAGTGAGGAAACTGATAAGACACATGTCAAACGAGTCAAAATAATAGTAGTATCAATGACAATGCGAAAAAACCCATCGGAAGACCTAGAAAAGGAATAAAAATACTCAATATTTGTAATAAGATGAGGAATAAATGTATCTATGGTGTTGTTGTAGTAAAAGAGGATAAAATTGTGAACAATCGAATGTATTTGAAGATAACATTAAAGAATGTCTTAGTAAAATTTGATAACTATATAGGAAATACTTCATTTGCAAAATGTCAATTAATCGTCTCAGACTTTATTGTTCCTTCATTCACACATCAATCATTCTTTGTTCTCGTTCTCTTCTCTTCGATCTTCTTAACCTTATGTCGCCAGGCATTTCACTTTCGATTAATTATACATACTACTTATATCTGTCGACATCAGTAGTATACGCCATATTGTGAGTGATCTTCAACCGTGTTGTTTTAGTGGCCCGAGATCTGACTCCAATAAGATTGTATGAATGATTGCTGTAGAAATGTATATGTCGCCTGTTCTCGTATATAATCATCGACTTTAATCCCGTTAGTCAATAACGGATTTAGATAAGTCGAGTAACGAGAATGGACTTTTGAATATATATATATATATTGTGTATGAAGCGAATGGAATAGAGCGAAGCGAAATGACGCGCAATGGAGATGGCGGGTAAGCCAACTCCCTTTTGGTCAAGCCCTAATCAATATTCATAGTCACACAAAAATAGGCTACAAACATGTGATAAATAGGATTAAAAAACGTACACACACATGTGTGCTCATATAAAAACAATGAAGATTGATAAGCGAATAACTAATAAGATCAAGATATGGCTCAAATAGAATGAGTAGATTACCCTATTCGAAAGCCAGAATAAGGTATATGGGCTTAACATAATAACCCACACTATGTTAACACATAAAGTCTTCAATTATCGATTTTCATTATTTCATTGACTTTAGCAAGGAAGTTTCTATTGGTTGCTTTTTTAATTTTAAACAATGTATTTAACTTTAATATTGGCTACTTCCCTTGACTGATATATCATGGTGACAACTCTATAACTCTGTAAAAGTCATAAGAGAATAATTAATCTTCGTTTGTTTAGTTGTGTTCAGTTATTTGTTGGCTAATTTATTATTCTTTTTGCAAGCAATGATGGATAGTGGAAAGCAGTAGAATCCAGGACGCGCGCTTCATCCTATTTGGGACTCATCAGCTGGATGTACCTGCATCTCAGAGTTGATGTTCACTCTGAAACTCGAACCCAGTACCATTCGCTTCAAACGCCATCGCGTTATCCACTCAGCCACTGAGTACTGATAGCCACTTGCTTGTGCAATATTATGGTTGTTTGAAAAATACTCATTTTGAATTTAATCATAACCTGTGGAATTCAACCACATTGTGGTCAATATATTTAGGCGAGACTATATTTTATGAGTGAATCAATCAGATTAAGGATGACAGGTCTCGGATTTTGGGGCGAAATTCATCCACACAGTTGTAAAAAATAGCGTCCTGGCACTTCGGTTAATGTGATGAGAACCATAAATCTAATTCCCAATCTTAACCATCAACTATCAATCCCAACCCTTAACCTTCGTAATGCTTTATAACCATCATTTAACCCTAGTAAGTAGGGGGATATTCCCAAGGTCACTCAAAGGTCGTTCATAAATTATAGTCTCACCGATATTTAGTTATCTACTGATTACGTTGTAGTGAGATCCTATAACGCTATTAAACTAACCTCGGAACTTAGTGATCTATGAGTAAGTCCTATGTATAGTTAGGGATCTAGACGTTTAAATGATCGTAAAGTTAAATGAAATGGTTATCCACTATGCCATCATTCTCAAAAAATTATTGTTTGTTGTTTTCCTCAATCAAACTACCTTTATCATTTTTTGATAATGTTTATAACAGGGCTGATCAGCTAGAGGCAAAATTACGTGAAAAAGAATTAGAAATGCAAACTAAAGATGAAGAAGCTGCAGAAGTGATCAAAAAAATTCAACAAGTTGACACTGACAAAGAAACCGCACAAACTCAATTGGCTGAAACTAACACTAAATTAGAAGAAACAGACAAACGAGCAACTGAGGTAAGTCACTATGAATCCTTCTTTAATCGTTATTACCAAATCAACAATTCACGCATTCAAAAATACCGCCATTTATTTGAGTTTGTTTAAATGATGTGGCTTTTATGTGGTTTTTAGTCAAAGTTCAATGGTTTTATTGCTATACGAGTCATTCATATTTCATACATATACATCATGAAAAGTTATTTCACTCCCGACAAGATCAAACTCCATTAGTCACGATTTTCTATTAGAATATTGGTAATCACGCTTCAAGATGGTTGGTAAAGTGAACAGGATTGTTTTTTTATTTGGAGGTTTCTAAGGGCCGTTTACAATTTAGAGATAATTCGCTTTTTGCTGAGGAGGGAGACATTAATTTATGAATGTTCTTTTAGAAACGCCAAAATGACCTCGGGAAAATTCATCTACTTATCATGGTCAGCTTAATTGACAGAAAGGCTGTTTAATCATAATGATGAGTGAATTTCATGCCAAAATCTATTATACGCTATCTCTAATTCTGTTGGTTCGTCCATAAATCATAGTGTCGCCCTTACGAACTCTTAACGGATATTTGTTTCTTTAAATTGTCATAAGAAATTCTTTAGTATCTTTACTTCAACATTTCACTTCATCTAGTTGATCGATGCATAGGGACTCTCAAAAATATTTCTACGCTTCATAGTCCGCTGATCCATTATTTAGAGTTATTGTGTGTAGTAAGAGTCCTAAATAGATATCCTTTGGTATTCTTACTGATAGCGATTTGAAAGTGAATATCTCTATTTGAGTAACTGTGACATTCGCAATGTCATACTTGTATCATGAATATGCATAATGTAATGTTCAAAAGGATTAAAAGTAACAGATTTTTTAAAGTCAATGGGCAACACAATAATTTTTCATTCATTATTGCTTGTTAACGTCTTTACAGTAGACAAGTCTTAGTAGAGATGATCTGAATTTTTAGCAATCATTTTCAATTATTATACCAAGGTATCTTTCTGAATAACTAGTATATACTTGAATAAATAAATGTCATGATGTTTCATGCCAGTCGCTGACTCAGAGTAGTCATGTTATAGAAATAAAACAATTGAATGCACCTTCGAATGATTCGAAAAAAAATTTCAGTTTCTAACGTTCAGTTCAAGTTCACTTTTAGCTTCTGCTGTTAGTACTTGCTTATTTTTAAACGCACAACCTAAGATGAAACTAGAGGCTATTCTGCCTCATAACTACCGAGGTGGGATTGATGCTATGAAATTTTAACTCAATAAATAGTGGTGTAAGTGCCGAGTAGATAACAAACAATTTCAAATCTTCAGTGAGGATAGACGTTTTTTTAGTAAACTCCTGACTAAATATCTCTGGACCATTTCTCCACATCTTTTTATGTTTCTGATATAAATCTTATTATCGGTGTACATTCAACAAGTCTATCTGGATCCTCCTGTGGAACTAAAATAATTCAGCTTTGGTCTAAAAACATTTTATTACGAACACACTGTGTATGTTATCAGGTAACTATGTCCTCATTGTTTGTCAAAAGAAATAACGGCTGGGGTAACTAAAGGTTACACCTCAGAATTGTGGTCATGTAAGACGCCATAAAGAACAACCAACAAAGATAGAGACCGGTCATGACCTTTTTCATCGTCACCTTTAAATACCACTTAAAACAGGAGACAATGGTTTTTCTTAGATTAACACAAGCACCTACATTGTTTTACGTAAGTCCACTGAGTTATCTTTGACGCCGGTTTCTCCACTCTGCCAGTCACATAGTTAGGAATGGGGTTAGTCTGCGGAATACATCAGCAATCTCTTTGCCAGTTAGACAATGTGCTGTACTGCATTGAAAGCCTTGGGAAGAACGCAAGATAACTCATGAACAGTTGCTTTCTAACCCCAGATGAATATTTCACTGTGTGGTACTAACATAATGGTTGTAAAACAAGAATAGCCTTTATGAATGAACTTTTTGTCTCATGAGGAATTTTTCTGAGGTATTACGTTAACCCTACTGTTTCACATAAAAGAGAAGATTTTACCCATATTTCTTGTCAGGACATGAACTGAAGACTTGAGATATATCAAGGCAACATCAAGAGCTCCTTTATATATGCTCCCTCCCGTACTATAAATAAATGCTTGACTTGGGGTTCACCTCGATGTTTATGACGATCTCTGATTCAGGAAACCGTTTTTTATTCCCACATTTTGATGCTAAACCTGTTTATTAACATCATATATTCACCAAGCGCTATGCTCGTCAATAAATTGAAACGTATTTTTCTGAAAAAAACAACCTTATCTGCTTACTTCTGCACTGTCGCCGCTTCCATGCGCAACAACTCAGATCCCACAATTGTTTGGTGATTCAGCTCTTTTGCAGCCTTAGTCATCTGACTTACTACCAAAGCTCTATACTTCTAAGGTTAAAAATGTAAAATCTCTGCTATTTGAAAATACATATGGAATGGTCCATAGTTTTTCGTCTTCTTCAGCACTCACCCGGAAAAATACAGAGTGGCCGCTTCTAATAATTGTTACGGTAACATGCGATTTACATGGATATCCCTAGATCTGCACTATGGGTTGAAAGGCTATTTATATAAATGAGAACAACTTGTAGTATTTTAGATACTGTTATCATGCCAAACAAGAAAATTCGTTTTCAATAAGTATATCCGGACGAGCTTTTGTCACTTACTTTGAAGCTAACGTATGAGCCCATCATGGGATTCAGACATTTTGGTCTGTCTCAAAAACAAATAAAGTTAGGTATGCGTTTCTGCGCCGCTTTTGCCGTATTTCCGGATGTAAGCCAGATTGTTTGTCATTAAAGTGTCCATACAAGTGGTGAAGCTAATTTACAACAACTAAATATATTTGAGTAAAACGATAAGTGTTATAACCATGACCTGTGATAATGCATGATCATAATGTCATCATCTGTACATATTTTAAACGGCTGGGTGAACTAATCAGATCACAAATGAAGAACTACGTTGCAAGCTGGTGGTGATTGAGGTGATATGTAGCGGTCCACGTTAAAGACGCCACAGATATCCTACGTTTGATAACGCTTTTGTCCGTAACACAATTATACTTCAAGGGTATCAGACCAGCCAGATCAGAGGTTAGGGATGAATGACTTCGGAGATATTTTAGTACAGTTGTCGTTATGTTGAGAAGTGTTCCATCCAAGCTAGCCAGCAGTTGTGAGGGATGGGTAGCGCGACGTACTCACTCGTGATCTGGTGTGGAAACGTGACCGAACGCCTCCAGCTAGGGCGTGTTCAGCAAAACTAATGACGTCATTGTCAAAGACTTACAGGAATATGTATTTCGGGTAGTTATTTGCAGCTACAACGTTTAGTCAGAAGTAACTTTGTGTACTAGGAGAGCACGGAGTGTGGAGTGAGCGGGGAGAGCTGATAACCCATCAAGTACACAAAATGCACTTACATTTAATGGGAGACGCAATAGACAACAATCAGCAGTAACGCGGGCCCCAGACTATGACCATCCCTTTTTCCATTCCACTTTGATTGATAACATATAATGTGAGTAGCACTCGAAGCCTCATTCTTTTCTGGGTAACGTAAATGTCGAGTGGTTCTGGAATTACTTGAAAACGCTTTTTAAACTTGTTTACAGAAAGTCAAGGTCAAATAATTCCAGATATATTGCCTCCAACACTGAGACTATTTTCCTGAAATATATGGTTGTTATAGTACTATAGTACCTTATTATCACAGTAACAAAACGACTGATTATAACACTTTCTCGCATATCTCACCAATGTAGAACAATCAAAATCATTCAGAGAATGTTTCGGATGTAATTGAATCCACCAAATTCACCCCACGAGTTTCATTTTACGATACATCTCGAGAGTCTAATGAGCACACCTGGGACGGCTCAATTGTGAAGAGTCAGGTTCATAAGATTAAGCACTTAATACACAAAGGAGTAAGAAGAAGGAATCAAGACAACTCAAGAATAAAGGAAGAGCCAAAAAGGATAAAAAGTTTTTTAACGCTACTTTCTTATGACTGGAGATTCGGCTACCAAAATCGACTGTCGGATGTAATAGAATCTGGAGTACATCCAGCGGAATTACTCGGACCAAGGTTAGAACCTGAGGGTGAAGACCAGGCGACTTTAGAGAGCTATTCAGAGTGCAGGAATTTATTATACGAAGGGACGGATGAACCGTTATTTTCCGATTATGGGAGCGAAAGTGACGATGAAGACGAATACATTAAACGGAGGCGCTGCTCGAAGTTCATCGATGACAACTCTGCTATGGAAGAAGCTTTATCAGCCGTTTATCTTAATTCCGGAACCCTCATAAAGATGGCAATCATTGGTGTTGAGCTGCAAAATGTTATCAAAGTTTCCTTACGAAAGGTGAGGATACTTTATTTACATCGATATTTTAACCGCCGTGTTTGGTTTTTATTGCACATTTTGGTCATAAGATATATTCGGAATATTTTAACTTAAGAATGTCCAGTCCTGTTATCGGTGCTGTAAAGTCTAAAATGCAAGGAATGAAGCTTCAAATTGACCAGCTTAAGCAAGAGTTATCTACTAAACAAGCTATTTTAAGGAAGGAGGAAGAAAATAAAACCAAGGTATATAGATTTTAAGACCTACTATATTTACATGGAGTCGAACAACTTCTTTATTTGTTTTGTTTATTGATTTTAGGCTGAAGCTGAAGTCGCCTCATTACAGAAGAGAATTCGACAGCTTGAAGATGAATTGGAATCTACCGAGACTCGTCTTCAAGAAGCTACTGTTAAGCTCGAAGAAGCGAGTAAAGCTGCTGATGAAAGTGATCGGTTAGTTTATGATACTCAAAAATAACTTTTTAATCAATCATAATCACGTGTCCTTCGTTGTGTTCACCCTTGCAATCTTGTTTATAAATGCTTATGACGGACTGGTCAGTTTGATGGTTCCGGAGATTGTTGTTCCGTTAAAACATATGGTGAATTGTGAAGTTGCTCGTAATTCGGAAACATACCTTCATGACTTTCTTGAGATTTGTTTCTGATTGTCATATTTCATGACCAAGTATTTAGTGCAGTCCAGATTTCTAGTATGGTAGCGCAATCTCTTACACAAATTGGTTTTCGTTAAGAATCGAAAGCATATTTTAACACATTTTAGGTATTCTCACACATTGCGGAAATACAGTCTTTCCTTAGTCTTATAGCGGATTCAAGACCAGGCTTAAGAGCAGGAAAATGTTTGTTGGATATAAAACTATGGCAAAACTGGATAAACTATTCTTAACTCCGTAAACCTAGGAATTAGTAGCTCCAGTTTCACAAAATGATGCCTACCTGGCAATTAGATTAAAACATCACTGACAATCTACTAGTTTAGAAGACCCTCTCAATGTACATTGCTCGAATTAGAACTGATATTGACTTTTAGGTTAAACTTGAAAGCATCTGGGTGGACAATTGTACTTGTTGCTGAGCAATCGAAAAGGTCGTGCTGTTTACTTGCATCTGATAAATCTAATGTTTTTAGAACCTGCATCGGTAACGTCCAGCGTATTTTGTATCAAATTCTTTGGTTTCCAATACTAAAACATTTCGTGATTGTAGGTGATAATACAGACTTAATACAATCAACTATCTTCATATATGCTCTTATGGTTTTGCTTATTAATAGGGCTTACTGCTAGTATGGCTCATTTTGTGGAGACTAAAACAGTATTTGAAAAATTCCTGTTTTCCCTGTCGTTTGGAAATTGAAACCAATGGGCTTATTTGACTCAAGATTATATTTCCAATGGAGATCCTAATCACATAGTTTTGGTGATTGTATGTTGCAGACTGTCTATTCGTCCAAGTGTATCTCGTTAGTCTGTTGATATGAATGTAAAGCTTCGCATTAGTGCTATTCCTATGGGTTTACAAATATTCATCGTATTTCTTATCTAATGTCATCAAGTTTAAGATGCGTTTTTCTGTCTAAATTGCGAATGCTAATTCAGAACTAGTCTACTTTATCGCTTTGATTGATCGTAGAGCGAAGTTAAATGCATTGACCAGTCTATTTACCTCTGAGGTCTTATCAGCGCTAGTTAGTGTTTGACTTCAAAACAGGTTCAGAAATCCTGCTTGGTCATAGACGTTAAGTGAAATAGCTCATAATCAACATAATAACACAACTGCATTCATTCGTTTTTTTTCAGTCTAGGTATTGATTCTCAATATCTTTTCAAACATACCTTTTCATTCTGTCTTCGGAAAATAGCAACGTTAGATCATCCTGATTCTCATTACTATTAAATTATTTCGACTTCTTTCATCTCGTGCCACTATAGCAACTTAGAATGACACGCTTGTCTTAGGCTCTGCCTTAATTACAGTCGACTGATATCTCACTCGGTGATATAATGTAGGTGGATAACCTTAACAGTTATAGTTTACTTAGGAATAACATTTAGTTACATAAAAAATTTAAAAAAGATGAGTCCATTTAAGCCTTTTTTATATCCTCCACAAAACATCATGCTGATGTTCCGAATATGAGGGTCTTGAAAGTAGTTCATTCAGTATTTAGCTCGGGGATTTCTCACAGATTCGAGTTTTCAACCAATCGAACACTCATTGAAAATCATTTATTAGAAATATCTGAATTTCATACTTTCCGTTTAGTGTGACAACTAAAGGGATGAATCAGTGTTTTGCTTAACTACGTCAAATTCATACTACTAAGTAAGCGTCGTCACTCTCAGTCGTAAAGTAGTCAACACTTTCTCTTTATTCAAATGAATTGATTTATGGATGACAACATTGTTCCCCATTTTGATCGATTTTGTTTGATTATGTTTTGTCATTGACACTATATATTCATAATCTTAGTGCTCGTCGGGTGCTTGAGGCCCGCCAGACTGCGGAAGACGAGCGGATTTTACATTTGGAATCTGTGGTACAAGAAACTGCAAAATCTGTGAGAGATGCAGAAACGAAATATGAGGAGGTATTGTATTACATTAAAAAATATTTTTTTAATAAACATTAATACATATTGACTGTTTGGTTGTATTGTTTCTAAAACCAATTCAGAGGAAACTTTCTCAAACTTTGTATTAATAACAAAGTATTATGAAAACATTTAATTCCTTTATATATGTTTCATAGTGGTCGTAAAGTATTGGAGAATCGTACTTTCGCAGATGAAGAACGTATCAATCAGTTAGAAGAACAATTAAAAGAATCTACATTTATGGCTGAAGATGCTGATCGAAAATACGATGAGGTGCATTTCTAACTAAAGCTAATGCATTCAATGTCGTATGAGAATGAGTTTCAGTGCATGCCGTATTGTATCTGTGTTTACAAAAACTGTTAGAATAGTTTAGATAGTGATTGATTGTTATTTCTACCAATTTTGCATGCCTTGTTATTCAAATAAGTTTAGATGGAACTCAAAACATGGTACATTTAGAAATTTTTTCAAGCATTTACAAAGATAATTATAGTAGTCAATATGGCAAGACTATGGTTTATGGACAACCTTCGACTTATTCTAAAGTGACCTTAGGAAATTTCAATCACTTCATTGGTTCAAAATAGGGTTGTACATTAGTGTAAGGAACTAGGATTAGGAGTTTTTCATGACGAACTGACATAAGCTATAACACCAAAATGCTATTTAGCCATATGGATAAATAAATTATACAACAAAATCCAGGAGTTACTGTCTTAAATCCGATTGGTTCGTCCATAAATTATAGTCTTGCCATTTTGATAGTAAAATTTGTGAATCCACTCCATCAGGTTCATTTGATGTATTACAACTGCATGCTGTATTTTACATATTGCTTTAAGTAGCCGTTATTCGCTAAATGCATTGTTTATCTCATTTGTACAATTGTATAAATTGTATCATGAGGTTGTACAATTGGTGATTATGCGGTTTGCTGGTTCTACACTTCCCCCTCCTAATGAAAATACATATTTCAATACTTGATAACGTTTAGTTTGCGTGATATCATTCAATTTTCAATCGATTGTTAACGAAAATTCAACTTCATCAGTGGATTGTCAAAGTACATTGTCGAGATATGATGAAAACGTGTTATTCAATCAGTTAACATCTAACACATAGTCGGCTATTTATATCTAGTGTGTATACATACTATGAGTCAGTGTCTGTAACACAACTGCAGCCAGATTTTCAGGCCAAGAGTGAAATGTCGCATCATATGGTTTTATAGTCGTTAACTTATGAAATTGTCAGTCCCTTTTGTTTTGTTTTATTTTTATAGTCCTATAAAACCTTTAATTATTACTTATATATCACGTCATCTTATCGTGTTGTGGTAACTTAATATTATATATGATTTTATAGCAAACAAAAAAATTAAAATGCATAAACCTAACTTGTTGTATATGTAGGCGGCTCGTAAGCTGGCTATCACGGAAGTGGAACTCGAACGGGCTGAGTCTCGATTGGAAGCTGCCGAAAGGTAGTAATTCCTTCCTACTGCTACTATTAATACTACTATTACATTTGATTATGCACCAATGTTGATCGTATGTTCTTTGTGTGTGTATATGTAGCATGTTAATTTCCACTTGATGCCCACTTGTTTTATCATTTTCTCTCAATTCTGTCTGTTTTTGGTATTGTATACACTTTATTATAATTGATTCAAGGCATGTACAAGTGCAAAACTGAACATTATTTTCGTGCTTTTAAATTTACATGGCTTGGATTTATTTTTCGCTGATTGTCGTGCATCTCTTCTATCTATTGCTGTGTTAATTCGTTTGCTTGACCTATATGTTCGGCTGTCATTCGCAGGCCACTCGAAAACTTGCCGTTGCCGAAGTCGCACTGTCTCACGCGGAAGATCGGATTGAAGCTGCAGAAAGGTACTTCTTCTTAGATTTACTGGTGAAACTGGTGATTTACATCCGGTATTGCACCATATCTGTAGTCTAGTTCGATTGTATGTGATGTTAAATGTGGGATCTTTTTTTCCCACTAAAAAATACTAGCCATTTGTCCTCAAGAACAACATTAAACGAAACTGCACTTAAACTACTAAATAGTTTTACCATTATCATTAGTGTTTTTCATGTTATGGAAAGACCTAATAGATTTGTCGGTTATGCATGTTGTCTCTTTGAAAACTTCAATTCTCATCGTATGAATAGTAATTTTGTGAAATAGAGAAAAAATGGGAGCAATTAGTTTTTTATTGGTCACTTACTATATTAGTCAGTTGGTTTGTGTGGTGTGACAGTTGCACAAGCTTTTAACTATCTAATTAGTTCATTGAATGTATATTACAACAGTCAATATTGTAATCGCATTGTTATTTTGCTCAGTTTACTGCATTACTTATTGCTTGAATTGATTTTATTTCATATAGCATATATTCCCCACCCTACCCCCTAGTATGTAGCCGTCATTATCGTAGTCTAGTGTAATATACAATCAACTCATCCACTACATACTTTAATGTCAGCCATCGATATAGATAGGGCAGATCTTGAACTCGAAATACTTGGTAACTGAAAGTTGAGTACTAAGTTACCGCTCCTTATTTTAGGGAATATTTGATAGAGTAAGGTTGTTCATAAGAATTATACACTCATTCTGCTAGAAAACAACAATGATTAGTCCGTTGACCAAAGTATTGGATTGCAGACGGGAACTTTTAATTTTGAACAACTCTCACTATCTCTTAAATTATATCTAGAAAGTGTTCCCAAATATACTAGAGG
The DNA here is from genome assembly GCA_944470375.2 of Schistosoma guineensis. Taxonomy (NCBI): domain Eukaryota; kingdom Metazoa; phylum Platyhelminthes; class Trematoda; order Strigeidida; family Schistosomatidae; genus Schistosoma; species Schistosoma guineensis. The sequence goes on along the minus strand of OX103897.1, from coordinate 16,219,974 downwards.
TTTACTTTGACCATTTAAGATTAACCATAGTGATTATACATGACGTTTTTTTTGTTGAGTAACTCTGATCTACTTTTCTTCCTTTGATTTCTCTTGTTCATGCATGGTTTTAACATGATGTGCTATGGTGTTATCAAATCATTTCATTGCATCATTTTGCATGCATTTCTAATTATAGTCGTTTAAAGGAGCTTCAATCAATTATTCACGGTACAATGGGTCAGTTAAAATCTTTAGAGCATCAAGAATCTCAGGTTTGTAAACTAAGCATTATTTATATAAAACATATGTAATATTGACTAATACAGAGTATATTTCTTCGATCTCATCAATAGTAATAATGCTAAGGTACTTATAGTGACTATATTGAGGAATTTAATAGAGAGTAAACTGAAATGATTAGATAACAACCAGTAACTAACACATAGACCATGATAATAACAACAATTCGTATTGTTGTAACTTATGCATGGTTATAAAGGTTTGTCGCATGGTTTAATTCGTGAATATTATCATGTAGTCTTTTCTCTTCATCTAATTTCTACTATCAGGATTGCATGATTTATCACTTACTGCCTGTTTATTTCCTGCTATCCCTGAATGCTTTATACCACTTCGTTGTGTGTCTACAAAATGAAAAACTGCATAGTGTTTCTAAGTTAATTTATTATAATCTATTTATAGTAAAATTACAGAACTCGAAGAAGAGTTACGCATTGTTGGTAATAATGTAAAATCTTTGGAGATATCTGAACAAGAGGTATTTCTATTATTTTGTAGATTCTATGTTTATATATATTTGCATATCATATATGCAACTGATCAATCAGTGTGTAGTGATCAATATCTTGTTTGTGTAGTCTTTTTATTGCTGATCGAAGTTAAAATATGATCACTATTCTAAGTGAATCGACATTACTTGCACCATGTTAAGTGGTTGGAGGTAAAGTATCGCTTTCGCTGTTTCATTCTAATGCACAACTTTCATATACTATCAAGCTAAAAAAAAGATGGATAGATTTCCGAAAAGGAAAATACAACTGACGAAATCATTCTTTACCATCGTTCAGTTTTCTTAGCCATTGACAAGCCAGTTTTGTGCATTCACTCACGAGATTGAAGGTTGTAGGCCTGACTCACGGTCGTGGGGTTGTGGATGACTCACTAGCGAGGAGGTTCATATGAGACGGTGGAACAACTGTCCAGTGCTTTCAGCTTTACAATGATTGTCTAACTTGGATCAGTTCATGATTTCAATGAAATTCAACTATCTCCACAACCCTATACTAATGATCAGAATATGTAGATTTACAAGTCTAGATATCTGTCTATGTAAATAGATCACCATACACACACATACATCTAATCTATTTTAAACTGTCCACTTTCAACATATCTGGCGGCTCACAGTGAACCATCATGCTTTAGATGTATTTTAACTGAATAATTTTGAATATTAACTATGTGTGCTTACTAATACATCATTATTATTATGAAACTTTTTTATTTACCAATTAAGTACGTTTGAATAATTTTATGGTTAGCGTTTTTTAGCGAGTTATTTTTCTACGGGATGGGGTCGCTAACCTCATGCCCAACCCTTGTCCCTTATCCGGGCTTGGGACCGGCAGTAGCCCCAGAGGGACTCTAGGCGAAGTTATTAAGTACATTAGAAAAGATTTACTATTACTATATACTGACAAAGTTCAGTTCACTTTTGAAGGTGAATATTTTCGTCAGATTGATGGAGTTGCTATGGGTAGTCCGCTAGGACCATTACTAGCAGATGTGTTCATGGCACATGTTGAAAATCAGACTGATGAATTAATCGGAAACATGTTACTTTATAAGAGATATGTGGACGATATCTTAGTTGTTTGTGAGAAAAAAGAGGATATGTACGGTTTATTAAATAAACTCAACACTCTCCAAAACCATATTAGTCTCTCATGTGAAGAGGAGAAAAACGATCAGCTTCCCTTCCTAGATATACTCCTGAGTAGACGAGAATATGGTTCAGTAAAGCGATTTATTTTTAGAAAACCAACGTGGACAGGTCAATATCTTAGTTATTATAGTTATTGCCCTGTGCAATACAAACGTGGTTTGATAAGGTGTCTTTTCAACAGACTCGACCGTATTTGTACCAATGACGCCATTGATGATGATGTTAAGTTGTTAAATAAAACGTTAATAGAAAGTGGCTATCCTCTGAAATTCATAAATAGATGGAAAGTCCATGGTTCAGCGAGACCTACTGTAGCCTCGGTAGAGAAAAAGCCTGTCTACATCACCTTACCATTCAGAGGTGATTCAAATAGCCTTTTACTGAAACAACGACTTAAATCAGTCATCAATAAAACCTATTGCGCAGCAAAGGTCATCATCAAAGAAAGAACAAGGTGCATGCTTCATTCAAAATCTAAAGTACATGGAAACGATTGCGTCACATCCCACTGTGTTTACCAATTTAAATGTATGTGTGGTCACATATACATAGGGAGGAGTAATCGTGATCTCAACATTAGGGTGAGTGAACATGTACCCAAATGGCTTCAGAAACAAATACAATCAAGTGACCCGATAAGAGCAGAGGATAAACATCCATCATCCTCTATTGCTAAACATATAATTGAAACAGGTCACAAGATTGATCTAAATTCAGCTTTTGTAGTGCTGTATAAAAGTGTAAAAGGACGTATACTAAGGTTCATTGAAGCCTTAGCCATACGAAAATTCAAACCCCCTTTATGTGTTCAAAAACAGTTTGTTCTTACCTTAAACCTACCCTGGTAATATTGACTTATTATCCAGAGTGATTAGGTTTCGCTTTGTGTTCACATTATTATTACTCTTATCATTATCCTTATCTCCTCTTATTCCTGTCTAGTTGACCTTTTAATTTTATATATAAATGCTCTTAACAAGTTTATGTGTGACCAGATTGTTCGAAATGTATTCCGCTAATATATCACATAGTTCTGATAATCTTCGTCTTCTAATATCATTATCGAAATTTATCAAAGGGACTAATTGTTTTACATTAGGAAATGAAAATGTTAACATTCAAAATTTCTTAGAAAAATTAGTACTGATTACATTTCATAGTGCTCTACACTTTTTCCCCAGTCAAACCCTACAAAATATTTCAATATGGAGATTTGTAGCTCAAGTGAATTTGGTGGAGTTTTCTCTAAGCTGAATAGTTTGATCTCAGAGCTTTCATTGTTGTTTTGACCAACGACATTAGCACAGACTTCAGGTAGAAGTAAAGTGTTCCGATGTGTTTTAGATGAACACTGAAATGCTGTGAATAGATTCTTTCTAAATCTTGGTTGCTATTATTCCATCGGTTATCATACATCCGATGTGGGGGCTGGTGGTGAGTAGTTGTTGCTCGAACACCTACACTAAAGCTCAATAGGTTTAATGTGTTATTCAACACTAACAACTATCACTTTACTGGATATTCTCTGTTTTTGTACCTATAGTAAGGGTCGAAAATCATGTGACATCAATGGTAATATTAAAAATGATATACCTAAATTGTGGACACTTAAAATCAATGAGACGTCAGTTATGTTACACGCCATTTTATTCCCTTATTTTAGTCTAACATTGTATTTGCCTACATTGGACTGGTCATATTTATATTCTAGGCAGCCCAACGTGAAGAGGCATATGAAGAGAATATTCGTGATTTAACTGAGCGCTTAAAAGCTGTAAGCTAAGCATGCTCAGACACCCCCATTTTTTTCTAATGCCCAACTTGTGCTTGTGTGTAAAAGTTGCATGGGGGAATTGACACTTGAAATATTATTGTTATTATTTAAATAATCATGTTTATTCTGATATCTGTTTTTCCCCATGTTTTTTGTGTTAAATGCATGTTTTCTTGGATTGGATATTGAATTCGCATGTTCTCAAATACTGTTTTTTTGGGGGGATGGGGTGGGATACATTCCATTTAGTTAAATAAACAACGTAGTCTTCATCAATCTCAACTTGCCTCTTTATCAAAACAATTGATTGAGGTATTTTTAGTTTTTTTTTTCTATTTTGTTTTATTTTATTTGTAAAGTGATTGAATTTTCCCAGTGGTTGCTGTTAAGAATTACAAGTACTTCCAATTGATGAAGCCTAAATAGGATGGAATATGTATCCTGACTTCCACTATTGGTTACTATTGAATTGTGCTTAAAAATACTCGTTACTCTGTTATAATTATATATAGTTGGTGCTAACACAGTTAATTAACTAGCCAGTTGCTAACATTGTCGTAGAATCTTGCATAATTGTGTATTAGCAAGTGGAAATGAATTGGATGCATGGTGGTCAACTTCTAATTATATCATTTAAGGTATCTAATCGTTAACTGTGGTTATCTCACAGACCTCCAACCAAAATATTTCAACATTTAAGCACATAATTCAGTCACTTCCTGAACAAACATTATTTTCCAAATTATTAATGTGTTTATTAGCGTTGCATGTTGGGGTATGTTGTATATAAATGGGTATAAGCACATGTCTTAGTCATTTGATTAGGTGGAAGTCTACCGATTTACCATCTCTTACTAGTGTAACCTTACACTTAATATGGCTCATTTGGTGGTTCCATCATACAACGATGCTTCGAAGAAATTTATGTTCAAATTATAGCAAATTATGCTTATTTTCAACCTGTCAGACCATATGGTATGGCAGCTTTGGCTAATGTATATCCATTCTTGATCGCTGGCTGATTATCACTGACTATTGTGAAGTTAACTACCCATTTGATAGAAATATACATAGATGTCTCGACTGTTCTATTTGTAGTGAAATGATTCGGTTTGGCCACCATTGGCTTTCTTCTTTCTAATTCTATGAATTTGGTGTTCATCATGTTGTGCTAATGAGGTGTGGCAATTTGAACCGATGCATATATGTGCCTGGTCCTACGTTGTAGCTGACTGACTGACTGAGCTTTCTTCCAGCCTACTCCTATACCAGACAATATCACTCATCGAGGTAGGATGTGGTTGGGCATATGTTCCAACTATCTCAGTTAATGAGGATTTACTACCTCATCAATCGACTTGCCACCCTTACTTAGTACCCTTTCCCTAACCCAGGCATTGTTTACTCCGTGGTCCAAAAATACATGAGGTGTGTTTTGAAGACACGTATAATTAAATGCTAGTAACCCAAGAATATCCTCTATTTTTAATGGTCACGTTTCATATCAATTAGGGAGAACGAAGTAACCTGCTGCACAGTGAACTCATCCTTTGGTTAGCAGACGGATATCTCACCTACTCCACAAGCTATGCAAGTTGGTGAAAGTCAGTCAATCCTGAATCCGTGCTGAAATTGCGTCAGACACCAAACTATCAGGACTAGTAAGACTCCCAAGATAAGTGGGACGGTCGATGCGTTCAACTACTTCACTCGTTACCATTAATTCAGGCGCTAACTCGGACCAATCTTAAAGTAAAATTTGACATTTGGTGGGAGAGAACCGCATTTCAAATCTCCTTACATTGTTGCTTAAGGTGGTTAAAAGACTGCATTTTATCAGTGTTTTCACCAAGCAGAACTATATCATCTGTGTATTCTAAGTCATTGTCTATGGTATGAATAGTATTGGTATTTTATTTCTCGTTAATTCTTAACTCTTTATTAGTTATTGCATTATTGGTAGAGTAACCAAGTCTTTTTGATTGAAGCATGCATAGAAGATACTTCAATAGATGGTCTGATTTCCATGAAAAGGAATGTGTATTTCACATTGTATATTTCATTTATAATTATTATCGTTATTATTAGGCTGAGGATCGAGCTCAAGAATCTGAACGACTTGTCAATACTTTACAAGCTGATGCCGATCGTCTTGAAGGTAAAATACGCATACACACACATATATATACCCCTACATCGAAATATTGTATTTCAGCATCTAAATAGGTTTTCTTTTGCATCGTGTTGTTTAGAGATTTGGATTTATCTTATATCCTAGTATATTACCCTAAATAATGTGTGTATTTAATGCATGAGTGAATGCTTGCCTGTTTTTTCATTTTATTCGGCATATAATCTTTCTTCCAAAACATTAAACTGGAACTATATTCCAGGCTGAACGACGTGTTAAAGAAGCAAGTCATCAAGAGGAGATGAAACAAATAGAATTGTGCAAATTAGAAGGTGAGTAGTGTGCATTCTGAGAATACTTGTTTTTCGAATCATTTATAATTCAGTGTATATTCAACTCGGAACTCTACTGTTTCATGTGTCAAAGAAGAAGGCTAATGATATGTTGTAGTCTTAAGCTGGAATTTTGAACTTGTCATCAAATGATTGAAAGTTAGGTACATTAACCTTCTAAACCGTTACTTCATATGACGATATCACTGTTATCATCGTTATTCTGATAGTATTCATTTTAATAGCATTAAGTTGTCCTATTTAGCTTGATTAATATTGTCCAGTTTGCAACAAATCTTATCCTGTGAAGCTTCTTAGTTCGTTTGAGTGTTATTAAAAGTATGTAAGTATTTGTCACTTCCTTTTTTTGGGTGATGTGAAATGGAAACTGGTCTTGATCACATAAGTGAGGGAGGATAACTCCTTGAAGCTAGTCACACACAGCCTTTTGTCAGCGGTTTTGAATAAATTAGCTGTCAATTTGAGGTGTGCTTTCTTCATAGTCAATCTTTTCGAATGCGCCCATTTTGTTGTGGAAAGGCATCACCACTTCAAATTATGGATGTCTGACGGAAATAACTAACAGCCGTCAAACTTTAGTAAAGTCAACTATGTAACTTTCCTTCTATCCTATCGTCATCTAATCGATCTGTTTGTCATGACAGGACCTAAGGAAACAAGTATTTCAGCTAATACAGCTTAATTGGATCATCACAATGGGCGAGCCTAATCATTATCACTACCACAATATCTCTATTTCAATTTGTTTTACGTTTTCTATTACTAACCCTCTCCCTGTCTTAAGTCTGACTACTAAATTGATGAGATTTTTCTCATAGAATTTAGTCAAATAAAAAGAATGTAGTCTGATTCGTTCTCCTCTCCCTCCTATGTTACTCACGTACGAATTCATGAAACGTACATTTTATCTTTGTATTTATCACGCAAATAAGAAGAATTCACTGTAAACACAGTTGATCATAATCAAAGGTGGATGGTGGCTAGCAGTGGAATCTAATAGGCACGTTCCATCCTATTTTGGAACTTATGAACCGGATGTACCTGTATCCGAGAGTTAACTCAGTAGCTAAGTGGATAACGCGATAGTGTTTGAAGTCGAACGCTACTCAGTTGGAGTTTCGGGGTGAACATCAACTCTGGGATACAAACACATCCAGTTGACGAGTCCCAAAATAGGACGAAGCGCGCATCTTGAGTCCCACTATTAGCCATCAGTCATCTCTGCTTGTGATCTAAGGTAATATCGAGGCAATCCATACAGGATGTACATATGCCAATAAGAGACTCATCAATTCCAATCCTAAACATCAATCTGAAGATTAAAGTAAACAATACAAAATTGAATAATTGATTATACTTTATATTAAATTAATCATTCATTCATTCATTTATTTGTAGAAACATTGGAAGCTGAACAATTAAATCATACGAATCTACGTCGTGAAATGGAAACAATGTTTACTGAAGTAGAAAATATCTAATCAATAGTTTACTATTGACAGAAATATTTTGTTATTTGAATACTTTTCAAAGGAACTAATCATGATAATGCCCCAGTTACATACAAAACAGATCGTATAGTTATACAACTGTATACATATACATAAGCATGAGATGATCAGTTAGATAATGCTATGAAAAATTTACAGCATGATATCTTTTGGTTTGTTTTATGCCTAACTTCTATTGTCTACTGAATAATGCTCCTTTCTTTTTCCAACCCCTGCCTCCTTCTCCTCCTCCTCCTCATCCCCACACTTTTGAGAATGTGTCTTGAAGATTTCCTCTTGGAAATACTACTGTGCTGTTACTATTATTTCTTATCAGTATTACTTCAAATGTGTGCTTTGTTTTCGCCTTGTGTTTTTGTTATTGTTGTGTATGGTCTTATTGGTGAAGATTTTGATCTTGTAGGATGTTATGCTATTCTCTTTTGGTAAAACAGCGCCTATTTATACTTTCTCATAGGCTACTCTCGTTGTTTTTCTGTGTTTTGTTTTTGGTTCCATAATATCAGTATTTTTTTCTATACTAACTCCCCTTCTATTCTCTGTTTGTCTACCATCCTCATATACAATTAGTGCCTGTTTTTACCCAAATGATTTCCATTGTTTATACGTGCATTATGTTTTTCATTTGTTTCCATGCTCGTTTATTTACATGGTGTGTGTGCGTGTGTGTGTGTGTGAATGTGAGTGTTTGAGCTTTTGCATAGTGTCATTATTAGCCTTATGTAATCGGAACAATAATTGTTAATATAGTAAACAATTTGTAATCAAGTACACAAACTTGTGTTCTATTCACTTACTAACTATTATTTAACTGAAGTAAATACTTTTTTATATTATATTAGTCGATATAGAGAAGTTAGTCAGTTTTAGTTAGATTGTTAAGTGTTTCAACTATACTTTATTTACTGTTACCATGCATGTACCATGGAAAGGAAACTATGCTAGACTATGATGTACATATCTTGTACAGATGCCCTGATACGACTGAAGATGGGGAGAATTAGCTTTCACATGGCCACTCTTATACAGCCACTCCAAGTCCTACTCACTGCCTTCTCTTGAAGTCGATGTTGTTTACGAAATTGAGAGGCCGAAAAGCGAATGTCTAGTGCTTTAACCTGTTTGGTGGACACGGAGGATCCACGTAGGGGAGTTGGAAAACCCTCATTCTAAATCAATGGTGCATATGGCCTACAGGATCATGAAGGAACAATTGGTGTATGAACCAATTATTGGTCACCGTCTACCATGTGACTGCATCTACTGACGTTACTTCACTTCCTTGTGGATCATACTTTTAAGTTGAAGTCTCAGGTAGTGGCTTTCTAAGGAAACCACCTGTTTCGGTCTTTGCACTCGGTCAGTATCACAACCCACATACAAATCAAGTGACTTGTGTAGCGCATATGTATCCGATGTCCCTTTGTACTAATATTAATGTGTTCAAATAAATAAATAAAACTAATAAATTATCACGAATTCAATGTAATGGTAGTTAATCAGTCATGTCCCCAGTTAGCTCTACGTTGACAGGTTTGTTAAACGTGTTAAAACGTGAAACTTAAACAATGGATAACCAACCATCAATATTAAAGTTAAGCTTAGATTAGGTAGATATCTTTCGTTAGACTGAACCTGATGTATTTATATTCAATTATGTTATTAACAATCAAGTTATCTTAGTTTTTTTTTAGTGTAGTTAAGGTATAAAGACTTGTCCATATGAGATTCTTTAAAGATGGTTCATTATCATTGATTGTATTGAATAAAATAGTATTATGTACTGTAAAATATGAATTACAATTTTAATATAAACGAAATATTGATCTAAAGGTAAAACCATATAGTGTACACAATTTCTCTGCATAAAATGTATTCGATCATGATGATGTAATGGTAAGAATGAAAACAATATAATCTCTGGTACAAAATAAGATGTAATGCCCTAGTTAACAGACTGAGTATTCGACCAAGTTATTATTATCATTTATTGATTTGAACACATAAATATTGGTACAAACGGGTGTCGAATACATATGCGCCACATAAGTCACTTGATTTGTGTGTGGGTTGTGATACTGTCCGGGTGCCCAGACCGAAGCAAGTGGTTTTCTTAGGGGGGCCACTACTCTAGCCTTCAATTTAAAGGTCTGATCCACAAGACAGTGGAGCAACGTCAGTAGATACAGTCCCATGATAGCGGGTGACCAATAATTGGTTCATACATCATTTGTTCCTTCTGGATCCCATGTACATGATTGATTTGGAGCGAGGGTTTTGCAACTTCTCTAGGTGGACTCTCCGTGTCTACCAACCCGGTTAAAGTACTTACTTACGCCTGTTACTCCCAATGGAGAATAGGCCACCCGACCAGCATTCTCCAACCCACTCTGTCCTGGGCCTTCTTTTCTAGTTCCATCCAATTCTTGTTCATTTTTCTCATGTCTATTTCCATTTCCCGGCGTAATGTGTTCTTTGGTCTTCCTCTTCTCCTTTGACCTTGAGGATTCCATGTGAGGGTTCGTCTTGTGATTCAGTTGGGTGCTTTCCTCAATGTGTATCCTATCCACTTCCAGCGCTTCTTCCTGATTTTTTCCTCCATTGGGATCTGGTTTGTTCTCTCTCCCACAGTAGGTTGTTGGTGATAGTGTCTGGTAAACGTATCCGAAGTATTTTGCGTAGACAATTGTTAATAAACACCTCTGTCTTCTGGATGATTGCTTTCGTAGTTCTCCAAGTTTCCGCCCCATACATTAGAACTTTCTTGATGTTTGTATTGAAAATCCTGACCTTGGTGTTGGTTGACAGTTGCTTTGAGTTCCAGATGTTCCTCAGTTGTAAATATGCTGCTCTTGCTTTTCCGATCCGCGCATTCACATCTGCATCAGATCCACCGTGTTCATCCATGATGCTGCCCAAATATGTAAAGGTTTTTACATCTTCCAAATCTTCTCCGTCAATTGTGATTGGACTGGTGCATTCTGTGTTGTATCGGAGAATCTTGATTTTCTCTTTGTGTATATTGAGACGTACTGCTGCTACACTGGTCGTCTTCTCCGGTTATCAGTCAAACAGTTTTATTAACACGAATTACGAGCAGTTGATGCAGCGATATCTGAGGCTGACAGAGTAGTCACCAACCCAGCATCGACTTATTTTTTTAGAATAATTATTGCAAGCGTTACGAGAAGGTCTATAGCTAAGGTAGATTTCCTGCTATCGGGTATTGTAATTGAAAATTACTGATAGAGAAAGCGTTGACCACTTGACTGATCTTGCATGTCTCACCAGTCATGGTGGGTTGGTGATTTGATGAAACTTTGACTTGAGTTGTTTCTTGCCAAATTTTATGTCACTTGTAGTGTAGGCGAGATGTTCATCTGGCAATAGAGGGCAGAGTATACTGTGCAACACTAAGCTCAGTCTTACTTTTTGGTTACGAAACAGTGTTCGATATTAAGAGGCCATTCGTTTATTACTAGTACGTCATGTAATTTTGAGAATGGACTCAAAATATCAGGTAAAAATGGTATGTTGATTGATAAAAATGTGAATCTTACATTGTGCATATCCAATCACCATCTACTTAGACGCTCAATGTTAACTGGTGTAAAAGTGGGTTGAAATAGAGCTAAACCAAAACAAAACAAAAAAAACATGACATCAGTTCATATAAGTCACCAACTATCCGGATGACGATTGTAGTTAGGTGCATACTACCTAGTTCAGAACTTTACATTAACCACGATCAGTAATTAGAGATCAATCACAACTGCATAGAATACAGTCACTCTTTGTTTATAACATAACATACATTCCATTCCTAATTTTTTTTGTTTACTCTCATAGATGAATTGGTCACTGAGAAAGAGAAATACAAAGCACTCAGTGAAGAATTGGATTCAACCTTTGCAGAACTTACTGGAAACTAATTATCACATGACTTCTATCCTGTCTCCCCCCTCTCGCTCTCTCGTTTCTCTTTATATTCTATAAACTGTTACTAAGTATTTTTTCGATCCTTACCCAACTGGCACTTTAATTCATTCAATATATTCTGCTTATATGATATACAATTAATTTGTATCTTATTAATGTCTTATCATAAACCAAAAAAACCAATGATCAATTAGTCTTTGATTATCATTTCTCGAATTCATTTTCTCCTCTCCCCCCCCCTCCAAATATTGATTCTATTCCATATATGTATGTGGGATGTTTTATTGGATCAAAAAACTGAGATCAATCAACTTTGTCAAATTCTTTTCATTCATTTTACTTATGTCACAATGATCCAAATGATGGTAACATTTAATTATGATGTGATGAATTTTCTTTTCTTTGAATAAATCAAACCTACTCCTAGATTTCCTTATGTTTAGAACCTTAAATTTTGATGGCAATTACACGTAATTATGCAAATAAATATACATATACAATATACATTTTTAACTTAACTAGTATTCTTTCTTAGTTCTTTCATCGTCCCCAAATAGCATGGTATAGTTGAAGGTGAAATTAGTTTACTCCCCCCCTCCTCCTCCTCTTCGAATGCTCTCATATGGGGTCACACATATATTGTAATTCATACTCACCTCTTAGTTAGGGTGTTGTTTACTAAATTTAAAGGACTGAAGAAGAATAACCGGTTGGAGTTTAAATTGGGTTGTGGGGCATGGAAGACTCAATTAGAGAAGTCTGGAGACCCTGATTCCAGTCAATAGTCAATATGGGTCATTAGCTAACATAGGAACGCATCACTTGACGACGCTTCACGGCCTTGTGGATAGGACCTGTGAGTCAAAGGTTGGAGGGAATGATTGTCTAAGAGAATTACCTGCTTCGATTTTGGCACCCGGGGAATATTTCAGCCCATACACAAATTTTATTTTATTTATTTAAACACATAAATATTGGTACAAAGGAGCACCGAATACATGTGTGTCACGCAAGACATTTTATTTATGTGTGGGCTATGATACAACCCGGGTGCTCAGACTGAAACAGGTGGTTTCCTTAGGAGGCCACCATTCGAGCCTTTGACTTGAAGAACTTATCCACAAGGAAGTGAAGAAACGTCAGTAGATGCAGCCACATGGTAGACGGTGACCAATAATTGGTTCACACACCAATTGTTCCTTCATGATCCTGTAGGCCATGTCCACCAGTGATTTGGAATGAGGATTACCCAACTCCCCTACGTGAATCCTTTGTGTCCACCAACTCGGTTAAAGTACCTGCCGGATATTTACTTTTCGTCCTCTCAACTTCGTGAACAACATCCCCACCACAGGAAGGCAGTGGTTGGGACTTCCCTGACAGTGGTTGTATGCACGTGGCCATATGATAGCATTTGGAGAGGAAGATCTGACTCTCCTGACTATCGGTCGTAGCAGGGCATTTAGGGGCTCAAATTTAGTGATAACTGGTGCGGTTCATATATTCTTCAATACCCCTTTGTACCAATGTTTAGACAAATAAACAATAGGTGAGTTTTATTGAATCAGTACGCTAACAATGGACTATTCTTCATTTAGGAGAAAAATGTAATTAGTAGTGACCTTCTGTTCCATACTTGACCGTAATGACGATTTAGACTTGTGCAATGATTAGTGAATGGTGTCACATTCGCTTAATCCTAAATTGTTGATCAAGTTTTGTTGATCTTGGTTATTACTCAAAGATCAATCAATTTCAAAGAAAATCAATCGCATCTAGAGTAGCTCAATAGTAATATCCTAGACTGAAATGTTTATTCAAATTCCGTGTCTAACGTTTCCTGTCGATTATTTCCGACCACATAGCATTCAACCTTTTGTTCAACTTCACAAAAGTCTGTAATTTCTTCAAGATTCAAATTTATATGACTCAACATGAATATCTTAATGGTCAAAGCGTTCAAATACTAAATATAGTTTCTTATAAGTTGTTGCGATGAAATTGGAGATTACTTTCGGCGAGACTATAATTTATGGATGAGCCAATCAGAAGCGTTTGATAGATATCAAGGTTACGGTGCTAATTTCAATACCTGATACTCACGTACGTTCGGTTTATAGCGGATTTTGAAGATGTGATAATTTAGCGGCTACAATAGATGGGATTACTAAGAAGTTCCTTTATTTGTGACTGATGTAATGAAGTAATTGCTGTACAGTGTGCAGACTACCGCGATGGTGTTATCTATTTTGGAGGAAGAAATCTGCTAGATCAAGAACTATCTTCGCTTGATCCCGATTGAGACTGAGACAAATCATGATAATCGTTGCAAATTTGATAATAAAAGCACCAGTAACACGTTACTGAAGCTTTAGCTGTTCAGTGGTATGAGTATTGTAGAGATATATGTGCAATAAAAATGACAAGTTTATACGAGTCGTTTGGAGGATTTCGAAGAATCGTTGAAATAGACAAAACAGTAGTCAGGAAGCGAAAATTTAACAGAGTACTTAGTATTAAGGAAGACTGGGTAAGAGGCAACTGTATAAATATACCTCACAGGTCCTTGGACTTTACGACAAGTCAGCCCAAAAGGGACACTTCCAAAGGGTCAGAAACCAATAGGCGACGACAATAACACAAATTATACAAGAGTATGTGCAGCCAGGCACAACAATCTATACAGATGATTGGAGAGCGTACAGATACCCACATACACTTAGTTATGTGCATCATGTCTTTGTCCACAAGCTCCATTTTCTAGACCCTACAATCGGAGTGCACACAAACATTATTGAAGCTATATGATCGAGGCTGAAGGAGTTTTTACAATCTAATCATTGCTCAAGAGGCCAACTATTATGGAGCCATATAAATGACTTTCTCTACCGTATGAACTACGATTTCAGAACCTCTGAACCTCTTTCAAACCTTGATAAGTTTTGAAACCATGTAAAAGAAGTGTATCTACTTTAAGTCTTTGGTTTTGTATAATATATTTTTTACTTTATACTAGGTGTCTTCTGATTGGCTAGTATTTCTCAGGGTCACTTAAGATTCATTCAAAGGTCGTCCATAAATTATAGTCTCACCGGAATTGAAATCCAGAAAGGATTAGACAGATCCTTAGTATTAGTACGGAACTCCTCACCACCGTGTGCCTATAAACCCATGGGAGGTTGAACCCAGAGGATTCAGGCCTCTTAATTAACGATCCACTCTAAATCTGGTGAGTAGATATACAATGGTTTACATGTGTAACTTTAATGTGTTCGAAATATTGCATGGTCAATCTTCCAACGTTGTTAATGAGTGACTCCATTGATCACATCTTCTTACTGAAACTCCGGGAATTATCCATCACATTTAAGTTTTCAACACTCCCTTCTCTTCTCATCATTTAGTTTTTGGTATATTGTATCGAATACTTAGTTGAATTCATGAGTCAATTAATACGGCGAGCATGGGGTAAGTAAGATATTTCCAACACACAAACAGCATAATAGCAATGTTGCATTCCTTAAAGAAGGAGTGGGGTTAGGAAATGGACACCACGCCTTTTCCCGAGGATATCCGTCTCCGGCGGTAAGATCTCAACAAGTACGCAGCTAACACGAAAATTACCTGCAAAAAAATGTAAGACTAACCCCAATCAGTTGTCCCTTGGGCACTGTGGTCACGGTCACAGGTCACTAAGACCACCTTTAATCCAATTTTTTTTCAGATACCTCCAGAGAAACCCTTCCACGGTGTGGACAACCGGGAAGTGATAACCGCCTTCATACCTCTAATAGCACAGCTTCGCTCTCTTTTCTTCGCTTCATTCACTATGATTCTCTGATTTTCTGTTCCAATCCACGAATGTGCACAATATACATATTCAAAATATTCATTCTCGTATATAACTTATTTGATTCCATTATACATCAATGCGATTGAAGTTGGTAATTCTATACTAGGCTAGACGACATGAATATTTCAATGCCAATTATATATACAATCTTGTAGTGTCAGTCATTATTTTATGCCCATATACCTTATTCTAGCTTTCGGACATTTCATTCTATTCATTCTACTTGAGCTATATTTTGACCTTGCTATTAATTCGCCTATCCATCTTGATTGTTTTTATATGAGCGTATATGTGTGTGCCCTTCTTATTCCATTAATCACATGTCTGTATCTTTATTTTGTCTGACTATAAATATTGAGTAACGCTTGACTAAAATGGAGTTGACTTCCCAGTCATCTTCCATACGTGTCATTTTGCTTTACTATGTTTCATTCGCTTCATATATAAAATATATGTATTCACAAATCACTGGTGAGACTTTAATTTAGGGACGAGCCAATCAGAAGCGTTTGAGCAGTTTCAAGGTCACGGAGCCAACTTCAACACGCGATGCTAACATACGATCGGTTCACAGCGGATTTTAGAGAGTAGGTGATTAATGAGAGGTTACAACAGATGGGACGGCGAGACTCTAATTGAGGGACGAGCCAATCAGAAGCATTTGAACAATTTCAGTCATTAGCCAATCAGAAGACAGCATAAAGTAAAAATATATTAAAAGAAAGTAATAAATTACAGTGGATATTCTTCTTTTACATGATTTAAAAACCCTAACCTTGACCTTAAAACCTAACCCTCATCTAACCCTAACCCTAAACCTTAACCCCCACCTAACACTAACCCTCACCTAACCCTAACCCTAAACCCTAGCCCTAACCGTATGTTAGCACCCTAATCCTAACCCTAAACCCTAACCTTACCCGTAAGCCTAACCCTAACCCAATGGACGAGTTTCTATTCCATATGCATTGTGAATTCAGAACCTATGAACCCTAATCAAACCTTAACAAGTTTTTAAATCATGTAAAAGAAGAATATCCACTGTAATTCATTACTTTCATATAATTTTTTTTTCACTTTATACTAACTTTCTTCTGATTAGCTAATAATTGTCAAGGTCACTTAAGATTCGTTCAAAGGTCGTCCTTAAATTAGAGTTTCGCCCAATCATTTATACGATCTAAATAAGAGTCAGATCCACAGGCCACTAAAAATGGTGAACCCTTCAACGAACATTGTCCGATCTGAATGACGGCAAATAAAAGGGCCCCAATAATCTACTTGGAATTCAATCTCAGGCCTACTAAAATAATAATCCCATGGATAATAAGATTGACGTCAAAATACACATATCACTAAACATGTTCATCATAAACATAAGTCTAATTGTTTCATTTTTGTATATTCATATATTCATATATTCATGTATATAATAGGGTTATATATATAATTGGTTACTTTCAACATACAAAGTATATGAATTTGAAAAAGCGCTAGATAGAATCAATTCAATTGTGCGTATAAACTAAGCTATAAATCACTTTTTTTTTGGATAAAGAAAAAAAGGAAAGATATAAAATAATAGTAGAAGAAGACAACAATGTGAAATCCATCTTCCAAATTGAACTATAGATTAGATAGATTGATTAGATAGATAGATAGATAGATGGGTTAGTATCTTGGACTCAATATGTATATCTATATATTGCAATACATTTTAGTAATAAGTCAACAACTTCAATGTGTTCCATTACAAGTTTATGCATTTGTATATGAGTAATAATAATGAAGAGTATTGAATGTAAACAAAGTTACAATTTATTGATTGAAAAATAATAATGATGTGATTTCTGTTCAATTTAATGCTTATTTATATTATGTAATCTGTACATACATAGTTGCTATGCCTATTAAATATCTATCTATTATCCATTGAATTTACTTCAGTTCAGTTTAGTTACATGAAATAAATCTATAATGGAGATATTTATGAAAATGAATAAAGAAACAAACAAACAAAAAGAAAAAGAAAAAATTTTTTTCTTTTATTTGTTTAATATTATAGAGATTGAAGTATCTATGTATATATATAGCGAAAGAGAGAGAGGGAGGGAGAGAGAAGAGATTCTATTTCAAAGTACTGGAAAGTGCTGTTATCACAGTTGGAAATTAGTACAATTATTTATTGAATTGAAAAAAAAAATAAGAACAGAAATAGAGAAAAACAAACAAACAAACAAACAAAGAAAAAACAGGCCAAACTATGTATCACTATGGTATTCTACTTTATATCATACAATACATTGTAACATGTATGGTATAATAATATTACTGTATATGAATATATATACATATATACTCAGTTACACATACATACATACATACATGTAGTTATATACATATATATACACACTTATGTATTTCTTTATTCTGATTGGATATATTTTGTGTACTCAGTTACAAATGCACACGTTAAATACATACATACGTACATGTAGGTATTACATATACATAAACACACACGCGCGCACATAGATACACATATATATATATTTATGTATATCTTTATTCTGATTGGATAATAATGATGATAATAATAAACAACCTATTGGCATACACAAAATAGAAAAAAATGTGTCATCAACAGAATGATAAATATCCATACACATTTATGTTGTCACATAGTAACTAATCTATTCATTTATCCATCAATTAATCAATAATAAATGCAAATGTATATGAAGAGATCATATATAAATAATTAATAATCAATCATATTAATTATATTGATGAAGTACTAGGAGTAGGAGTAGTAGTAATGGTAGTGTAATAATGAGATCTAGTTTACGTCTGTTTCTTTCTTCTATTATGTAGATCTATTTCATTCATTCATATATACACATACATATATATGATTTGGATTTTATTTTTCTCTTTTTCTTTAGTGTGTGTGTGTGTGTGTGCGCGCCTGGTTACTCACTTATTAAATATAATTTTTTTTTGTAAAAAAAGAAAGAAAGAAATTATTAAATGGAAGACTCAACAATTACAAGAACAACAAAAGGAAACAGTTTTGTTCTGTATTTTTGGTGTGTTTCTCTCTCTTTCTCTCTCTCTCTCTCTCGTTACTGATAGGAATGGTTTTTTGATTGAAAATAAAGAAAAAAGTCTTCATTGATAATGGCAATATTATGATGATGATGATGCCCATACATTACTTCCTTACGCTTGTTACTTCTCGTGGAGGAGCATAGACCTCCACCCAATAACACTCTTCATCCAACCTTATCCTGGGCACTCATAAATTAAGGGATAATAAATATGTAGTAAATGGTATACACATATGTGTATATATATGTATGTACATTAGTAGTCAAGTTGGAAATATTGATTTGATTACATAATATTACTACTTAATAATAAATCAATAAAAGTTTTTTTTATTTTTGTTTTAATTTTTAATATTCATTTAATCGATGCATAATATAATCTGTAATTATATTTGCATTACATTCTGGTGTATCACATAATACATGACACATATTTTCTCTTGTATTTTGTTTTCTAGCAACAAAACCAAAAATTCTAAAAAAAAAAAATGAAAAAAAAGAAAAACAAGAATGTTACAATGAAACAATCAATATTAATGGATAATTTTTGTAAAAGATTCGAATTTAAGACCTTTTGGATCATATATGGGAACGTTTAACCTCAAGACGATTGAGTTACAGATAAGATTATGGATGAGCAGTGTTGAGGAATATCATTACTTACTTATTTACTTACTTACGCCTGTTACTCCTCGTGAAGGAGCATAGGCCACTCACCAGCATTCTCCATCCAACCCTGTCCTGGGCAATCCTTTCTAGCTCCGTCCAGTTGTAATTCATCCTTTTCATATCTGCTTCTATTATCCGACGCAATGTGTTCTTTGGCCTTCCTCTTTTTCGCTTCCCTTCAGGATTCCAAGTTAGGGTTTGTCTCGTGATACAGTTTGACGATTTGCGTAATGTATGTCCTATCCATTTCCATCGTCTTCTCCTAATTTCCTCTTCAGCTGGAAGTTGGTTTGTTCTCTCCCACAAAAGGCTATTGCTGATGGTATCCGGTAAATGGATGTTGAGTATCTTGCGTAGACAGCTATTTATAAATACTTGCACTTTCTTGATGATGGTTGTTGTAGTTCTCCAAGTTTCAGCTCCGTACAGTAGAACTGCCTTGACATTCGTATTGAAGATTCTCACTATGATATTGGTTGAAAGTTGTTTTGAGTTCCATATGTTCTTCAATTGTAGGAATGCTGTCCTTGCTTTACCAATCCTCGCCTTTACGTCTGCATCTGAACCTCCTTGTTCATCGATGATGCTTCCCAGGTATGTGAAGGACTCTACATCTTCCAGAATATCATACTAGAATATAATGATTGTCCAGTGTTTCAAAGTTTTCACTGATGGTATAGTTCAGATGAACTGATGAATGTGAAAGCTGTCTAGTTACATAACGTACTTACTTACGCCTGTTACTCCCAATGGAGCATAGGCTGCCAACCAACATTTTCCAACCTTCCTTTCCAGTTCTATCCAATTGTTATTCATTCTTCTCATGTCTATCTCCATTTCTCGGCGTCATGTGTTCTTTGGTCTTCCTCTTTTCCTTTGACTCTGAGGATTTCAAGTGAGGGCTTGTCTCGTGACACAGTTGGGTGCCTTCTTCATTGTGTGTGATCACATATGGGAACGTTTAACCTTTAGACGATTGAGTTACAGATAAGATTGTGGATGAGCAATGTTGAGGAATATCATACTAGAATGTAATGATTGTCCAATGCTTCAAGGTTTACAAAGATAGTATAGTTCAGATAGACTGATGAATGTGAAAACTATTGACTATCATGAATTACATACTTACGCCTGTTACTCCCAATGGAGAATAGGCCACCGACCAGCATTCTCTAACCCACTCTGTTCTTGGCTTTCCTTTCTAGTTTTATCCAATTCTTGTTCATTCTTCTCATGTCTATCTACATTTCTCGGTGTAATGTGTTCGTTGAGAGGACGAAAAGTGAATATCCGACAGGTACTTTAACCGAGTTGATGGACACGGAGGACTCACGTAGGGGGAGGTGAAAACCCTTGTCCCAAATAAATGGTTCAATTGACTGATGATCTCAACTACTGAAATTACTATAATATCCACAAAAACCCTTCTGTTATTTAGTAGTTTAATTAGCTGACAAAATCAAAGTTTTGAACACTATTTTTTGTGATAGTAGTTTAGGATTCATAAATGTTAGACTTGAAGCACAGTTTAATGATAGTCTGAAGAACTATATTCTGTGGTTAAATATCATACATATATTTGAATGGGTTTCAATTTCAATACTTGAGCTCATGAGTTAACTAAAGCTAGACCATCATGAAAAACCTGGAAGTACTGGACGACCGTTTCGTCTTAGTATGGGACTTCTCAATAACAGTGCACATCCATGATCCCGCCCTTCCGTCCGGCTTGAAGTACAGTAAAATGGTAATCTGAATATCTATATTCTATAGTTAAATATCATACATATCTTGCTGTGCAATTCTTAAATATACTCTATGTTAATGATTGTTCTATATTGACCTTAATTATAAATTATTAACTATTGATTTAACTCCTCCTGGAAACTTTCTTGAGCTACTGCCAATCTCAAGCCCGGATAAAGGCGGAGGGTTCAGTATGGAGTTAGCGACTCTATTCCGTAGAAAACTAACTCGCTAAGAAAGAAACACACTAACAAAGTAACTGTTGATCTATAGTTTTAATGGTTCATATATATATATATACTTAATTAATTATGTATTTGTCATTTAGTTCTATACAATAAATGACCTAATTATGCATAGATTATAATTTTTGTAATTGTGCACATTATGATCTTGTTTATTGATACATAAGATCGTGTGACTTTGAAGTTATACAATCTAATTCATTGATTGTTCTCGTGTTCTATGATGTAGGGTAAGTCGAAGAGAAAGTATTTGACAGTACGGATAGGAGGACTTTATGAAAACTTCTTTGACACTATGATGAACTTGAGAAGATCGTCAATATCATATGAAATTCATAGGAAGGACCACACAGTGTGGAGGACAGCAGACAGATACATTCCAAGCGAGGACTAGAGTCAGATAAGTCTTCTTACTCTCCATCTTCCTCTTTCTTCTGGTGGTTGACTGGATTATGAAGACCTCCACATCTGAGAGGAAACACGGAATACCATAGACAACTCGGAATCAATTAGAAGACTTGGACCTGGCTCTTCTATCCTATACACATCAACAAATGCAGGTCAAAACAGTCAGTGTAGCAGCAGTCTCTGCATCAGTAGGCTACAACATACACAAAGGAATAAGCAAGGTCCTCAAATAAAAGACGGAAAACACCAACTCAACCACACTTGATGAAGAAACTCTGGAAGATGTAGAAACTTTCACATATATAGACAGAATCATCGATGAACAAAGAGGATCTGATGCAGATGTGAAGGCAAGAGTTGGCAAAGCAAAGACAACACTTCTGCAATTGAAGAATATATGGGACTCAAAACAAATATCAACCAACATCAAAGTCAGAATCTTCAGTGCGAATGCCAAGACAGTTCTGCTGTACGAAGCTGAAACTTGAGGAACTACCACAACCACCATCAAGAAAGGTGCAAGTCTTTATAAACAGTTGTTGACGTAAGATATTCAATGTCCGTTGACCGAATACCATCAGCAAAAGCCTACTGTGAAAGAGAACAAACCAGCCTAAGAGGAAATTCGGAAAAGAAGTTGGAAATGGATCACGAGACAAGCGCCAACTAGGAATCCTGAAGAGAAACGGAAGAGGAAGACCAATGAACACGCTATGTCGGGAATCCGAAACAGACATAAAATAGATGAATAGCAACTAGAAACAACTGGAAAGGATTACCGAGAACATAGTTGGATAGAGAAACCTGGTGAGTGGTGTTTGCTCCTCCACATGGGGTAACAGGCGTAAGTAAGTAATAAGCATTAGAATATCTACATTGGTCAATTCACAGTGGATACCATTTGTTGATTATGAATATTATGTAATATTTATGTATATAACTTACAATGAAGATTTGAAGCCCATTGATCTGAGTTCAGGTGATTCCCAACTATAAAACAAGAAAAATATTGATTCACATAATAAACTTTTAGTTCTTGTTTGCTTTTAAATAAATAAACCTTTATGATTGACTGATCAGTGTGAGTTTCACATACAGAAATGAGTAATCAGAGAGGGGTTTTGTGGATATTATAGTAATTTTAATAGTTGAATTCATGAGTCAATTGAAGCTAGACCACTATGGAAAACTTGGAAGCACTAGACGGCAATTTCGTCATTTAGTATAGGACTCCTCAGCACTAACTCACTGATGAAAATGATGGATAGTGGAGAAACTTCGTGGATTAGTTGAAGTTTGACATTAACACGGCTGGATGCCGGTCAGCTCAGTGGTCTAGACGTTAAGCATTCGCGCACGAGACTGATAGGTCCGGTTTCGAATCTCGCAAGGCAGGATTGTGGATGCACACTGCTGAGGAGTCCCATACTAGGACGAAACTGCCGTCCAGTGCTTCCAGGTTTTCAATGGTGGTCTAGCTTCAATTGACTCACGAGTTCAACGATTAAAGAAATGAGTAAATTAAAGGAGAGAGGGAGAGAGATAAAGAAGTTTTACGAAGAATACAGTTCGATCTAGTGTAATGAATTAATTCTTAATATAATAATAACGATTTCAATCCTGTGTATGTGTGGGGGGGGAAGGTTAGACTTTAGCCCGATTTCACAATATTACTTTAACGAATTGGTTAAATTTCGAGTTGAATTATGATGGAGATTTTAAGTTGTAGTTGTACTGATATTTGGATAACGAGCTTCATGATAGTTAGGGATTCTCTTCAGATATGTCACCTTTTTTCTCTTAGAACAAGAGAACAGATAATGTTGTGTGAACACTGTTCAGAAGTACAATCCTCATTAAACAATCCAACAACTATTATTTCCACTGTGTGTGTGTGAATGGCTTCAAGGGAACATCCTCACATCTCAACGGTAGTGAAGTAGTGATAAATTTCCGCGTTAGCGCGCGAGACCGAAGGCCCTCGGTTCGAGTCCCGCGAGTGGGGTCATGGATGCGTACTGCTGAGGACTACAACAATAGGACGAAACGGTCGTCCAGTGCTTCCAGGTCAATAAAACAGCTGTCCTAACTCAACCAATCATTGGATTCCCTAATTATCCTAAGGGAAAGGTGATACTTTGAACCAAATGATAAATGAAAGATGCTAATGGGTACACGCTATAGGTAAAGATTTAGCCTGACTTTCTGAGGAAATAGGCACAAACCGCAGGTTAAAAATACCGTGTGACTTGCATATTTTTTCGATTCGATCATCCAATTACTCTTGATTTTCTCACTCAAGGAAGTATAAGAATTAGAAGCAGGCTAAGACGACCGCAGAACAGTATAGTGTGATTTTATGTGGAGCAGGTATAAGTAAGCTTTGTCATTAATGTATTCCATTTTAAAAAATTACTGAAAGGATCCCAAGACCCTTTGGAATGAATGTCTCTTACAAATCAACAGAAGCATTTCGTTCCATTCTTAGCAATTTGAGGAATGCAACAACAAAGGACAAAAATAAAAACTCATCCATAACGTTCATTGCGCTATGAGAAGCATTAATAATGAACAAAGTGAACGTTACTTTCATGTACATATTCATAGACACAGAACAGTAGTGAAAAAGTACAGTATCTTATCACTTATATAGATTCATCCGAATAACTATAGGCACTGATGGATTCGACTCTGTGTCATCCAGCTTCACAGTCACAGACGTCATCATTAAGCTATCCGGGCCGCGACCAACCTCCTGTAGGACTGAGATGTATTTACAATTGATTGATCACTGGATGATGATCAATGTCATGTATGTCAGGTCCTTCTTAGTACAAGGTTGAGTTACCTAGACTAATAGCCACATTGGACCTTGACCAATAGGATTTGATTTGCACTAAGAAGGACCTACAACAACGTAGAACCTGTAAAATGATTTCAAGGATCAATAATTTCAATTTTTATAACTTTGAAAAACAAACCACCTACACTTACCATCTTTGACAAGGATCAATTGCACAAAATGATACAGAATGAAATGGATAATTTCGTCGAAAAAATAATTTTCTCCAATTATCTGTAACTGTTAATCCATCTTGTGAAACACGTATTGTTACTTCGGTTTGTCTAACCTATTTTAATGATAAACAATACTAATCAATCAATCAGTCAATCAAACCTCAACTGGGCACAGTTGAAAAGACTTTATATATGACATATGTTGCAATGGAAATGAGTGATTTATCCTAGTTTAAAATCCTCAGCAGTGTGTAACCAATGCCATGTCGTGGACTTAACCCATGGCATTCTCATATCTAGCAGTAGACGATGTTATATCCCGACGATAATAGTGGATGGTAATTGTTGGGACCTATTTATGGACCAACTAGATAAACTATGCATATTCATATTCCTCTTATTATAAGCTTTATTTTGACATACAGACTACTATGATACGATTTACCGTTCTTGAGTTGTACCAAGTCTATCAATTACTATCTGCCTCATTCATAGCTATTCTTTTGGCTAGATCTTGTACAAATGTGTATTTTCTATGTTATGGTACGATATGATCTGTTTGGTTCGTAATATAAATCTAGTATGTTTGATATACATAATTCATATTGCAGAGGCTGTTTTTAGTTTTGTGGAAATAACAGGCAGGGCTAGGCACGGAGAAGGACCGATAAGGACTCTAGACTATTCGTACGGGTTTATATGTCATTAGTCCGGTCGATAATTCACTGTTCTCTAAATGTA
Organism: Schistosoma guineensis; assembly: GCA_944470375.2. Taxonomy (NCBI): domain Eukaryota; kingdom Metazoa; phylum Platyhelminthes; class Trematoda; order Strigeidida; family Schistosomatidae; genus Schistosoma; species Schistosoma guineensis. Next base: position 16,194,528 of record OX103897.1, on the reverse strand, counting down.
GGTATCATTATGTTACATATTAATTAGATACAAGGTCACAAGTTATCACAAGTGGTTCAACTTGTACACCACTACTGAGTTAAGATCCAATGCTTCAGATGTTCAGCCTCAGTTAATTTGTGAGATAGTATGACTGTTATTCAATAGTGTTGATGACGAGTTTTATATTTCCGAAATTGATAAACTCAACCAATCACGAATTCCTACTAAATATTCACAAAATCACCTGAAAGGTAATCACTGTTTAGATTATGCTTATGGAGGTCAATTTCATTTGAGAATGTTTTCCCATATCGCATCAACTAGTTCTTCTCTCTCTCACCTTTGAGTTTCGGTTTACAGACTTACACACAAGATGTTAAGTCCAGGAACAATAGTCAATAGAAAAAGATAGGAAAGATAAATTTAACACAGCTGAACGAAAAGTTTAGCCAGTTAAAGCCAACCCTAAAGGAGACACTTAAGAAATCGTACAATAAATCTTTGTTACTCATAAGTAATATAAATAGAACAATTAAATTTCACAAGGAGGTTCCTAGATTTTCATTCATTTTGACGATAGTAGGATTGAGAAATAAGGAATATTGAAGAACTCTTATGGTGATTGTTGACAGTTGGGGAGTGAAACATCTTATAAATAATGCATGGTTTTCAATATTTTCTAATGTAACCCCCTTTTAATGAAGAATGGTCATAGTGAAGAATATTCGGCCTAATTTCAACAATTGTCATGTTCAGAAATAAGTGCTTTTTTGAACATGAATTGTAGTTTTCTAAACGATACTTATCATTAAACATGTTGATTACTTATAAATGAATTCATGTTTAATCATTGATCATGAAGTTTAGGTGGTTTTCTTTAAGATCCTGTGTTCACAAGCACTTTATCTCACAGATTCACATTTCATTCAGAAGGGGTTTTGTGAAGATTGTAGTGATTTCAACAGTTGAGATCATGAGTCAGTTGAAACTAGACCACCATGGAAAACCTGGAAGCACTGGACGCCATTTCCACGATAGAACGAAACGGCCGTCCAGTGTCTATGTCTAATCGTTTCTGTGACCATTGATACTGCTACTACTTCAACTGTTTTGTTATCATCATTTTATGCTGATAGGATATGACAACTTAAACCAATGTGTCATATGTGCCACATTCTACGTTTCATACTACTGAATGACCTAATAATCTATGTGTGAATCGATACGATAAATCTATTCTTGTTGTATGATTGTTAAGTAGCTAAACTATTCATATTCTTGTTCCTCTTATTATAAGCTTTATTTTGACACATAGACTATTATGAAACGATTTACTGCTCCTCAGTTATGTCCCAGACACTTTTGGTTAGATCTTGTACAAATGTTGTTTCCTATTTTATGGTACGATATGGTCTGTTTGGTTTGTATATAAACCCAGTATGTTTGAAATAAGTGATTCGTAACTTGGAGGCTGAGATTGGTGTTCTGGACTCAACGGGCAGGGCGAGTCAGGGATAAAAGTGCAGTTGGATACCTAGGCCGCTCATACAGATGTATAAGTCAGCGTACCTAAATTGGCAATTGTATTTTACCATAATCGTATAAGATATAACAGGTTCTAATGAATAAAGCGCTAATAGAAGTTTAAAATGAAGGTTTAATATCACAATTAAGGATGATAGTTTGGGATTAACAGTTCAGACTTAGGACTAGGATCCATATAGAACAATTATGACCCATTATCGTAATTTCACAATGTAGGAAATGATTGTCACCTTTAGAATTGAAAGTATCCAACCCAAGTTCACGACGTGGGGAGGGGAGGGACTATGCTTAGAAACAATCAATGAATTAGTCAGTTTGATCCTGTCTAAGACGAATGATCTAATAGTATAATTAAAGGTCAAGTAAAAAACATGTTCAATGATTGTCTTGATAGATAAATCATGTCATAGACATAAAGTTTATCATTGTATTCAACTGGAAAAAGATCGTTCCCCATCTATCTTTTTAAGTTAATTGTCATCAATCATCCAATGACTTAACCAATGTCACAGATAACCAATTAAATTAAAGATTGTTTAATTACTGACAAGGACAAGATCATAATTTGTGAACGAATCAATCAGCCTTAAGATAGTAGGTCTTGGATTCCGTAACGAGATCCATTCATCCATATGATTAAATTAATTAATTAATGTCAGTTCAGTGAGGCGCAAGCAGATGTGTGCCCGTATTAGAGCATGGTCGAAGCCCAAGCAGGTATTCCAGAATGAGATGGTTGGGCCACGTGTTGCGTACGCCTGAACACGATCATCACGACGTGCAATGCTTACTAGTGTTAGGGATAGTTGGATAAAAGTTAGGGGTGGTCAAACCAAAACGTGGCACCAGTCGACAAAATCACTAACTTCTTGTTTGAGCCACGTTGATGCAGACTACTCGGTTGGGGTCCGCGTGACCATCATAATCAATGGTTGGAAATTTTGTACGACATGGTTCAGAATCGATCACAATGACGCAGGTGTATACACTCTTTGTCTTAAATCGTGAGATTAAAGTTGCTTTATACCTTGGTTTCTACGAACTAATTCTTTCTTCCTGTACTATACAATCTTTCTTTTATATATTACCATCACTAAATTATCTACTTCTATGAATCCGGTGTTCATCTTGTTGTGCTAATGAGGTGTGACAACTTGGATCGATGAATATATGTGCCTGATCCTACGTTGTAGCTGATTGACTGCTTGAATATCTGAACTACCTGTTCCTGTCATCTAGATATTTCAGCAAGTGAACTCCCATTTTATGTTTGCTTCGATACATCATTATGTCTATTAATCATATAAACTATTCAGGTGAGTTTCTAGAAAGTGTACAACTTTTCGTTGTCCAATCAGAGACATCATGATGACTGTCAATATGTATTGAAAAGAATGAACACTATTCAGATGTTGATTTCTGAACTGCTAACATCTAACTAGTGATCACTCAATACTTATCTAGTCAAAATCAATTAAGAAATACGGAATCGAAACTCGCTAGAATTCTATCTTGTACCAAGCATATAATGTTGAATAAAGTCATTAATGATAATAATAATAATAATAAATGATATAGTCATTACAAGAAATTAACTTTACCTGAGCTGCATTTTCTAAAAGGACATCAACTGCTTTACGAATTGCTGAAGAACCTGTAAGATTCTCAGTGTCAATACTTCCTAAATAGATCGATGTAAATGCTGTGTAAAATACCCCCCCCCCGAAAAAAAACAAAAAAAACAAAAGTAGATTTCAGGTTCTTCAAATTCGATAAAATAGTCATATTTTAGTAGTAATTATTAAACATGTGAAAATATCAATAAAGAATAGTTGGTGAGACGACGTTTGAGGGACACTAAACTGACTTTGAGAGTGTCCACCTAATGAATAAGACCAAATGATGATTATAAATTAATGTGAGAAATTACGATTCTGATTTACAGGTAATGGTTAAGGTTAAATTTCCATTACGAATTGACATCACCTATAATGCCAAAACTCTGTTTATGCAAACGGATGAATGAATTTCGCGCCAATTTCCGAGACTTGTTATCTTGTACACCTGATTGATTCGTCCATAAGTTATAGTCTCAACGAATATCTTATTATATATTTGTAAGTCAGATGGATTTTCTGGATATTATAGTAATTTCAATGGTTAAGATCATCAGTCAGTTGAAGCTAGACCACTATGGGGAACCTGGAAGCACTAGACGGTGGTTTCGTCCTACTGCGGGACTCCTCAGCAGTGCGCATCCACGGCCTCAGCCATTGAGAGATTCGAACCCATAACCTATCAGTCTCCCCCGCGAACTCTTAACTACTAGACCACTGAGCCGGCATCTGACGGTGTTAATGTCTAACTTCAATTAATCCACCAAATTGAGAGACACATCCATCATTGTCTTCAGTGAGTTACTATCTCACAACAGACCTGGTTGGACTCCACTGGTCACTACTTCTCACTAGAACTCCACGATATAACTCTTGAAGCCAGTCACTAGTGAGCATAGGTTGATCAATTTCAGATTAATATCATTCTTGATGATAAGGATTGAGTTCTGATCACTTGATTTGATTACTTCATTATCGCTATTTCAAGTAAAGATACATGGGGGCTAGTAGATAAATCTAGGACCTGCATAGTTTTGTCTTATTTACAGCACATCAGTTGGATGTATCTAGGTTAGTTTTCAAATCGAGACTCGAACCTTATACCTTATCTAACGTGTTATCCTTTAAGTTACTGAATGCAGACAGCCACTAATTTGTGTATAAGTTAATACACACTAGTGATGAAGAATGGTTGTAATATCATGGCAACACTGATACGTGAAGTAGGGTTTAAACTAAATTCCTCAATTTTTACAGCTAATGGTGTGGTGTGAGCTACTTATATTGATATAAGTAGTATATAACGTGCGTTAAAAGAACGTAATGTCCGGCAGCAGAAGATGGCGAAGATCAAGAAAGCAAGAGCAAGAGCACAATGGAATTGTAAGGAAACGCATGTACAATGGAATGGGCGACAATGGATTAGTGTTTGCAACGGGAACAGTACAGTTTGATATGATGGAATGATATTTTGCAAATTGACGATTGACTTTATGGTATTCACATTTTATTGAGATAGTCTGTAATGTTTTTGCTAAATACAATCGATTGTCCCCACCCGAGTTCTTGTTCACTTCAATGGTATCATCAATATGTTATCTTTAATCACCATGGAAATGAAGAATAGTAAGACAGTTCTTGAAAAACTAAAAAAAAATGAAAATTCAATGTTTTCAGAATGTAAATAACCGAAAAGTAAGTGCTTTATAAGCAAAAATGGATAGTGGCTAGCAGTGGAATCCAGGATGCAGATTTCGTCCTGTTTGCGACTCATCGGCTGGATGTACCTGCATCCCAGAGTTAGTGTTTACTTTGGGACCCGAACCCAGTAGCGTTCTCTCCAAACGCTACCGAGTTATCCACTTAGCTACTGAGTCCTGATAGGGTTCTGGGTTCGAGTCCCAGAGTGAACATCAACTCCGTGGTGGAGTCCCAAATAGACCGAAGCACGCATCCTGGATTCCAATGCTAGCCACCATCCATCTTTGCTTATAAAGCTTCTGACCCATAGGATGCACATATGCCAACAAGAAACTGATCAGTTGCAGTCGTAAATAACAATGGGAAGATCCAAGTAAACAACACCAAATGAATATAAAAAGTAAATGGCTTTGAAGTTTACATTTACTTTGAGAGAAAAGGAGAATGACGAATTTCATGATTGGTTTATTAAGTGTTATGCTGAATCTATTTGTAGGGAGTTACAATACTTTTTTCCTGGAATTCTTTAATTATGGGAGTTTCGTGAAGACTTCATTTCAACTACAAATTGATGAACTTTGAGAATTTGTGTATAACACGTAGTACTAGACACATGTTTGTCGTGTTAATTAAAGAATCCCGCAGTTGGGATGAAAAGTCTGTTGATGAGACTATGAATCTTATCCAATAGATATCCCTAGGACATATGATCCATATATTCAGCTAATTCTACACTCAAGGTGCAATACTAGAGCAAGTAGGGGTAAAGTAGAAGCAAACTAGGCCAAGCTAAACTTAAACAATGGGTCTGTACATGATGTAATTGATTATTGAACTGCTAGATGGAGATTACTTAGTCGGGATTATCACGATAACCAAGATCAACAGTTGGAGACGTTGATCGACTTATATGAAGGTATTTCAGGAATGAAGACGAAAGAACTTCTCTCACAAACGGAATTCTAACCGAAACCATTCAGGTCCTTTTGCAAATGAACCACTTATAGACCAGAGATTTATAATCCGATGTTACTTGTGATATTCATTTTATTTTTGATATCGACAAAGTTCTACTTCTTACTGTATTTGACTAGACCTTCTTGGAATCTGTGACGACGGACCACCGGTGAACTCAAGGTAGCTGTGAGAGGCTCAGAAGGAGCCGAAGACGTTTCATCCAATCACCCTTCGGAGGAATATTCTAGAATTCCAACGTGTAGCTTCACGATCGGATAATGCTAATAACCCCCTGTATGCGGATTGGAGGACTGTAATGATGATTTCGTTCTCACTAAAAACTATAAATACCTGACAATTTTGTACTATGATTGACACTGGTTGGAATAATATTCCTTTCATTAGTCTTCTGTCTTCTTATTGCGACTTGGAAGGGTTTTGGTGTTCTAGTGCTCACTTATACGCGGTATATCGAGAAAATCAACTTTCAAGATATAACAGAATCCATGTCAGTGAAAGATACTAGTAATAATGACTAAAATCTGGAGTTTGTTTAGATTATCCAAACGTTTACTCAACTAAATGACTAAATGATATAGTCGACTTAAGGTAATAATTTCTCAACAATATCTTTAGAAATTTTTCATCCAATCACCATATGCGTTAGAAACTTCTAGAAAATTCAAGTTATATGTTATACTTTGACTAGATGATGAATCACTGTTACCAAACTTAGAATGTCTCCAGAACTTTCCAGAGATTAAACGTTACCAATCAACCTATTAAAACACATGTTTCTTGTACATTGATTAACCTTCAAACAAAGCTTCTATATACATTGTGTTCTTTCTTTCCTATTCAAAATGTTTATGTCGGGGAATTCTTCGGATCCAAGAAGCGATTACGAAGTCATTATCAAGTGTTTGAATAGTAGACTTATCACATATATAAAGTAAGATAATTTATATTCACTTGGTATTGTTGTGTAGGACTGAAATTGATCAATCTCTAGTTGGCATATGCGCAACCTGTGCGGATCGCCTTGATATAGCCTTAAGTTACAAGTTTTTTAAGAAAAGATGAATAATGACTAGTAGTGGAATCCAGGATGCACGTTTCACCCTACTTGGTACTTGTCAGTTGGATGTACCTCCATTTCACAGTTCACAGCCTCTCTGGGACTCGAACCCAGTACCATTCGCTTCAAACAACAACGCGTTATCCACATAGCTACTGAGTCCTGATAGCCAATTTTTGTGCAACAGGGTGAAGTTGAAATTCACAGTTCTGAGTTCAGGTCCCAGAGTGAACATCAACTCTAAGATGCAGGTACATCCAGCTGACGAGTACCAAATAGGGTGAAACGTGCTTCCTGGATTCTACTGCTAGCCACTATCCATCTTTGCTTATTAGATAATTGATCTCAGAAACAAAACTTTTTGAAATGCAAATACTCGGGTTTACATGATAGAAAATCTATTTCTTCGCTTTGTAAATATATTTTTTTATACAAAAAAACCCAGTCACTGTCACATCAACCATAATAACAGATGGTCAAGATTGTCGATGACATTTATTTCTATTCCAACATGTTCAGAGGGAAGGAAGATAGAGGAGAGTATCATCGAAACGTTCAATAGTAAAAACACTTCTAAAAAGAACTGTATAAACATAAACGATTAGTTTAATTGTATACTCATACTACTATTAGTACTACTGATAATTGTTTGATTGTAGAAGATATTGGAAATAAACTATACAATAGATTAATTGTTATTTGTTAAATATTAAACTAAATATACTCACTTCTTCCTGAATCTGGAGGACCTATCGGTCCTAGTTCACCTTCATATACAGCAGGAGGAGATCTAGTCGATCTAGACTTGGAACCGCTAAATGGTGTAAGAAAAGAATCTTGTCTAGTTGAATGATGTATACTCGGTTGTGAGGGATGTGTTCCTGACTGTTGGTGTTGTTGTGTTGGATTATATGATGATTCCATTTCATATGAACCTAAGTCAGTAGGTAGAGATTCTGTAGGATGTCGCACTGAAACTCCTTGGGATCTGTCCGTTCTATGAAAGTCATGAGGACTTTCACAGCCTACATATATGCAAAAAAAATTACTATCACATATAGATTTAAATAAATTAACATAACTAGAGGACAAATTTCATGTCTGAGTGACATCATTTATGGATTTAGTTAAAACCAGCGATAAATCGACATCAGTGATCATAAATAAAAATGACTCAGACCTTCCACAGAAAGATCTTAACTAGTACCCCCAAATGCCCTGGTATGGCTGGGAGTGGGGACAGTCCGCCCTCCCTCTCGAAATGCTCTCACACGGCCACGAGTATACAGCCTCTGCCAGGGAAGTCCTACTCATTGCCTTCTCGTGGCGAGGGTGTTGTTTACGAAATTGAGAGGACGAAAAGCGAATGTCCGGCGCTTTAACAGGATTCCAAACCAATGTTGCACATGGGCTCCAGTATCCTGAAGGAATAAATGGCGTATGAACCAATTGTTGGTCACTGGCTACCATGAGACTGCATCTCCTTACCATGCTCCGCTACCTTGTGGATCAGACCTTCAGGTCAAAGGCTCTGGGTGTGGCCCCCTAAGAAAACCACCTGCTTCGGTTTGGGCACCCGGGGAGTATCACAGCCCTCACACATATTGAATCACATTTGTGTGGCGCATATGTATTTGATACCTCCTTGTACCAATATCTATGTGTTAAAATAAATAATAAAATAAATAAATCCTAACTAGTAGGTTTCAAACATGTGCACGTTGATAATGTATCGGTTGTTTAAACATGAATTAACTGGATTAAAAATGTGGAACGATGCATCTCAATCAGATTGTTTGAATGTTTCCTACTGGCTGTAATATTACTAATATTGGCTTATAGCAACTCACGTGCAATTGAGTTTGTTCTCATTTAATTCAGTTAAGCCGTTTAGTTGACTTATTTAGCTGACAGAGTCAACTGTACTATAACAACTTATTGTACCTTTATTATTGCTGTGCATGTATGAAATATGTATGCTTGAACATTGCTTACCGCCTAAGCATAAATTCATTCTGCTAGCTTTATTATTAACGGCTTAATTGATTCGATGATCCATTCATTTCCCTATATATATATAGATGTACATTTACACACTACTCTCTCGGTTCGCTGACTCATTCATTTGCCTCGCTGCTTGGTGGTCTGAGTTATCTGCTAATAAAAAACTGTACTCGCTGCTTCTCTTTGCCTTCTGATTTCGTACACCGTTGAGGATTATATGGTAACGGTCACGAGGGTGATTGGTCAACGAAGCACAGCCACTACAGGCTAATTGATTCTAGTAAATTTGTACGAACTTAATTCGTTGTGTAATGAAGAGAGATGAGGAGTTGTAGGTAATCAATCTATTTGACATTAAGTAGTCTACATGATCTCATGTGCTCCATTTGAAGAGAAAAAGATTGTTTTCATTTGAGTAAAAGTACACTAAGTAGCTCAGTGAATAACATGTCAGGCGTTTTAAGTGAAAGGTGTAGGAATAGAGTCCTAATGTGCACATTAACACTACGATACAACCACATCCAGTTGATAAGTCATAAATAGAAGAAGACGACGCGTTTGCTGGGTTCCACTGCTAACTACATACTAGTTATGTTGAATCATCAGTATAAGGTTGTGGAGATTGTTGAGTTTTATTTGAGATCATCAAACAAACAATCTTAGTAGACCATTGGAAACCTGGGAGCACTGGGCCGCCGTTTATTTTTAACATGGGTCTCCTCAGTAGTGGAGTTCAATCGTACTAGGTGTGAGACAGTTACTTACCAAAAACAATGCAATATCCTGGATTGATTGAAGTTAGACATTTGGAACGATGAATGTTAGATAAGTTATCTAGAGGTTGGGCGTTCACGCGTGTGACCGAAGGTCCTGGGTTCGGGTAACGTATATGGGATCGCAAATGAGCACTGATGAGGAGTCCCATACTAGGACAAATCGACAGTCCAGTGTTTCCAGGTTTCCAATGGTGGTCTAACATAGATCGGTTCATGATTTCAATTATACTGAATTGTTTATAACTTGAAAAAATATGAAACAACGACTGGTTTCTTCGTTATTTTACAATACTCCCAACAAGTCGATATGTGTGCACAAACTTCAGTTAACCATGTTCATAATGACTAGAAATCCATAACTAGCTTTTCAAAGTTACGACTGATAAAGTTCAGTTATTTCAGAGATTGGGACAAATATTATGAATACCATTAAATGTTGATCAAGCAACATAGAGGAACTAACTGAAGCTGGAAATGCTAATCACTAGTGTAAGGGATGGTATTATGTCAAGCCTGCATAGGTTATTCTAGCCTCTGAACAAACCAATCTATCCATTCTTCTCAAGCCACATTTTTACCTTATCACTTAATCGCCTATTAACCCTGACTGTTTTTATTTGAGTGTAATGTTTATTCAATACTTACCCTATTCATCATGTGTGTGTAACTTATTTTTGTTTGACTATAAATATTTGTATCACGCTAGGGTAAACCGAGTTATATCACACGGCTTCTCCACTGCGCATCATTCCAACTTGTTTCGCACTCTTCTCTTTGCTTCCCTCGCTTCGTTTCTCTGATTGTCTATCCAAAATCACTGAGTGTATGAAGTATACGTATTCAAACTCCATTCTCGTATCTGAGTTCATTAATTCCATTAATCACTAGCACGAGTTAAGTCAATGATTACATACGAGGTTTGCTGGCATTTTTATTTCGATAGCAATCAGCCAACAATCTATTTGAAGTCAAATCTCGGGCCACTAAACTAGTCTTTATCTATTATGATCATCATGGGATAATTGGTTCTGAAAAATTTTCCCAGATAGAATCAAAAGTCAATACTGAAGAGTTGTTCAGTGCTTCTTGAATTGCAATAGGTCTGAAGTTAGTTAACAATTCATCTTTTCAATCTTCATGAAACCTTAGATAGAAGTTCAGATAGAGTATAGATGTCAATATTACAGCTTAACATACACTTTATTTATTCAGTTTGTTTTCCTAGTTAAAAAGCAAATCCTTGTTCATTGAATGTATTAAGAACCAACTGTTTAAAAATCTACTTTTCACAAGATTGAACATGATTATAGAGAATATTGCTGGGTTTTAATAGAAACACAACTACTAGGGAACTACTAGTATTCATTAGGAAAATGTCTTGAAAGATACACCTTAGTATAATTCAGTTGTAAGAGTTTGAATATTCCCATGGTTGGTGCTAAGATTGAAATTAATTAGCTTTTTAATAGTTGAATTCATGAACCAATGGAAGCTAGATCCCTATGGAAAACTTGGAAGCACTGGACGGTCGTTTCGTCATAGTACGGGACTCCTCGGCAGTGCGCATCAACGGTCCCGCCTCGCGAGAATCGAAGCCAGGACCTATCAGTCTCGTTCATGAGCGCTTAGCCACCAGACCACTAAGCTGACCGGCATCCAACGATGTTAACGTCTAACTTCAACTAATCCACAAAATTGAGTGGCATGTCCACCATTGTCATCAATGAGATACTATTTCACAACAGACCTGGTTGGACTCCACTGGTCACTACTTCTCATTAAAACTTGGAAATACCTCTTGAAGCCAGTCACTAGTGAGCATATCTCACGAAGTGGGATCATCGATGTGCACTCCTGAGAAGTCGCATACTAGAACGAATCGGCCGTCCGTTGCTTTTAGGTTTCCATGATGATCTAACTTCACATGACTCATGAACTTAACTATTACATTACTATCATCTTCACAAAACCTTTTTCTGATAACTATATAACTATTGATTATAATGAGTAAACATACCTGTATGATAGGATCCAACTTGTGAAGAATATTTTGGTACTATTGAAGTTGGTGATATATGATCAGAATGTGAATTTCTTGTTAAAACTATTAAAGAAGGAAGACTATTCATTGAAGTAGGTAATTTAAAAGGTAATCTTAATATACATGGTAATGCTAATGGTTGAATTGTATGTTCATATAATAAACTAACTAAATTAGTAAATATTGGTTCATTTGAAGATCCACGAAGTCGAACAGGTTCATGGATTACACTTAAAGCTGATGAATCCATTGGAATATTAGATGGAGGTAATAATGTACCAGATACACCAATTGCATGATATACAGCTGATGTTGTAGATTGTAAACCTTCAATTAAATAATGTCGTATAGAATCGGATTCTTCACCTGTTTGAAATAGTAAGAAAATAGAGTAAGACTATTTAAACATATTAACCAATATATTATTACTGAAAACTAAGGAACACTGAATAGCTATGTTGATCTAGTATGGTATGCTTCAACAGTGATCAACTACCCAAGATTATCGGTTCGGCAGTGAGCGTTTAAGCATTAGATAAATGAGACAACATTCAATAATTTACATGTTTAACTTCAATCAACCTGTTATATTGTGTAGACAACTTTCGATACCACTGATGAGTAATTAGTTCACACTCATCATGGTCGATCTTCCATTAGTCACGACTTTCACCTTAGGACATGGGGGGACTCACTCTCGAAATAAGTCAGTAGTGGATATAGGTGTAAGTAAGTATTTTTCTCTTAGAATTAAAATATGACTACCTTATAGAAACAATGTTGAATAATAATTACTTAGATGAGTATTTAGGTGAACCAATAGAGAGTAGAAGGTACTATACAACTGTTTCGTTCTAACTTGAAACCCTTTAATGATATACATTCACCTACCCGCACCTATTGTCTCGAACCTATGATTTGCAAGTCATTCAGTCAGTATAATGACTTTATGTTACTTAGGTTCGTCCAATCTTTTGTGAGGTACTGGATAAGTATGAGCCACTTGGTGATTAAATAACTCCAAGCATTTCAGTCTTACATAAGTATGGTGCTTGTATGAACTAACGATTCCTCTGTACTTGATGATTGCTTGATTTCGAATTCCAAATACAGTACATTCGTTCATGTTTATTTAGTACTTCTTGATCCAATTGCGTTATTTCTGGGATTCCTAGTTTGTACTATGATTCAAATACTCCTAATTATCATAATAAAGTCACTCGCTGCTTAAGTAACTTAGTGACAACTTCTCAAACTGTGAAGCTAGATCACACGAGTTCCCCTAGGAGTATCAGTTCTCTCAAGATTACATGTAAACCCCACTGACGAGTGTCAAATAGCACGAAACCTCAGTCCACAGTTTCCTATCGATCATCTTCAACCGTTTACTATAAGAAATATATAACAGACTCATTTTCTTCCTGATCTCATTAGAATTGTTACTCTAGTAATCTGATTAAAAAGTGTCTAGCGATTCAACATACCATTAAATAGGAAAAAACCCGATTATTCTACCATACATGAAGAATAACATTGTGAAACACTTTGAAATCAACGCAAGTAAGATAACAGTGATTGAAGACAAATGAAGATGTCATTTATTCAATGAATAGCACCGTCAGCGAGAAACATCACATTGGACAAAGTGGACACGTTCATTCACACATAACATAAGATACCAATGAGGAGACATGATATGTTATCAATGATAACAACCTACATGGAAAATTCGATTGAAGAAACTGTCTAATTCTGAATAGAGGAGAATTTCTAGAAGGATGATATTGAAACATTTATGTTCATAATATGTGTTTTCTATAGTCCATCAGGACTCATTAGCTAAGTGTATAGCGTGATGGCTTTTAAAGTGGAAGGTACTGAGTTTGATTCTCGAAGTGAACATCAATCCCAGGATTCAGGTACATACAACTGATGAGTCCCGAATAGGACGAAACACACGTCCTGTATTCCAATGCTAGCCACTATACATCCATCTTTGCTTATAATGCTTGTAAATTAAGGCAATATCGAGGCAATCCACAAAAGATCTACATCTTTCAATAAGAGTCTGATCAACTGTAGTCCTAAACATCAATGGGAAGATTTAAACAAACAATACAAAATGGATTTATTGAATAATTTAAAATAATAAACTAACCATGAGTATGATGTTTGTGGACTTTAACTACCAGTCCAAATGAATGTGGAAAGCTTCCACTATTACGAACTACAAATGATCCAGCAGCTTCTGATCTGATTAAGTCCATTGCTGTAAACAATAAATTGAATATATAACTAATGAAATATATCGAAGAGATTTGTTAGTATTTTTCTATATCATTCATTATCAGTGAGGTTATTAGCAGAAAGTGATGAAAATTGTATAGCAGTTTTCTCCTGGCACATAAATCGTCTTCAGTATGAACTTACAATCATACCAAAAGCCGAAACCATCATCTGTATATCTTGTATCGAACACCTAACCATTTACTTAGTGGGTTAGCATTCGGTATTACACAGTGCTTACTGCAATTCGGAATACATCACAACGATTATCTGATATCATTGATAGAAAAAGTCAGTATGGCAATATTATGCACGAAATTCCTAATTTTCAGTCCTACTCCAACTGATAAATGTCACATACAGTTTATATAAACCATCAGCACAAAACATATTCAGTGAAAATCAAACGATAGTTAAATTTTGTACATAATAACAGGACTTCTTTTCTAAAAAAGAATGTTGAATTATTCGGTTTGAAGTTGACTTTCATTGTTCGTCGTGAGTACAGATCATCTTGACTACGTATTTGAAATTTAGTGGTATACATTTCCAATTTCAGTCGATTCGTGATATAAATGCAACTGTAGTGTGTGCTACCGATGTCGACAGATACAATTAGTATATATCATCAATAGAAAATGAAATGCCTGGAGGCAGAAGGTTAAGAAGATCGAAGAAAAAAGAACGAGAACAGAGAATGATTGGTATGGAAGCGAAGGAAGAATGAAGTATTAACCGATTGATTGGCATTTTACAAAGAAGTGTTTAATGTGTAGTGATCTACTTTTATCAAGAGAACGTGATTGGTTTAATGGAAACAATTATTATTATAACCAATTGTACTAGTGATTGTTTTACTGACATCCGTTATTCTTCCATTCTTCCTTCCTTCCTCACACGAACTTACGTTTGCTCAGTAAATCCGCTTGTACTTCTTTGGCACGATCTCGGTATTCTTTCGATACCACGAGATCACCAACAAATGTACTTAGCTACAACCTTCAACTGCCTTCTGATATTTGGTACGCAACTTTCCTGTAGTGATGATCATAGTCAATTGCGACTCGACGCCACCTTACAAATGTATGGTTCTCAGATTCTAGTAAGAGATAATGTAATTTTGTATTCAATTACATCCGACTTTCCTCGTTTGTGTTCTCATTCACAGCACAGTTATCATTCAGTTATTTCTGTGCTTCATACTTTTCTAAAACTTGGCGTTTCATTATTAAACCCTTGACAATTCTTCAAGATAACTTACTGAAGTCAGGAAAATACCTTGATCAATTAATGTTAATCTAAAAACTCTCAAGAAGGATCTTGAAGATGTTATTATTTATTAATTTATTTATTTGAACACATAAATATTGGTACAAGAGGGCGCCAAATATATATGCGCCACACCATATTTGTGTGTGTGGGCTGAGATACTGCTCGGGTGCCCAGACCGAAGCAGGTGGTTCTCTTAGGGGCCACTGCCAGAGCCTTCAACCTTAAGGTTTGATCCACAAGGCAGTGGAGCAACGTAAGAAGATGCAGTCTCATGGTAGCCAGTGACCAACGATTGGTTCATAAGCCATTTGTTCCTTTAGGATACTGAAACCCATGTGCACCATTGGTTTGGAATGAGGGTTTACCAACTCCCCTAGGTGGACTCTCCATGTCCACCAATCTGGTTAAAGCTCTGGACGTTCGCATTCTGTCCTCTCAATTACGTAAAGAACACCTGCAGTGCGAGAAGGCAGTGAGTAGGACTTCCCTGGCAGAGGCTGTATACGCGTGGCCGTGTGAGAGCATTTCGAGAGGGAGGGCGGACTGTCCCCACTCCCGGCCATACCAGGGCATTCGGGGGCTGATTGTACTTTCCTTATTTCAAGTGTGCTAATGATTTTGTTGCCGATTCAGTATAGATTTCTAAAGGTCCTGGAGTAACTAGGTCACAAAGTATACTCAAAATATTCTCATGTTTACTTAGGCAAATCAATTATTAAAGTAAATCTTACATTAGCTTTTTCACAATCTGTACTTTGTTCAATGTTTATCAATAGAACACTCCTGATGAATAAGTAACGGTTGGAAAATCGATGTATCAATCGATATATTTCACACAGATTACTTATAAATAACCAACGAATGAACAAATTCGGTAAATTAGTGTAAGTATTTTATGAAGATTATCCAGTGTCGTAATTTACACCACAATCTGAAGCACTGAACATCTCACTATCAGGATGGAAAGTTCTAGATTCGATTCTGTTTACTGAGGTCGTAGAACTTTACTACTGAGGAAACAACCGTTTATTGCTTTATAATTTTCTTCAATGGTTATTCAATTTGCCGTAGTGCGGTTGCCCTCAAATGCCCAGGTACGACCGAGGGTGAGATGAGTCAACTCTCGTTCTCCAAATGCTCTCACATGCTCACGCGTATACAACCACTGCCAGTGAAGACCTACTCACTGTCTTCTCGCACTACGGGTGTTGTTTTAGGAATTGAGAGGATGAAAAGCGAACGTCCGGAGCTCTAACCGGGTTGGTGGACGCAGAGGGTCCACCTAGGAGGGTTGAAGAACCCTGATTCCAAACCAGTGGTGTACATGGGCTCCAGTATCTTGAAGGAACAAATGGCGTATGAACCAATTATCGGTCACCGACTACGATGGGACTGCATGTTCTTCCGTTGCTCCAGTGCCTTGCGGACCAAACCTTAAGATCGAAGGCTCTGGCAGCGGCCCTTAAGAGAACTACCTGCTTTGGTTTGGGCACCCGGGCAGTATCACAGCCCACACAAATCATTGACTTGTGTAGTGCATATGTATTTGGCACCCGTTTGTACCAATATTTATGTGCCTAAAATAAATAAATAACATTTGAGATCAGTTCATGATGTAAACACTTGATATCATTATCGTTGAAGATTTGGCATCTCCCCATCCAAATAAATTGTACTAAATTGATGTTTATGTTATTGTACATACTGATTCATTCTTCTCACTGCCTTTTCTTTAGGCATGATCTGAACAGTTAAGAAGTTTATTTTATAACTTGGACAAATTTGAGAAAAGTGATTTAGTTATAAAAGAAAGTTTTCTAAGCTTCTTATTCATACTTACCGTCATTCCGTGACATTTCAGGACGATACCATATATGAGTGGATGCTGATATTCTGCTTAACACAACTAAAGCATTATCCGGTATATGTTCTGTAATAAATGACAAGAGAAGACTATTATAATAAGTTAGTTTAGGTGTGAAGTTCGTTTTTTAATCAAAAAAAGAATTTGAGGGTCCTAGATTCGATCACCTGTAGGGTCGTGAAAATATACTACTGAATAGTTCCATACTATTGTGGGACTCCTCAGCAGTGCGCATCCACGAACCCGCGAGTGGGATCGCGTGGACGCTTAACTCCTAGACCATCGGGCTGGCCGGCATCCAATGGTATTAGTGTCTAGCATCAACCAATCTACGAAATTGCGCGACCATCATCTACTGTGCTGAGGTAGATACCTGCCTCTAGCTGATACGGATTAGCTCCACTAGTCACGGATTCTCACTAGAACTCCGAGAATTCCCTCACGAAGCTAGTCAATGGTGAGCACATGGTAATTATCAGTATAGGGTTGTGGAGATTATTAAGCTTTTAATTGAGATCATGAACTGATTGATGTTAGACCACCATTGAAAACCTGGAAGAAACGGACGGCCGTTTCGCCCTATTGTGAGGCTCCTCAGCAGTGCACATCCGCGATCCCGCTCGCGGGATCACTGAGCTGGCATCCAACAGTCTTTATGCATAACTTTAATCAATCCTTGATTTCAGTTAAAGTTAACAATCGCCATAACTCTATACTGATAGTTATCATGTGGTCACCAGAATCTAGCTTCGAGAGAAAATCTTCTGAGTACCAGTGAAAAACCATGACCAGTGAACCTAATCCGTGTCAGATGTAAGGCAGTTACCCATTGAGGAAAATAGAATACCGTTGTGCAAATTCATGGATTGATTGAAATGAGACGAAAATACCGTTGGTTGTCTGCTCAGTGGTCTAGAGTTTAGGCGTTCAGGCCAGGGACTGAAGGTCCATAGTTCGTGTCTTGGGTGTACGATAGTGTTTGCACACTGCTGAGGGGTTGCATACTAGTACGATACGTAATTCCAGTGCTTCTAGGTTTTTAACGATCGGTTCATGATCTTAGAGAACTCATCTGGAGAAAATCATCTGTAATTAACTAAAGTAGAAATGAGCGTTTTTAATTTCTCTGTCAAATCGAAAATTACTACGAAAACAATTCAGTAGCAATTAATAGTAGGTGAATTCAGACACTATTCAAACTAACTAAAAACTTGTTGCAAGACCTTCAATCAGCTAAAAGTTGAAAAAAAAACATCTCATGCCTGACTTTCATTAAGATGACTATCCATATCAATTAAACAAGCATGTTACTATAAAGACGCTCAGAAGAATCGACGCAATAACCATTGTTGTGCAACTTACTATTCCTACTTTGTTGGCAGTGGATTACTTCCACTCCTTCCTAATCACAACAACTCTTGGTTTGGTTTTGTACATTTGTTATTTTTCACCTTATGATACAATGTGGTCCACTTCGAGTGTATATAAACAATGTCTGTTTGAAATATAAGGATAACAGAGGCTAGTTACTACTCCTGGACTCAAGTCAAGGGCATAGAAAGGAGCTTGTGAATAGTAGATCAATAAGGACCTAATAGCCGGCTCAATGCCAATAGTGCTGTTGATTGATAGTATAACTGACCGAATCAGAGATACTAAGCTACATACGGTAAATAACAGACCAAATTAGAAAAAGAATTCTGATTGGTGACCTGGCACGTGATACTGAACAACGGGTTTGAAGACATGACACTAAAACTCCTTAAAGTATTCGAATAGAGTGACATTATCGATTTTGTGAATATTTAATATGGCGCTTTCATTGAAAGGATAAAAGATACTTATTGCGAAAACTAAAATCAACTGATAATCAGAATTAACGAAATCAAGATATTATCATACCTAAACCACTTGAAGTTGGTTGTTTTTGTCTTTGCGGTTTGTGATCTTCTGGACTTCGATATACTGGGACTTGTGTAGGTCTATTTCTTTTTGTAGTTTCAGAAGTTTTACCACGCATCGCTCTATATGGCCGTCTAACAGGTTGATCATGTGCAGAATATGAAGTACCGGGATAACATACCCGACTACTAAAACCAGCCATAATCGCTGTATCCGATTGACTACCACCATCAATCATTTCTGATGGACGTCGAATATATCCTCTAGACGGTGGACTAACTGGTGATCGAAGTAAACGACCAGAATGTGTTTGTACTGGACTAGTACACGAGGATCGATCAATTGTGGGTCCATCGGCTAAAATGTATAAAAACAGGAAACAAACTTTTGGAATTTATTCACATAAGCTTATCGTTTTCTATAGTTGTAAAACGATTCCAAACATACATCCTGATTCGAGATCATGAAAGACGACTGTTTGAAACATCAGGATCTGAATTTCGTGTTAAATCCAGGCTCACCAACAGTAAGATGAATCAGAAAGTTTCGAGAGATCTAGTAATCTTACCCAATCTCATAGCCCTATTGTATTCAGTAGTATAGAACAACACTGTACAGTGATTGCAGCTGACCGAATCCTACTAGTGAACATTTCAATAAAATCTGAGAACCATACAGTAAATCGTTAATTTGCAAAATATCAATCGATTGTCTCAAAATTGACTGTTTCTTTTGCAAATATCAATTCATTGTCTCAGATTTCATTGTTCGTGCATTTTCATACCAATTACTTTCCGTTTCTGTCTTTTTCTTATCGATTTTTTTACTGAAATACATTTTATTCCTGACCATCATTACATACGAACTCCACCTAGAGTCCATCCGGGGGCTAATGCCAGTCCCAAGCCCGGATAAAGGAAGAAGGTTTGGCATAGGATTAGCGACTTCATCCAGTAGCAAACTAACTCGCTAAAAAAACGCTAACCAGAAAAAGTTATTCAAACCTTTTAAGCTCTGCCCTGGGAGTCAGAAAGTCTTCATTTAGGAGAGTTATAACACCTCATGATGAAAGCTGAGTTCCTTCGGAAGTCACGAGGTCGATGCCTTTTCTGACAACCAAAGCAACCATTTATTTAGGCACATGAAATACTCGTACAATGTGGGAGACCGGGAGAGCCTTCACTATATACTACTTATTAAGGTATAAGTAGCTCACACCACAATAGTACAATGTTCAGCTTTCATTTAATTGTTATTACAATTGAATAGACATTGACAATAACATTGAACATAGTTTTAAATAATCATTCAGATAATAAGATAAATTCAAATAAGCGGAAATTCAATGATTAAAAGGTTTGATATTTTTCGAATGGTTGTCATCATTTGACAATGAATTGAAAATGAGCTTAAATAAGTAGTATAATTGCTAAAGATGAATTTTTCATTGTTTCTTATTATGGTGAATGAAATCGAAAGGGAGAGACAGAAAGGAAGAAAGAAAGAAGGAAAGAAAGAAAGAAAGAAAGAAAGGGGTTGAGTAATCAACTGGAGAGACTGAGTATTTGCCAAAGGTTTGAAATTATTAACTAAGATTTGTAATGACAATAAAATAGTCTTGTCATCTAGTTGTATTGTTTGTCAAAATTTCACTTTGATAATGATGAGGTTGTCTAACGAAAAGGAAACATTAAAAACTTTATGGATATGAAAGAAATAGTCATATTTAAAGAATGGACATCAATGATGTCGGTAGTTTATTTTTCAGCTATATTTTAGGCTACCGGTATTAGGCAAGGTTGCTTACTCTCACCCGTTTTCATTCATCTGGTGATCGACTAAATCGTAAAGACTTCAACATCTGAAAGGAAACACGAGATGCAATGGACAGTCAAGATGCAGCTGGACGATCTAGACTACGCAGATGATCTGGCTCTTCTGTCGCAAATGCAACAACGAAGGCGGGAGAAGACGGCCAGTGTAGTAGCAGCCTCAGCGACAGTAGGTCTCAACATACACAAAGGGAAAAGCAAGGTTCTCCGGTACAGCACATCATGCAACAATCGAATCACACTTGACTGAGAAGATTTGGAAGATGTAAAAACCTTTACATATCTGAGCAGCGTCACTGATGAACACGGTGAATCTGATGCAAATGTGAAGGCGCGGATCGGTAAAGTAAGAGCAGCATATCTACAATTGAAGAACATCTTGAATTCAAAACAACTGTCTGTCAACCCACATCAAGGTCAGAATTCTCAATACAAATGTTAAGACAGTTCTATTGTATGGAGCAGAAACTTGGAGAACTACAAAAACCATCATCCAGAAGATACAAGTGCTCATTAACAGTTGCCTATGCAAAATGCTTTTGATCCGTTGGCCAGACACTATTAGCAACAACCTACTGTGGGAGAGAGCAAACCACATCCCAGTGGAGGAAGAAATGAGGAAGAAGTGCTGGAGGTGGAAAGGCCACATATTGAGGAAGGCACCCAATTGCATCAGAAGGCAAGCCCTGACTTGGGATCCTCAACGCCAAAGAAAAAGAGAAAGATCAAAGAACACATTACGCCGAGAAATGGAAACAGATATGAGAAGAATGAGCAACAGTTGGATAGGAAAGCTCAGAACAATTCTATATTTTGAAGCATTAGTTCAACAGAGATGACAATGTACACAATACATAAATTTTGGTGTCCTGCATGAATATCTGGGCTACCTGTTCCCTGCCATCTAGATATTTCAACAAGTTGCCTGTTTTTTGTTTTAACACATCATTATGTCTATTAGCCTCATAAACAATTCAGGTGCATTTATCAAAAGTTCTCGACCTCTCACTGTACAAGTTACAAAAAAGCCGAATCAGGGACAACATAGTTGCTGACTGCTTTAACTTGTGGGCCTTATGCCCCTATCAATATATGACATAATGTTATTACCAATTAGAGAACAATGGATTATTGACCGGACCAATGACGAGCAAAACCCGTACGAGCAGTCTAAAGTCCTTATCGACCGTTCTTCCTGCCTAACCTTGCCCGTAGAGTCCAGAACACCAATCTCAGCCTCCGAGATATAAATCATGTATTTCAAACATACTGAGTTTACATACAAACCAAACAGTCCACATCGTGATATAAAATCGAAAATACACATATGTACAAGATTCAGCCAACAGTGGTTGTGAACGTAGGAAACTGTAATGAATCGACCGAACGTAACTCAAGAACGGTAGATTGTATAATCATAGTCTATAGATCAAAATAAACCTTATGATAAGAAGAACACGAATAAGAATACTTTAGTTACTTATTAGTTATACAACAAGAATATATATGTGTAGTATTAGTCCAGAAATAAATTCCAACAGTTACCATTGATTATTCTGACAAAATGCATTGAAATTAATGTACATTATCCGTATATCAATTCCTGAACTGCACGGAGTACAATAAACCAACCACACATGATGGAGAAACAAGATGTGGAGTATTTCACATACTTATGTTGCATCACTGATCAACAAGGAGGATTGGATGCAAACGTAAAGGAGAGGATTGGCAAAGTGACCGCCGGATTCCTACAGTTAATGAACATATAGAACTCAACCAATATCAAAGTCACAATCTTTAATATGAATGTCAAGACAGTTAATTCTGCTGTACGGAGCTGAAACTTTGAGGACCACGACAACCATCATCAAAAATGTCCAAGTATTTATAGACAATTGTCTACACAAAATACTCAATGTCCATTGACTGGATACGATCAGCAACAACCTACTGTAGAAGAGAACAAACCAACTTTCATTTGAAGAGAAAATTGGGAAAAGACGTTGGAAGTGGATAGGACATACATTGAGGAAATAATCAAACTGAATCACGAGACAAGTGCTAATTCGGAATCCTGGGTATAAACAAAAAAGAGGAAAATCAAAAAACCAATGTTGGTTGGACAATGCTAATGGACGGCCTATGCTCCTCCAGAATGGGTGACAGGCTTAAGTAAATAACTAAAATATCACCTCTCATATACATTGTTAAGTAATATAAGATTACTTTGAAAAGTTAGACCGATAACATCATTATCCAGTAAAAGATTATCTCGATCACGCAGCGGCATGAATCAAAGTCTGGAATAGAAAGATCTTTATTTATTACTGGATGATCTAACCTTATTTTTTTGTGGTTAGAATGAATCACTTACCGACTGGTTGTCTTGACCATTGCTCGTCATAACTTGAATGTCCCCAGAAATGTCTGCAAAACATGAAAAAAAATAAGCAAACTAATTTACAGAGAACGATTCAAACAAGATGTTTCGTGTTATGTTTCTAAGATTGACATATTCATAGAATAGATAAGTTGTTGCTAGTAGTGATATCCAGGACCTGCATTTTGTCCCATTTGGGATTCATCATCTACACATACCTGCATCACAAATTCGATGTTCCCTTTGAAATCTGAACCCATTCCCTTTTGCTTTAAACACTTGATACGTCACCCACTTAACTAGTGAGTCCAGATAGCCACTCATATGTGTAACAGCCATAAATCCTAGTTCATTTTAGAACGGTTTGGGTTATTATTTTCTTTGCGAATCCCTGGAAAAGAACTGGTTATATATATCTTCAGAATTTAGGTATTTCTTGACTGTTAAAGTAGGATGGAATTCACTTCTTTTTTCTGAGACCATTCCTAAGAAAAGTCAGACAATTGTGAGCTAGGCGAAGTCAATCTGAAGTAGTTCTTCTGTTCTGTTTGAAGTTAAGATGCAGACGAATCATGTTATTTCTAATGTGCTTGTTGTTAGAGAACTAAAGTCAACACTCCATTTGATCCATCAGAAGTATCAAAATAATATACTGTGCAATAGGTGAAGCACAACAGAAAGATATCCACTGAAATCACAGTCAACGTTATGTGCCAACGGTATGAAGAGAGTTGTTAAAGTAGATATAGGATCCGTTTACATAGTTATTTGTAGTCGTATAAAGATCTAAATGGGAAGATGATTTAGGATCATATCGAAGGTTTTCTTTTTTATCGAATGTTCCTTAACCTCAATAAAGAAATGTCCTAGAATTATTCTGATTGGCTAAATCTACTCCAAGTGAGTTTGAAAGTCAGTCAACTCAAGGTACCTGTGTAATTTAACTCAATCTGGTTACTTAACTATTCTTTCATATAACATATCTTTTATGTATTTATAAATTAGTTGGAACACAATATGGTTGTTGATACTTTATTGTCATGAGTTACATTGATGATGAATGATTTCGAAGGCAGTAGTTTGTTAATTTGTGCCTTGACGATTCTGAACACAATTGTTAGTGGAACATAGATTGGATTAAAGCACGTTCCAAGCACAATTGTGTCGCTGCACGCTGATTGGCTAATTCTTAACCAATCAGCGCTAACCGACACCTGAAGAACACCCAAGAGTCTTCTCATATAAAAACTATAATGTTTTTCTTAGTGTGCTTCTTACTTCCATCTAACCTTGTTATTTGGAATATAATCTCTTTCCTGTTCAACCGTGTTCTGATTTGGGGAATTGTCGAGTGAATTGGTGTCCAAGAATACTAAGCAATAGGAATAACTGATTTATAATAAGAGAGAAATATAACAGTGGGGATGAGGAAAAAGGGAAAGAAATTCGGCGAGACTCTAATTTAGGGACGACCTTTGAACGGATCTTAAATAACCTTGACAATTATTAGCCAGTCAGAAGACAGTTAGTATAAAGTAAAAATATATGCCAAGAAAGCAATGAATTACAATGGATAGTCTTCTTTTACATGATTTAAAAATTTGTTAATGTTTGACAAAGGTTCATAGGTTCTGAATTCATAATGCATATGGTATAGAAACTCGTCCATATGGTAAGGGTTTAGGGTTAGGGTTAGGTTAGGGTTTAGGGTGCTAATATACGATCGGTTTACAACGGATTTTAGAGAATAGGTGTTTATTGAGAGGCTACAACCCTAACCCTAAACCCTAACCCAAAACCAAAACGCTAACCTAACCCTAAACACGAACCCTTTGGACTAGTTTCTATACCATATGCATTATCAATTCAGAACCTCTGAACCTTTATCAAACATTATCGAGTTTTTTAATCATATAAAAGAAGAATATGCACTGTAATTCATAACTTATATTTTCACTTCATACTAACTGTCTTCTGATTGGCTAGTGATTGAAATTGCTCAAACGCTTGTGATTGGCTCGTCCCTAAATTAGAGTCTCGCCGTCCCATCTGTTGTAACCTCTTATTAAACACATCCTCTCTAAAATACGCTGTGAACCAATCGTATTTTAGCATCACGTGTTCAACTTGGCTCCGTGAACTTGAAATTGCCCAAACGCTTCTGATTGGCTCGTCCCTAAATAAGAGTCTCGCTACAAATTCAAGATGCCTACATCAGATGACTAGCTCAACCGAATACTACAACAATCCATGTACCGATGAAGAGTAGTGATTTATCTTAAATTCAATAGAAGTACATAATTCTTTATTATAAAGAGTAAAAGTTGAGAAAATCATACACAGATCTTGGTAACCTGACCGGACAAACTGTAGATAATGGTCAAGTCTACTTAGTAAACGATAACAAATTCTTGTAATCCTCTATGATCAATAATCATCAGGGTAGCATGAAAAGATGAGATAATGAAGAAAATTTGTAGATCTGGTGAATAGTTCAAATGGAGTTTCGTTTTCAGTAATTGTTAGTTCGATTGTGAAACTCTCATCGTCTTCCTGAACAACACCATCAGTATATTCTTCAGGTAAAAGGAAGTTGTTCGAATTTCTTCATATAGTCCTGTCGACTTTCATTTTGATCATTTACGGTTGATCTTCATTGTCTGTATCACTCATTCTGATCTGGTTCTTTATCTTTTAATTGTCCATGATGTTTTTAGTCAGTTGATGAATTGAGTCAATTTTGACTGGTTCATTGATTACCGATTGAGCTATCTACCAATTCACTGATCTTCTTCATATATCATCCGGCGGATAGTTTAACAAGTTCCTAATAGAATATGTGTTCACAGTTATCTACATGAATTGGATGATATAAGCAAAGATATGTCATAGTATTTGACAGCCAGTTGGTGTTTATTCACATGAAGATGTAGAATGTTTTAGCTTGTAGTATTTCTCGTAATTAGAACAGTTAATTTAGTAGATGATGTTCAGTTTTTCTTTTCTCAATTCATCTTTCGTTTGCATAAGATTGACTCCAAACAGTATCAATAATCTCGTTTTGGATTTCTGATATGTCATTTATATAAGATAGGATGTTCGTCTTATTGATTTATACACTAAACAAAGTGATTGCTCTCTCTCTCTCTAGTAGGTAACTGTCTCATAATCGACATGATCGAACTCTACAAGTCATGGCTACCTCATCAGACCTCTTGAAACTATCCCCCCCCTCAAATTAAGTAGCCGCTATCAAACAAGTATATGTTTTTTTATCAGTATGGAGAGAATGTGGAGATGGTGACCAGAGTAACTATAGCCTGTTTTAACATAGTTCAATCGAAATATCACATGGTAAAATAGAAAAACAACATGATGATAGGTGTATCCGAGGTTGACTTACGATCTTTTAGCAGGGGACATATAAGTTAATCTTGATTTTGTATATGGTCCTTGAGTTTGATAAATTGTCGGAGATCCAGAAAATGCTCTTCCTCTAGTTGGTCCACCTATAAATGTATTCATGGAAAATGGTGATAAACATTGGGGGTCAAAACTTATAAGTAAATCTATGTACTGTAAGTAATGCTATGAAGATAGTGAAGCTCTTGACTCACCGTATATATTAGTTTACTTTTTCGTTATATAATCTCATTATGTATATATCGTAACTTCTTAATTATGGTTTCATTGATATCTAAAACTCTGTGAGTTTTTGAATCAGAAGAAGGGTAATAAAGGGACGTATTCTGTTTACTGTCGACATTTTCTGATTGGTCGTTGAGAATTGAAAGAGCTTTTAAACCAAGAGGCTTCAAATTTTTCCGTTAGTATTCATAGTCATTGGGGTTATTAGTCAAAGAAATGAACATTAGTCTAATTGCCTCAAAATGCCCTGGTACGGCCGAGAATGGAGAGAGTCAGTTCTTCCTCTTCAAATGTTCTCAGACTTCTCACGGCATTACTGTTATATACAAAACTGAGGGGAAGAAAAGCGACTGTCCAGCGCTTTAACCGGGTTGGTCGGTACGGAGGATCCATCTAGGGGAGTTAGAAAACCCTGATTCCAAACCAATAGTGTACATGGGCTCCATGATCCTGAGGGAACAAATGTCGTACGAATATAATGTTGTTCACCAGCTGTCATGGGACTGCATCTCCTAACGTTGCTCCACTGTCTTGTGGATCAGACCGCTAGATCATTTATACAGTTATTTTATAATTTGAAACAATTTATATTCAGTAGTGACATCATCGACATGAAGTATAATGGATTAAACTTGTAGCTCAGATGGATGATTTTCGTGAACGTTTCAACTACAAACGTCTTATTGTCCTCTTGAACAACATCGTCAATCAAGCTGACCATGCAAACGGTGGCAACAATAACCAAACAGTCAAAAGGTGAAAAACTTGAATAGCCTTCTATTTCAAACCTATGCTACTTAATATTTCAGTGATTGAAATCATGAGTCATTTGAAGCTAGACTACCATGGAAAACCTGGAAGCACTGGACGGCCGTTTCGTCCTGCTGTGGGACTCCTCAGCAGTGCGCATCCACTATCCTGCACCCCACGATATTCGAACACAGAGCCTATCAGTCTCGTGCCAGGCGCCTAACCAACTAGACCACTGAGCCGGTCGGCATCTAGCGGTTTTTATGTCTAACTTCAACAAATCCACGAAGTTGCGCCACCGTACATCATTGTCTTCAGTGAGTTGATTTCTCACAACAGACCTGGTTAAACTCCACTGGTAAAGACTTCTCACTAGAACTCCAGGAGTATCTCTTGAAGTCAGTCACTAGTGAGCAGATGATTATTATCAGAAGGGGTTTGTGGAGATTTTAGAAATTTCAATTGACTCATCATTTCAATCAGTGAAATTTCTAAAACCTCCACAAAACCCCTACTTAATATTGTCTAACAGGACTTTGAAGACTTCACCATTAAATCATCCAGGTGAGGGAAAAAGAACTTCACCAAAACAAAAACGGAATTTTCAAAGGAGTATTTAACGACTTACTTGTTACTTGATTGGATGCTTCAACAGGCGATTGTACAACTTGTATCCTTGGCTATTAAATTCAATTAAAACAGTTACATTTGTAATTTCAAGGTGATTCATTGGAAAAACAAAGTCATTTTAATGAAATAATGAAAGTGAACAAAATAGATTAGTTCATAATATCACTGAATGAATTGAATTACGTAAACATTAGTAACTATAATGCATAGGAATAGTGAACATATTCAGACTTAATTTTGATAACTATTATGTAATCATTTAAGCAAAGATAGATAGTGGCTAGTAATGGAATCCAGTTTGACTCACATTTCGTCTTATTTGGCACTTGTAAGCTGGATGTACCTGCATCTCAGAGTTGTTGTTCACTCTGGGACTCGAACCAAGTACCGTTCGTTTCAAACGACAACGCATTATTCACTTAGCTACTGAGTCCTGATAGCCACTTATTTGTGCAATGGGTTGAAGTATTAAACTCACTTGGTATTGTTTATTTGAATCTTCTCATTAATATAAAGGACTGCAATTGATCAGTCTCTTATCATCCTGGATAACGCGATGACGTTTGAAGTGAACAGCGCTGGGTTGGAGTCCAGGAGTGGACATCAACTCTGGGATTTATGTACATCCAGCTAACGTGCACCAGACAAGATGGATCGTGCGACCTGGATTCCACTGCCAGACACCATCCATCTTTACTTATAAATTTTGTGAATTAAGGCAATATCAAGGCAATGCGCACAGGGTGCACATATGCCAATAAGAGACTGATCAATGGCAGTCCTAAATAACAATGAGAAGATACAAGAAAAAACAACACTAAGCAAATTTATTATGTAACCATTCACAGTATTATTCTTTTGTATATGTGTTTCATCCATCTGCTTTGTCGTAAAGTTTTTTCACAATAGTTTTCTGGATAAAGATTTACAGAAAGGCAACCTCATTTATAGGTTTGATCATTTCGACTAGTGTTAACTGGAGTAGTACTAGTGTAGTGTGTGCTATTAATGTCGATAGATATAAGTGGTATGTCTTATCAATAGAAAGTGGAATGCCTAGAAGCAGAAGTTTGAGAAAAGAGAAGAGAAGAGAGTGATTGTTATGGAAACGAAGGAACAACAATGAAGTCGGAGACAAATGATGGATATGTTACAAATGAAGTATTTACTGTGTGGTTTACAGATTTTAAGATACATTTGGTTGTCACCACTGGTGTTCTCATTCATTACACCGGAACTCGAAAAAAATTTATGAAAAACCTCATGTTTCTTTTAGTTGTGGTAATAAAACCTAAAACATACAGATGAATCAATCACTATTGAGAAAGTAATTTCCAAGGACATGCCTAAAATAGAAAACCGGCCTGTTCTTTATCAGTCGTTACCAGTGGAGCTCAACCAGGTCTGTTGTGAGATAGGAACTCACTGAAGACAATGGTGTACGGTAGCGCAACTTCGTGGATTGGTTGAAGTTAGACATTAACACCGCTGGATGCCGGCTCAGTGGTCTAATGGTTAAGTGCTCGCGCGCGAAGCCAGTAGGTCCTGGGTTCGAGCCCCGGGTGGTGCGGGGTCGTGGATGCGCACTGCTGAAGAGTCCCATACTAGGACGAAACGGCCGTCCAGTGCTTCCAGGTTTTCAATGGTGGTCTAGCTTCAACTGACTCATGAGTTCAATCTGTGAAAATGTTATTATGGTTAGTTTTAATGAATGGAACATCATTTAGTACGTACAAGGCATTAAGTTGTTGAAAAACGTTCATTAGTAAATATAAGAATGAAATTATTGTGATTCTATACATGATGGAGTGGTATTTCATCGCAATCTTCGTTTGGGGGTAGATTTGAAAGTCGAAATAGGGTGAGGATTGGGATTAAGACATATTCAGGGTTATAGTTAAAAGTAGGGTTTATGATTAGCTTTTGATAAAGATCATGAACCGATTGATGATAGACCATGATCGAGAACTTGGAAGCACTAGACGGCCGATTTCGTATTATTGTGAGATTCCTCAGCAATGCGCACCCACAATCCCGCTCGCGAGATTACAACCCAGGGCATTCAGTCTCACGGGCGAACACTTAACCTACTGGACCACTGAGCCGGCATCCAATGGTGTTAATGTCTAACCTCAACCAATCCACGAAGTTGTGCGACCATCTTCCATTGTACTGAAGTAGACACCTATTTCCACCCGACACGGATTAGTTCCACTGGTCACGGCTTCTCACTAGAACTCCGAGAATTTTCTCACGAAACTAGTCATTAGTGAGCACCTGGTAATTATCAGTATGGGCTTGTGGAGATTGTTAAGTTTTTGATTGAGATCATGAAAAGATTGATGTTAGACCACCATTGAAAACCTGGAAGCACTGAACTCGCGCGCGAACGCCCTGGGTTCGAACCCCGCGAGTGGGATCGTGGATGCGGACAGCTGAAGAGTCCCACAACAGGACGAAACGGTCGTCCATTTCTTTCAGATTTTCAATAGTGGTCTAACATCGATCGGTTCATGATCTCAATCAAAAACTTAACAATCTCCACAGTGCCTAAAGTGATATTTATGGTTAGTGTTAGAAGTTGTGATTGATATAAACTAACCCTGAGTCCTAAGCCTGAACTTTGATCAGAATTTCAAACTATAACGGTTAAGAACATATTGTCAACCTAGAAAAGTTTTGAATTGATGTAACGTCAGATCTCGTGCTTTTCCATTAAGGAAAACAACTCAAAGTTTCAAGATCGTTCAATAGTGGATATGTGAAAAAGGACTAAAGCGGTTGATGTAAGTTTATTCGACTTTTTTTGTAAAATGAGAATTATTATATTACTCTTACTATCCGTGAAGTATCAATAACATTGTACAATTATTGGAACTTTATTTAAAAACTATATGAGGTCCTTTATAATGATCAATACATATTTCAAAGATGACCAATCTAAACTAAGATAAAGCATCTGAGAGTTGAATGAGCAAATGATCATGAGTGTCTTTAATGAATTACTCGCGTATTTTGGGACTATCGAGTGTATACTACTGAGGTTAATCACAGGGAAAGGATTACAGTTCGGTGGATGAATCAGTGAGTTTTCATCGACTGAGGTGGTTGGGATAAACCCTCGACCACCAACTACTTCGACGGGGAATGTTATTTAGCGTAGGAGTATACTAAAAAAAAGACAAGGACGCCCAACATAAGATGTGTCATCAGCCCATAATATTATTGATAATTGAACTAAACTATGTAGACAGCTGAACATTAGTTGATTGGTATTCGAGCGATTATCTTAACCAATGAATGAAGCTATTGCATAATATGCTAAAGAAACATTCTAAAATGAGAAGGTCCATTCACTCGTTGTTTTGCCTTACATTTTGAGTTCCGAAATCCTCCTATACGATTTCCTCCTTTCTACAACCAATACTTTTTAATGCAATAGTCTAATCTGACAGCTAGAATCAATGGATATTTATGTCAGGTTCAATGTAGCACTTGGTTAACTAATTCATTACTGATTGAAACTGTTATTCACTAACAGTAGAGTGTAATTGTCACATTGTATATATAGAGAATCGACTCAAGGTAGTGTAATGTCGGTTATTACGTTAAGCCCATATACCTTAACTCTAGGTTTCGGACAGACCATTTCATTCATTTTACTTGAGTCACATTTTGACTTTGTTAATTATTCGCTTATCAATCTTGACTGTTTTTATATGAGCGCGTAGATGTGTGTACACTTCTTATCCCTTTACTCATCACATGTTTGTAACCTACATTTGTGTAACTATAAGTATTGATTAACGTTTGGTTAAAGGGGAGTTGGCTTGCCTACCATCTTCACTCAGAGTCGTTTCTCTTCTCTCTATTCTATTCGCTCCATACACAAAATATATGTATTCACAAGTCCATTCTCGTTATTCGATTTATTTAATTCCGTTATTGACTAACGCGATTTAAGTAGAAGATTATATATGAGGATAGGCGATAACAAACATTCATACGATCTAATTGGAGTCAGATCCACGGGCCACTAAAGTGGAAAACCCTTTCAACAACATTGTTTGATCTAAACGACGATGAAATATAGGGCCCCACAGTAGACATATGGAACGTTGCATCTCAACTAACTGATCTAAAGGTAAACTACTCCCCTCAATATCTGAAGATCTTTGGTTAGATTGATGGGTGATTTCATATTGAAACACTGATTAGAAGTTTTACATTAGAAGAAAACATCTCTCTATCTACTATGCCCTAATTATCAATATCTCATCAGAGAAGCTATCTAATACTTATATCAACTTCATTCTGTTTAGCCAAAATGATAACGAATTACTTTTCCCCAAAAAAGAACCTACCCGTCTTGGAAATAATTCCGAGTCTTCATTTTGTTCACCTAGATTATAGTATACAAAAGAGAATAAAGATGTTTTTTTAATGTTCATATTAGGTAATATGATGAAGTTTGAAAACTTGTTTACTAGAGTATGATATTCTATCAGGCTTTATTTTATTTGAACGAATATATTTTGCATGCATATCGATTGAGCAAGACATTCATGCTTAGAAGCAAACCATTTCATCTATACACATAGACATAGACATACGGACTCAGTCTTACCATATGACATAATAATATCAGATAATGGACTAATATCTCGATATGAATTATCATGTTCATAAGGATGTAAGACAGGATGATATGGATAATATGTGGATTGTAAAGAATAATCAAATTCATGAATACGAGAACGAGGAGGTGGAGTTGGGGGAAGAGTTGTTTTCGACTCGAGATCCATGTATGGAAATGGTAAATTCATTAGTGAAACTGTAAAATAAATTTTTATTATTTACATATTTAAACTTGTATCGAGAAGTGATCAATCAGTAATAATCGAATGAAAACAGACCAATAACACTGAAATAGTGTTCAACTTAATTATTATCGAAATACAACCAATAACAGTCAACCAAGTTGTATAGCATGTAATTCAAGCGACACTTAAACATATATTGTATATTTCAATCGTTAAGATCATGAGTCATTTGAAGCTAGACCACCATGGAAAACCTGGAAACACTGGACGGCCGGTTCGTCCTGCTGTGGGACTCCTCAGCGGTGCGCATCCACGACCTCGCCTCTGCGAGATTCGAACCCAGGGCCCACTGGTTTCGTGCGCGAGCACTTAACCACTAAACCACTGAGCTGGCCGGCATCCAACGGTGTTAATGTCTAACTTCAAATAATCCACGAAATTGTATATCATATTTTACTTGAACACATAAATATTGGTACAAAGGAGCACCGAATGCATATGTGCTACACAAGTCACTTGATTTGTGTGAGGGTTAGAATACTACCAGGATAATCAAATCAAAGCAGGTGGTTTTCTTAGGCGGCCACAATCCGAGCCTTCTACCTAAAGATCTGATTTACAAGGCAGTGAAGCAACGTTAAGATATACAGTCCTATAGTAGCAGGTGACTAATAATTGATTCATACGCTATTTGTCTCCTCAGGATCTTGGAGCCCATGTGCACTATTGATTTGAAATCATGGTACCCCAACTCCCCTACATGGATCCTCCGTGCCAGCCAACCCGATTAAAGCTTCGGACATTCGCTTTTTGTCCATTCAATTTCGTAAACAACAGTAATACCGCATTTGGTGAATAATACTGTATAGTAAATAATTATGTAACACTTTTTGTCTGTGAAGCGTAACCTTTAAAAAGGTGCTATATATTTGCACCGGTTGTTAGTGTTTTTATGTCGCTGAACCTGTCAGGTAAGTGATGATCAGATTTAGTAAATTTGTGTTTGCAGAACTAATTTGTACGTGTTTTTTTGTAGTGAGAGTCTATGTTCGATTCCCTCATTAAATACCAGTTCTGTTCATTTACGGGTATGCTCTGCTGATTTATTCTAAACAGTTGCAAACTTAGGTGTACGGTATTTCCTCTCGACCAATTATCTGACCTTTATGTTGTTCTGATTGTGAAGCTTTTTAAACGCGTGACTTTGACTGATACATCGATTTTGTAATGAATAAATCAAATGTACGATTGACTGGTTAGTGGATAGCGAACAATGCCATATTTCACTGAAATCATGAACCGATTAGTGTTAGACTACCATTGGAAACCTAGGAGCACTGAACAGTCGTTTCGTCCTATAGTGATGCTCTTCATCAGTGCGCATCTACGATCCTGCACGGGGTAGTTGGTCTCAGATTTGCACAACCCTGTATTGATAATGTCATGTTTGTATAGTTCTATGTTGATCTATATTAAATTACTGATCAGTGAATCTTTTAATTTCCTCATAATTAGGACTGTTACCCATATCACTGATTATATTAATGCAACATCACCTCCTACTCCCCAGACTGAAATTCTCGAAATTTATTTTATCCTTATGTTGATAGACTTTAGGATTATATAGAGACGAGAAGACATAAAACATCAAAGCGGTTGAAGAGTCTATCTTCCAAGGACTTTCAGGTACAATAATAATAATAATACTGTTACCTGGTATAGTAGGACCAGTGAAAGCTTGACTAGACCCGTCAACCACATGACCAGAACGTTGTTGTTGTCCAACAATACGTAATGGAATATCACCTGCATCTTGTAATCCCATCTCAGAATCCGAGTAGATTCTTCGACTTTCCGGTTTTCTAGATAATCTTTGTTCTAAAATAGCCAATAGAGCTGAATCTTCATCTGTAGGTTGAAAAAAAGCCAAAATTTCATTTCAAAATATAAATCTATTCAAAAAATAATCGTAATTGAGTAAACGCTTACAATATTAGTTACTAAGTGATTAGACATTGAATGCAATTGGAGGAAAATCAAAGAATGAAAGTTACATACTGGTTCGTACACATTATCAACGTAATGTATTCCCCCAACGTTTGCTTCCCTGAACATTTTAATCAGCATCGACAAGTGTCACAGTCTGATACATTATCAGTGATCTATTCAGTTAGCTTCTAACCCATAAGCAAACAAAGATATCTTTTATAGACCTGTTATTGCTGTCAAGTTCCATGTGCTCATCGAATGTCTTTTTTATTTTCGAATTTTCAATTCACGCTTATAATCACATAGCAACCAAAGATTGAGGCCAAAACTTTAGATCTCACAGAGAACATGATATTTTTTAACCTTACTTACTTACGCCTGTTACACCATGTGGAAGAGAACAGGCCGTGTACCAGTATTCTCCAATCAACTTTGTCCGGGGCAATTCTATCTAGTTGTTATTCATTATTTTGATGTCTGATTCGAATTCTCGACACAATGTGTTCTATGGCCTTTCTCTTTTCCGTTTGCATTCAGAATTCCAAGTTAGCGCCTGCTTTGTGATGCAGTTTGATATATGTCCTATCTACTTCCATCGTCTTTTCCTAATTTTTTTTCGACTGGAAGCTGGTTTGTTTTCTTGCACAGTAGATTGTTCCAGATGGTATCCGGTCAATGGACATTGAATATTTTGTGCAGACAATTGTTTATAAATACTTGTACCTTTTTGATGATGGCTGTAGTAGTTCTCCACGTTTCAGCTCGGTAATGTCTTGACCTTTGTATTCAAGATTGTGACTTTAATGTTTTTCTGACGGTTGTTTTGAGTTGCATATGTTTTTCAACCGTAGGAACGCTGCATATAGTTTGCCAATCCCTGCCTTTACATCCCCATCAGATCCTCCTTGTTCATCGATGATGCTGTCCAGATACGTGAATGTTTCCACCACTTCCAGAGTTTCCCCATTAAGTGTAACTATGTTGGTATTCTTCATGTTGTATTTGAGGATGTTGCTTTTTCCGTTGTGCATGTTGAGGCTTAATGTGCTGAGGCTACTGCTACACTGACTATCTTCACCTACATTTACTTGTGTGTATGGGATAGAAGAGCAAATTCTCACTTGATTACAATTCAAAGATTCCGATGTATGATTGATCAACTTTGATTTGTTAAGTTTCACCATCAAAGCTAACACAATCTCAATAGTTGAGATCATGAGTCAATTGAAGCTAGACCACCATGGAAAACCTGAAAGCACTGGATGGCCGTCTCGTCCTATTGTGGTGTTCCTCAGCAGTGCGCATCCGGTGCTTCCAAGTTTTCCATGGTGGTCTAGCTTCAATTGACTCATGATCTCAACTATTGAAACTAATACTAACTCCACAAAAACCCCTTCTGACACTAATACAATCAGCTTCGTGTAAGAGGAAGAAGGTATTTGTGAAATCTGAACGAAAGAATTTGAAGTAAATCCAACGTTTTGCCTAGCAATCTAGTTCAAGCTTTTTCAAGGATGATATTTCTTTATCTCACATCAACTTGACGCCCAAATTTGGTGAAACTATTCGATCAAATTTAGACGAAAGTTCTTATTTATTATTCTGGAATTACATCAAATTATCAAAGACAATCTATTTCAGTTTAAACAATCGGATAATATATCATAATCTCTTACATTAAAAGGGTGCCTTCATCTCAAGGTATACAGAACTGCATCTAATAATGATAATAACTATTGTAAAGACTAATAAATCATGAACGTACCAAGATCTGATCCATAAGCATCACCATACGGATAATGACCACCACTACCAAGTGGTACTCTTGCTGTATCAGCTAGAAAAAATGTGAAGAAAGAAAGGTTTAACATTAAAAACTAGAGATGACATAAATGTTCATAAATTCGATTTGTGACACATTGAATCAGTACAGTAACAAGATAATAACATGACGACACTTTGGTCATTTATGATGAGAATGTTAACTTAATTGACATTTTACATTAGTGCAATACATGCCATCCTGCCAAAGTTTTCATGTTCGAAATTGATGTAGATCATTCTGTCTTATTTCTCAATAGGGTTTTGAAGAAGGGAAGTGATGGATCCTCAAAAAGATTTGTGCGACGTTTGGAGTACTGCTTGAACACCCAGACCGAAGCAGGTTGTTTTCTTAGGGGCAACACCCCCAGCCTTAGACCCAAACGTTTAATCCATAAGACAGTGGAACAACGTTCAGAGATGTAGTCTCATGATAGCCGGTGGCCAATAAAAGGTTCGGAGGCCATTGGTTCTCTCAGGATCCTGAAGAACATGTGCACGATTGCTTTGGAATGAAGGTTTTCCAACTCCCTTCGATGGACTCTCCGTATCCATCAACCCGGTTTGAGCGTCGGACAGTCACTTTTCGTCATCTCAATTTCGTAAACAACACTCCCGCCACGAGAAGTCAATGAATAGGACTTCTCTGGCAGTGGTTGTGTGCACGTGGCCATGTGAGAGCATTTGGAGAGGAAGGGCTGACAGACATTTAGCTTGCTAATTATTAAATGTATGATTTCCTTCTCCTTTATATATTGCTACTCTGAATTCACTGAATGTGGTTGCATGCAATTGTGTGAAATTGACCAGTTTCTAGGGTTTATTCTAAATCTTTGTTTGTGATCATGAATCGAGCATCGGATATGACGTGATCCAATCTGTGTATGGCGTATAAACTCTATCACTAGAATTATTATCGTAGTATATGTAGTATCTCATACAAGAGAGAAAAATATAATAATTCCCGCGTTATAACCGCAAATCATAACTAACCTGACCCAGATCGACCGATTGCATATAAAGGTCTATTACGATTTCTAAGACGTGCATCTTCACTAGTTGATATACGTTTAGTAACTCGACGATAACTTTCTAGAGGTGTTAATCCAGAAGTACCAACAGCACTGCCACCACTACCAGTCGTAGAACGTCCAAATTGTTCTAATTTTGAAAGACCAGCTCGTCGATTACGAATATTTTTCAATTCTTCAAATAATTTCCTTTCTTGTTCATTCAACAATGAACGTGTTCTCTGTAGATCAATTCTTCGTCTTTGTTCAGCTTGCCAAGATGGATCATTCAATAAATCAGTTTGTGCAATATCACCAATTAATCCTTAAATTTTGAGTATATAAAAACAAACATTTTTGTGTTAGGGGGTAAAGATAGTTTCCAACCAGAAAACTGATATTTTAGAAAAAGAATTGATGGAAATATGCTTCACTGACCTAAATTAGCTCCTCATGGTTTTAGCACGACAATCAGTTTGAGATGATGATTCATGTTGTGTTATGTAGTGTCCGATTCCAATACGGATACACTGAGCTCCGATACATTGGCCCAACCGGCTATTTCAGTAAGAAGAGACCTCCGTTTTTGCTAACCGAATTGGCGTGCCCAAGAAATCCAAATATTTTGTTGACTAATCACTCAATGTTTCAATTAACCTTATCACGATGAAATCAATCTATATATGGTGTAATGTGGTCCACTGTGTTTGTATATTAAAAATTTCTGATTGAAATATAGGTGAAGTAGAGACTGGTTACTACTCCTGGACTCAAGTCGGGGGCATAGAAAGGAGCTTGTGAATAGTAGATCAATAGGGACCTAGCTGTCGGCTCTGGGTTAATAGTGTTGGTAGGGAGTGTAATTGATCAAGTGAGAGACATAAAACTTTAAGAAAATATTCAATGAGAAATAGACCAAATTAGAATTAGGAGTCGGATTGTTGACTTAACACGTAATATTGTTTGGAGGGTTTCAAGACACAATCCTTATTGACTAGTTTCAAAAGATGATTTTTTAGTCACTGACGATCTCCAATGGTAAACGTTTTCCGATTAGCACTGGAATCCATGACGCACGTTTCGTCCTATTCGGGACTCGTCAGCTGGATGTGCCTGCGTCTCAGAGTTGTTGTTCACTCTGGGACTCGAACCCAGTACCATTCGCTTCAAACGATATCGCGTTATCCACTTAGCTAATGAGCACTGACAGCCACCTGCTTGTACAATCGGGTGAAGTTTTAAATTCGCTTCGTATAGTTTATTTGAATCTTCCGATTGATGTTCAGGACTGCAATTGATACATCTGTTATTGGCATATGTGCATACTGTGCTTATTGTCTCGATATTGACTGATCAATTGCAGCTCCAAACATCAATAGGAAGATTCGAGTAAACAATACCAAGTGACATTTGTAATTACTTTCAACATTTTCTAAAGAAGTAATCAGTACCATGTAGTAGAAAGGTAGTTAATTTATCGTACGATGAATACATTCATTTCCTATGATGAACATAAATAATTCAGACCATAGAATCTGAATGCAAAAAATCTAAACTTCCAACCTAAGTTTATTCGCTAACAATGAAATGTAACACTTACCGTTTATCGTCGGTGAGCTATAACCTGACTCCTGGTTCGACTAACTCAATCAATCATGATAACTCACTGGAACATCATGAATTCCATCTCAGGCTTAACTGCTTATGAATGTACGATATTTAAATAAAATGGCGGTTCCTTGGAGAATGATGATGAAAGAATAAACTATTTAAAACAACACTGAAACCTCCATCAATATCAGCTTAACTCACTGGTGAGTAGATAACAAATATCGAGCTGAATTAAATCCAGAAGTCCATAATTCAGTAACATTATGATGAAATAATTCCATACTTTGGTTAGATTACAAGTTACATTCTTCAAGCGTACATTGATTGATATCCATTCCATCTCGTATTAAACTAGATTATGGTTAAGCATATACAATGCGGATAGGAGACACATTAAGGTAAGCACCCAACTGCGTCACAAGACAAGCCCTCACATGGAATCCTCAAGACCGAAGGAGGAGAGGAAAACCAAAGAACACATTACGCCGGGAAATGGAAATAGACATGAGAAAAATGAACGAGAAATGGATGGAATTAGAAAAGAAGGCCCAGGACAGAGTGGGTTGGAGAATTCTGGTCGGCGGCCTATGCTCCATTAGGAGTAACAAGCGTAAGTAAGTAAGTAAGTAAGTAATATACAGTGCACATCTCAACGTTACCTATAATTTTCATAACTTCAAAAATGTTCAAGTATTTAATAGATTTCTTAAAACATTTTTCAAACATCTTCAATCATGTTACTTACCCATATTTGATGGACCAGCTAATCTATTTTGTGATGAAAGATAAGATGGTTCCATAGCTGAAGGAATTTGAAAATTCTGTAACAGGTGCTGTTGTTGTTGTTGTTGTTGTTGGGGAAACATTGGTGGTCTTAAATTTGAAAGAAGTAAATTAGAATTTGGCATTAAATTAGGACTATGAAATAGTGTTGGAGGTGGAGCACCAGACAATGATGGTGGTGCAGTTAATGATTCTCCAGTATTATAAGCAACTGATGTAGGAAGTAAAGCTCGTGCAAGATTATTGAAAGCAGATGATGTAGATAAACCAGAAAGACTAAGTGTTGTTAAGGGTTGTATAGCTGGTGTGACCTGTTCATAGAAATAAAATGAAAACTTATTGTTAAAGCATTTAGAATGAAATCATATATTACACTAGAACCGTAAATCAATTGAGAGGGAGCATTTATTCCACGGTTAACTTATTCAGTAAACGTAGCTAATTTGCAAAATATCAATCCATTGTCTCAAATTTGACTGTTCCTTTGGAAATATCAGTCCATTGTCTCAGATTTCATTGTTCATGCATTTTCATATCAATTGGATTCCGTCTCCGTTCTTTCCTTCCCAATCTTCTACTGAAATACATTCTATGCCTGACCACCGTTTTATATAGTACTTATATGGATATAAGTAATCCACACCATACTACATCAGTATTTAACTTGATCAAGGCTAATTATGCATGTAACTACATTGTTGAGACGTTAACAAACGATCTTGTGATTTTGAAACTATCTTCTAGGAAACAAAGAGGAAATCTGTAATAATCAAGCGTATTTCATTAGGAAAATAACGAAACCTGTAAGTGCATAGTGATTTTAGAAAGGTTACTAGTTTTAGAAGGTCAACTGCCAATCTCATAATCTTCAGATTGAGTACATTTCGCTACATAATGTCATTCATTTGAGACTTCTATCTGGATCCTTTTAATTGTCAGAAATAATGTTGACATTCTAGGTCCTTCAATAGAATTCTTGATATGATTGGTAGTAGCAACTTCTTATTGACTATAAGTAAGTAAGTAGGAAACTATCAATTCCATGG
Organism: Schistosoma guineensis; assembly: GCA_944470375.2. NCBI lineage: Eukaryota > Metazoa > Platyhelminthes > Trematoda > Strigeidida > Schistosomatidae > Schistosoma > Schistosoma guineensis. The sequence continues at coordinate 16,153,178 of OX103897.1, read as the reverse complement.
TATACGATCCATTCCGTTTGATATGCTATGACTGAATCCATTTGGATATCAGTCTTCATATTTCACATACTAAGACTTAATTTCAACACTGATCACTTCAAACAAATACGCATTATCTACGAAGTAATAGCTAATAGCTTAATGACTTGTTCAATGGGTTCATTATATGTAAGGGTTCTTATTTAAACTATATTTTTCAGCACATCATGTTTTGGTATTCTTTCAAAAGAAGTAATTATATATTTTTTGATTGAGATCATGAACCGATTGATGTTAGACCACCATTGTAAACCTGGAAGCACTGGACGGCTCACTAGTGACTAGTTTCGTGGGAAAATTCTCGCAGTTCTGGTGAGAAGCCATGACCAGTGAAGCTAATCCGTGTCGGGTAGAGACAGATGACTACCTCAGTACAGTGGAAGATGGTCGCACAACTTTGTGGATTGGTTGAGGTCAGACATTAACATCATTGGATGCCGGCTCAGTGGTCCAGTAGATTGTGTTCGCCCGCGAGACTGAAGGCCCTGGGTTGGAACCCCGCGAGCGGGATCGTGGGTGCGCGCCGATGAGGAGTCCCACAATAGGACGAATCGGCCGTCCAGTGCTTCCAGGTTTTCAGTGGTGGTCTAACATCAGTCGATTCATGATCTCAATCAAAAATCTTAATCTCCACAACCCCTAAACTCTTAATTATATTTCAACAAAGGCGTACTTTACTGACGACCTTGAAAGACCTGCTAACCTATCAGGAAACACTTCCTAGTTATATAACTATTAACAATAGAGAAATAAAAATACAGTGGAATAGAGATTATAACATGCAAAATAATCCTTGACGTGTCATATTACTCATCATTGTAAATATCATATCTAGAGTTTAGATTCTTAATATACCGCGTACAACTAGAGCACTCGAACACTTGAATCCTCCACGTCGCAAATGTGAAGACAGAACACAAGTGAAAGGAATGTTATTCTAAACAGTGTCAAATATGCTGCAAATCTGTCAGGTATTTATAGTTTTTTTAATGAAAACAAAATCATCATTATAGTCATTCAATCCGCATACAGGGAGTTTTAGCATTTGTCCAACAGGGAAGCTACACGTCGAGATTCTGGAATATTCTTCCAAAAGATGATTGGATGAAATATCTTCGGCTCTTTCTGAGTTTCTTAGATCTTCCTTAAGTTCGCCCGCCGGCCGTCCTCACAGTAAGGAGAGAAATTTTGAGTTTACATACTAGGTGATGGGTTAGTGTTATGAGGGTTAGGATTATATAACCCTATGAGATTTTTTCACCAACTGACATCCACTACAATGTAACGATGTTTTTGTTAACATTCTATTTACAAACTTAAAGAAACTTAAGAGTGAGAGAACATTGGGTAACTATACAAACACCCTTGATTATGCACTTTATCATATCAAAAATAGATATTTCTTGTAATCTAGTTTAAGCACCACATCATATCAAGTTTGGAGTCTACCATCGGAACTGTGCGTACAAAAACGATACATTCAACTTTTCATCCTTCCTTAGCCTAATTCCTCTTTAGTAGTATGTTTCGGTCTTGTTATTCAGTGGTAATAATCATAATAAACCCTGAGAATATAGTGTTATGATGTCTAAATCTCTTAAATGTGAAGATTGATGCAGGATAAAATGAATTCATTTCATTTCACTAAAAACTCGTCATCTTCTTACAACTTAGGTAATATTACATCGTCTTGATGGAGTTTTGTTCTCTGAGCTGGATGGTTTGGTTGTGGAGCTGTCATCATTTTTCTGGACGACATCATCAGCACAAACTTCAGATAGAAGACTTCACTTCTGTCTGAAGTTTGTGCTGATGATGTCGTCCAGAAGAATGATGACAGCTCCACAACCAAACCATCCAGCTCAGAGAACAAAACTCCATCAAAATCATCCACCTGAGCTACAAATCTTCTCCACTATCTCAATATTACATCATCAAAATTATCATGGAAATTGATATGTAATAGCTTTACGGTGGAGATTAGAAATGACTATGTACATCATGATGTAATAAAGATTGTAAGAAAGTTAATATGATTGTGATGACAGTACACAAGTTCATTTCAAATCACATTTGTAGTTATGCATTTTAGCTTTGTAATGTTAATACTCAAACGGTTGTCTCTACTTAACTTTTTAAAAGTATCTCTGAATAGCTTGCAAGTTTGGTGGAGAGAGTCTGCTCTTCCTTTCACACGGCCTCACGTATATAGACACTTCCAGAGAAGTCTCAATCACTGACTTTTCACGGCATTACTATTGTATACGAAACTCGGAGGAAAAAAAGCAAATGTTCGACGCTTTAACCGGGTTGGTCGATATGGAGGATTTGTGTAGGAGAGTTGGAAAACCCGTTGGTGAACGTGGGCTCTACGATCCATAAGGAATAGATGGCGTACGAACCTATTGTTGGTCAACAGCTATCATGGAACTGCATCTCTCAACGTTGCTCCACTGACTTATGGACTAGAGCTTTAGATCACAAGCTTGAAAAGTGGCCTACTGAGAAAACCATTTACTTCAGTTTAAGCGTCTGGGCAGTATCTTAACCGTCACACTAATCGAATGATGAAGTGTCACGCATACATATTTGATGCCTCCTTGTTCTAATGTTTATGTGTTTAAATTAATAAAAACAAGTGATATGCTAGGAAAATTAAAGACTATCTGTAATTTTGGTGACTATTCTATTTACATAATCCACATGATATTTAATATTACCCTAATTACACTGTAGAATGTTCGGTGACTGGGATTCATATGAAAAGTTTCCTACGTTTACATCATTATGCTCTGATAGAGAACATAATTGTAACTACTAAGCGAACTGTACTGGGTTTCAGTTCCAGAGTGAACATCAACTCTGAGATCCAAGTACATCCAGCTGACGAGTCCCAAATAGGACGAAACGCGCTTCCTGGTTTCCATTGCTAGCCACTATCCATCTTTGCTTAAAAATATAAGTCTTGTTTAGGTAATCAGATAATACGTCAGTACAGTGAGAGGAAATCGATAAGGTATGAAGTAGGGAACTATATCACTTAGTAATAGATCAAATGATAAATAAGAGATTCTGAAGAGATTATGCTATTGGTCTTACTGACTTTCATAGAATCTTTTCTACATCATGATGTACACATTCGTATGTCAACTTCCATGGTAATTTTGATGATGTAATATTATCTAAATTATAGGAAGCTAATGAGAACCTAGTGAAATGAAATGGTTTCATATTATTTTTCAGCAATCTTTGAATTTTACTCTCGCCAAATTAATCAATGTATGAGAAGAAATCCACTTAGATACCAATATTGATTAAATAACCTACCTGTGGATACATACTCACACTGGGGATGATTGACGCTTGTGTCTGAGGAATCTGTAATTGTTGTTGCATTGGAGTTTGGTGTTGTTGTTGCTGCTGCTGTAAAATTACACGTTGTAAACTTGCAACCAATGAACTAGGAATAGTAGCGGATGGACGTTGAACAGTTGCATAAAGACTACTATCTATTGGTTGACCTTAAATGTGAAAAATACATGTATGTATATTATAGACAAATAGGTAAATAGGTAAATACATTCTAAGAAATAAATGCATCATCTCAATCGATAGGTAATAGTTACAATGAATTCCTGGAATTAGTTTGTCTGTTAGTCGAATCTGTTCACTACCATGAAGATGATTAGGTTCTCTAAATGTTTTAGGTACACATGTCCTAATGACTTGGAACTAATATAAAACTAATATCAGGAGTTTGTCATCAATTGCTTTCAACTAATTACCATGAAACAAATCAACATGATATAATAAATGAATAAGACCAGATTTGTAAGCAGAGATGATAATGGGTAGCAATGGATTACAAAATGCGTATCTCGCCCTATTTGGGACTCGTCAGTTGAATCTACCTGCATCCCAAAATTGATGCTTGTAAATGAATGGAACCTTCACAAGATGCGCATATGTCAATAAGAGATCGATCTATTTTAGTTCTAAACATCGACTGGAAGATTTAAACACACAATACAGAAATGAATCATAGATTCAATTGATTGAATTCACCTAAAACTAATAATTAAACACCATGGTACTTATTACACTAACTAAATAATCAGGCTAGTGCAAAACACAGGTCATCACAGAGTTTCTTGTCAATTACCGTCAACTAACTAACTTCGAAAATGAGCACTTTAGTGTCAGGTAACATGTTACGAATATCTCCCTGCCTAATTGATTCAATATCATCCTATTATTGACAATGTCATGACAACTTACACAGATATACTGTCAGAATGTCCTCTAATCAAGGTCGAATTGTTTATGCTGATGAGGAGTTCGTAAACGGGATGTACACCGATATGCAGTGACCTCTAGTTTATCCATGATATCAATTCTTGATTGAAAAATTATCTTTAAATTACATATAAGAGATCAACCTTTACTATTCTCTCAATTAAACACAGAGGTTTACTCATTGGGCTAACCTTATTTAGACAACTGTAGGAAAGCACTTGATAGCTGTTCCGTTCCTATATGGAAATTCTTAGCAATGTACCTTCAAATTGAAAATATGCCCTATGAACGGATAATCTTAAATTTTTCAAGCCTGAAAAAGATACCTGATATTTTCTAGTTTTCAATAGTTACCCACCTCACAGATGTGTTCCAAATAGAACCGGTATCAAACAAAAATACCTACTGTCTCCTTTTCTCTTTATTCTGATGATTGATTGGATAATGAAAACCTCCACATCTTAGATGGTGCACGGAAAACAGCGAACAGCATGGATGCAACAAGATGATTTGGACTTTGCAGATGACCTGTACTTTCCGAACTAAACACAACAATAAATTCAAATGAAGCCAAACATAGTGGCATGAGATCGTACAGTAGTATGTCTCAACTTTAACAAGGTAAAAAGCAAAATCAAGAAATACAACTCAGCGATCACAAACCATAACACACTTGGTGAAGAAGTTCTGAAAGAGATGGAAGCTTTATATACCTGAGCAACATCACTAATAAACATGGGGAATCTGATGAGAATGTAAAGGAATGGATCGGCAAATCAATAATAGCTCTCCTACAATTAAAGAACATCTGAAACTCAAAATAACTGTCAGCAAAGTCGTAATTTTCAATGCAGACATCAAGACAGTTATGTTGTACGATGCTGAGACTTGGAGGACTATCAAACATATAATAAAAAAGGTACAAGTATTTATAAACAATTGCCTAAGCAAGACACTCAATGTCCATTGACCGGATACCATCTGGGACAATCCACTGTGGAAGGGGACAAACCAGCTTCCAGCTGGGGAAAAAATTAGCAGAAGACGCTGCAGGTGGATAGGCAAAAAGGGAATAGATATACCGAAGGAAACATTTTTGCAAGGAACTGGGGACAAACATCAAAAAAGAATGAACAGCAACAATTAGAAAGGAAAGTTGAAAACAGAATAGTCTGAAGAGAATGCTGGTCGGTGTCCTCTGTCCTATGAAAAGTAACAAACCATAAATTAATCTAATAGTTGTCTTATATCAATTTGTGATGAAATCCATAAACAATACCAATAGTATTTATACGCACCCCTTCATATCACTAATCAACACAAAATTGCATTAATCATGAGGTTATAAAATTACGTAATCTTTATTACCAGCTGTATAATCCAAAGTTTGTTGTTGTTGCTGTTGTGGATGGAGTTGTTGACGTTGTTGTTGTTGTAAAAGTTGTTGATGCTGTTGAAGTAATTGTTGATATAAACTTTGTAATTGTGCCAAATTTGATCGATTCATTGAAATTTGCCCACTTGACGATTGATTATGTGTAAGTTCAGTTTGTTGTTGATACTGTGGTATATCAGAGTACATGTTTGCAGTATAATCTGATTGAATTAAACCTTTAGTTAGTAAATTATTATTTTGTGGAACTTTTACTCGAGGACTAAGCAATGCTTGTCGATATAAAGGTATTTGATTTGTAGTATGTGAAGCATCTTGAATATTTATCCATTGACTAGAACTTTGTGGACTACGACCACGTATTACTGGATGACTTAATGGATCAGATGTTTGTCGCATTAAGTTCAATCGATTGGGTTTTGATGAATCTGTTTAATAAAGATGAATCTCAATTACTTATTGAATAAGTGATTATTAACAGTCTTGGAAACTGATCTGTCTCCAAGTTCACAATAAGACTAGTTGAATATTATCAAAGGCGGTGAAAATCCAGGTTAATATATTGATGTGTGAAGCTGATTGGTTGTTTGCTAAGTCAGACTTGAGGATAGTCTGACAGACGTTAGATGAATTATATATTCTCCTACCCTTGTTATAATTATTATTGTCGGTTTTTAGTGTGGAAATATACTTACGCCCTAGTCAGACTAGTCACGTGTTCTTGATGTAAGTTGTCCTGTTAAATAGACATCCAGAAAGTATCTAGTGCAGATATTCGTCTAAAGCAAATTAGCGTTCCATTAGTGTAGACGAGGAAAACTAAGCGTTATAACACATATAGTCTTCTATTCAAATGTAATATAGTTTTGTTGGTGAATATTATCTGATTCAATACCTATTCATTGCTTCTCGTGTGTTAACAACACCGATTCATGCTAATCTATCAGGATAGCCGTTTAAATGAAGAAAGAAACCAGAACATCAGTGCACGGGTGGTATCGATAATTGAAATTCACTTTTGTCAAACTTCATATTCTACAAATGTCTTCATTTCAATTCCTTTTTAGCAATCAAGGATCATCCAGTCAAGGATTCTTCATCTCTAGCCAATTGTTTATAGACCTTCATTATAGATTAAATCAGAGTCCATTTTATAACTGTCTCTTCTAAGAGCAAACGATAATGAATATGTCATAAGAAGGACTGAACATTTTCAGAGAACATTTCTGAATTCTTTAATTCACTTGGTTTTGTTTACTTGAATCTTCTTATTGTTATTTAGGACTGCAATTGTTCAGTCTCTTGCAGGCATATGTGAATCCTATGCGGACTGCCTCGATATTGCCTTAGGTCACAAGCTTTTTTTAAGCAAAGATGGATAGTGACTAGCAGTGGGATCTAGGTTACGTGTTTCGTCCCATTAGGGACTCGTCAGTTATATGTGCCTGGATCTCGGAGTTGATGTTCACACCAGGACATGAACCCACCAACGTTTGCTTCAAACGCCATCACGTTATCCACTTAGCTACTAAGTCCTAATAGTCACCTGCTTGTGGCATGATTTCACTTGGTATTGTTTACTTGAATCTTCCAAATGATGTTTAGGACTGCAATTGATCAGTCCATCAAATTCACGATAAAACATGACAGACAAAAGGGATACTATTGATGATTAACTGTCTAAGTGCCAATATCATTAAATTATAGTCGTTATCAACTAAATTCAGGATGATTTACCAAGTTTCCAGTCAAAAAATCATGTCAATAAAATCCCCGTAAATTAGACCTATTATAAAAACCACCGAAAACTGTTTAATGCTACAAATAAACTTTTCCAACCCTTTTTTAATGTATAAAACTGGATTTCGAGATTAGATAGTGGTTGGAGATAGTCGACAGGAAACCTTGGATCCAGGTTTCGTGCTACTTGGCACTCGTCAGCAAGGTGTGCCTGTAATCTTTAGGGAACTTGTGCTCCCTGACAGATTCAATCCCGTGTCACCCAGCTTCACAGTCAGAATCGTTACCACCGAACTATCCGGGCCGCGACCGACCTCCAATCAGTAGTTATAGAACAGAAAATTAATCAAGTGATGTGAATGAATTATGATATAAATCACGTTAATGAATTGTATCAATCCATATGAGCAATCGTGAATACAGACTCAATTGAGAAAACGCTGAAATTTCAGCTAGAAAACTAAAGAATCCTTATAGACTTGATACTCAGCTCACTCAGCGATCAGTAAGCGCATCGAAATCATCAGTATGAAGTTGTGGAGAATATCAAGTTTTTGATTGAGATCATGACTTGATTGGCGTTAGACCACCATTGAAAACCTGGAAGCACTGGGTGGGATTCTTCAGCCGTACTCATTTACGATCCCGCTTGCAGGATTAAAGCCCAGGACTTTGAGTTTCGCGCGCGAACGTCTAATCTCTAGACCATTGAGCCAGCATCCGATGGTGTTAATGTCTAACCTCAACCAATCCACGAAATCAGCTTAATTTATCAATCAATTAGAAAATATCATGGAAAAATATATGAAATCAGGTCAAAGGTAAAGTCAATCAAAATAAATGTACAGACATTGACAGAGTAAATGTCAGCAATGATCAATTAAGACCCAGGTTATTAATACAAGTTGTCAGTCACATAGGGAGTGTTCCGAGTAGGAAACTTCTACCTGAAGATTGTGCTGGTCGATTTCAGTCAGAACAATCAAAGCTTCACGATCAAACTGACCAGCTCCTTAGTGAACAAACCTCCATCCAAATATGAATCATGATCACGCATTTAAACTAGTAAACTAGTAAGATAATAACCAGACAGAAAAGTTTGATCTTAAACAATACGTAAGTACGAAATGTGTTAAATTTACGATCATGGTTAAGACAATGGATTTAATATATAGTTTTTGGTGTGAATGATAATTCTGTGTGGCTGAAGTTTGGATCATGCAGACGAAAACCTTTCAGAATTTTTAACTAGATAATACAAATTGATAAATCTTCTCACTGAACTCTTGAACTGGTTTCTTAAGCACTTCTAGTAACCTCAGGCTACATCTACACAACAACTTCAACATGAGAGAAAAGGTGAGAGATATGAGAGGAACGCTTGACTCTAAGGTTAGTTTATGTAAAGAAATTTTAGGGTATTTATAACATTTCAGATAGACTTGAGCTTTCGGAAAGTTCTGGAATCCTATTAAACATAACATTAGGATAGGTGTTACTCTTTATTTTCTAGATGTTTCTGCAAAAATTCTAGTCAATGATGATTGGATCAAATGTTTCCTAGTGTTCTCAGGTCCCCTTTGAGCTTATCTCGAGGAAAGTTTTGGGTGTCCTCAAACATCAATGATGTAAATAGACGGATTTGAGGTCGTTTATGCTTTATCGACCACATGTTGCAGAATAGATCACTAAGTTAATCTTCATTCTTTCTTACAAAGCTAATTTAAGATATACCAATTGTGTCACTATGACCCTGACCAGCAGTTACTTGTTTTTAATGTCACGAAATTCATAACGTTTTAGTCAACTAACACAAGTTGTAAATAAGGTATTTTAAGATGTTTGTATATGACGTGACATCCATGAATGTTGTAACAGTTATACCTTGTTCTACCATAATTTTGATAGATGAACAGAAATATTGTGAGTTGAATAAGTAGTTTGTATTCTCCTTGGTAACATTGGTCACCACTGAATGACCAATCAATTATAAGTATCCCACTTCTTTAATGTATTAGTCGTAGTAGTCTTAATAGATCGGTGGTATACAGAAAATCATGCTACTGTCCAATAGTAGCATGTCACATTGGTATTCTAGAAAACTCCATCATGTTCTGATTAGATGAAAACTCTTCGGCTTCTTTAGAGCTTCTAGAGGCTCCATGGTAGTTCTCAGAAGCCGTACCAACAGTAATGTCTTAGAATGTGAAGCTCGATGAGCTTTCTTCGAATCCCACAAATAGCAATAAATCTTTCACCTTAGTTCTGAAGTTTTCTATCGATTTCCCTCATCCACTCAACATTAATTAAGTACCGTTTACCGATTTAATTTTGGAATAATGTAAATGCCTATTCTCAACCGAACTTAGTTAACAAACTACAAATACCCCGCTTGTTACATGAAACTAGTTTTTATCACAGACTTAATTTTCGGAAAGCATTTAATACTTGAAGGTTTTCATCTACTCACTGGACGCTATCCAAGATTTTGCTTCTACAACTAGACAAAAGGTGGAACTAATAAAAATTTGAATTTCAACATAGATGGTCCTCAATTTTGCAACACCATACAAATTGATTAAACTAAAGTATAAAGATGAACTGATCAGGATTAAGAACGTCGTTTCAAAATTGAAGTGGACAACTGAAACAGAAACGTCGAATATCTATAAGATGGTTGCTAATTACATAATAATAATAACATAATTAAAAGATGAAAGATTCTTTTGGGAACCTACTTTACGCTAATTAGAACACTAAATATTGTTGAGACAAGGTGACTAAGTTAATTCTCAATATATAATGCCCGCAATGTCGAGTCACCTAGACTGGTGGCCACATTGCAACATGGTCGATAGCATTCGATTTACACTCAATAAAGACTTGACACACATGACATTGATCACCACCCACTGATCAATCAGTTGTCAAGGTGACTAAGTATCTGATCGTTTTTCGTACATTAAAAAGGTAATGAAACAAATTATAGGGTAATGTACTGTAAAATAGTTACCAAACTTGAAGCAAATATAAATTATGAACCACTGACTGCTTATCCTACAGCCCTATTCTAATCTTAAAGTACAATACATCCTTCAAGGCTCACTATTTTTTTTCTGTCTTTAGTCTTGATTCAGTCATGTTTATATCAACATTATACTATTACCCCATGTGAATTTATTGAATCTCCTGTAAATAATATGATTGTGTCATCAGAATCAATGTGTAAAGTCACTGAGACTATAATTTATGTACGACCTTTGAGTAATACTGAAATGACATGGAAACATCCATCTCACTATGGTTCAATGAGGGTTATAGATTAGTGTGAGAATTTAGGAGCCAAAATGGTATTTAGCCAAATGAATGAATGAATTTCGCTTTAAAAACCAAAACCTTCTATTTAAAATCTGATTGGGTTCATCCAGTTTTGCTGGAAAATCTTTCAACTTTGATTACTTTCTTACCTTAGACTTTAATAATTCAAACATGTACAGGATTGTTTCGAGAAGTAGATGCTTTTGACATGTTATCCAATCGTTTAGTGAGAGTAGACTAATAAACACCCAATGATAAATGCAAAAGAAACAATATATTATTTGTAGACTGCCTTCACTAATGATTTCACATTGTGTTAATAACGAATTTCAATAGTTCAGATCATAAGTCGATTGAAGCTAGATCACTATGGAAAATCTGGAAGCACTAGACGGTCGTTTCGTCCTATTGTGAGACTCCTCAGCAGTGTTCATCCACGATCCCACCTGGCGTGATTTGAACCCTAGAACTCTTAACCACTAGACCATTGAGCTGTCCGGCATCCAAAGGTAGTAATGTCTAAGTTGAATTAATCTAGTGAGCTACTATCTTAAAACAGACGTGGTTGAACTCCGTTTGTCACTGCTTCTCATTAGAACTCCAGGAAACACCTCTTGAAACCAGTCACTAGTGAGCATATGTTGATTAGTAACACCGTTGGATGCAAACCAGCTCAATGGTCTAGTGGTTAGGTGCTTATGCGCGAGACTAATAGGTCGTGGGTTCGAATCTCGCGAGGCGGGATCGTGAATGAGCACCGCTGAAAAGTCCCACGATAGGACGGAACGACCGTCCAGTGCTTCCAGGTTTTCCACAGTGGTCAAGCTTCCATTGACTCATAATCCCAACTATTGAAATTACTACAATCTCCATAAAACCCCTTCTGATATTAATAAACAATTATCTGACTCCCAATCTTTTTTTGCCGGAATTGTCTGTCTGTGTATCATATAATGATCTAATAATCTCATATCTAGTCTTATGTTCTATTGTACCTAACCATCTATTATCTTGTCTGTTGATCAAAGACTCAATTGCTTTATGCAGTTAACTGTTAGCAAATCATGCCGTTTCATTTATTATCTAATGATCAAGGACATAGATAAGAAACTTTTCCATTTCACCAATTTTAAAGAAAACAAAGTTGAAAATGATAATCAAGCCTAGAGGAATAAAGGTAGAGAACGATTAAAGTGAAGAAGATTTATAACTCAGATGGATGATTTTGATGAAGTTTTGTTCTTTGAACTGGATGATTTAGTCATGGAGCTTTCATCATTCTTCTAAACGACATCATCATCATCATCATCAGCGCAAACTTCAAGTAGAAGTAAAGTAGAATGAGAAAATAGGAGGGAGAGAAAGTTTTTAAAAAAAACGGATGAGAAATGAAATGAAACTCTTTTTTTTTCTTTCATCTTAACTCCATTTATCCTCATAATGATCAATAGGATAAATAAACAAAATCCGTTATGTAATCACCATTGGAAACAAAAAAAAATAAGTAAATACTCCACTTTAGTTGTGTTTTGATAAGGGGATAAGAGAAAACGATTGGTAAAGATTAAATCTATCCCCAAATTTTTTTTGGGATTATCTACGTCATTTTTTGTTGTTGTTGGTTATTTCAATATAAAACTGAATGTAAACAATGATAATGAAAAAATAGTTGATAAGAGTTTTATAGAGATTGGTTTCAACTGTACTTTGTATTCATTAAAGATTCTGAGCGCCTACAACACATACACACACACACACCAGGATTGGATCTAGGACATTTATTGTTTCATATTTTGGGTGCCATTGATAATAAAAGGCTATTGGACAGCTTTTTCGTCGAATGTCGTGTGTTGAACAGTTAGGATTAGAGTAAACTTGTACATTGCTGGATTCCAGTTCAGTGATCTAGAGGTTAAGCATTCAGGCAAAAGATCGAATTTTCCGGGTTAAATACCTTGTGGTGTGGTTGTGAATACCAACTACTGAAGAGTCCTATATCAGAATAAAACTACTGTTCAGTGCTTCTTGGTCTTCATAAATGGTTTAGCTAAGATCACTTTATAAACTATGAAAATTCTACAATCTCCATATACTACTAACTATTCAAAGTTCTAATCTTGCTTACAAAAAAATAAACTTGAACTGAGCAAAAATATTTTGTAAATAATCAATGATATCACTTGAAGAATTCATAAAAAAGGAGAATGTGGATAAGTACTGCTGAGGAGTCCTGTGGTAGAATCAAACAGTCATTCACTACTTCCAGGTTTTCACTAGTGATCTAGCCTAGATTAACTCATGAATACAACTGTTAAAATTACTACGATATCCACAAATCCCCATTCTGATAAAAAGGAGACAGTTTAAGACTGCTGTTTCAGTTGGTATCTAAGAGTTTCAAGTAGTGTCTGAGTGCGACCGCATACGAAATGAAATCCAAGACTATTAGTTTCCACTCAAAGCAATTTTGTCAATAGCTCGTGAAACCCACCTTGAAACTATACGCTTATTGAAACACTGTAGTATTGAAGAAGAATCACTCTATAGTACAAGTTGACTGAATTTAAAACTATACTCCAATAGATTCTAAAAGTGATCACTGATAAACCATATATATATATATATACCAGTACAGCGACTTGTGGAGATTGTAGTATTTTCACACCTAAATTCCATGGTCGATCTGACCTAGACCATCATTGAAAAAATGAAGCATGGGACTGCTCAGCTGTGATCATCCAAGACCTCCACGCAGTAGTACAACCCATGACCTACGATCTCTCACGCAAACGCTCACCCTATCTAGTGAGAAGCCGTGAACAGTGGAGTTCGAACACGTCAGATTTAATGGACTTACCGCTGAAGGCAATGGAAAATGGATGCGCACTACCGTGGATCAATTGTAGTTTGAAATTAACAACATCGGACGCTGGTTCAGTGGTTTAGAAGCTAGGCGTTCGGGCATAAGACCAAAGATGCCGGGTTTGATTACTGCGTAGGAGTCGTAGATAATCACTGCTGAGGAATTCCGTACCAGTACGAGACGGTCTCTTGATGCTTTCGTGTTTGACTTAGATTGACTCGTGAATTCAACTGTTATAAATACTACAATTCCCACAAATTCCTATACTGATAATAATCACCTGTTTACTAATGACTAGCTTCAAGATAAATGTCCTGTGGTTCTAGTAAGAAACCGTAACCAGTTGGGTTCAACCCTTGTCGTGTGTCAGATAGTTATTCAACTCAAACAATGAGTGAACGGTTGCACAAGATTGTGAACCGATTAAAATATAGATATATCTACATGGAATTACATTTGTGATCATTAACGTATTAGTTTGATTGATTTAATTCTATTTATTTCTAACTCTTTAATTAATTTCTTTTGATCATGCGATCGGTTTTTGATCGCTTTGATTGTTTTTGTTGTCAAGTAAACTGACAATACATTAGTACACAAACAAACATACATACACACAAAGAGATAAAGAAACTTGAAGAAATCAGGGGGGGGGAGAAAAGATCAAAGTGAAATCGATGGATAAATTTAAGTTATATAATTATAAAGTTGGATAGTGATTAACATTAAGATCTATAATGTATGTTTCAACTTAATTGGGACTCATCAACTCAATGTATCTGTTGTCTATCACAGTGTTAATGTTTACCATGAAACTTTTACCCATTAATTTATCCTTAACATTAACAATAGAAAAATGTATTCTCATGCGAATAAAACAGATGTACATCTCAGAAGCTGATAGCTAACTGAACTCAATATGTCATTGAATAGAGTGTTGACTGTGTGAAGCAGAAAAATACTGTATTGAGATCTTAGATATGGAAGGTGCAGCTAGTTGATGAATGTTGAACAACATGAGTCGCTCATCTTGGATCCAATCTCTAACTGAGATTCAACTTTACTAAAACTGTGTGATTAAATATCACTATCAAGTCAATCCGCACAGTATGATCATATGCTAAATGTAGTCGTTAACATGTTCTTCTTCTTCTTCTTCTTCTTCGTACGCCTATTACTTCCAATGGAGCATAGGCCGCCGAACACCACTCTCTAACCCACTCTGTCATGGGCCTTCCTTCCTAGTTCTATACAATTTTTGTTCATTCTTCTCATATCTGTCTCAGTTTCTCGGCGTTATGTGTTCTTTGATCTTCCTATTCTCCTTTTGGCCATCAGGATTCCATGCGAGAGCTTGCTTCGTAACACAGTTGGGTGTTTTCCTCAATGTGTGTCCTATCTACTTCCAGCGCTTCTTCCTCATTTCTTCCTCCACTGGGATCTGGTTTGTTCTCTCTCCCATAAAAGGCTGTTGCTAATAGTTTCTGGCCAACGGATCCGAAGTATTTAAAATAGACAACTGTTAATGAACACTTGTTGTCGTTAACATCAATAGGTTTAAAAATACACACCTCTACAAATCAGTTTTAGAAATCTGTAGAAGGTTAATTAAGTTCTAATTATATTCTCCACATTGAAAAATAAAGCATCGTAGATAAATCAACTAGATCAAAGAATACAACATTGTCAAAGAAAACTATCGACAATTATCTTTGAAACATAGATGTTAATTAGTTCTGGTGAGAAGCCGTGACCAGTGGAGCTAATCCGTGTTGGGGAAAGACAGGTGTTTACCTCAGTACAATGGTTGCGCAACTTCGTGGATTGGTTAAGGTTAGACATTAACACCTTTGAATGCCGGCTCAGTGGTCCAGTAGGTTAAGCGTTCGCGCGCGAGGATGAAGGCCCTGGGTTCGAATCCCGCGAGTGGGATCGTGGATGCACACTGCCGAGTAGTCCCATAATAGGACGAGTCGGTCGTCCAGTGCTTCCGAGTTTTGAATGGTGGTCTAACATCAACCGATTCATGATCTCAATTAAAAAAACTTAATCTCCACAATCCCTATACTGATAATTAGTTTTATTTCAGATATTCTTTCAACTGCCCAATTAAATATTGTAGTAGGTAAGATGCTTCCTTAAATATAAGCTGAACAGATTTTAGAAAAATGAAGATCGTTTATTTTTTGAGGATTCACGTTTAGAGTGATAAATTATTCATGTAATAAATAGTAAGCTAAATTCTGAGCTCAACCAACATCAAAGTCAGAATTATCAATACAAATGTCAAGACAGTAATATTGTATGGGGTAGAAACTTAGGGAACTATAAAAGCCATCATCCAGAAGATACAAGTGTTTATTAACAATTGTCTATTTTAAATACTTCGGATCCGTTGGCCAGAAACTATTAGCAACAGCCTTTTATGGGAGAGAGAACAAACCAGATCCCAGTGGAGGAAGAAATGAGGAAGAAGCGCTGGAAGTAGATAGGACACACATTGAGGAAAACACCCAACTGTGTTACGAAGCAAGCTCTCGCATGGAATCCTGATGGCCAAAAGGAGAATAGGAAGATCAAAGAACACATAACGCCGAGAAACTGAGACAGATATGAGAAGAATGAACAAAAATTGTATAGAACTAGGAAGGAAGGCCCATGACAGAGTGGGTTAGAGAGTGGTGTTCGGCGGCCTATGCTCCATTAGGAGTAACAGGCATAAGTATGTAAATTTCCAGCTATTAAAAAGCCGACATAATAAATGCCAATTAAGAGAATTACATTACATGAAGTATTTACTGAAATCTATGAATTCCTGTATGTTGGCAGTTATTAAAGACTTTTTGAATAAGTTGTTACAAACTGACATTATTCTTAACAGGGATGGAAGGTAGTTTGCAGTGAAATCTAGGATACGTGTTTCATCCTGTTTAGGAGTCTTTGGCAGGATGTATATACATTCCGGGATTGATATTTTTTCTGTGATTATAACTCAGTACCTATCACTTTAAATGTCATCGCGTTATTCACTTAAGGGACGGTATTGTCTTCGAGTTCCGGGGTCAACATCAATCCTGGGACCCAGGTATATACGTCTGATAAGTCCCAAATAAAGCGAAACGAGCGTCCTAGATTCCACCGCTAGCCACCATCCATTTCGGTTTATAAAGCTTGGTATCTAGAGCCATATCAAGACAATCCGCGTAGGATACACATATGTCAATACGAGACTGATCAATTGCGGTCTTAAACGTTAGTGGGAAGATCCAAAAATCAATAAAAAACTATATTGACAATATTCTATTCGAACAGCACTTTAGAAACTTTTTACATGAATCCTAGAAAACGAATGATTACGTGTCATACCGTAATTGGATAGGTGCTACAAATTCAAGTATGTTTTCAAATGCTTCTAGAATTCCAGGATCTAAAGAATTTCGAAGACTAGAGGGAAGATTAAGAAATGGTTGTCCAAACGTTCAAGTACATAACTTACAACTAGACAATAGCGGTAATATAAATTATGAAAGAACCAATCAGATTTAAGATAGAAAGTTATGAATTTTGGTACGAAATTCATTCCTTCATATGGTTAAATAGCATTTTGGTTCGTGATGAAAATCTAAACTGTAGTTCCTAACTCTGACCTTTTTGCTTACACTAATCTATAACCTTCTTTTGATCGTAATAAGTCGGTGATTTGTCTCAAGATCATTTAAACGTGGCCTAAAGGTCATCCGTAAATTTTAGTCACAGGCTAGAAAATTGTTTCATGTTAATTTTGCAACTCAATAGAACTACTAATGGAAGAGTGAAATCATCAACTTCCAGTCTTCTTCATCAAAATAAACGTTTTTCTTTTTCAAAATTGACTTTAAACTGTTACTATCTGTGATGATTTACTTATACAACTAAATAGTCATACTTAATTACTTATTTACGCCTATTACTGCCGATGGAGTATAAGGCGACAATCAGCATTCTCTAATCCACTCTGTCCTGAACCAACTCAATAGTCATATTATGATTAAAACTGATTTCCATCAGTTCACTGACATGTTGCACTGATAATCATATTATTTTAGTTAAATATTTTGCATATAAGTGTTAATTTCTATTTCCTGACTGAATTAGCGAACTAACAGACTAATCTCACAATGATGAGGAATTATTTGAGATTAGACGTATAAACCGTTAGATTCCGAGCCCCTTAACCGGAATGTTAAGGACTGAGTGTTGTGCATTCGACTGAAAATGGTGTCCATGGTTTACTGAATCTGAGGAACCTCACATTGTGATGAAATAGTTTTGCAGTGCTATTTGTTTTTCGATGACTGTTTCACTATGGTCAGTCTATTTTATTGGTTTTTAATAATGAAAGATTCAATGAAACTATTAGGAGATTCATGAAGGTTTTACTGAATTGCAATGGAAAATTACTTTCAAATGAATTAATCAGTTAACAAACTAACGAAGTTCACAAAATTGCGTCACTGTCCACCATTATCTTCAGTGAGTTATTACCTTATAATAGACCTCGTTGAACTCCACTGGTCACGGCTTCTCACTAGAACTCCAGAAAACACCACTTGAAGCCAGTAACTAATGAGCACATAGAGTTTTTGGTAGTGAAAGTGAAACTCAAATGAATTACTAATAATAATGATAACAGTTTAGTGGTACCATTCACAGGATAGCTACCATAAACCAATGAAGTTAACAGGTAGATTAGTAATATATATATATAATATATTTGTAAAATCCCACTTTAAAATATAATATTCGTATAGTGTAGACTGAATACTTTGTTCTAAATTTAAAGAGCAGAGCAAAGAGAGAAGCTACTGTTGAATTGAAAATAACAGATTTACATCACGAGGCAGACCCTAACATGGAATCCTGAAGGGGAATGGAAAAGAGGAAGGCTGAGGAACAGACTACGTCGGGAATTGGAAGGAAACATAAAAAGGATCAATCGAAACTGGAAAGTATTACTCAGGAGAGTGTTTGATGAATAGTGCTGGTAGGCGGTCTATACTCCTCCACGAGGAGTAACAGGCTTAATTAAGTAAGTATTAAGAATCATCATGAAAATTTGGATTTTTTAAAATATTTCCATGAACGTTTGTATCACTCATAAATTAAATAAATCTTCACAGAAATCTTCCTATCAAATCATATCCGTCAAAATACTAATGATCTACTTCAAGAGGATTTCTTATTACTGTAGTAAGAACTAGGGATTAATAGAGTTTAGATATTTCAGAAGTAGTAGTTATTAGAATAGGGGTTTTGTGGAGATTGTAGTGATTTTCATGGTTGAATACATAAGTCGATGTAAGGTAGATTACCTTTGAGAGTCTGGAAGTACTAGATGACCGTTTCGTCCTAGTACGGGACTCCTCAGTAATGTGCACCCACGATTCCACAATGCAAAATACCCAAGTGTATATGTAGACAAGTCGATTTCAGATTGTTTACAATTCAGTTCAATGGATCACAACGTTTGATTGTTTGTTTTTGCTTTCGCTTAACTCTTGTACACAGCATAATTCTAATTATGTTAATGTTGTCACATAATTTATGGTAAAGGGTTGTGGAGATTATTAAGTTTTTGATTGAGATCATAAACCGATTGATGTTAGACGACCATTGAAAATCTGGAAGCACTGAACGATCGTTTCGTGTCGGGTAGAGACAGGTGTCTGCCTCAGTACAATGAAAGATGATCGCGCAATTTCATGGATTGATTGAGGTCAAACATCAAAACTGTCGGATGCCAGTTCAGTGGTCTAGAAGTTAATCATTTGCGTGCAAGAATGAAAGCCCTGGGCTCGAATCTCATGAGCGGGATCGTGAATGCCCACTGCTGAGTAGTCCCACAGTGGGACGAGACGGCCGTCGATTGCTTCCAAGTTTTCAATAATGGTCTAACATCAATCGGTTTATGATCTCAATCAAAAAATCTAATTTACGCACATTATTTTCTCTTAAATGAACAAATAATCCTCAAAATGTACTGAATAAAGCTATAAAGAGAAAAAGAAAAACGACAATAAACAAAAAAAGAACTGTTGAAGAGACTTGAGGGATAGAAAAGTCTCTCTACTGACCTTATAAGGTCATTCACTATAAGAATACATAACTAATTTCTTTTATTATTATTATTATTATCTATCTGCTACATTTTCCTCATAAAAATGAAGTGATGACGGACGGGGAATCGTTAGAGAGAGAGTAAGAGAGTAAGAGAAAGAGAGAGAGGAAGTAGGTGAGTCGAAGTAGATGAAGAGGTGAATAGAAAGTATCGGAAAACATGAAAAGGCAATTGATGATTTATTTTCTAAAGATTATTTCCTCTCTTTTTTTCTCCATTTAGATGTTCTTTTAAAAATTGTTTTTTTTCTCCTTCATTTTGTTCGTTTCATTGTTTGTTTGTTTGTCTGTTGTTTATTGTTTTCTATTCATTATGTATTCTCAACATATTGATGAACTATAGAAAGCAATTTCATGTAGGTATTAGTTAAGTAAATGTTTATTGAATATTTAGAGAGATTTGTAGTTATTAGAATAAGGCTTTTGTGGAGATTAGAATGATTTTCATGGTTGAATACATGAGTCGATCTAAGTTAGATCACCATTGAAAACCTGGAATCACTGAATTGCCATTTCGTTCTAGTATGAGATTCCTCGATAGTACACTTTTACGATCCCAAGTGCGAGATTCGAACTTGGGGTTTTCAGTCAGGTGTGAAAGTTATTAACCTCAGACAGTGGATGGATGGTTGCGCAACCATTCATGGATCGATTGAAGTTAGACATTAACACCATTGAATGCCGAATCAGTGGTTAAGGGGTTAAGCGTTCGTGCGCAAGACCGAAGGTCCTGGTTTCGAGCATCGCGTGCGGAATGGTAGATGCGCACTGCTTAGGAGTCATATATTAGGACGAAACGGCCGTACAGTACTTCCAGGTTTTCAATAGTGGTCTAGCTTACACCAACTCATTAATTCAACAATTAAAATTTGTAGTTCACAATAGAATAAAATGGTTTAAGTTTGGTGAGTATTAAAAATGTGAGTCGATTCAACTGTCAGGTGTCGAGGTGAAATGTTTAACCCTCAAACTATTTTTTGAATTACTACCTAATGATTGATATACTTTATGACTGTCAACCATCTCTATCGGTAATTATAGATCTCAGACTAGAAAAAATTAACCTCCATTGATAAAAAAGCTCTTTGGGAATAATGAACAAAGTTAATCCCTATTGAACAAATGAACTTTATAAGTTTAGTTAAGATAACTTCGTGATCTTTATGCATTGAGTAGTGATCAAAGTCTTGTTTGTTCAGTCTATGGTGCTGATCGAATTTTATTAATCAAGTTACAATCTGTTCAAGAGTCTAAAAAGACTCGAAATTACGTGAACTACATTTAAGTGTTTGATGGTTGGAGGTATTTGACAGCAAATACTGAATGTAGATTACATATAAGTTGACAGTCGTCAAGTAGGAGCGTCTGGATTCTTGACAGAATTAATACACCACGTAAGCTTCGAGCTAATATCACAGTCTGAGGTGTTAACATTATATTACTCGAGTTGCAACTGGCTAAATAGTTAAGTCTTCGAATTGGCAGATTATCCAATCAGTTTGAAATGAAAGGACTATCTACTAATTATGCAACAAATAATGAAATGATTTGAGTGTGCTTCCAAAAGTTGTGACTGATGGAATAAAATCATGTATAAATTGTAACGAATCACTACACTCCTTCTAACCTCAGAAGAGATCACTCAGTTGTTCCACAGTGATTGAGAGATACTTTGAAGATACTTATGACCAAATACTAGAAACGCACGAGTATCGTCCACTTTTAAAGGTTACCTTTCACGGTCGTAAAGAAAACAATGTGTGGACTGTTGAGCAGTATACTTACCTCGTTCGGTAAAAGGATATCTCACTTAGACCACAAGTAACATGGGTTAGCAAATTTTAAGTGAGTTTTCTGAATGCTTATTGAAATGTCATTAGCCCACGAGTGCATACTCTTGAAGAATTGAATATAGATAAGAAAGTTATTCAGCCAGTCAGTCATACTCAACGTAGACGATAGAACAATGAGCATCGGTTCGGCACACCACACTAAATCACTACAGTGAAGTGTTAGAGTGGTCGAAGTGATAACACTATTATCAGTAGAAAAGAATAGGTATAAGCGATATGATTTGAGAAGCGAATATGGATTATCAGCATAAAAAATATTTCTAGGATAATTTAGAAACTTAAGATCTGTCAGAATGCACAGTAGGCAATACGAACGGTTTTGTGCCATATCCCTAACATCACTAACTGAGGTAGGCAGTGGTTAGGCATATATATATACGCGTCCTAACCACCTCAGTTACTGAACATATACAACCCCATCCAATAATTTGCCACATTTTTTCTAGGAACCTATACCTAACTTCAATATTGCTCACTGAGTCATTCTACGATAAGTTTGTTAGCAACATTAATCAATTATGGGTTTCATAGTAATATGCCATCTTATTAGGATTTCCATCCAAAAAAGATGAATAGTGAAACTATCTCAATGGAGGAAACTTTTATTGATCTACAAACGACTGTAATCCACTAGGTAATACATAGTTATCAATATCATGTAAAATGCAATCCTTAGATGCATATCTTATTGTTTTGGTTATCATATAACCATTCACATTTTTAATAAGGTGAGGTATAAATGACCTTTAAAATACACAATTGATATATGTAGCATTTGTATGATCTAACACTACGTTAACATATGAACTAAGGAAATGATATGAGATTACAACTACCCTCAACTGACTCATGATTTTAACTATGAAGTTACTACAACTTCCACAAAACCCCTATCTGATAATAATCATCATGTGCTCACTAGTGATAGTCTCCAAGAGGTATTTCCTGGAGTTCTAGTGAGAAGCAGTGACAAGTGGAGTTCAACCAGGTCTGTTGTGAGATAGTAACTCACTGAAGACAATGACGGATAAGTCGCTCAATCTCGTGGATTAATTGAATTTAGACATTGACACCACTGAATGACTGTTCAATGGTCTATTAGTTAAGCGCTTGCGCGCGAGACTGATAAGTCCTGGTTGCGAATCTCACCGTGTGGGATCGTGTATCCGCATTGCTGAGGAGTTAAATAGTAGGATGAAACGGCCGTCCATTGCTTTCAGGTTTTTCATGGCGGTCTAGCTTCAATTGACTCATGATCTTAACTACTAAAATAAACAGGTATCTGACTGTCGAAAATATACATTAATAAAGGTGAAAATCAAAAGAGAGAATGAAATGTTTAAGGATGCGAAGTTAGTTCGATTTATCCTCTGTCTCTTTGCTCAGCAGACACACAAGTTAACATCACAGTAGTCTTTCCAAAAATTAATCTCCTTATCAAACATTCAGAATATTAAGCTTCTGATTAATCGAACAAGCAAGTGGATAGATGATAAGTCGATCAGATTTCGTACCCACAATAGGATGAAACGGCTATCCAGTGTTTCTAGGTTTTCAATGATCGTCTAACACTAATCAGTTCATGATCTCAATCAAAACGTTAATCATCTTCATAATCCCTATACACTGATAAATGAAAATCGTAAATTTCTCTACTACACAAATACCAGTACATCATGCTATGAAGTTGTCAAGTATAGAGTAGTCGATGATGATAAAAGAAAACTTTATGATTGAAATGACTCTAAACTGTTTATAATTGAGTAATTAAATAAACAAATAGAAACATAATCTTGATATACTTAGATCACTTGGAGACATGAAGTTTATCCCCAAATGGAAACAAACAAACAAACAAAATCGTTCCATCATCAAATTTTATTGGTAGTTGTTATCTTTCCCATTTTTTTTATTAAAAAAATCGATAGTATCGATCAAGCTCTATTGATTATTTTTTTGAAATTGAACATTTCTACGTATCCATTATTTTTTTTGTTTTTTTTCTAAACAGTCAAGGTCAACTAATATTGAGTGGGCGTTTATTTTTTTCTCTCTCCAACCAATGATCATTTCCAATAATTTTATCAATATGATTAATGAAAAATCGATATTAAGGAAATTTTTACTTTGAGAAGTAGTTACATGTAAAAAGGTTAAGTGATTTAGAGTAAAAAAGAATATTTCCCATAGAGAATGTTACACTCGATTGAAGTTAGACATTCATAACTGTTGGATATTGGCTCAATGGTTTGGAGGTTAAGAGTTTGAGTACGAGACTGATAGATGCTGGGTTCGAATCTTATGAGGTGGGATCGTTGATGCGTGCTACTGAGGAGTCTCGTACTAGGGTGAAATGGTCGTTCAGTGTTTCCAAGTTTCCCATTGTAGTTTATCTTGAATTGACTCATGAATTCAACTATTAACTAAACTAATTATTGGAACCTGGGCAGTACACATATTTGTTTAGCTTTGTACATCCACAGTACAAACGAACCCGGATGAAAACTCATAGTTATCGAATATGCATTATATGTTCCGTGGATATGGTTGAAGAAAAGCTAAACACCTTGGGTAACACTCTTAGGGAGAACGGATACCCTAGAAAGTTTATAATTAAATAAATGATCACAAATGTGTGAATAAGTGAAATACAAACGGTGAATAAGAAATCTCTGTTCATTCGCCTACAATTCAAAAGGGATGCGGCTAGAGAAATATTAACTCAGAGGTTTTGCAGAACAATCCGAGAATTCTTCAACGCCGAATTAGTGTTTTTTACGCGCCCAATGGTGACACCGAGGCTAAAAGATGAATTACCTAGAATGATGACCTCATTTTGTATTTATCAATTCGACTGCTTCTGTAGAGCAAGTTATATTAGTCGAAGTTCTCAGAGTTTACATTTTTGTGCTCACGAACACCTCCCAACGTGGCTAAGCAAAGGTCTGGTAAAGAAAGTGAACAGCTCTAGATTGACCCATTTAGTGCAACCTCGTCATATTGCGAATATAAACCAGTACTTTTTAGTTATTTATCGGGTCAGTAATTTTTTGCCAAAGCTTGTCAGACTTAAAGTCTTTCAAAGGGCTGAAGCAGTAGTCAACCGGATGAAGAAATGTAATTGTGATTAGATGGTGGTTGGAGGTAGTCGACAGGAAACCCTGGACCTGGGTTTCGTACTACTTGGCACTCGTCAGCAAGGTGTACCTGTAATCTTGAGGGAACTGGTGCTCCCTGGTGGATTCGATCCCATCTAATCCCAATATATAGTGCCCGCAGTGTTGAGTCAACTAGACTGGTGGCCACATTGCAAAATGATCGATAGCATTCGATCTGCACTAATAAGGACTAGACATGCATGACATTGATCGTCACCCAGTGATCAATCAATTGAGAAATGTAATCGTCTCTGTTATCTTTATTCACCAATCTTTGTATTATTATTATTGTTATTATTGATATTGATTAAACATCATTATTAATCTCCCCAATACCCGATTCATCCCACCTTATTATGTCTTAGCAATAATTTCTTACACAATATAGTTTCTTATTAAACATTTGATCGAATTGTAATTGTACTATTTTTTCTTTCATTCTATCTTGACCTATATTTATTCTGATCATGGATCTCAAAAACCAACTTAACATATAAGCTAATTCAAGTTAACATTCCATATAAGTCATATCAACATGTCTATTGTGTAGCAGTTACTCAGTGAAGATAAGGATGGACGGTTGCATAATATCGTGGATTGATTGAAGTTAGACATTAACATCGTTGGATGCTAGTTCACTGGTCTACAAATTAAGCGTTCAAGTGGGAGAACGAAGGTTCTGGGTTCGAATTCTGCGTGCAGGGTCGTGGGTGTTTACTTTTGAGGAGTCCCATACTAGGATGAAACGTCTGTTCAGCGATTCCAGGTTTTCGATAGTGGTCTAACATTGGTTCATTCATGATAGTAATTTAAACTCAATAATCTCCACAACTCTATACTGATTATTGTATCTTATTTGACAAACCTAAATTGACATGCATTAACTTTAAATGATGCACTTTGCCGTTAACCTGGCCATTTTTCGGATTATTAATTTTGGATATATGAATTGTAGAACTTTTATATTTTAACAAACCACTGTAACACTGTCAATATATGGGTATTGTTGTAAACAACTCATATCTGGAGGCTGTATTCATCATGGGCTGATCTGAGTTAAGGTACTTTTGAGAAAAAAGAGTAGGAATGAATATCTACGACACTGTCAGGTATCGGAGAACGAATATCCAATAGAAGCACTTTGTAAGTATCTAATGGAATAGCGACAACTTCATTCAATTCGCAATATAGTTCCACAATCTTCCAACACTTTTAGTGGCAACTGTTTCACATTCGATACATCTTTGTACAGTCAGTAATACGACTTCGTCCTCGAGCCTTGCGTTTGTTGCTTTTAGTCTTACCGTTCTTCAACTGACCTATCTGGCATAGTAGGACCTTGAAGAACGATTTTTCTAGCCACTATAGCCTGACTGGTTCATCAAAATAGACAACCCCGACCACCATGTCAAAGTAGCAGCAACGGTCGGGTACAAGTAGGTGTTAATTGATCAGTCGTTTAAAAGAGATCAGTAAACAGTAGATTTATTTAAAGGTGATTTTTATTACAGATTGACATCATCCAGAGGAAAATTGTGAAACGAGAGTGAAGTAGACTAGTATTTCACTAGTGTCAAGGAGTCTACAGTGATTCAAACACACGATCCCACTCAAGATCAAACACAAAGACCTTATGGTCTAGACATAATCACACTGACTTTGACTGTTGAAAAAAAAATCTGAAATTCTCAACCTTATTCATTCTACCATGCTAAAAAAATCTTCTACAAATGAGATCTATGGGCTACGGAGTCAGTTGTGACTTTATCAATTTCATGAATCACGTTATCGCACCATCATTGTTGGTCAAAGTAGATTTGTAGAAAGG
The DNA here is from genome assembly GCA_944470375.2 of Schistosoma guineensis. Taxonomy (NCBI): domain Eukaryota; kingdom Metazoa; phylum Platyhelminthes; class Trematoda; order Strigeidida; family Schistosomatidae; genus Schistosoma; species Schistosoma guineensis. Next base: position 16,126,534 of record OX103897.1, on the reverse strand, counting down.
AAGATGGTAAGGCAATATTGTGGATTGGTTGAAAATAGACATTAACACCGTTAGATGCCGGCTCAGTGGTCTAGAGTTTAAGTGTTCGCTCGCAAGACAAAAAGTCCTGGGTTAGGGTACCGCATGCAGGATCTTGATTGTACACTGTTGAAGAGTTCCATACTAGAAAGAACCGGCCGTTCAGTGCTTGTTCTAAGTCTTCAGTAGTGATCTAACATTGATCGGACCATGATCTCAAAAAAAAGCTCAACAATCTCTACAATCTTACACTAACATCTGTAGAAAGTTGGTTGTATTATTCAACATGCGTCCATTCTGTATTAATCTAAGACTAAGAAATATGAATTATGAGTTACAAGTGTCTGATCATCTGTTTTTTCCAAAGTATTCTTAACCGAGATTTTTATATTTGAATGAAAAGTAATTCACTTTCAGGTTCAAGATGTTGTTCAATCATGAATTGACACTATTCACTAAAATTTGACCCTAAAGCACTAAGAAACCAAGATTTAATTGTAGACCTTAGAATTTGATGGAAACTAACTATTTCGCACAATCAACTTTAAATACAATGTAGCCTGTTAAGCATGATTAAATGAGTTGTTTGATAGTGATCTTAGACTAACTTATCCGAAAGTTAACTAATTATCACTGTCAAATGAGTAAAAGATTATACTAACCGCCAACTGAGCTGGTCGAAACATTTGTTACATCTTCCTCATCATCAATCTTTGTTGAACTAATCAAATTTATCGCTAGGATTCATAGAATGATTGCAATCTACTTTTAGCGCTTTTGGAATCGTGGCCTAAATGAGGTTGAAATGACTTAAATGTGTTCATGTTTTGCTTCATTAGAAATCCAGGAACGTAGTAATATGATTATATTCATTGTACTGTTTCATTTTCTATGTTTATTACTCAATCTGATTACCTTTTTAGATCATTGAGCCGGAAGCCAACAGTTTACATGTCTACGGTTGGATAACTGAGATTAGTCCATAATATAAACTACGAAATTCAACAATCTCTACAAACCCTCATAGTAATAACAATCATTTGCTTAATAATCACTAATTTCGAATGATAATTTCAGGAGTCATAGTGAGAAGCAGTAATTGGTTGAGTTCAATCTGTTTAGATTTAATGCAATAACTCACCAACGGCCTGGGGAAGATCACATATATCCAAACCATAGATTGACAAATCACTGGTATAAAGGTCAAGTGATCGCTACAAAACCTGAAGGTCTAGTGTGTACAAATTCTGGAGAAGTTGTAGATTTTTCCTGTTAAAAAGCCCAACATTAGAACGAGGCAGATGTATATTGCTTTCTAGTTTTCAGTGGCTATCTCACTAAAGTCAGTCTCTGATCTAAACCATGATCTAAATAAATTGTTCAACGTATTATTCATGATATTATCTTATATGGAGAGTGAGCAAGAACTATTACAGATCTGTAGTCATTGTTTTTCATGGATAGTGATCTTATTGTTTCATGCTGGCGTATTAATACAACTAATGTGATGAATGATTATAAGTTGTCTGTGGCTGAACATCGTGTGAAAGTTACTACAGTTGTCAGTTTAAAAGAGAAGAGTTATAGGAAGTTAATGAGCATGATGTGCAGAATAATTTGGAAATCAGAAGAAGAGCGAGAGAAGTCAGTCTACAACCAACTTGAATTTTAAAATGCACAAGATGTAAATAAATGGCTAAAGACTAGGTGTACATATTGCATAAATATTTTATTATTTCAAGTATCATTCAAGTCTTCAACCGGATGATGAAAAGTAATGGTGTTACTAGTTATCCAATAAGCAGAAGTCATGGCGTTTTTTAGTTTATTATACAAGGTATTACGAAGCAAGCCCTGATTTTGAATATTTAAGGGAGAAATAAATCGAGTAGACCAAAGAACACATTTTGCCGACAATTGGGGACAGACATTAAAAGAATCAATCGTACTTGGTAAAAACTGGGAATGACAGCCCGAAATGGAGTTGGTCGAAGAATCCTAGTCGAAGGTCTATGCTTCACCAGAGATGATAGGTGTAAGTTAATTTTACACTGAATGAAGTTAAAAATCAACAACACAATGGTTCAGAGGTAAAATATTCAACATGAGACCGGACGAATACTGGTACTGTTTGGAATTTACAATGATGAGATGTAATTTACCAGAATAAAACAAATTTCTACAAGAAAATTGTTTGTTCATCAATAGGAATCAATGCAGAGTAAAATTCTGAATTATTGCAAAGTAATAGATGTTCAACGCAATACTTATTTACATTCTGGAAATTTCAGTCATAACTCCGCCTTTAGCTACTACGGGTCCCAAGCATGAGTAAACGCGAAAGGTTAATCGTGAGGTCAGTAATCCCATCCTTTAGAAAACAACCTTGCCAAAAAAACGCTAACCAGAATAAGTAATTTCAGTCATATCTATCCATTCAGCATGACATTAGTTAATTATTAATCTCTGAGGAGAAAATTCATATACAAGAGTGGAACTTTTTCATGATGTAATTTTTACGCAGATAAACATGCCAGACGTTTTTGACATTGTATAATTTAGTGGGATATAATGTGGTGGTAACTATCATATTTGTTATTGATTCATGTATTATCAATCTAAATTCGATTTAGTAGAGTATAATACAACTTCACTTGGAGTCCCTCCGGGGGCTACTGCCGGTCCCAAGCCTGGATAAAGGAGGGGGGTTGAGCATGGGGTTAGCGACCCCATCCCGTAGAAAACTAACTCGCTAAAAAGCGCTAGCCAGAAAAAATTATTCGAACCTTCTAAACTCTGCTCTGGGAGTCAGGAAGTTTTCATTTAGAAGAGTTATGACGCCTCATGATGAAAGCCGAGTTCCTTCGTAAGTAACAAGGCCGATGCCCCTTCTGACCACCAGAGCAACCATTTATTTAGGTGCAATGTGGGAGACCGGAAGAGTCTTCCAAATTGCTGTAATACAAAATCTGCTTGATTATTACTTCGAGTTTTCTTAAATTTCATTTCTTCAAATATAAATGTAGACAGAATCGGAACGTTTTCCTTTTATATACAGTAAGTAAATCAGACAGTTATATACACCGTAGAATCTGACACATGTGAATTGGTTCAAATTACCATCTTATATTAGCACAGCAATATCAAATGTTTTCAAAACAAATACCAGAATAGTATTGTGGTGCGTGCTACTTAAATTGATGTAAGTAGTATATGACGCGAGTTAAAAACGTAATGTCTGGGAGCAGAAGATGGGAAAAGATCAAGAAAGAAAGGACGGGAACACAATGCAATTTGTAAGAAAACGCATAACCAATGAAATATGAGACAATGGATTGATGATTGTAACAGGAACTGTCAGGTTTTATATGATGGAATGATATTTTGCAAACTAACGATTCACTATATGGTTTTTTATTTTACCAAGTAACTCTGTAAAACACTACAGTATAAGTAGTAGAGTAGATTATATAGGGAGATTCCCTGTATTCAAGTTTTAAACTACATGAAATGGATACATCTATGTCATTACAAATGATTTTAAGCTGCCACAGAATGCCTCTAATCAATAGTTTCAATAATTCGGTAGACTTCAACCAGATGAATTACAGACATTAACATAGTTCAGTCCATTTGTCAACGTCTTCCTAAACTGGTACCAAAAAATAAGCTGAGGAGTTAGACACGTTTTACGAGTAATTCTATTTCATTATCTCATATATAAATTATGAAAATGATCCTACTTACCAGTTAGTTCCTGATTATGATTAACAGACCACATTGGAGCTTGTGAATCACTAATACTTTGTGTAAATAATCCACCAGCAACACTAATCAATTGTTCTTGTGTTGTAATCAATATACGTAATGCTTGTCTAGATGAATTATGTAATTTAGGAAAAATTTTATTTGTTTGTCTATCATGAATAGTAGTAACGAATTCATCATGATCATGATCATCATCATCATCATCATCGTCATCATCATTATGAACACGATGTTGAAATGGATCACAATTTAATCCATGTAATTGTTTTCTTGTTGTTAAGATATTCGATTCACGTTCAGCTGTTGTCCATATATAACAACCACGTTCTATATTATCCGTATGCTCTTAGTAACAAAAATTAAATAAACATTCAACATAATAATAATAATCAATAATAATTTTTTAATAAACATCAAAATGTAAACCATTCCACCACCCCTTTCTTAATTATTATTATTTTTTTCTATTTTTTTGTCCAAATGAATAGAAAGAATAATTCAGTTGAAGAATTATATCATCAAACAGATTAACTTTACATAGATACTAAATTCTTTATATTACCATGGTAAATAAATACTACTTATATAGAGATTTAATCCACCATATATATGTATATATCTATATATTTTAGAGTAATATATCCATCCATAGATTAGGGAATGAACAATTGAGAATCTGAATGAATGAATGCCAAATTTTGTAGTAATATATAGATATTTAAGTAATAAGGAAAGAAAGAAAGCTGAAATGTTTTAATCGATTAGTTTCTGTAAATGATTTCATCGATCAATGGGTAAGTAAGTAAGTAAGTAAATGATTTCTAAATAAGTAACTAAGTTTAATATTCGTTAGTTAACAACCCCTATCATCACCTTCCTATTTCAATCATTAAATTCATTCTTCTTAATAGTTGAACAGACATTCTAACTAAAGAATATATATATCTATACATACAATGTTGAACTGCCAGTCATTAATGGTTAGAAAGAGTAGTGGTAGTAGTAACTAGGTGGGATGAAAATTTGAGGAGTGAATTAGAATTGAGATTAGCAACTTATGATTGGTTGAAAATATTGTGTATATACATATGTAGATAACATGGAAATATGATTAGTTCTTTGATGAATAAAAGGGGAATGTCCATATGTACAGGTTTGTAATAGAGAACTAATGCCAGAAAAGTTAATCGATCTGATTTAGATCTGTCTTATCAACTTTAGGTAAAGATTAAAAAGAAAGTGAGATGTGTAATAGAGAATTAGGACAAATTTAGAACATTAACGTGATTCAATAATGATCATTAAATTAGATCTGAGTAATTTGATCTTGAACAAAATAGATTCTATGTATGCTGGTCGGCGGCCTATGCTCCATTAGGAGTAACAGGCGTAAGTAAGTAAGTATGCATAATTTTACAATCAGCTCAAAGTATTTTTAGAACATTAACAATTACTATCTACTACCATATCCCTTGTGTGTGTGTGTATGTGTATGTGCGTGTGTTTGATAGTGGGGCAGGAAATCACTCTGGTGTACTTTCAGGAAAAATATGCTATACTGACAAGTTTCAAGGATGTTAAAACGACCTTGTGAAGGTGAAGCCAGTCATTAATCAACCGGGACACAGGGGATATAAATAAGTAATTTATCATTATAGTTGAAATCATGAACTGATCCTTACTAGATCACCACTGAAGACTAGTAGGCATTAGACGGCCATTTTGTTCTTGTATGAAACTCTTAGGCAGTGAGCATCTATGACCTCAACACCGCGGACCGAATCAGAAGTTTTATTCTTTAGGCCAGTGAGTTGGCATCCATTGATGTTAATGTTTGACTTCAATCAGTTCAAGATATTGAGGGTTGCACAATATTATGAGCTGATTGGAGTTAGACATTAACACCGCCGGCTCCCAGCTTAGAGATCCAGTGGTTAAGTGTCAACGGGTGAGACTAAAGGCCCTTGGTCCGATTCCGGAGTCCATGTTCATGGGTGCCAACCGCTGAGGAATACTATGCTAGGATGAAACGGCCGTCCAGTGCTTCAAGGTTTTCGATGGTGCTCCAGTTTTGATCCGTTGGTTATTTCAACTATACAAGTTCTACATTAACGACAATCTCTCTATACTTATAACCACTTATTACTTAGTCACTTACGCCCGCTACTCCTCGTGGAGGACCAAAGGCCGCTCACCATCACTACATCTAACCCTGTCCTAAGTAATCCTTTCCAATTTTTCCAATTGCTATTCATCCTTTTCACGTCTGCTTCCAATTCTCGACATAGTGTTCTTCGGCGTTCCTCTTTTCCGTTTCTCTTCAGGACTTGCCTCGTGATGCAGTTCGGTGATTTTTTTAGCGTATGTCCTATCCACTTCCGACGTCTTTTTCTAATTTTCTATTCAACTTGAAGCTGGTTTTTTCTCTCTCACACAGGGCTGTTGTTAATGGTATCCGTCCAACGGATGTTGAGCACATTGCGTACACAAATATTTATAAATAATCGTACCTTTTTGATGATGGCTGTAGTAGTTCTCAAAATTTCAGCTCCGTACACTAGAAGTGTCTTGACCTTTGAACTCAAAATTGTGACTTTGATGCTTTGCTGACAGTTGTTTTGAGTTCCATATGTTCTTCAACTGCAGGAATGTGGACGCTACATTGCCGATCCTCGCCGTTATATCTGCGTGTGATCCTCCTTGTCCATCGATGATACTTCCCAAGTACGTGAAAGATTCCACATGTTACAGAGTTTCTCCATCATGTGTGATCAGTTTGTTGATCGTGTCGTACTTGAGGATTTTACTTTCTTCTTAGTTTATATTGAAGCCTACTCATTGAGAGGCTGCTACTACGCTAGTTGTCTTCATCTGCATTTGTTCGTATGTATGGGATTGGAGGGTCAGGTCATCTGAAATGTCCAAATCCAAAAAAAATGATTCTGAGCTGTTCATTGTATTCCATGCTCCCACTCAGATGTCGAGGTCTTCAATCACTTATTACACTAATGTCCAATGACAAGTTACATCAGGATTGAAAATCTCTCTTATGATTTACGATTAGAAGTACGACTGACAACTAGGGTTATAATTTGATGTTAACATTGTTCGTTTGGATTAAGATTATGAATTGATATGAGAAGTTAAGGGAAAGTTTGGAAGGATGCGTTAAAGGCAAACAATAATGATATTAGGAAGGAATAAATTGAGTGAATAATATGGTAGTAATATTAGTGAGTATTTAGATAGTTATTGCTTTCCTTTTAAATACACCTATTTACATATCTGTGACTTACTGAGGAATGTTCCATTCATTCTATTCATAGAGATAAACAACTTTCCATAATATTTTTGTAAGCAACGATGGATAGTGGCTAGCAGTGAAATCCAGGACGTGCGTTTCGTCCCATTTGAGACTCGTCAGCTGGATGTACCTGGATCTCAGAGTTGCTGTTCACTCTGAGACTCGAACCCAGTGCCATTCGCTTCAAACGCCATCGCGTTATCCACTCAGCTATTGAGTCCTGATGGCCACTTGCTTGTGCAATGGGGTGAATTTCAATTCACTTGGTATTGTTTGACTTGAATCTTCCTATTGAGGTTTCCATAATGTTAATGTCAACTATTAGGTAGTATCATATTGACATGAAATAGTCATTACTTTCTCTTTAGTTTTCCATTCTTCTTTCTCTCTCTCTCTAATCAAGATTCATCCATAATGATTATGGATAAATTCTATACCCTAATAAAATTGACAATTTTTCTTTACTCAATGCATATACTACTTGTATCGACAGATATAAGTAGTATGTAAGACCTATTTAAAGTAGAATACCTGGAAGTAAAAGAATGAAAAAATCGAAATTGTGGAGAACAAGAATGAAGGTTCAATGGGGTTTGCAAGAGACAACTAATGAAAGATGTGCATACGAAGTATTTAATGTAGGGTTTTTATATTTTATCAAGACATTCTGTAATTTTTATATTAAAGGATAAATTGGTCTCCTTTACTCGAGTTTTCGTTCACTACAAATGGCCGAATCTCCTGGTACGGCTGAGAGTAGGGAGAGTCAGCTATCCCTCTCCAAATGCTCTCACATGGCGGCGTGTTTACAGTCAGTACCAGATAAGTCTTACTCACTGCCTTCTCGTGCCATTATTATTATTTACGAAATTGAGAGGACGAAAAGCGAATGCCCTGCAGCTGCTTTAACCGGGTTGGTGGACACGGAGATTCTACCTAGGAGAGTTGGAAAACCCTCATTCCAAACTATTGATGCACATGAGCTCCAGGATCATGAAGGAACAAATGACGTATGAACCAATTGTTGGTCACTGGTTATCATGTTGCTCCACTATCTCTTGAATAAGACCTTTATGTCTTAGGCACCGAGTGTGGCCCCTCAGAAAACAACGTACTTTGATCTGGGCACTCGGGTGGGATTACAGCTCAAACACAGTCAAGTGACTTGTGTGAGGCATTTGTATTCGGTTCCCCTTTGTATCATTACTTATGTGTTCAGTCACTGCAAGTGGTTCTACTAACTGTTATTACGCAATTAGAATTTGAGAAGTTTATATGTGAATAGATGATTAATTCGACTATTTCAGCCATTATGCTAACTACATACCAATTACTCCTACTGTTCTTCTGTTACCAAGTGAATTTGATACTTGTGAATAACTGACACGTTCAAACTTATATATTTATTTTATTGAGTAGGAAGCAGTTACTCATCTGTTGATACTGAAATAGTGTCTTGTCATATAATGAACTGATTGAATTTAGATATGCTAACCTTTGATGATCCTAATTTCGCTTCCATGAATAGTTATACTTACACACTACAGAATAGTCCCATAGTAGACTGAAAAGATCATCCAGTGCATTCAAGTTTTCAATGATAGTCAAACTGAATAAAATCTATGATGTAAACGATGACATTCAACAATTCTCACAAACCTCGTATATTAGAATTAAGTATGAGTAGATCATAGAACATAATATAAAAATCTTACCTGTAATAAGTTCACGATGTGATGTGAAATATAATTCAACACAACCAGTTGATGGAAAAATTGTCTCTACAATATAAATGACAATATATTTACATGGTAACCTACTGATAATGATATAAGTAGTATGTTGAAAAGAATGAGCTTTAGTTGACGACCTACAAATTTGATGGAAATATGAAGCTGGATATTTTGGCAGGACTCTAATTCAAGGATGAGCCTGCACTAAGATTCTGATGTGAAATTCCACTGTCCATTTAACACTATAGATTATGTCAGTTCATGGTAAAAATTGTAAATCTAATGCCTGACGCTAACTCCAGTGAGACAATAATTTATGAATCAACCAATCAGATTTGAGATAGCAGGTCATGGATTTTGGCATGGAATTCATTCATCCATTAGTTTAAATAGCGTTTTGACATCAGTTCGTGATGAAAACTCTAAATCTATTTCCTAACCCTAACCATCAACTGTAAATCATAATCTTTATTCTTTATATAGATATATAACTCTCATTTAGCTCTAGTAAATAGATGAACATCCTAAGGTCATTTTAGCGTTGTTTAAAGGCCGTCCATAAATTATAGTCTCACTCTAACTCCTTATCCTGATTCCTTACATTAATTTATAACCTTGAACTAGTTAGTAGTTTACGTTTCACGAGGTCACTTCAGTGTCTTTCAAAGTTCATCCATAAGTTATTGTACCTTACAGGGTTTGTAATGCTTGATTGTTCCAGAAGTGCTATGATGATGATGATGATGATGATGCTTTGGATGACTATGTGTAGTCTTCACGATTGATCAAGTGAGTGGAAAAGTGATTGTTCGTACTGATTCATTACCTAATAGATGATTGTACAAGTAGAATTCTGCAGGTCTTTTTTGAATGTGTTACAATTGATTGATCACTGAACTGTGATCAGTGTCATGTTTGTTTAGATTTTTAAGGTATAGATGGAAGTCTAAGTAGTTGGACTTTGTGTGCACAACTACGATATGTCAGATGGTTGAATATAATTAAAAGTGGCCATGTGTGTTAGGTCCTTCTTAGTTCAAATCGAATCCTATAGACCAAGTTGCAATGTGGTCACTAGTCTAAGTGATTCGACATTTCGTGCACTTTGTTGAGATAAGATGATGATTGGTTGCTGACGAGTGCCAAGTAGCACGAAACTTGAATTCAGGGTTTCCTGTTGTCTATCTCCAACCACCATTTTACCTGTGCTCAATGATATTTGAATTGGAGGTGAAAGTTGAATATTAGAAGTTTATTTCATCCTTTCCCTCACGTATTATCTGGATATACCTAAATCTCAGTGTTTATGTTCACACTGAGACTTGAATCAAATGTCCATTAAACTACTGAGTCCAAGTAGCAATTGATCTGTTGAACAGAATGGATTATCCTTTATAATACTTTGGTTTCCTACTCACATAATCTCTCTGCGTCAAGTGGTTCTCAATGCTTCATCAAACGTATTCATCACAGGGAAGAGGCATTATAAGAGAACGCATATCAGTAACTCGAAGTGGTTATGATAAGTTGAATGCTAACATGATTAGTAGGCTACAAACTTGAAACTTTACACAGTAAAGACTTTTTATATTCAAAATGTCTCATTAGCATTTCATTGCTTGCCAAAAGATTTTTTCAACTGACTAATTAATTCAGTTCATTGTTATAACAAATTACTTTTAACATTTGTTAGCATGTACCACAAATGATACATGGAAACAATGTCCTTTTACATCTCAAACGATGGATATGCAACTAAACAGTTCTGTACAGATGTAAATCATGCCTTTTGATGACTGAAGATTTGGGTAAGTTTATTGTATCTACTCAAAGATTTCGTCAAATCAATGTCTCCGAATCAGTGTTCGTAAATCTGAGTTTAGACAAAGGTTACATTTGATGAGACTATAGTGGATGGGATAGACATTATACAGGTCCTATCATTGCCAAACTTTATTGACACTAGTATAGATATAGGTTTGATGAGAACTAAGGGTAGCCGAATTAAAAATAGGGATCCCTTTACAAAGTTAATGACTGGTGAACAGAATCTTTTTAAGTAACTCTGATAATCATCATGAGGGACTCTGTTTTGTCATGTTGTTTCGATATGCATAAGCTTGTTAAATTCTTTTTAGTATGGTAACTTATAATCAGTGAATGAAGTTCAGTGTACTTATTGGAATCCTCAGAAGATTGCTTCCGCACTGTCATCAGTAACAATCACTTTTAAACAGAGTTTAATAGTGCCTAGCAGTGTAACGCAAGACTCAGGAATTTTCCTTCTTGAGAATTATCAGCATGAACTTGAACCAGGTACATTTATGTTCAAATATTTGCGACCTAATGGGAATGTAAAACCGATCTGCTCAGAATTTACGTATAGCAAAAAGAGACTGATCAGTCGCGATCCAAAACACTGACATTGGGAAGACTTAAACATGTACAGATAAATTATTATTCATCCCCGTTATAAAACACAGTAGCCATCTGAACTCAATAGGTACGTGAATAGTGCGTTGGCAGTTTAAGCGAAAGTGATTTGGTTCTAATCCCGGAGTTAATCCTGACCCTATGAGACAGGCACATCCAAGTGACTAGTCCCAAATGGGTCGAAATGTGAGTCTTGGATTTAATTGTTCACCAATAACAAACTTTACTCAATATTTTATTGCTACATGTTTACTCTTCATTCTTAATTGGTGAAGTGAAAGCTAACTCTGTCTCCATTTATTAACGTAGCTAATGTTTTGTTCATTTTTGTATTGGTTGTTTGAAACTTCACATTTACATTTAGGACTGCAATTGCCCATTCTCTTTCTTGGTATATGTGCATCCTGTGCGGATTACCTCTATGTGGCTTTAATTCATAAGCATTATAAGCAGAAATGAACGGTGACTAGCAGTGGAATCTGGAACGTGAGTTTTGTCCCACTTGGGATAAATCAGCTGTACGAACCTGAATCTCTGAGTTGATATACACCCCAGGACTCGAACCCAGTACCTTTAGCTTCAATCGCTGAAAATGCTAGTGACTTAGGGCAATATGGAAGCAATCCAAACAGGATGTATATACGTAAGAGACTGATCAATTACCGTTCTAAACGTCAATAGAAAGATTCAAACGGCTAATACAAAACAGAATTATACTTCACTTCATTTCACAAGCTAGTGGTTATCTTGACTCGGTAGCTAACAAGATAACACAATGGTATTCGCAGCGATCAATACTGAGTTCTAATCACAAAGTGAAAATCAGCTGTGGAATGTAGATACATCTAGATGACGAGTCCTTAATAGGATGGAACGCGCATCCTAGATTCCACAGCTAGCCACCATCCATCTCTACTCATAATTAATGCTTCTTTAAACATATTTAATAGGTCATTCGATCTTAATATGTCTATAATAAGCGTTGATTATTTGTCAGTGAATTCATAATCACACACAACAAACATGTAGACAAAAACATCATCAGAACATTTTCCCTATTGCATTCAATCTGAAATAATGTGTATTTGTATTCATGAATCGATTGATACTAGATCACCACTGAAATGCTGGAAACTCACTAGTGACTACTTCCAAGGTGATTTCCTGTAGTTCTAGTGAGAAACCGTAGTCGGTGGAGTTTAATCCATATCAGGTAGAGACAAGTATCTACCTCAGACAATGGATAAATGGTTGCTCAACCATTCATAAATCGATGGAAGTTAAACATTAAGGTTAAGGGTTCGTGAACGAGACCGAAGGTTATGGGTTTAAATCCCAACTGTAGGAACATGGGTGAGCACTGTTTCCTGAGAAGTACCATACTAGGACGAAACGGTCATCCAGTGCTTCTAACATCAACCGATTCATGATCTCAATCAGAAAACTTAACAACCTCTACAATCCCATACTCATATATAATTTTTATTCAGACAATATATATATGAAAAAAATATTAAAGCGCGGATTGGCAAAGTAAGAGCAATACATCTACAAATGAAGAACATTTGGAACTCAAAACAAATGTCAGCCAACACCAAAGTCTTGATTTCCAATACAAATATGAAGACAGTAATATTGTATGGGGCGGAAACTTGGTGAACTACGAAAGCCATCATCCAGAAGATACAAGTATCTACTAACAGCTATCTACAAAAAATACTTCAAATACGTTGGCCAAACATTATCAACAACAACCTACTATGGGAGAGAACAAACCAGATCCCAGTGGAGGAAGAAATGAGGAAGAAGTGCTGTAAGTGGACAGGACACTCATTGAGAAAAGCATTCAACTGCATCACAAGGCAAGCCCTTATATGGAATCCTCAAGCTCAAAGGAAAAAAGAAAGACCAAAGAACATATCACGCCGAGAAATGGAGACAGACATGAGAAGAATAAACAACAATTGGATAAAACTAGAAATGAAAGCTGAGGACAAAGTGGGTTGGAGAGTGGTAGTCAGCAGCCTATGTTCCATCGGGAGTAACAGGTATGAGTAAGTAACAAAGTAAGACTGGACAAAATGGCAGATTCATAATAATAGTTGATTCCTCCTTTTCAGGAAGTAGTGTGATTCAATATGGTTTCTTCATATTTATCATCATAGTAACAAAAATTTATTGTTTGTTTAATTTTCATGAAATGACGAATGTTTTTTTGTTTTTTTTTCAGAGATAAAAAGGAAATAAAAACTAAAAAAATTTTTTTTGGCTGACTGCGATCATTTCTTCTCTTTCAAGTCATGTGCTCTCTTTTTTAAATTAGACATTAAAAGAAGAAAATTCGTTAAAATTTATTAGAAACCATGTATTATACTACTAGTGTGGTGTGAGCTACTTATATTCAAATAAGTAGTATAGAACGATGATCAGAAATATAATGTATTTCAATAGAAGATCAAGAAGGAAAGAACAAGAACGGAAAGTAATTGGTATGAAAATGCAGGAACAATGAAATCTCAGATGATGGACTAATATTTGCAAAAGAAACAGTCAAGTTCGAGACAATGGATTGATATTTTGAAAACTAAGTATTTAATGTTATGGTTCACAGATTTTAGTGAGATATTCTGTAATTTCGTGTTCATATACAATCGATTGCCCCCAATTTTGTTTTTGTTCACTAGGCTAGTACGACAGAGACTTGGTAATAGTCCATTTTTTCTCTTCTTTTTTCCATAAATTTGTCTATACTACTAACAGTAGTAGATAATCTAATTTCTGGTAATTCGTATTGATTGAGGAAGTAAAATTTTGGCTACCGAAGATAAGCGGGATTTTACGGTGTGAAGGATCTAACAGTAGAAGTTAGAGCTTATTGATCATAACCAATGAGGCATATGAACCTTAAGGTACAAATTTACTTTGGTGAATGAGTTCTATGGGATTAAGTCTCCTGACATTGTTATACTGTCATATGGATTATGTTTAAAGGTAATAATTCTATGAGAAAAATAGCTACAATAAATTAAGTTTCTGGAAAGTATCTCATGTTTAACACAAGTATTATTGATGTGACTAGTTGAAACTATTGATGCTTGTGTTTGAGTAGAATATATTTAGAGTATTCACTATACTATAGACCAAAGACCTTCACTTTTCAACCACTACAATACTGAGATGACATCTAGTGATGTACATTTTCAAATCTAATCGATTAATGATGAAGTACAAGGATTATTCGATATCATTAGAGAGGACTATTCCATTCAAGGTATAGTTGAAGTCCACTAGTGTCTTGAAGGTCTTGTTCCAATTTACAAATGGGTGATAGATGGTCACTTATGAGGAGGACTATACTTCAAAGCACTTGTTCAGTACTTTCTGGATTTTAATAATACCGTAAATGTTGTCAATCGATGGTGTGCGGTACCTACAAATGATAATTATCTCCACAAATCCACTTCATCTAAGTAACAATTCTATCCGTTTAACGTGTGAACTTCCGATGTAGCTCAGTAGCTTAGTCGATAAAATTCTAAATCCCAAACAAAATGAAATGGGTTCTAGCCTTTGTTAAAATATGACGAAAAGAATGGTTAGATACTAAGTTAGCGAGTTTTCTGTAGACGGAAAAGCATGTTGCCTATATTGCACTACAAGTTTCCATCTAAACTGTATCTAACAGAAGTAGATGTTGTTTGGCATTGGAATCCAGGAAGCATATTTCATCCTATTTGGAACTTATTGACTTATCGATGTATCTGTATTCCAGTGTTAATTTTTCCTCCTGAACTCGAACCCAGTACTGTACACTTCAAACGTCATCACATCCCAAACACTAATGAAAAGATTCAAATAACCAATGACATTCACAAGTCGCTAAAGTTTGGAATGACAAACTTACATCATGATATAAATAATAATTGAATTGCAGCAAAATACATTTCAACTTACTCTCACATGCCTCGTCTAAATCAACTTTGAAAAAGGATAGTTTTTCAGCATCCACTGCACATGTATGAAATTGAGCTCTGTAAAATAAAAAACAAACATTAATGATTGACATGGAACAATGTCTTGTTTTAATGGTTATTTAGGACTTCAATTGATCAGTCTATTGTTGGCATACGTGCATCCTATGCGGACTGCCTCGTTATTACTTGAAGTCCCAAGCATTATAAGCAAAGATGAATGGTGACTAACACCCGAGTGTAGGACACGCGTTTCATCCCATTACGGAATCGTCAGCTATATGTATCTGAATCCCAGGGTTTATGTTCACATCGGGACTCGAATCCAATACCGTTCACTACAAACACTTCGCTTCAACACATAGCTACTGAGTCATGATAACCTATTGCTTGTACAATAGTGTGAAGTTGAAATTCACTTGGTATTGTTTACGTGAAGCATCCCATTGATGTTTAGGACTGCAACTGATCAGTCTCTTATTAGCAGAGAAAGTCGTCAATATCATTCAAAATTCACACGACGGACCGAAAACCGAAGTCAGACAAAGCTGCCTAAACTCCCACTTTCTCTTTCTGCTGTTGGTTGACTAGGTTATGAAGACCTCGATATCTGACGGGAAGCACGGAATACAATGAACAATTGGATGAAACTAGACGATTTGAACTTCGCAGATGACCGGGCTCTTATATCTCATACATAACAGCAAATACCATTGGAGGCAGTCACTGTAACAGCAGTCTCTGGATCAGTAGGTCTCGACATACACAAGGGAAAAAGCAACACTGTCAAATAGAACTTAGGGAGCACCGAATAAATCACACTTGTTAGAGAAGCTTTGAAAGGTAACTTCTAGGAGTTACTTATGGATTGTTACTATATGTATTCTTATTGTATAATTATTGTGTAACTACATATATTACTCTTGAGTAACTAGATTATATATATTTATATTGCTCTTCTTGTCAGCTTTAAGTTGATTTTTGTCTATTATCATACAATACTATTTTTAAGTTATTCCCAAGCTATCAGTTATAGTCTCCTTCACTCACAACCACTTTTGGCCTGATCTTGTATAATTGTTGTTTTCTATTTGTTTGTGTGATGTGGTCTGGTTTGCTTGTATATAAACTGCGTATGTTTGAAATATAAGGTTCATACAGTGGAAGCTGAGGTTGTGTTCTGAAATCAATGAGTAAGGCAAGGTAAGAAAAACCGTTAAGGACTTAGAGTTGACTTTAGGCTGCTTGTGCTGGTTCCAGAGTTATTGGTTTGGCACAATGCCAAAGTCTTAAAAATCGGTATTTTGATTAGCCATCTTGTCACGTGATAATTGACGGGCTGTAAAACACAATTCCAGAATCCACAGTCAAAATCCAATAAATAGTAAAGGTGAATCGGAGAGGGATCATATGTTATACGTTTCGGACAATCTGAAGACCATTGTATTAGATCACATCTTTTTTAAATATTGTTTTGAACTACTTTATTAAGTTATAGTAGTATAAATACATTAGGACGTTACATATGGATTTTCCCCAAAAGTCTGAAAAACCTATTTGAAGTGGCTTTTATTTCTGTAATTTTGTTATCTTGAAGTAGATAAGATAAGCAACCAATGGTTTGTGTATGACCATAGTATGACTCATTACAATCTTTTTACGTTTACTGTTTCTCCTCCATCATCTTTAAATGAATTATTCCACTGATCATACAAAATACATATCACCTGGATGTACCTGCATCCCAAAGTGGACATCAACTCTGTGATTCAGGTATATCCAGCTGACGAGTACCAAATAGGACGAAACGCGCGTTCTGGATTCTACTGTTAGCCACTATCTATCTTTGCTTATAATGCTTGTGAATTAAGGCAATATGGAGGCAATCCGCACAGGATGAAAACAGATGATTGATCAATTACAGTCCTAAAACGCAATGGGAAGATACAAGTAAAACAATATCAAGGGAATTATGAAATACTTCAGAAGAACTTCAGAGAAAATAGTACACATACACATACGGGAGTAAGATAGATGCATTGATGTAAATTTATTTGATTTCATACACCATTTATGATTAAATGATTATATAACTGGTAGAATATCTTGAATGTGATCGTTAGATAATCTGAGACTAAATTTCTATGATAAACGTATAACACAAGAAACTCAGCATAAGTGTTGTGGAGATTGTTAATTTTTTGATTGAAATCATAAGTCAATTGAAGCTAGACCACCATGGAAAACCTGGAAGCACTGGATGGCCGTTTCGTCCTGGTATGGGACTCCTCAGCAGTGCAGATCCACGATCCCGCACCCCACGAGATTCGAACCCACGACCCATCAGTCCCGCGCCAGGCGCTTAAGCAACTAGACTACTGAGCTGGCATCTAGTGGTGTTAATGTCTAACCTCAACCAATCCACGAAGCTGCGCGACCATCTTCCATTGTACTGAGGTAGACATCTGTTTCTACCCGACACAGATTAGCTCCACTGGTCATGGCTTCTCACCAGAACTTCAAGAATTTTCTCACGAAGTTGGTCACTAGTGACCACATAATAATTATCAGTTTAGGTGCTGTGGAGATTGTTAAGATTTTGATTGAAATCGTGGGGTGCGGGATCGTGGATCTGCACTGCTGAGGAGTCCCATACCAAGGCGAAACGGCCGTCCAGTGCTTCCAGGTTTTCCATGATGGTCTAGCTTCAATTGACTCATGATTTCAATCAAAAACAAGGAATTCATAAGGATGAAACTTTAGTTGAACAAATGTGATAAAAACAAAGAAAAGAAATCATTAACTCACCGAAATAAACATTCTTGAAGTTGTGTTGAAAAGTTTGGTTGTATGTAACAAGCGATTAAAACATCACCATGCAATGGTAACACTGGTTCAATTGGAAAAATATATCTTTGCACTCGAAAATTCACATTTGGGCATCTGAACAATATTTGGAAATAGGGGACGGTGTGACAGCAAAAATAAACTTGTGAATACTCACATAATCAATTATATAGCAAAATGATCCAAAACATTTCATGTACAAGTAGCCTCACTTTCCTTTTACAGTTACACAAATTAGAGCGTCTTTTGGATGTAAGTTGGTTGGAGGTTGCCAGTCGAAAACTATGGACTTAGATTTCATACGTGCTCGGACTTGTCATCAAGGATGATATTCAGGTACATGACACCAAAAATCACAGTCTTAGATGTTACCGATCAGCCATATAGATCACCGGTGATCTCATGAAAAACAAGTATTTTCATACTGAATGATCACTGTGTAGTAACTAGTGTTGTGTTGTCCCCATTATCACTTAGGCTACGAAACTTCATGAGAATTTGTTTGAAAGATAGCTTTCCATTTACAGATCATGATCGAAATAAAAGTGAATAAATCAATAAACCAATATGCTCACTAGTGACTGGCTTCAAGATGTATATCCTGGAGTTCTAGTGAAAAGCAGTGACCAGTGGAAGTCAACCGGGTCAGTTGTGAGATAGTAACTCAATGATGACAATGGTGGATATGTCACTCAATTTCGTGGATTAGTTGAAGTTAGACATTAACACCATTGGATGCCGGCTCAGTGGTCTAGTTGGTTAAGCGTTCGCACGTAAGACTGATAGGTCCTGGGTTTAAATCTCGCAAGTCGGGGTCGTGGATGCGTAGTGCTGAGGAGTCCTACAGTAGGACGAAACGGCCGTCCAGTGCTTCCAGCTTTTCCATGGTGGTCTAGCTTTAATTGACTCAACTGTTGAAATTACTACAATCTTCACAATACACCTTCTGACAAGCTGAGATTGTACAAGAAACTATTTCGCTGTGATATGGAACTCCTCATAAGTAAACTGTGGTGTGAGCTACTTATATTGATATGAGTAGTATGCAACGTGAGTTAAAAGAACGTGATGTCTGGCAGCAGAAAATGGGGGAGATCAAGAAAGGAAGAGCGAAAACACAATGGAATTTGTAAGAAAACGCATGAACAATGGATTGGTTTTTGAAACAGAAACAGTCCAGTTTGTTTTGATGCATGAATATTTTGCAAATTGACAATTCACTATATGGTATTCAGATTTTATTGAGATAGTCTGTAATTGTTGTGTTAAATACATTCAATTGTCCCTATTCGTGTTCTTGTTCACTGTTCTGTTCAATGAGGAAAACTCGTCAGTTGGATGTAGCACAACTTCAGTCATGATGTTTCCACTATTGTTTGAATTTATTATCAGTTTTAAATTTTATGAAGCTTTCATATTTTGTTCTATCTACTTGTAGTCCAATATGTTTACATGGTGCTCTATTAGAGGATCGAGAAATGGGGACAATCGAATGCATCTAAATACAAAATTACAGAATCTCTTAGTGAGTATCTGAGAATCATGCAGTAAATAATTCATTTGCAAGACGTCAGTTAATTGTCTCAGAATTGATTGTTCCTACATTTTCATATCAATTGCTTTAGGTTCCAGTTCTTTCCTTCTCAACCTTCTGCTTAGAATGCTTGTAACTTAAGGCAGTATCGAGGCAATACACACAATATGTATATTTGCTAATAAAAGACTGATCAACTGCAGTTCTAAGCATCAGTGAGAAGATTCAAGTAAACAATACGAAGTGAATATAAACTTCACGCCATTACACAAGCAATCGTCTACCAGGTATCAATAGCTAAGTGGATAACGCGATGGCGTTTAAAACAAACGGTACTGGGTCCGAGTCTCAGAGTGAACATTAACAAGACTGAGATCCAGGTATATCCAGCTGATGAGTCCCAAATAGGATGATACACGCGTCCTGGATTCCACTGCTAGCCACTATTCATTATTATTTATATTACTATATATATATAAATATACGGGAAGTAGTCGAACCATTCAGTTTGACGGTTGCGGAACAGTCAGCATCGAACGATGTGGTAAACACATGTACAAGAAAATCATACACCTTGGAAGTGTAACATATAATTGAGAAAGGATATAAGACTGATCATACAAAAATATTTAAAGCTTTGTGAATAGTGTCAACCACGAAATTTTCGGCTCGTAAAAGGCTAGGTCATTAAGGTTCTTTTAACCTTGAATCTATCGTGATAATATGGTGTGTCTTACTGATGTCGCCAGATATAAGTAGTATGTTTTATCAATCGAAAAAGAAATGCCTGGTGTTGGAAGGTTAAGAAGACCAAAGAAAAGAGAATGAGAACAGTGAATGATTGGTGTCTGACGCAATTGATTGACATTTCGTAAATAAAGAATTGACTGTATGGTTCTCAGATTCCAGTAAGAGATTTGGTAATTTTGTGATCACATGCATTCGATTGTCCCTACTTGTATGTTCTCGTTCACTACAATAATAGTTTATCCATTTTAAACGTTATATCAACTCCCATACATTTCAATCGTCATTTTACCATTTCGTTTCATTGAACTTTATTAGTTTTGTCATTTAAATACCTTGGCTAGTAGTGCTCTCTGAGTTGGAGAGCTTGGTCGCGGAGCTTTCATTGTTATTCTGAACGATATCATCAGCACAAACACTTCAGGTAAACGTTTATGCTGATGATGTCGTTTAGAATAATAATGAAAGCTCCATGACCAAACCATCCATCTTAAAGAACAAAACTCCACCAGAATCATCCATCTGAGTTGCAAATCTTCGCCATCACCTTGACGAATAAATATATGATCAGTATTCAAAATATACGATGTAAGCATATTTCAGATCATGAAATATTTTAAATAGTAAAGTGATAGATGAGCAAACAAACACAGTTACTAATTTTAATAGTTGAGATCATGAGTCAATTGAAGCTAGATCATCATAGAAATTCTGGAAGCCCTGTACGGCCGTTTCTTCCTATTTCATAACTCTTCAGCAGTGCATATCCACGATCTCTCCTAGCGAGATTCTAACCCAGAACCTATCAGTCTCGCGTGTGAACGCTTAACCATTAGACAAATGAGCCGACACGTCAACCATTGTCTTCAGTGAGTGATGTGAACAGGGAAACAAGGAGCCCTGACAAACTACGAAAGCTATTTCTCGGGACGTTACTTCAGCTAATTCAAATCTTGTAAAACATTAACATTTATTTTTGTCCCTAATCTATTCTACAGAACATGAGCTTTCGTTCGATGTATGATTCATTGCCATACCCCTTCTCTGTTCCGAAGCTATTGTAATTTAAACATAATATTTGGCATCCTATTTTCTACGCTAATTCCCGGCTTTGGACATAATTGTATCTTTCTTAATTATTGTACGTTGTGATCGCGTTAGTCACCTATTTATTCATGTACTTTTATACACTAATTTGAAAATCAGGATATCGGGAATAGATCGAGTTGTGTTCCAGTTGTCTTATCTTCTCTCTCATTCACGTACTTGTCAGCTAATCAGGTGATAGAATGGTTTTCTTCTCTCTAACCCACTTCGAACTCACGCGTACTAGCCTCAAAGTTAGGTCGATTAGCCTATCGTGCCAAGGTCTTAATCTGGATTAGATAATTAATCCTCAGCACCAAAAGTGAGTAAACAGACCAAAGGACATAAATAGTGAGTTACTATCTCACAACAGATCTAGTTGAACTTCACCGGTCACTATTTTTCACCAGAACTCCAGGAAAAATACCTCTTGAAACTGAGTCATTAATGAGTATATATACTGATTAATATCAGAAGGAGTTTTGTTATAGGAAAACTTACAGAACTCTTGTAGTATGCATTAAATTTAAATTTTGATAAATTTTTAAAAAAAGACCACATTCCTTATCAACAAAAGTTTGAAAATGTTTCAATGATGGTAATTCACTAAAGGTCGTTTGATCAGTTTGTTGATGGTGGTGGTGTTGTTCTTGTTGTTGTTGTTGTTGTTGGGGGTGGTGATGTTGCTGTTGTTGTTGTTGTTGTTGTTGTTGTTGGGGGTGGTGATGTTGCTGTTGTTGTTGTTGTTGTTGTTGCTGTGTAATCATTGTTGTTTTCAATAAATCAATTGGACTAGAAAATATTTGATCCCATCTTTTAATATGATCAATATCATTATTATCATTATCCTCGTGATCATTATCGATTTCATTTAAATGATCATTAATCAATAAATCATTTTGACTGATATTGTATTGATCATTTTGATCATTATGTTTATGATGAATCGATTGTATTTGATTAGTGATAATTTCATCTGGTTTTGCATATAATGAATTTTCATTATTTTCTATAATTGCATCTAATGATTGTCCAAGATAACGTCCTCTTGATGAATCACGATATACAATTGTATGTAAATAAACTAAACGATCTTGTAAAATTAATGCACCAGTTAATAAACCAGAAAAATAGCCAACATATCTAGAAGAGAATAAAACAAAACAAAACAGAACAGTACAGAATTGAATCAATGACGAGATTCTAATGTATGGACGAGCCAATCAGAAGCGTCTGAGAGATTTCAGGGTCATGGCGCCAACTTCAATGCTTCATGCTAATGTACGATCGGTTCACAGGGAATTTTGTACAAAACGTGATAATTGAGCGGCTATAACAAATAAAACGGCGAGACTATAATTTGTGGACGAATCAATCTGGTATAAGATAACAGATCTGGGATTTTAACGCGAAAGCCTTTCATCCATTTGGTTAAATAGATTTCTAGCATTATAGCTGATGTCAGTTCGTGATGAAAACCCCATATATATTTCCTAACTAAGGCAAATTACGACAATTATTGCGAAGTGGATAATAAAAGCACCAGTAACACTGGCTGCATCCAGGTACTACAATATATACGGATGTTTGGAGAGAGTACAGACTCGTACGTAGGCTTGGTTATATGCATCGTGTCGTTATCCACAAGTAGTATTTTGTACACTCAACAACCGGAGTGCACATAAACAATATTGAAGCGATGTGGTCGAGGCTGAAAGAGTTTTTGCGACCTTATCATGGCTCCGGAGGCCGACAATTCTGTAGCCCTATAGATGATTTCCTCTACTGCATGCATTACGATTTTAATACCACTGAACCTCTTTCTAATCTTGACAAGTTTTTCAACCACGTATAAGAAGTGTATCCACTTTATTTCCTTGGTCTTGTATAACATAGTTTTACTTTATACTGACTGTGTGCTGATTGGCTAATATTTCCCAAGGTCACTTGAGATCCGTTCAAAGGACGTCCATAAATGAGAGTCTCACCGATGATTATTTATGTATGATGACCATTGAATGAACCTTAAGTGACCATGATAACTTTTCAAGGTTAGAAAGAGGTTCAAAGATTCTAAAATCGTAATGTATGTAGTAGAGGAAATCATCCATACGGCGGCTACAGAATAGTCGGCCTCCGGAGCCATGATAAGGTCGTAAAAGCTTCCAGCTTCGACCACATAGCTTCAATATTGTTTGTGTACACTCTGGTTATGTAAACTTGTCTATTTGTTTATATCTCCACAATACACATACCGCTTGACAGCTGAAGCTTTAGTAAAATCTGCAGATGTTACAGCTAATGTTATTGCAATTTGCTTTATTCTCAATCTGGATCAAGTGAAAAAAATGTTCCTATTCTAGCAGACTTCTCCCTCCAACATCTATTATATCGAAAGACTACATCATCACGTTAGTCTGCACAAGGTCCATAAGTCATTTGACTACCAGAATTACAAATAAAGGAACTTCTTAATAGTCCCATTTATTGTAGCCGCTCAATGATCATGTTTTCTCTAGAATTCTCTGTGAACCGATCGCACGTGAGAATCATGTACTGAAATCGGCACCGTAAGCTTGATATCTTTCAAACGCTTCTAATTAGCTTGTCCATAAATTATAGTCTCGTTATTACATCTAACTGGTCATTTCGATTTCGGGTTATCATATCATAAAACAATTGACTGCATAATATTTTACACTTTAAAAATTTCATAATCATTGTAAGTATATAGGTGTGGAGATTGTACATTTCCATTGGATTTAAGAACTGGGCAATGTTTAACCATCATTGAAGACCGGCAAGCTCTGGATGAATATTCCGTCCTCGTATGGAACTCCTCGGTAGTGGGCATCCGTGACTGTGCGTGGGAATAGAACTCAGGACCTTCGGTTTCACTCACGAACGCTTGACCTCTAGATCACCGAGCCGGTATTTTACGGTGTTAACGTTTATTATTTACTTATTTGAACACATAAATATTGGTACAAAGGGGCACCACATACATATGCACCACACAAGTCACTTGAGTCGTGTGTGCTGTAATACTACCTGGATGCTCAGAACAAAGCAGGTGGTTTTCTAAGGAGGCTACACCTGGAGCCTTTGACCTAAACGTCTGATCCACAAGCCGAGGGAGCAACTTTTGGGGATGTTGACCCATGGTAGCCGGTGATCAATAATTGGTTCATACGTCATTTGTTTCTTTAGGATCCTGGAGCCCATGGTCTGGAATGAGGGTTTTTCAACTCTCCTAGATAGACCCTCAGTGTCTATCAATCCGGTTAAAGCCTCTGCCAAACATTCTCTTTTCGTCCTCTCAATCTCGTAAACAACACACCAGGTGCGAGAAAGCAACGAGTAGGACTTCCCTTGTAGTGGGTGATCATGTGAAAAGGAGAGCTAACTCTCCCCATCCTCAGCCATACCACGGTATTTGTGGACATGACTAATTTAAGTCAGTCCATAATGTTGCATTGCCATCTCCTGTTGTCTTCGGTGCCTTACACCCGACATAGTTGTGCAATACCATGGACTGATTGAGGTTAGACCTTAATACCGTTGGATTCTGAGTCAGTGATCTAGAGGTTAGGTGCTAGTACGCAAGAATGAAGGTTCTACTTTCAATTCCTGGGTGCAGAGTCTTGAATGCTGATTACTGAGAAGTCCCATACTGAAACATAACAGTCTTCCAGTGCTTTCAGGTTTATACTGGTGCTCTAACATTGGTCGGCTTATGAATTTACTGAAATTCATATTGAACTGTAATCCACATTTCTAGAAAGTCCATTATCAAACTGTAACCTTTTGTTTCAAATGTAGAAAATGTTTCAGATTTCCTCCTTAACTACAGTGATAATGCTCATTTTGAAATAGATATATGCTTCCTCTAAAGAAGAATGAGAAATAAACTTCATACATGTACAATGAACGGTTAAAATTATTTTGAATGTTTAATACTACTACTAACGTCTTAAATAGTAGTAATGATAGTAGTAACATAAATATGTTAGATCATGTTAACTTCATTGTTAGATTGGTAAATATTTATCCATTTATACGCAAATATTGACATAACCTAATTCAATTAACTTTTCTTTTTAACTAATGAAGTTACGCTGACTTTTTTTGTCGCTTTATCTACTTTCAAGTATACCATTTATCTATGGGTTTAATGAATTCATAGACAATTAGTTTACTTTTATAGTTGAAAGTATGAGTCCATGAAAGTTAGATAACCATTGGAAAACCTGGAAGCAATGGATGACCGTTTCTTCTTAGCATCGGACTCTTCAGCATCGAGCATCCTCATTCCCGCTCGCGGGATTCGAACCCAGAACCTCTAGACCATTGAGTTGACATTCAGTGGTGTTATTGTCTAATTTCAAACAGTCCAAGAAATCGCGTCACTATGTGCGTAGGACTCATATCCAGGACCTTCGGTCTCGTTCGTGAACGCATAACCTTTAAACCACTGAATTTATTTTTCTTGGATAAACTTTTAAGAAGAAAGCAGTATGATTATCTTCGTTGATAATCAGTTTTTCTCTGAGTGATATAGTTTGATAACAATTAAGAAGAAGAAATAACGATTCATTTAAAAGGCAAGATGTATTCCCGTTTCCTTTTTGTAGAATCTAAAGCGTTACCATGTGAACATATTATAGCTCTGATGAAGATTGACAGATTGTCCGTCAACTCAAACTAACTTATGTTATAAGGTAAGACTTAAATCCATTTTTTAAAGTAGCATACATCAGTAAATAAACATGTTGATACACTTCAGTTCAATGCATACCTACATTGTCATACATGAATGATGAAGAAAAAGCTACATTTAACTGAATCATTCCACTGATGATATTTACGACTGAATTTCGATCAATCTTTGTTGACTAATAAGTTACTGCCTGTGATAAGCTCGGGTGAATGAGGAGGGTTGAGCATGGGGTCGCCAACCCCATCTCGTGGAAAAAGTCTTGGTAAAAAGCCCCAATCAAATTAAACAAATTAAACCATTTAAACTTTTCCCTTGGGATTGAAAGAAGAATTATGCCGCCTCAGGATAAAAGTCGAAATTCTCCGAAAGTTACGAGACCAATGCTCTTTCTAACAACCAGAGTAACAATTTTTATGGGTACATGGAACGTCCAGACAGTGTAAGAGACCGGGAAGACCAGTTAAATAGCTGTTGATAAATGTTTATCCTATGAGAATTACATTAACATAAGCAAGTGTTTCTCACAAGCATTATAAAATAGATTAATTCTGACTAAGGTTGCGTTGTAATTCTAGGTCTGGTTAATCATCATGTGATTTATTCACCAAACGAAATACCACTTATTCCATCTTGGTACTGTGCTAAACCAATGACGTTCTACCTGTATGAGCAGCCTTGTGTCTTTATCGGTACTTTGTTCTCCCAGACCTATCAGTTAAGTTCAGAACACCAATACAGGTTTCTAATATACGAATCACTTGTTTCAAACATTCGTTGTTTATATATCAATCAAACAGACCACATCACACCAT
The DNA here is from genome assembly GCA_944470375.2 of Schistosoma guineensis. NCBI lineage: Eukaryota > Metazoa > Platyhelminthes > Trematoda > Strigeidida > Schistosomatidae > Schistosoma > Schistosoma guineensis. The sequence continues at coordinate 16,099,561 of OX103897.1, read as the reverse complement.
AAAATAGGAATTAACATTTGTGCAAGATCAAGCCAAAAAGTGGCTGTACATGTGGGAGACCATAATCAATAAACTTAAGGTCATAATGAAGCTTATAATAAGAGAAATATAGATATGCATAATCTAATTACTGAATAGTTATATAATAGGAATATATGTAGAATATTCATCCATTAATAGTTCATAGAAGTTATCCTTAGTTTATTCTTCACTGGTATATAACACATTGGAATCTAGGATAAGCGTTACGTCCCATTTCTCACTCATTATTTAGATACACATGAATCCCAGTGTAGATGCCCATACCGAGGTACAAATACCATACCTGTTCAATATGTCATATGAATACTTAGACTCATCAACACAGTGGATAGTACATCGGATAAGTTTCAAATTTCCATGTGAACATCAACATTGAGATGTAAGTGTATCTAGCTATTGAGTCTCATATAAGATGAAACGTGTGTCTTGAATTCAGTTTCTAACCACAATTCATCTATTTTTTAGTGCATCACGAGGCAAGCCCTAACTTAGAATCCTGAAGGGAAGCGAAAAAGAGGAAGGCCAAAGAACACATTTGCGTCGGATAATAGAAGCAGATATGAAAACGATAAATTACAACTGGACGGAGCTAGAAAGGATTGCCCAGGACAGGGCTGGATGGAGAATGCTGGTGAGTGGCCTATGCTCCTTCATGAGGAGTAACAGGCGTAAGTAAGTAAGTAAGTAACTGTTGCTTGTATGTTATAGGCAATCAAATGTACTGAAGAGTACTGAATTCGTAATACTGTATTCCTTGAGATAGATAATTTAATTATGAAGGATCTATTGTTATTCGTGTTATATCTAGAGCTTAGATCTTTGATATACCACGTACAACTTGAGGAGTCGAACTCTAGAACCCTGGAAGTCGCAAGTTCAAAGACTGAAGATCAGTTGGAAAGAATCATATTCTAAAACAATATTAAATATGGTACAAAACTCTCAGGTATTTATAATTTTAGCAAAGTAAACTCATTAATATAGTCATTATCCAATCCCTATACGGTAGTCTTTAATATTTGTCTAACGGGGAAGCTACACGTAGGGACTCTGGAATGTTCTTCCGAAAGATGATTGGGTAGAATGTTTTCGACTCTTTCTAAGGTTCTTACAGCTTTGTCAAGTTCCACCATGGGCCATCCTCACAATCTTAAACAATAACATTGGCCAATACTTCAAACAAACTTCTCTTTTATCTGGAAATAGTTATCTGAGTCAAAAAATCTACTACATGATTTGATGGTATTTCCCATTTCTAACAACGACTTTTGACACAAAACTGATAGAAACGAGTAGAAATCAAATACTTATGTATGATGCTTGTTCGAGACTGATTAACTGTCTATCGTGATTTAAGATTGAATATGAGTATTCTAAATCTTATAACGAGCAATCAGTCATCAAACGACTAAGTTGACATGTAATCGTTTCAAACTACAGAGAATTCACCGTTATGAAGCGATATTCCATTGTCATTATCCATACCTATTTGAAACTTTATGTGACTGAACACTATTGAACATAAATTCTCGTTAGGAATCAAAAGAATTTGGTTGTGCACGACTAAACCATCTAGCTCAGAGAACAAAACTCCATCAAAATCATCCACCTGAGCTATAAATCTTCTCCATCATCTCAGAATGAAATTGCATTATACAGATAAACTAATAGAGAATGATGATGATGAAGAAAATGTTTGTTGAAATTATCTCATAGTATTTATTTTCTCATTTGTTATCTCATGATGTAGTTTAAATGATTCAGCCATGACAATAAATTTTCGGCCTTTTTTTCTCTCAGAAACTAACAAATCGTTTAGTACCAATAGAATTTGTCTTTGAATTCGAGTTTTCACTTCAAATGAACCCCCTGCCCCCACCAACTATCACCACCACCACCACCACCACAATTACAACACACACACACACAATGTAAACTTTTCTTTACTAATCTTAACGTGAAATACATTTTGCCAAACGAAATAATTTTGTTCAGGTTAGATTTTAATAAATTCTCACACAATCATTATGTATGTTATGATGAATCAAATGACTGAACATTTTGGGTTTATTCATTTGTTTGTCTTTTCTAATCGTTTCTATACAGATCTATTCAAGGCAACTGAACTAGAACCAAATATACCATGGTTCAATAAGAATATCCTATATTCAAATGAATCCCAATATGGATACTGTTGTATCCAGATAAAGAATGAATGAATGAATGGTAACTGGACTAATATGACATGTACATCTTTACTGTATAACCAGTAGCTGAGTGGATAAAGCGATGGCGTTTGAAGCGAATGGAACTGAGTTCGAGTCTCAGGGTGATCATCAACTCTGAGATGCAGTTAAATCCAGCTGACGAGTCCCAAATAGGACGAAATGTGAGTCAAACTGGATTCCACTGTTAGCCACTATCCATCATTATATTATATGTATATTCATATTTCTTGTGTTATAAGCTTCCGTTTGATTTATTAATTACTGTTATAAAATTGACTATTGCTGAGTTATTCTCAATTTATTAGTTACAGTCTCTTACAATCACAATCACTTTTTGAATTGATCTTGTACAACTGTAATTCTTGACGAAACTATCATTTATGGACGAAACAATCAGGTCATGGATTTCGGCTTGAAATTCATCCAACCATTTTGGTTAAATAGAGTTTTGGCATTATAACTGATTTTAGTTCGTAATGAAAACACTAAATCTAATTTCTAACCCCTAACCATCCACTTTAAATCATAATTCTAATTCATCACACTGGCTTACAATCATCAATTAGCCCTGTTAAGTAGGTGGACATTTTCAAGGTTAATTTAGTTCCATCATATTTTCATTTTAATGGTCTAGTCTGATCTGCTTTGTTTGTATATAAACCCAGTATGTATGAAATATACGGTTCATACAGTGTAGGCTGATGTTAAAGTTCTGGACTGAACCGGCTGAGTTAGGAAAGAAGTTACCAGTAAGAACACTTGATTGCTCGTACACGTTTATGTATTAATAATTCGGTCGTATAAGTTGATATCTTTGACTGGATGTCGTATCACGTGATATAATTATTTGAGCATAAGGACATAAACACTGTTGGATGCCAGGTTAGTAATCTCGAAGTTAACCGTTCGCGCACGAGACCGAAGGCCTTAGGTTCAAGTCCCGCGAGTGAGATCATAGATGAGCACTAATGACGAGTCTCACAATAGGACGAAACGGTCACTCTATGCTTCCAGGTTTTCAATGATCTTAATCAAGATACAAAATTCGTTCATAATAATGAATCTTAACTAGAAAAGAAATGTTATATTTACCTTTTTTGTGAAGGATTCAATTCTCTAGCTAAATTATCTTCATAGAATTTTTTCAATATGGTATGCCCCAAGACAAGTTCATGTTTAAATCTATTAAAAGAAAGAAATTGTAACTGAGTTTCTTTTTTTTCTCTCATTTCCTTTCATGTAAACATTACAAAATACATGTAATAAATCATTTTATAACATGACAAGGATTATATTGTATTGATAGAATTGGATCAAATGAATAGCCTAGATAGATACAATCAATATACGGCTACTATCAGCTACAAACTCGTGTAATTGGCATCAAGCCAAATTTTAAAGTATAAATTTTTTAAGTTATACTGTGATGTAATCTACTTACATTCAAATAAGTAGTATATAACTATAGTCAGAAGTAGAATATATTTCAATAGAAGATCGAGAAGGAAAGAACAGAAACGGAAGGTAATTATTATGACAATCCAGGGACAATGAAATCTGAGGTGATAGACTGATATTTGCAAAAGGCACAGTCAAGTTCGAGACAATGGATTGATATTTTGCAAACTAAGTATTTACTGTATGTCAGCAATGATGGATAGTGGCTAACAGTGGAATCCAGGACGTGTGTTTCGTCCTATTTGGGACTCGTCAGCTGGATGTAACTGCATCTCAGAGTTGATATTCACTCTGGGACTCGAATACAGTAACATTCGCTTCAAACGCCATCGCGTTATCCACTCAGGTGCTGAGTTCTGATAGCCACTTGCTTGTGCAATGGGGTGAATTTGAATTCCCTTGGTATTGTTTGACTTGTATCTACAGTATGCACGTATGCCGATAACAGACTGATCAATTGCAGTCTTAAACCTCAATGGGAAGATACAAGCCAAACAATACCAAGTGTATTTACTTTATGGTTCTCAGATTTTAGTGAGATATTATGTAATTTTGTGTTCAAACACGTTCGATCACCTCCAATTATGTTCTTGCTCTCTACAATACTAATATATCAGTAATATATTACGTATGATACTACTAATTGACGTTGATTCTAATCTTTTTAATAGAGATGAAATCTCACAGACTGAAATCATGAGTCAATTAAAGCTAGATCACTATGGAAAACCTGGAAGCACTGGACGGCCGTTTCGTCCTAATATGAGACTCCTCAAGATGCCGGCTCAGTGGTCTAGTTGGTTAAGCGCCTGTCGCAAGACTGACAGGTCCTGGGTTCGAATCTCGCAGGGGTCATGATCGTGGATGCGCACTACTGAGGAGTCCAATACCGGGACGAAACGACCGTCCAGTGCTTCCAGGTTTTCCATAATGATCTAGCTTCGATTGACTCATGATTTCAATCTGTGAAGTTTCTAAAATCTCCACAAACCCCTTATGAGAAATGAAATCCTTTAAAATTTGAGATACATCATAATGTTAAGTAACCATAAAGCTTATTGACATGAATGATTTTAATAAATAATATACTCAAGGGGAGAGGGGGGAGCAGATATACAATTAGAGACTAATTATCGGTAATCTATGATATCAAACTATGGGAAATAAAAACCCTTGAAAAATATTATACTCATGTAATTGAACGCTAGATTCATTTGCTATGATCCTCTATTAATCCTTCAACCTAAATCTACATAGTGACTTGAACACTAGAGAAAATGCGCTAAAGTATGAAAGGAAATGTTTTACTCCAAAAATTCTGTTTATGTACAGAAAATCTAGGGTTTTCTATTATATTTTAGATGGACTTAGGTTTCCTCGAAAGTTCTAGCAGTATGGATAATCATCTAATCCGAAATGTGACATGTGGCTTTCATTTTCTAGAGGTTTCTGGCAAAAGTTCTAGTGAACGTTGATTGGATATTTATTTATTTGTTTATTTTAACACACAGATATTGGTACAAGGAGGTACCAAATACATATGCACCACACAAATCTCATTTGGTATGTGTGAGGGCTGTGATACTGCTCGGGTGCCCAAACCGAAGCAGGTGGTTTTCTTGGGGGAACTCACCCAGAGCTTTCAACCTGAAGGTCTGATCCACAAGGGAGTGGAGCATCGTAAGGAAATGCTGTCCCACGGTAGCTGGTGACCAACGATTGGTTCATACGCCATTTGTTCCTTGAGCATACTGGAGCCCATGTGCACCTTTGGTTTGGGATGAGGGTTTTCAAAACCCCCTAGATGAACTCTCCATGTCCACCAACCCGGTTAAAGCTCCGGACGTTCGCTTTTCGTCCTCTCAATCTCGTAAACAACAATAATGACATGAGAAGGCAGTGAGTAGGACTTCACTGGCAGAGGCTATATACGCGTGGCCATGTGAGAACATTTCGAGAGGGAGAGCGGACTCTCCCCACTCTTGGCCTTACCAGGGCATTTAGGGGCGTTGATTGGATAAGATGTTTCCCAGCATGTTCAGAGACATTTTTTTGTCTTTTTTTCAAAGAATTCTCTCTCAACAGTTATTTAAACGATTTGTTCATTTAATATTGATATTGATAGATAATGAACTTTATCGTTATTATGTTAATTAGATGTATGTTAAACACGATGATATACAATCTAAATCATTTCATTAAACTTCACTCAGTATTCATTACATATCAACCAATTTGATGTAGAGAGAAGGACTCAATTATTAATAACACCGTTGGATGCCGACTTAGTGGTCTAGAGGTTAAGTGTTTGCCTACGAGACTGAAGGTCCTGGATTCGAATCCTGTGAGTGGAATCGTGGATGCTCATCTGTGAGGAGTCCCACAATAAGACGAAATGGCTGTCAAGTGCTTCTAGGTTTTCAATGGTTAGTTGATAACTAATTCTATGCTGCAATTTATTCAGTTGTAGTTTGTTCAAATTGTACTCTAAATATGTGTTAACATGAAGTTAGTTTTACATAATGGATTAGTTTCAATTAGATAACTGTTGAAGACTAAGGGATATTCTTGATATAAAATTCCGGAATATGAACTTATTACATCATCAGTGATTGAATATAGAACATTGAAATCTTACAATGAGCTCATCAAGTTTACAGCGAGACTATAATTTAGGGACGAAGCAATCAGATTTAAGATAACAAGTAGTGGATTTTGGCCTGAAATTCACTCACTCATTTGGATAAATAGCGTCTTGGCATTTTAGTTGGTGTTAATTCATGATGAAAATCCTAAATATAATTCTTAACTTTAACCCTCAATTGTAAATCAAAATCCTATTCTTCAAACTGACATATAACCTTCATTTAGCCATGATAAGTAGGTACTTGGGCGTTGCTCAAAGATCGTCCAAAAATTAGACTCATCAAATTCCATTATTGTCAACATAGCTGACAGGGGCATGAATTCTGGCTCAGTGGTCTAATGGTTAAGCGTTCACGCGCAAGGGGCGGCGGGATCGTGGATGCGCACTGCTGATGAGCCCCACAATAAGACGAAAGGCTGTTTATAATACACTGACTTAAAAATAAATTGGTTTATTCTGTCATTGAATGATCAATTTTCATTCTTAATTTTAAGAATGTTGACAATGTTCTGCATAATACATTTGTAATGGTCAATAAATCCCCAAAATCTATAGCTCTATGAGTCTTCGACATTTGATGCTGACCATATTAGTTTTAATAGACTCATCTAGCTGAAGGCACTAGATTATGCATCACGAGTGAATAAGTTGTGCTCAACTTCTCCTACAACCAATAGCCAGTTGACATTAGTCACTTCTCGATATATTGATAGCCTATCAAAGATATCTTTGAACCTCTTCGCTTTTGACTTCTGATTTCACTTGGTAGGCACGTTTGGATTATAGAAAGTGTTACTTCAAATGTTTTTGGCATCTTTATATTTTCGCAATTTTGATCTTATTCTGTACTAATAAATCAAATCAAAACATTCATACAGCAGATAATATACCTACAAACCTTTGTTTTTATAATCGACAATGATATCTACAATGTAGAAATCAAAAAGATCAGTTTTTAAGAACACATACCTTCTTAATCGATTCTCATTCCATTGTAAACCACGTGCAGTTGGTGAACCAGGTCTTTGTCCGTATAATGGACCAAATCTTGCTTTTGATTGACACATATAAACAGCTAAATATGTTGCTAATAAACATTTTGGTCCGGTACAATGAAGAACAGCTACACGATTATTTATATTGTTGATTTCTTTAGATTTTTTGATATCATTTGTTGATGAAATATCATGATTATGAAGCCAAAAGTCTAACTGATCAATAGCTGTCACTAGTTGTTCTAAAGCGGGAGCAAGTTTTCCTGCCCAGAACAGATCAATTACAGGAGTCTAAATTGATAAAGAATCACATAAAATTTAAGTCATATACTTAAAGTTCCTGAATTTTAAGATAGAGTTTACCAGTATACTGGTGTACTTTTAGACAAAATTACAATTATGATAATTACTCACTTCTTATTAAGCATTTCTGGTTAGCGTTTTTTAGCGAGTTAGTTTTCTACGGGATGGGGACGCTAACGCCATGCCTAACCCTCCTTCTTTATCCGGGCTTGGGACCGGCAGTAGCCCCCGGAGGGACTCCAGGCGGAGTGGGGCAGAGTGGGTCGGAGAATGCTGGTCAGCGGCCTATGCTCCATTGGGAGTAACAGGCGTAAGTAAGTAAGTAAGTATTGAGCATTTCATCAAGAATAGAAATAATGTTATTAGTATATGTCTTGATCCTTTGAAATTACCTTAAGGTGATGTCTGTTATTTAAGTTATCTTTCATACTACATTGAGTTTCATAGGTTGGATGAAAGGTTGAACTTTATACTGATGTAAGTTGATTGAAAGTGGTCATTAGGAAACCATTTTGACTTATAAGTCTAGTAACATTAAGAAACTATTGTTTAGACAGATATATATATATATATGCTTAACGATACCTAGTCTATTGAAACATTTGCAACGTAATTTAACGTAGACCATAAAAAACTTTGTTTAACCTAAGTTTCATGCCAGCTGACAATCCTCAAAGAGGTGTACCTACAATCATGATTCTCCATACAGGACCTAAATCACTATCAGCCAGATTCAAGGTTAATGACATCATCATTCATCGATCTCGGATCACATATCTCAGTGGTATTATACAAGAAGTCTATATTAACAGACAGTGACAAATAATTTTTCTCCTAGAACTCAATAAGAGATAAACTACTAACCTATGCATTTCAGTAGTATATTATAGATAGTGAATAAATTTTATAACTCCGCCTGTAGCTCTTCTAGAGTTACTCCCGGTCCCAAGCCCGGGTAAAGGAGGAGGGTTGGGCATGGGGTTAGCGTCCCCATCCCGTAGAAAACTAACTCGCTAAAAAAACGCTTACCAGAAAAAATAATCCAAACCATTTTAACTCTGCCCTGGGAGTTAGAAGGTCTTCATTTAGAAGAATTATGACGCTTCATGGTGAAAGCCGAGTTCCTTCGGAAGCCACGAGGCCGATGCCCCTTCTAACAACCAGAGCAAAAATTTTTATAGGTACATGGAACGTTCGAACAATGTGGGAAACCGGGAAGACCAGTCAAATAGCAATGGAAATGAGGAGATACAACTTAGCAGTACTGGGAATCAGCGAAACCCACTGGCCCCAAGCTGGACAGAAAAAGCTAGCTACGGGAGAGATGCTGCTATACTCCGGTCACGAAGAGGACAATGCTCCACACACTCAGGGAGTCGCTCTTATGCTGTCCAAAGTAGCACGAAATGCACTTGTAGGATGGGAATCTCACGGATCCAGAATCATCAAAGCATCATTCAAAACAAAGAAGGAGGGGGTCCTAATGAATATTATCCAATGTTATGCACCCACCAATGATAGCAACGACGAAATTAAAGATCAGTTCTACGAGTGGCTGCAATCAACCATTGAGAAATGCCCAAGAAAGGACCTAACTATTCTGATGGGAGATCTAAATGCCAAAGTCGGAATAGACAACATCGGATATGAAGATATTATGGGACGACATGGACTGGGAGAAAGAAACGAAAATGGAGAAAGATTTGCAAATCTATGTGCATTCAACAAATCGGTCATAGGAGGCACAATATTTCCACACAAGCGTATACACAAGGCTACATGGATCTCACCGGACCACACTACAGAGAACCAAATAGATCATATTTGCATTAACAAAAAATTCCGAAGGACAATGGAAGATGTGAGAACCAGGAGAGGTGCTGACGTAGCTTCAGATCACCACCTAGTTGTAGCCAATTTAAAACTGAAGCTGAAAAAGAACTGGACAAGTGGACAAACAGCAATACAAAGGTTCAATACAGCCTTCCTTCGAGATACTGTCAAACTCAATGAATTCAAGATAGCTCTCAACAACAGGTTCCAAGCCTTACAAGATCTACTGAAGGAAGAAGAAACTACTATGGAGGACAACTGGAAAAGCATCAAGGAAGCATTAACTTCAACGTGTCAAGAGGTTCTCGGTCTAAAGAAATACCATCATAAGGAATGGATCTCTACAGAAACACTGGACAAGATCAAAGAAAGGAAGAACAAGAAGGAGCAATAAACAACAGCCGAACACGAGCAGAGAAAGTCCAAGCACAAGCTGAATACATAGAAGCAAACAAGCAAGTGAAGAGGAGCATTAGAGCTGACAAGAAGAAATACGTGGAAGAATTAGCAACGACGGCAGAAAAAGCTGCTAGAGAAGGAAATATGAGACAACTTTACGATACAACGAAGAAACTAGCAGGGAAATACAATAAACCAGAAAGGCCGGTCAAAGACAAGGAAGGCAAGCCAATCACTGAAATTCAACAACAGCGTAACAGATGGGTAGAATACTTCGAGGAACTCCTGAATAGGCCGGCTCCTATGAATCCAGTGGACATCGAAGCAGCACACATAGATCTTCCTATAGATGTCAACCCACCAACGACGGAAGAAATTAGAGCGGCCGTCAGACAAATCAAGAACGGGAAAGCAGCAGGACCCGACAACATAACAGCTGAAGCACTGAAATCAGACGTCGAAGTAACCACAAGCATGCTTTACTCTCTATTCAAAAAGATTTGGGAGGAGGAACAAGTGCCAATGGACTGGAAAGAAGGGCACCTCGTCAAGATTCCAAAGAAAGGAGATCTGAGCAAATGTGAAAACTACAGAGGCATAACACTACTGTCAATACCAGGGAAGGTCTTCAACAGAGTTTTGCTGAACCGGATGAAGGATGCAGTAGACGCTCAACTTCGAGATCAACAAGCTGGATTCCGTAAGGATCGGTCGTGCACAGACCAAATTGCAACACTACGGATCATCGTCGAACAATCAGTTGAGTGGAACTCGTCACTATACATCAACTTCATTGATTATGAAAAGGCATTTGACAGTGTAGATAGGAGGACATTATGGAAACTTCTTCGACACTACGGAGTTCCTGAGAAGATTGTCGATATTATCCGGAACTCATACGACGGACTACAGTGCAAGGTCGTGCATGGAGGACAGCTGACAGATGCATTCCAAGTAAGGACCGGGGTCAGACAAGGCTGTTTACTCTCTAACTTCCTCTTTCTTCTGGTGGTCGACTGGATTATGAAGACCTAGACATCTGAAGGAAAACACGGAATACAATGGACAGCTCAGAACCAATTAGACGATCTGGACTTCGCAGATGACCTAGCCCTCCTATCACGTACACACGAACAGATGCAGATGAAGACAGCCAGTGTAGCAGCAGTCTCTGCATCACTAGGCCTCAGTATACACAAAGGGAAAACGAAGGTCCTCAAATTCAAAGCGGAAAACAGCAATCCAATCACTCTTGATGGCGAAACTCTGGAAGATGTAGAATCCTTCACATACCTGGGAAGCATCATCGATGGACAAGGAGGTTCAGATGCAGACGTAAAGGCGAGGATTGGCAAAGCAAGGGCCGCATTCCTACAATTGAAGAACATATGGAATTCAAAACAACTTTCAACCAATATCAAAGTGAGAATCTTCAATACGAACGTCAAGGCAGTTCTACTGTATGGAGCTGAAACTTGGAGAACTACAACAACCACAATCAAGAAAGTACAAGTATTTATAAATAGCTGTCTACGCAAGATACTCAACATCCATTGGCCAGATACCATCAGCAATAGCCTTCTGTGGGAGAGAACAAACCAACTTCCAGCTGAAGAGGAAATTAGGAGAAGACGATGGAAATGGATAGGACATACATTACGCAAATCGTCAAACTGTATCACGAGACAAGCCCTAACTTGGAATCCTGAAGGGAAGCGGAAAAGAGGAAGGCCAAAGAACACATTACGTCGGATAATAGAAGCAGATATGAAAAGGATGAATTACAACTGGAAGGAGCTGGAAAGGATTGCCCAGGACAGGGTTGGATGGAGAATGCTGGTGAGCGGCCTATGCTCCTTCACGAGGAGTAACAGGCGTAAGTAAGTAAGTAAGTAAGAATAAATTTTATAACACATTAGTATGTTTTGATGTATTTACACTTTAATATAATATCAAGCTATTATGTAGGTTGATATAGGCTTCCAGTTAGACGATACATATTAATAAGATGTACTTGTAACGGTGAAAGGACTTTTCTGTATAAAAACAGGAACTTATATCAATAAATGTCACAGGTATATTACATTTTTGATTGAAATCATGAGTCAATTGAATCTAGACCACCATGAAAAACCTGGAAGCACTGGACGGCCGTTTCGTCTTAGTATGGGACTCCTCAGCAGTGCGCATCCACGACACCGCAACACGCGAGATTCGAACCCTGGCTCAGCGGTCTAGTTGGTGTTAGTGGATACGCACTGCTGAGGAGTCCCATACTAGAATGAAACAGTCTTTCAGTGCTTACAGGTTTTTCATGGTGACTTAGCTTACATCGATCCATGAATTGAACTAATCAATAAAATATATTTAAAAATTCTAATCTTACTCGACTTGAAAAGTGTAATTCTTTGGTGAAGCCGGACAGATTAAATATCTGTAAAGAAATTGAAAATAGAATGATTATAAGTGGAACAATTCAGTTGAAATGATTAGATTATTTTTAAAAAACAGATCCGGTTAAAGCCCCTGCCGGACATTCGCTTTTCGTCCTCTTAATTTTGTTAACTACACCCCGACCTCGAGAATGCAGTGAGTAGGACTTCCTTGGCAGAGGCTGTATATGGTGGCCGTGTGAGAGCATTTCGAGTGGGAGGGCGGGCCCACCCTACTCTCGGCCATACCAAGGCATTTGGGGGCGGATATTGTTGAATTATGTAGTTTTATGCCATGAACTGACTGTAGCTACGAAACTGTTGAACACCAGTAAGCTTTTATTGATGGGCATTTTTAGGGGTAAGAAGCCTTAATTGATTCTCACTGTAGCTAATATTCGCGTTTTGATATTCGGCGTATCGCGTTTAACTTTATGAAGGGGAAATTATCTCAGCAGTTAGTTGTGGATATTAGTAAGTGTTTGTATTTCATCATTGTTGATATTCAGAAATGAAATCCTTTAATCTTTTCTGTTGTATCTATTCACAACAAATCGGTAGGCATGTGAACTCATTGGACAACATGTTGTACATTTGGAAAGAAACATAGTATATTCAAGTCTTAGCATAAAACAAGAATATTGGAATACAGTTTCCATTCAGTTGATGACCCCGAAACAAAGGACGAAACACATTCTTGATCACATAACTAGCTACATATCAAATATGCTGGAATTTTGCTGAAAATATACAGTAAGATATTAAAAACAATCAAATGAATTCAAACTCTTGATTCTTGTTCGAATAATGAGAAGGAATTAATTAACGGCATAGTAAACGACAATTAATTACCATAAAACTTTCATTATCAATAAGTATATTGAGTAAAGAAGTTAATTACGATTAGTAGTAGTAGTAGTAGTAGTAGTAGTAGTAGTAGTAGTAGTAGTAGTAGTAGTAGTAGTGGTAGTAGTAGTGGTAGTAGTAGTAGTAGTAGTAGTAGTAGTAGTAGTAGTAGTAGTAGTAGTAGTAGTAGTAGTAGTAGTAGTAGTAGTAGTAGTAGTAGTAGTGGTAGTAGTAGTGGTAGTAGTAGTAGTAGTAGTAGTAGTAGTAGTAGTAGTAGTAGTAGTAGTGGTAGTAGTAGTAGTAGTAGTGGTAGTAGTAGTAGTAGTAGTAGTAGTAGTGGTAGTAGTAGTAGTAGTAGTAGTAGTAGTAGTGGTAGTAGTAGTAGTAGTAGTAGTAGTAGTAGTGGTAGTAGTAGTAGTAGTAGTAGTAGTAGTAGTAGTAGTAGTAGTAGTAGTAGTAGTAGTAGTAGTAGTAGTAGTAGTAGTAGTATTCCAAGTGGCATTATAGTGGTACTGATAATAGTGTGTGTAGTATCTGTAATAATCTGAGTAGTATTAGTATTAGTCTTAGTAATAATATCATATCACATACCCTATAATTTTCACCATAACGTTTTTCAAATGCTTTACATAACCATCGAGCACCTTCATTATGATCAGTTTTGGTTGCTTCAGGTGGATAGCTTACGACTAAAAGAAAGACATAAGAGAAGCATAAAAATAATAAAAGAGTAGATTATACCATAAAAAGACTTCATGAAAGTGACTTAAAATGGAAAGTTGGTGATTAATGGATATAGCGGATTGCTCACTATTTTTGAATCAGTATTTTACCGTTCATGAATTTATTTTAATCGTTGAAATCATTGGTCAAATCAAGCTAGACCATCATGGGAAACCTAGAATCACAGGACAACCATTTCGTCCTAGTATGGTACTCATCAGTAGTGTGCATTCACAATCCCACATGCGTGATCCGAATTCAGGACCTTCAGTCTCGTGCGTGATCGCTTAACCTCAATATCATTGAGCTGGCCATCATACAACGGTGTTAATGTATTATTTCTACAAATCCATGAAATTGAGCCACCGTTCACCATTGTCTTCAGTGAGTTACTATCTCACAACAGACCCGGTTGAACTCCACTGGTTACTGCTTCTCACTAAAACTCCAGGAAATACCTTTTGAAACCAGTCACTAGTGAGTATATGATGATTATAATCAGAGAGGGATTATGTCGATATTATAGTACTTTAATAGTTGAATTTATAAGAAGTCCAATACTAGGACGAAACTGCCGTCAAGTGCTCTCAATTTTTTCATAGTGGTCTATCTTCAAACAAACTTCCGGTTGAACAAAAAATTAGGAAAAGTCGTTGGAGTTGGATAGAACACACATTACAGAAATCATCAAACCACGTCACGAGACAAGCGCCAACTTGGAATCCTGAGTGTAAACGCAAATGAGGAAGGTGAAAGAACATACTGCATCAAGAATTGGAAGTGGACATGAAAAGGATGAAACTGAAAAGAATTGGTAAGGATTGTTGTGGACAGGGTTGAATGGTGAGTGATGGTGGGTGGCTTATGCTCCTCCAAGATGGGTAACAAGCGTTAGTAATAGTAAGTAAGTATATCGTGACGGACAAGATTTGACAACAAATCAAAATGTCAATGCATGGTGGCCTAGCTTCAACTGAGTCATGATCCCAAGTACTGAAACGATGTAAGTATTGGATTTCGTTGACATTAATTCTTAAGATTCAAATGGATAACTGTGACTAATGCTCAACTATGTTGGATAGTTGTCACCATACTTACCTATCTGAGTGAATTAAGAAATAAAAATAATTCAATATCATTTGGGATGTCTGATGGTTGGAGAATCTCAAAAGAAAGATAGTTCCTAGTTTCAGTCCTTGATTAGATTATAAATGTGAACTGCTGAGGAATCTTATTCTAGGGTACAATACTAGTCCTCCATAGTTTTGGATGACATTTTAAATAAATATCAATCATAGACTGTCGCTACTACTTAACTAATAACAAACAACTTTTATTGTTAGAGAGAGTAGTAATTTTAAAAGTTGAATTCAGGAATCGACTCAGGTTAGAGCACCATTGAGGACCTGAAAGCATTGGACGACTGTTTCGCTATAGTATAGAACTTCTCACTTCCACATGTTGGACTCGAACCCGGGACTTTCGACTTTGCACGCAAACTCTTAACCTGTAGATCAATAAACCGACATCCAACATTGTTATTATCTAGCTTCAGTTGATCCATGATCTTGTGCAACCTTTCATTCATTGTTTAAGATAGATACCTGTTTCTATTCCACATAAATTGAACACTACTAATCATGGCTTCATACTAGAACTTCAAGAATATCTATCTTGAATCCAGTCACTAGTAAGTACATGATAATTATACTTCGAATGTAGGTAGGGGGTTTGTTTTGTGAAGACTGTATTCATGGTAATAGTTAATCTACATATGTTTGATTGTTTGTTTTTTATCATATCTCTTTTATGTTATCCAAAAACATAACAAAACACAATGACCAGATGTTGTATCATTTGACTACCGAATAAAAGAAACAACGACATACAAATCAAATAGAATTGTGACCATAATTACATGAGAATAATATAACTACATTCACCATAACTGTTTATAACCTTAAAGATAATAGGAAGAATTGATTATATTTAGATGGTGGTTGGAGGTAGTCAACAGGAAACCCTAAACCCGGGTTTCGTGCTACTTGGCACTCGTCAGCAAGGTGTACCTGTAATCTTGAAAGAACTGGTGCTCAGTGGTAACGTCTCTGACTGTGAAGCTGGGTGACACGAGATCGAATCCGCCAGGGAGCACCAGTTCCCTCAAGATTACAGGTACACCTTGCTGACGAGTGCTAAGTAGCAGGAAACCCGGGTTTAGGGTTTCCTGTTGACTACCTCCAACCACCATCTAAATCTCAATACATAGTGCCCGCAGTGTCGAGTCACCTAGACTGGTGGCCACATTGCAACATGACCGATAGCATTCGATCTGCACTAATAAGGACTAGACAAGCATGATATTGATCACCACCCAGTGATCAATCAATTGTGAATTGATTATATATTAGGTGTCAGGAAGGGTTTTGTAGAGATTTTAGTAATTTCAATAGTTGAAATCATGAGTCGATTGAAGCTAGACTGGCAAGTCCTGCGTTCGAATCTCTCAGGAGGGCGGGATCGTGGATGCGCACTGTTAAGGAGTCCCATACTAGGACAAAATGGCCTTCCAGTGCTTCCAGGTTATCCATAGTGGTCTAGCTTTAATTCACTTATAAACTCAATAACAAGTAGTTTTAAAAATATTAACTCTCTAACTTTTTCCATGTAGATCAAGTACAATTCTTGAAGAAACCTTGCACTTAAAATCTTATTACTAACCCTAATCTCACTCTTACTCTTAACTAACTTACTTACGTCTGTTACTCCTTGTGGAGGAGCACAGGCCGCTCACAAACATTGTCGGTATACAAACTGAATGTATTCGACAGCTGAAGTCACTGCATAATCTCAGTTATCTAATTGTGTATATTATTGAAATTAAAGGCTATTTACACAGTTCTCATCGTAACCAACAATTAATTACTTAATTACCCCTGTTAACCCTCGTGGAGGAACATAGGCAACACACAACACTATCCATCAAACCCTATCCTCAACATTGCTTCCTTATTGTTTTCAATTACTATTCATCATTTTCATATCTGCTTCCCATTCTCAATGCAGTGTGTAATTCGGCCTTCCTATTTTCCGTTTCCCATAAGGATTCCAAAATAGAGCATGCCTCATGATGCCGTTGGTTGATTTCCGTAGTAATGTATTTCATATCCTCTTCAAGAATAGTTTGCTAATCTCCTCTTCAACTGGAAGCTGATTTGTTCTCTCCCACAGTAGACTTTTGCTGATGGATTCCGGTCAACGAACATTGAGTATCTTGTGTAAACAATTGTTTATAAATCCTTGTACATTTTTGATTATGGTTGTGGTAGTTCTCTAGGTTTCAGCTCCGTACAGTAGAATTAACTGTCTTGACATTCATATTAAAGATTCTGACTTTGATATTGTTTGAGAGTTGTTTTGATATCTATATGTTCTTCAATTGTAGGAATGCGGCCATTGCTTTACCAATCCTCTCCTTTACGTTTGCATCTGACCCTCCTTGTTGATCGATGATGTTTCCCAGGTACGTGAAAGATTCCACATCTTCCAGAGTTTCTCCATCAAGTGTGATTGGTTTAGTGTTTTCCGAGTTGTATTTGGGAATCTTGCCTTTTCCTTTGTGTATGTTGAAGCCTACTGATGTAGAGGCTGTTGCTACAACAGTTGTCTTCATCTACATTTGTTCGTGTGTATAGGATACGAGGGTTAAAAATACGCTAACCAGATTAAACAAATTAAAGCATTCTTACTCTTAAACCTAACTCTAAATCCTTAAAATCCTAACCGTATACACTCAGTAAGAACAGTATGAAGACTGCTAGAATCGTTTTAGCATCCTTATAATGATACAATCGTGCATGGAGGACAGTTGACAGACTCGTTCGAAGTAAAGACCAGTGTCAGGCGAGGTTGCTTACTCCCACCCTTTCTCTTTCTCCTGCTGATCGACTGGATCATGAAGGCGTCAAGATCTGAAGGGAAACACGGGATACAGTGGACATCTAGGATGCAGCTGGACGACCTAGACTTCGCAGATTATCTGGCCCTTATATCCCAAACGCAACAACAAATGCAGGAGAAGACTAACAGTGTGGCAGCAGTCTCAGCAGCAGTAGGTCTCAACAAACACAAAGGGAAAAGTAAGATTCTCCGATACAACACAGCATGCACCAATCCAGTCACAATTGACGGAGAAGATTTGGGAGATGTGAAAACATTTACATATCTGGGCAGCATCATTGATGAACACGGTGGATCTGATGCAGATGTGAAAGCGCTAATCGGTAAAGCGAGAGCAGTATATTTACAACTGAATAACATCTCGAACTCAAAACAACTGTCAACCAACACCAAAGTCATAATTTTCAATACAAATGTCAAGACAGTTCTACTGTATGGGGCGGAAATTTGAAGAACAATAAAAGCCATCATCTAGAAGATACAAGTGTTTATTAACAGTTGTCTACCAAAAATACTTCAAATCCGTTGGCAAAACACTATTAGCAACAACCTACTATGGGAGAGAACAAACCAGATCCCAGCAGGGGAAGAAATCCGGAAGAAGCGCTGGAAGTGGATAGGACACACATTGAGGAATGTACCCAACTGTGTCACAAGGCAAGCTTTCACGTGGAATCTTCAAGGCCAAATGGAAAGAGGAAGACCAAAGAACACATAACACCGAGAAATGGAGACAGACATGAGAAGAATGAACAAAAATTGTATAGAACTGGAAAGGAAAATCCAGTAGAGAATGAGTTGGAGAATGCTGGTCGACGGTCTATGCTCTATTAGGAATAACAGGCGTAAGTAAGTAAATAATAATGATACAAGAGGACAGATACTATACAGAATAATATGTCGTTTTTCAATTATCCAGTTACATAGAAGACTTCGAGAAGATTGTTTTTTTAATTATTTTCAATCGATTTACACTTTGTAAGTTACACATTTAAAGAAGCTGATTGATGAACGATGGTTTGAAATTTATAGAAGTTTGTTCAATCTTATCACTTCACTACACTTTCACTATCCTATACATTTGTATTTGCTATGTAATTACACTTCATGGATTGATCTAGACGTTAAGCGTTCGCAAGCGAGATCGAAGATCTTGGGTTCGAATCCAACGGGTGGGGTCTTGAATGTTCACTATTGATGAGTCCCATACTAGATCGAGACGGTTATTGTTCTTCCAGAGTTTCCCATGATGGTCTAACTTTAATCGACTAATAAAACCAATTATGAAATGACTTTACACACCATAAGAATAAGAATACTTTGTTTAAATTCATTGTTTATTATCTCTTTTTAATGTTTATTCTCAGTCTTAGATTGTATCATTAAAATTAACAACCATAAATAATATATAATATAATGTAATACAGCTGTTTATTTATTTTAACACATAGATATTGGTACAATGAGGCACCAAATACATATGCACCACACAGATCTCATTTGATATGTGTGAGGGCTATGATAATGCTGGTGTGCCCGAACCGAAGCAGGTGGTTTTCTTAAGAGGCCACACTCGGAGTCTTCGACCTAAAGGTCTGATCCACAGGGCAGTGGAGCAACGTAAGAAGATGCAGTCCCACGGTAGCCGGTGACTAACAATTGGTTCATATGCCATTTAGTCCCTTAGTTTCTGCAGGTCATGTACACCATTGGTTTGGAATGAGGGTTTTCGAACTCCCCTAGGTGAACTCTCCATGTCCACCAACCCGTTTAAAGCGCCGAACATTCGCCTTTCATCCTCTCGATTTCGTAAACAACACCCGTGGTTTGAGAATGCAGTTAAAAGGACTTTCTTGGCAGAGGCTATTTACACGTAGTCATATGAGAGCATTTGAAGGGGGAGAGCTGACTCTCCCCACTTTCGGCCGTATCAGGGCATTTGAGAGCATAACACAGTTGATTTAAATAAAATTAATTGAACAATGAACATTATTCATTCGATAAAAAATGGTGGGTGAGACAACAATTTATGGATAACCTTTAAGCGACGCCATACTGACCTTGAGAGTGTCCACCTAATAACTAGGACCAAATGAGGGTTATAAACCAGTATGTGAGGAATTCGAATTACGATATACAGTTGATGGTTAAGATTAGATTTTTACCATGAACCGACATCAGCTATAATGCCAAAACTCTATTTATCCAAATGGATGAATGAATTTAGCGCCAAAATCCGAGACCTGTGATTGGTTAATTCAGAAATTCTAGTCTGGCCAAAAGATGTTTTTGTTCTAGAACTGTGTAATATGATACTTGAATCAAACAATAATGTTTCAATTACATAAATGTTTGTTTCTTATGGAAACTATTGAAATGCTTTACATTACACAATTAGAAATCAAGAATCAATGGCAAACTATTTTATGATTTAAATATAAGACTTCACCATAGTGAACATCTATGACCCTATCTGGATCACATATAAAAACTGATCATGCTTTTGTTGGCACATGGAATTTTTCATATGAGTCGATTTAATCTAGACCATCATGAAAAACCTAGAAGCATTGGATGATCATCTTGTTCTAGTATGGAACTTCTCAGCAGTGTGAATCCACGATGGGCTTTCATTTTGTAAACCGGATGATTTACTCGTAATTTATTGTTCTGTGTACTGTATCATAAAAAAATGATGGAAGTGAAAATCGTATTGAACAAGAACACAAGTAGGAACAATCGAATGTAGTAGAACACAAAATTACGGAATATCATAATAAAAACTGTGAACCATAAAGTAAATACTTCATTTGAAAAATGTCAATCAATTGTGTCAGACTTCACTGTTCCTGTATTTCCATACTAATTACTTTCTGTTCTCGTTCTTTCCTCCACGATCTTCTAGATCTCCAGCTGCCAGACATTCTATTCCCGACTGGGGTAATATACTACTTATATCGATGAACATCGAACACATACCACACTTGTCCCTCCTTTAAAG
Source organism: Schistosoma guineensis (assembly GCA_944470375.2). NCBI lineage: Eukaryota > Metazoa > Platyhelminthes > Trematoda > Strigeidida > Schistosomatidae > Schistosoma > Schistosoma guineensis. Next base: position 16,078,694 of record OX103897.1, on the reverse strand, counting down.
CAGTCATTCCTGCAGTGGTTGTGCCCGCCGTGCCACTTTTTTGCAATCTGTGCCATGCTCTCCGTCAAAATCTCGAATCTGCGGTGCGCTTACCTTCATAGCCCTATTGACTCGCCGAGTCGTCAACATCCAATGTCCGTCCAGTATCCGAGACGTTTAACGCCTGCGCTCCATCAACGCCACCCCTCCAGAATACTTCACTCGACGTCACCTTCCCTCACCGGGCCACTTCAACTAGCATCTCATCTCTAGGTTCTCAACGGTGTTCACATAACGGCATCCTTCCCTTCCTGGTTGGCAGCGAAACCAAATGTAGTAAACAAGAACACAAAAATGGAGACAATCGGATGCACTTCAATACAACAATAACAAGAAATTCTTTCTGATCAAATTAATTTATAAAATAATTTAACATATTATATCATTCAATAGCTTACCTAATAAACGATCTGTAATATAAGTTAAACGAAATCTTTGTCTACCAACACTAGCTAATTCAGCTGATAAACTACATACTAATGATGTACCATATGGATCATCAGTAGTTTTTGACCATGATTGATTTGATTTAATCTTTTGTTGATGATCTAATTGTGAAGTTGTTACATTCGGTTGAATATTCAATGGAGTTGTTTGTATAAGACTAGGACTTATACGTTGATGTAAATGATCAATTTGATTATTATCTGATTTGAATGATGTAGGTGTAAATTTTCCAGTGACACATTTGGATGGAAATGGTGCAATCCATGCAGATGGCATAGAAATTTCATCGAATGTTTTATTACGACTAAGCTATTATTGAATAAAAAGAAGAAAGAATAAATATACATTTAGTGTATTAAAAATATAGGGTGTGACTGTAATATATGCAAAGCCTGGAAGGACTGGTTGGCTGTTTCGTCCAAGTATGAGACTTCTCAGCACAGTACATCCAGGATCTCGGCCTACGAGATTCAAACACAGTACCTATCAGTCTCGCCCGCGATCGCTTAACCTCTAGACTACGGAGCTGGTCGATATCCATTGGTGTTAATGTTTAACTTCAATCAACTCACGAAAATGTGCCACCAATCACTATTGTCTTCAGTAAGTTACTGCCTCACAACAGATACGGTTGAAGTCCATTGGTCACAACTTCTCACTAGAACTCCAGGAAATACCTCTTGAAGCCAGTCATCAGTGAGCATATGATGATTATTATCAAAAGGGGTTTTGTGGAGATTTTAGTAATTTTATAGTTGAGGTCATGAGTCAATTGAAGCCAGACCATTATGGAAAGCCTGAAAGTACTGGATGGCCGTTTCGTCCTAGTATGCGACTCCTCAGCAGTGTGCATCCACGATCCCTCCTCGCAAGGTTCGAACCCAGGACCTATCAGTTTCAACTATTAAAATTACTATAATATCCTCAAAAACCTCTTATGAGATTATGTCATATTAAGTACTTTATATACTACTTACGATATATGAAATTTGTTCCGGACGTAGAGGAGAAGAAATCTGAAAAGGAATAAATAAAACACAATTTCATTATATTCATATTGGATACAGTATTTCGTGTTTGTTTATAAACAATCAGAAAGCCCCAGATAGTTGTTTCAATCAAAGTAGTGAGCACTCACGACCTCACCATAAGGAATCAAACATAGGACCTTTGATCTTATATAGGATTCCTAACCTCTAGGTTTCTGAGCTTGCATCTAAGAATGTACATGTTTAACTTCATTCAATTCAAGATATTGCTCTATCAACTTACATTGCCTGTAGCATAGAAATGTTTCACAAATGGCATGACTGAACTAAATCGTCCATACTTTCCAATATGAATTCCAAGAATTGAATCTTAAGCCTAGTTACTAGTAAACAAATGATGATTATCAGTATCGTGGGGTTTGTGGGAATCGTCAAAAGTTATTAAGATTACGTACTAACGTATGTTAGCCAAAATAAAGTGATCATACAAGATCACAAATAGATTGAAGTGATACAAGCACTCGTCAATAGGCCTAAAATTCATGTGTTAGATCCTTTATGGGATCGTGAATGAACACTGTTGAACAGCTTCATACTAGAAAGAAATAGGTTTATTGTGGTTCTTGATTTTCAATAGTTATTTAAATGAGGTCAGTTCATGTTCTCAATAACATTCATCAGTCCTCTATTCTGAGAATAACCGAATGGTCAGTTGAAAAAAAACATTGAAATATAATGTATGTCACAGACACTGATTTGAATTTGATAATGAAAGCTAACGGTTTTGTACTACGTATGTATCATAGTGAATGAATATGTTAAACTTGTCTGAAGAGTCCTACAATGTGACAAAACCACTGTCCAGTTCTTCCAGGTTTTCCAATAGTCGTCTAGTTTCAATGAATCCATGAATTCAACGATTGAAATTACTATGATATCCATAACCCCCCCTTTGATTTTTGTTTTATTAATTACATTTGATCGATTTAATGATCATTATCAATGATCGATAGAATTTAATTGGGATAAAAGAATAGAAATAAATGACATTGGTCACTTGTTTAATGGATCAATCCGTACAAATAGGAAGACAATAGTGATAACTGAAACTGTGAAACTGAGTGATACATAGACAGCAACAGTTACTTCAGTAGAGCAAGTGTTTACAACTAGGCAATTACAGGAAAACATAACGAAGTATTGATTAATTGTTTCGTCCTATTATACCTAGACAAGGATTGAAACCATAGTTATTAAATCAGTTGATCAGTGTTTATTGCCTTTAGATCACTAATTTGAAGTCAAATAGTTCAAACATTTTTATGTTTGGTATGATGAAAGGATCAATGTTAGACCATCATTGAAAATCTGGAAACACTGAATGGACGTTTCATCATAGTATGGGACTCTTCAATAACGCACATGCACGATCCCACATATGAGATTCAAAACCAGGACATTCCGTCGCGTCCGCGAACACAATCTGTAGACCACTGAGATAAGATCCAGCGGTGTTAATGTCTAACTTCAATCGATATATGATGTTGCTCAACCCTTCATCCATTGTCAGTGGTGGATAACTGTATTTATTCAACACAGATTGGACTCCACTGATCACAGTTAGTCACATGTAAGCACATGATTATAATCAGAATGGTGGTTTGTTGATTCTCTGGAGTTCTAGTGAGAGGACTTGGAGAAAGTTATCCACTTCAAACAATGAATAAAGGATTGCTCAAGAACACGTGTTAATTGAAGTTAGACGTTAACATTTTTAGATGAAGTCTAACTAGTTTACAGGTTAGACGTTAGTGGGAGAGGTCAAAAGTCTTAGGTTCCGGTCCGGTATGTGGGACCATGGATATGCACTTCTGTGAAGTTCCTTACTAAGACGAAACGATCATCCAATGCTTTCAAATTTTCAATGATGTTTCTAGCTTAAATCGACTCATAAATTCAACCATTAAAATTGCTACAATCTTTACAAACCCCTCCCCCCATTCTGGGAATGATAATTGTTTAGGCATAATCAAGTCAAATTTGAATGAATCATATAAACATTAATATATTTCATAACAATCCATATGATTACCGAAGTTACCAAATGTACCTATTACATCATTAAAACCAAAGAAACACATAAACATAAGTGCCATTCAATCTTATTACATTCGAAACACCCATGGTGTTTTTCAGTTAAGAAACATACATTAACACATTGATTTATGAAGGTCTCGTTTCTATTTGACCTTATGAGATTTGAACTATGACTGTACACCAATTACTAAGCAGATGTTGATTGTTAAAGTAGTTTGTAAAGTAGTTTCTACTAAAGACAATTTAACTTATTCAGTTTTTTTTTCCACTTAGAAACTAAAGGTATTAGTGTAGTGAATGAGAATACCAAATGGGAACAATCGAATGTATTTGAATACGAAATTATAGAATCTCATAGTGAAATCTGACATTCAGTAGTCAAGTGGACAACGTGATGGCGTTTGTTGAAATGAACGGGATATAGGCACATTCAACCAACGAGTCCCAAATAGGACAAAGTGACTCTTATCCTTTACATTGTTTTCTATTCCAAAAAGGCATCTTATTATTACCTAATCACTTGTCTTACTGTTGTCAACAAGAACACTAGTGGTAACAACCAAATGTATGTGAATACAAAATGACAGAATCTCTTAGTAAAATCTGAGAATCATATAGTAAATACCTCATTTGCAAAATGTCAGTTAATCGTCTCAGACTTCATTGTTCTTTCGTTTCCATAGTAATCATTCACTGTTCTCGTTCTTTTCTCTTCAATTTAACTAACCTTCTACCGCCAGACATTTCTCTTTCGATTGACGATACATACTACTTATATCTGTCTATATTAGTAGCACACTACAGAATTAGAAGTCACGTATTCCAATACTTTATCCTTCTAAGAATAGATCTGAAAATGGTCTTACATGTCTCAGTGACGTCAATATAGTCCTACTGCACGTAGCTGAAACGTGAAGAACTACTATAATTATCATCAAAAATATGCAAGTATTTCTAAACAATTGTCAATGTAAGATATTGAATGTCTGTTGACCGGATACAACCAGCAACAACCTACTGTGAGAGAGAACAAACCATCTTCTAGCTGAAGAATAAGTTAAGAAAAGACGTTGAAAGTGTATAGGACATACATTGTTAAAATCATCAAACTGCATCACGAAATAAGTGCCAACTTGGAATTCCGAAGTGAAACAAAAAGAAAAGAGGAAAACCATGGAACACATTGTGTCGAGAATAGGAAGCAGACATGAAAAAGATGAATAGCGACTGGAAAGAAGTGGAAAGGATTGTTTAAGAAAGAGTTGGATAGAGAATGCTGGTGGACGGTCTAGGCTCTTACACGATGGGTAACAGGAGTAAGTAAGTCGGTAAATACAATTTATTTCTTAACAAAAAAAACCTGTCTACTAACTAGGTTGTATTGAATGTGTTGGAGTTTTATTTCTGGGAGTATACTAAAGAAATTTTAACCTGTGCCATAGAACATCGACACAAAGTATCTTATAAATCTGAGAATGCACAAATTCAAGGAATAAAATTGGATTCCATAATTCAATAAAATCACCAAATCGATATTGAATCGTTTAAAAGAATGAAAAGTACCCAAGTTAGCTATCCTGCTACAAATGCTATCACATGACTACGTGCATATAACCACTGACAGGGAAGTCCTAATCACTGCCTTCTCGCAGCATTATTGTTGTTTACGAAATTGAGAGGACGAAAACTGAATGTCCAGCAGTGGCTTTAACCGGATTGCTGGACACGGAGGGTTCACCCAGGGCAGAATCTCCTGACGTTACTCCTCTATCTTGTGGATCAGATCTTCAAGTTGAAGACTCCGAGTGTGGCTCCTTAAGTAAACCACCTGCTTTGGTTTGTGCGCTCGGACAATATCCCAACCCTCACACAAATCGAATGATTTATGTGGTGCATATCTCTTTGGTGCCTTCTCGTACCAATGTTAATGTCTTGAAATAAATAAATCAGTCTCCCACCTAGGAGTTTAGTGGTAACGTCATAGGTTACGAAACTAACTATACGATTATCTAATAAGGCAAACATCAAAAGAATGAGTATCACTTGAAAACATTTAGAAAAGAGAGTTTGGAGACTTTTAGTCAACGGATCATGATACAAAAGGTGTAACAGACGTAATTAGGGAAGTACATTGCCCACCATAAATACCAAATAATACATAATATAAGTCTGTATAAAGTTTAATTTCCATCATCTCTAATCATTTATCATAATGTCCGGTCAATTAAACTAATGATCACATTTCAAACATTGATCAATTAAATTTGATTGACATCAAACAAGAATTGTACCCGTTCAGTAATCAATCAACTGTACAATATTCACATAATTATGATGAATGAGAATAATAATGACGATCATTAATCATTATCATTCAATCAACAACTACATTCATACTGTAAACAAGCAGTACAGGGAACAAAAGAATCAATCGATTTACATACATACATATTCATTTGGTATTGTTATTTTACTTGATTCCTCTGATTGTTGTTTAGGATTGTAATTGATCAGTCTCTTATTAGCATATGAACATCCTGTACTGAATGTATTGATATTCTGTTAAGTCAGAAACCTTATAAGCAAAGATAGATAGTGACTAGCACGTGAGTTTCATCCTATTCGGGACTCGTCAACTAGATATACTTGCATCTCAGAGTTGATGTTCACTCTGGAACTCAAACTCAGTACGGTTCGCTTCAAACGCTATCTCGTTATCAATTTAGTAACTGTCCTCTTAGTAACTACTTGCTTGTGCAATGGAATAAAGTTTAAATTCGCTTGGTATTGTTTACTTGAATCTTCTCATCTATGTTAAAGACTGCAATTGATCGGTTTCTTATTGGTATATGTGCATCTTGTGCGTATTGCCTCGATATTGTATTAATTCACGAGCATTCTAAGAATTCTAAGACAATATCAATCGGAAGATTCAAGTAAATCATACGAAGTGAATTTAAACTTCACAAACAAGTGATTATTAAGACTCAATAGCTAAATGGATAACATGATAAAGTTCAAGGGAAATGATACTGTGTTGGAGTCCCGGTGTGAACATCAACTGTGGTGTTATGTTTTGTATAAGATCAATATTTGTCATTTAAAGATCACCGCTTATTATACAAAGCTTTAGCTATACAGTTGTCAAATGCCACTCTTGTATCTTACATCAAATTTATTATTGGTCAATGTTCTCACCTACAGTGTTGTTTCATATTTACACTTAAATTATAACAATCACTAGTGGTAATCACCATACTGGACGTTTGAATAGTGTCAGAGTACATATATATAAGTGATTAAGATTAGTCATTATACATCTTATATAGATTGAAATCATGAGTGAATTGAAGCTAGACCACTATGGAAACCTGAAAGCACTGGACGGCCGTTTCGTCCTAGTATGAGACTCCTCAGCAGTGCGCATCCACGATCCAGTCCCCCCGAGAGATTCGAACCCAGGACCTATCAGTCTCGCGCCAGGCGTTTAACCAACTAGACAACTGAGCATCTTATGTAGACAGATTATTATCATTTCAAGATATATTTTACCACTTTCATAATTCTTAAATCAGACACAGGAGTATTTTGATTTCTAAACATTTCAACACTTTTGAAACCTCTTTAAAGTTAGTCAGATATTGTGATCCTCAAGGGTGGTTGGTTGTTATTATTAATAAATATGACTATAAAGAAAAAAACCCAGTTAACTATACTTGGTGATTAGAATAAGTTCTTGAAAGAACCTTCAGGTTCTGTTCTCCCCCAATTTCCTAGAATTCATAAACTTAATAATCCATTACGATTGATGGTGAATATGTTCAACAAGTTGATGAGGTTGCTATGATTAGCTCTTTCAAGTCATTCTTAGCTGATATATTTATGTTATATGTGGGAAATACGACTAGTGAGCTTATAGCGACTCACGTGCAATTGAGTTTATTCTCATTTAACTCAGTTAAGCCCTTTTGCTAACTCATTTAGCGGACAAAGTCATCCGCACTATAACAACTTATTGTGCCCTTATTATCTCGTGCTTGTATAAAATACGTATGCTTGAATATTGCTTACGGCCTAAGCATTTATTCACTCTGCTAGTCTTACTACTAACTGCTTATTTGATTCGATTACTCATTCATTTCACATGCTATATATATGTCCATGTTATTCATATTCAACACACACACACTCTCGTCTCGCTCTTACTCTGGCTCTCGCTCGCTTGCTTGCCTTTCGGCACAACTCTTCTATGCTTGTTTAACGCATCTGTACATTTGGATATATATGTGTGGTCTCGTAATAAACGTAATCAAAGCTTCGTATCCGCCTCTGATTAATATACCGTTGGGGCGTTAAATAGAATGGTTATCAAGACGAACTGTATACGAAGTTTAAGGATTATATCGAATACTGACCACCACAAGCTCATTAGCGAGTCAACTTTGTATAGAAGATACATGGATAATATACTAGTTGTATTTGATAAAGATTTTGAGGTTTCCTGGGTATCAGATAAGCTCAATGAGGTTAAAAACGATATCGTGATGATTTATGAAGCAGACAATGATGGTCAATTGCCCTTGTTGGACAAACTTTTGAGTCGAAGGAAGGATGATACTATAAAGACGGTTAGTTTATAGGAAACCAACTTGGATGTGGAGATACTTAAATTTTCATAGTTTCTGTTCACTGTAATACAAGAGATGCTTGATCAAGTGTTTCTTTAATAGGATTCAAAGAATTTGCACTACTGACACGGTTGAAGATGAAAAGTTACTGACTGATACATTAATATCAAATGGTTATCCATTAAGGTGTATTAATAAATGCAAAAATCAGTCAATGCCAATACCTCTAGTTTATTTAGTTCCAAAGAAAAGAGTTTATATCAATTTACCATATAGAGGAGAATTCAACAGAGATTGAAAATAGCCATCGAGAAAACCTATTATGCTACTCAATTGGTTGTGACTGAAAAGTCTAAGCCCATGATTCCAAATAGACCTAGACAATGTACAACTGATTACATCATATCTCAATGCATTTACCAATTTACATGTTTGTGTGAACACATATACATTAGGAGGAGTAATTGAACAGTGCAATTAAGGGTTATGGAAAACACGTGCCTAGATGGCTTCAAAACCAAATAAATGTCAAATGATCGGATCAATGTGGGGAAATAGAAAATCATGTTCACTGATAACGTAACACATAATTGAAACGGGGAACAAAATCGATATATTCCATATAGTTGCATTCAACTGAATCAAAATCCATCAATTGAAATCTACAGCTTTAGTTCATTTATGTTACAACGACCTAATAGGGTATATTTAATATGACCACAAGAAATATCCAGGTCTTTTCAACTCTTGAATCATCCAATTCAGATACACTAATACCTAATTCATGATTTCGTCCGTCAGTAATCCAATAAACCAAATAACATTTGAATATTTACAGAGTTGATCCATTCTATTTAATATTATTTCCATAGATCTCAATTAGTTTTATTATCAGAAAGGGGGTTTTGTAGAGATTGTAGTAATTTAATAGTTGAAACTGAAAATCCTGGTTCCGAATTCATTTAGTTCGGGATCTTGGATGCTCACTGATTTGTGTGAGGGCTGGGATACTATCTGGTTGCCCAAACAAAAGCAGATGGTTTACTTAGGGAGCCACACTCGCAGTCTTCAACCTGAAGGTCTGATCCACAAGGCAATAAAGAAACTTTGATAGATGCAGTCGGATGATGGCCGGTCATCAATAATTGGTTCATACTCCATTTATTCACTCAGGATCCTGGAGATCGTGTGTACCATTAGTTTGGAATGAGGGTTATCGAAGTGCCATGGGTGGACCTTCCATGTCCAGCAATCCGGTTAAAGCCACTGCTGGACATTCTGTTTTCGTCCTCTCAATTTCGTAAACAGCAGTAATACTGCGAGAAGGCAGTGATTAGAACTTTTATGTTAATGGTTATATGCACTTAGTCATATAATAGCATTTGGAGTGGGAGAACAGACTTCTCCACTCTCGGCCGTACCAGGGCATTTGGGAGACTGACATTCTATGAGACAGAGATATAATTGATTGACCACTGATAACATTGTAACTTGATCAATAGAATTAGATTGGCATTAAAAGGCTAGACAAACACAAGCTTGATTATCACTCAGTGGTTAATCAACTATAACTATCTCAATCCAACAAAATATCAGACGGTGTTTGAACAAGTCAATGGTGACATCTCAGGCTCTTAACCTAAGTGGCATACTGTTGGATACATAAAAAAAAACCAGTTCCTTATGATTACAGGTACCGTGTGCGAATATGTGTCCCTTAGTACAATAAGCAAATTTTCACAAGATTTCTTGTCAACCATCTCTAATCACTTAACATGTTAATGATTAGCTGTATAATTCATGATATTCCAAAATGATACTCATTTAAAGTTACTAGGTTGATCATAAATTTGTCCACCTCATATTTTTTACAGAAACGTATCATAATCGAGGGATCCTTAACATCTATTAATTTATTTCATAGATATGTTGGACCTTCGGTCATACGTAAGAACTCTTAATCTGTAGACCACTGAGCCGACATCCAATGGTTATACTGTCGAACTTCAATCGACTCATGATGTTGCTCAACCTTTCATCTATTGTCAGTAGTGAATAACTGTCTCCAACCAACACAGATTAGACTACTCTAATTATCGTTTCTCATTAGAACTCTAGGAAACTCATCTTAAAGTTAGTCACTTGTGAGCACATGATTCTTATCAGAATAGGGGGTGTTTTGTGAAGAATATAGATGAATTCATGAATCGATTATGTATTTTTATGACTGTAGATAATATTGATTAGTTCAAAGGCTTTCTATCTTAGTGTTCATTATAAACTATCACATTAAATGATTGAAAGATTATAATCATAAGGGTATACAAAAAGACTATATCTGATCGTCTAGTTATCTGTAACGACGATTTTTCTATTTGAGTGAATAGAACTAAAATCCTGAGATTACATCACAAAATAATCAATAAATCATTGATGTATATCTCTATTGTATAATTCAACTAACTAGTCAGTAACTGAAACGTGACATCAATTCATTTAATTGAAGTGTGTTAATGATTGGAAACCTCCCTAATTGGGATATGAATGATTATTGTAATTAATAATAACAAATATGATTTAGACTGGACCAGAGTGCAACGTTTTGATTTACGTTTTATCTTCATTTATGACTAGATGACATCGTTTCTACCATAAATAATGTTATTGGTACAAAGAATCATCGAAGGAAATTTCAACAGACTACTGATGGAAGATTTTTTTTTTCATAGAAAGACTCTGAAAAAAGTGATCACAGAACAAACTGAGTGCTCACGAGAGAGAGAGAGAGAGAGAGAAAGAGGGTGATGTGTATGCAAAAGTTGGACAGGAGAAATTCCATACCAAACTGACTTTATGAAAATGTAACTGAAAGGAAAAAAACAAGAAAAAAGAAAAAAGAAGAAAAACGAAGAAGAAAAAAGGAAGAAAAAACACCTTCAAGATAATATTTTCTAAATTCGACATTTACAGAAAGATGGTAGACGACACTATGTGAATCGTAGAAAACGTAAAAAAGGAAAAAAAAAGAAAAAAAAGAGGAAACTATAACCGTTTAAATTCTATAGTTTATTTATATAGAAATGCATTGAATCTTTGTATTGATGCATATTGAATAATGATATAGACTTAAAGTGTGACATTTAAATGTGGGGGGAAAGGGATGGATGGGTGTTGGAAATGATTTGTGTGTGTGCATGGGGTATTTAAAAGGACACATTTAAATTAGTTAACTATGGAATGAATGTCATTTATTGATAAAGATTGTTAAATTTTTACATTATATATTTGGAATAAATAAGTTTATCGGAAAAAAAAGGGGGAGTTATGTGGAGATATTAGTAACTGTGTTCACTAGTGACTGGCTCGGAGTTCTAGTGAGAAGTCGTGACCAATGGAGTTTAACTGGGTCTGTGGTGAGATAGTAACTTATTGGTAGACAATGGTAGACAGTGGCGCAAATTTGTGGATTGGTTGATATTAGACATTAACAATGTTGGATACTGGGCTTAGTGGTCTAGAGGTTAAGCGTTCGTGGGCGAAACCGATGATCTTGAGTTAATAATCCCGCGGGCGAGATAGTGGATGTGCACTGCTGAGGAATCTTATACTATGACAAAACGGCCGTCCAGTACTTTCACGTTATCCATGGTAGTCTAGCTTTAATTGACTCATGAATTGAATGATTAAATTAATAAACTTATACTAAAATGGGTTTATCTTTCAACATTTTCATGAATTTTGTCTGAGGAAGTGTGGAAAAGCACAATGAAACAAACAGGGTATTTCTTCATTATTGTTTGGATTTATGTAAGAATTCCACTCAAGATCTTCATAATACCTTTTGCGGACAGATATTTGACTCCAATTATATCATATGTTAATCTTTATCGAGTTATTAAAATATACATGACGTCTATCTTTACCGAATTGAATTATGTTAATGAATAATGGAATTAAATAAGTCAAATTTGAGAATGGATGTTTGAATATGTATATTACATTCACTCACTGATTTGACCAGGCAATTAGGGAGATGAAACAATGAGGGAAGAGCGAAGGAGATTGAAAAAGCGAAAAGAAGAGAACGGAACCGAAGGTGTAGGCCAACTCGACTTAAAGAAGCGTGAATTCATATTTATAGTCAGATATAAGAAAGTTATAGACATATGATGAGTAAAGTAAGAAATACATATAACATATTCTTGCATAAAACTGTCAAGGTTTACAAGAGAATAATTGCCCGACCATAGCTGCTACCTTGACGTGGTGGTCGGGTTTGCCTCTCGTGTTGACACAACCGAGCTATATTGGCTGGAAAATATGTTCCCGTAGGTTCTACCATGCCAGGCAGGTCGATTGGAGAACGGTAAGACTAAAAGCAGCAACTCACGATCTGAGGGTGAAGTAATACTGCTGACGGTAGAGGGGTGTAACAGCAGTAAGGTGTTTCCCTCCGACAACCAGCATCTGCAGCGATACTGCCTTCTCACAGGGAAGGAAGGGGTTAGAAAAGGTCGACTCTAAAAATGTCACGCCTCACCTTGCCTCACGGATTCCCATCTCCGGCGGTAAGGCCCTTTGAAGAACGGAGCTAACAAGTTGAAAACCTTCCATAAAATGCCTTGCGCGACCGGCCTCAAGCAGTTGTCCCTTGGGATCTGCGGTCACGCTCCTAGGTCGTTAAGATCAACATTAATCCACCTTCTTTTCCCTCAAAAAATACCTTTCCACGTTATAGGCATCCGGGAAATGATATCAGCCCTCATACGCATAACAGCACACGAGAGAATAATTGACAAAGTCAAGATGTAGCTTGAGAAGAATGGATAAGACGATTTGTCCAGAATCTAGAATAAGCTATATGGGTTTAACATAACAACCGACAGTACATACCCTCATCCTAATGACATCGAGAAATGATGACAGACATGAGAAAAATGAACAAAAATTGGTTAGAACTGGAAAGGAAGGCCAGGACAGAGTGGGTTGGAGAATGGTGGTCCACGGCTTATGCTCCATTGGGAGTAAAAAACGTAGGTAAGTAAGTAATAATCGATAAGTATAGGGTTAGGTATTAATGAATATTTTTGTATAGAAATATATGAACTAATTTTAATTATAAAGAAAGACAGGTATATTGCATTTAGGGGTTAAATACTGAATATTTGAGTGTAATTCTTAATGAAGCTTTCACTATGACAGATATTCGTGGTTATTTCATATAATTATGCTATTGTAGAGTAGTTCAGCATGAAGGATTGAAGGCATAGATCTTTTTAAAACATGGAAGTATTAGACGGCTGTCTCGTTCTTGTACGAAACTTCACAACGGTGCTCATTCACGACCCCATATGCGAGAGTTGAACCAGGAACCTTCGGTCTCGCACGCGAATGCTTAGCCTCCAGACCACTGAGCCGGCATGCCTTCCAGTACTTCCAGGCTTTCCATGATCGTCCAACTTCAATGGACTCATGAATTTAACGAATAGATTACTACAATCTTCACAAATCTCCTCTACCATCGTTAACCAATTTATTTACTCATGACTTGTTCATATGTCTTTCTATCGATTGAGTTCGATCAGATAATATTCTTGAGAGAGAGAGAGAGAGAGAGAGAAAGGGGGAAAAACAAAACTCGAATAAAACTCTTCCAAGAAGTCTACAACAAGTAAAAGTTCCAGCGAGACTCTAATTTATGGAAGGGCCAATCAGAAGCGTCTGTGAGGTTTCAAGGTCATGGCGCCAACTTCAGTGCTTAATGCTAACGTACGATCGATTCGTAGGGAATTTTGTAATTGAGCGGCTATAACAAATAAAGCGGCGGGACTATAATTTGTGGATGAATCAATGAGGTATAAGATAATAGATCTCGGATTTTAACGCGAAAACCTTTCATCCACTTGGCTAAATAAATTTCTGGCACTATAGCTGATGTCAGTTCGTGATGAAAACCTCATATATAATTCCTAACTAAGGTAAAATATGACAGTTATCGCGAAATGGATAATAAAAGCACCAGTAACACTGGTTGCAGCCAGGTACTACAATATATACGGATGTTTGGAGAGCGTACAGACTGCTACATAGGCTTAGTTATATGCATTGTGTCATTATCCACAAGTAGCATTTTGGGCGAGACTCTAATTTAAGGACGACCTTTGAATGAATCTTAAGTGACCTTGACAATTATTAGCCAATCAGAAGACAGTTGGTATAAAGTGAGAATATATTGTAAGTAAGTAATGAATTACAGTGGATATTCTTTTTTTACATGATTTAAAAACTTGTTAAGGTTTGATAAAGGTTCAGAGGCTCTGAATTCATAATGCATATTATATAGAAACTCGTCCATAGGGTTAGTGGTTAAAGTTGTAGCCTGTAAGTAGACACATCTCTAAAATCCGATGTAAACCGATCGCATGTTAGCACCCTAACCCTAACCCTAACCTAACCCTAACCCTAACCTAACCCTAACCCTAAACCCTAACCTAACCCTAACCTTAACCCTAATCTAACCCTAACCAAACCTAACTCTAACCCCAAACCCTAATCTAACCCAAAAACCCTAACCTTAGCCCTAAACCCTAATCTAACCCTAACCTTAACCTAACCGTTAACCCTAATTTTAACCCCAAACCCTAACCCTATGGACGAGTTTCTATACAATATTCATTATGAATTCAGAACTTCTGAAACTTTATCAAACCTTAACAAGTTTTTAAATCATGTAAAAGAATATCCACTGTAATTCATTACTTTCTTGTAATATATTTTTACTTTATACTGTCTTCTGATTGGCTAATAATTGAAATTGCTCAAACGCTTCTCATTGGCTCGTCCCTAAAGTATAGTTTCGTCGTCCCATCTGTTGTAACCTCTCATTAATCACCTACTCTCTAAAATCCGCTTTGAACCGATTGTATGTTAGCGGCGCGTGTTGAACTTGGCTCCGTGACCTTGAAATTGCTCAAACGCTTCTGATTGGCTCGTCCCTAAATTAGAGTCTCGCCGCATTTTGTGCACTCAATAACCGGAGTGCACATAAACAATATTGAAG
This sequence comes from Schistosoma guineensis, assembly GCA_944470375.2. Taxonomy (NCBI): domain Eukaryota; kingdom Metazoa; phylum Platyhelminthes; class Trematoda; order Strigeidida; family Schistosomatidae; genus Schistosoma; species Schistosoma guineensis. The sequence goes on along the minus strand of OX103897.1, from coordinate 16,063,434 downwards.
CTATGTGGTCGAGGCTGAAAGAGTTTTTGCGACCTTATCATGGCTCCGGAGGCCGACTATTCTGTAGCCGTATAGATGATTTCCTCTACTGCATACATTACGATTTTAGAACCACTGAACCTCTTTCTAATCTTGACAAGTTTTTCAACCACGTATAAGAAGTGTATCCACTTTATTTCCTTGGTCTTGTATAACATAGTTTTACTTTATACTGACTGTGTGCTGATTGGCTAATATTTCCCAAGGTCACTTGAGATCCGTTCAAAGGTCGTCCATAAATGAGAGTCTCGCCAAAGTTCCTTCTGTTACCAACGTGATCTAGTTTGAATGAAATATCTATTCAAAGTCATTCTTATCTATATTCATAAGTAGTATAGTAAAAATAAACTGTTATATAAGATAATCACTGATAGAGAATGAATGAATGAAAAAAAGACTTAGTTACATAACAGCTGTCCCAGTTACATTAACAACATGAATACTTTGTGTGCACATAGAACAAAAAAAGTTCTGTATATTTAAATTTGTTACTATGCCTTAATTAATAAAGCAACAACAGAAAAGAAGTGTTGTGTACATCATATCAATAATTGTAAAGGTTGAAATTAACCAGTTGTTGCTATTTAGAATTGAATTTCAATTAAAGATGCATAGTGATTAGCAATGAAATCTAGAATGTATGTTTCATTCAATACGATTTAAGTCAAACAATATCGAGTAAATTTCACCTCTTCAACTCATTGCACAAGTAAATGACTATCAAGACTCAATTGATAAGTGGATAATGTGATGGCGTTCGAAGTAAACAGAACTGGATTCGAACCCCAGAGTTAACATCAACATGTCTGGGATGTAAGTATATCCAGCTGACGAGTCACAAGTGGGACAAAAAGTGCATCAAACTAGGTTCCACTGTTAACCACTATCCATCTTTGTTTAGAATGCTTGTGAATTAATACAATATCGAGGTAATCTGCACAGGATGCATATATGCCAGTAAGACACTAATCAATTGCTGTCTTAAACATCAATGGAAAGATCCAAGTAAACAATACCGAGTGAATTTAAACTTCATCCCATTACAAAAGCAAGTGGCTATCAGGAATAAGTTGATAAGTGGATAACGTGATGACGTTTGAAGCGAACGTTACTGAGTTCGAGTCCCGAAGTGAACATCAACTGTGAGATGCACGCACATCCAGATGACGAGCCCCAAAGAGGAAAAAACGCATGTTCTGTATCCTACTGCTGTCCATTACCCATCTCTACTTAGAATGCTTGCGAATTAGGGCAATATTGAGGTAATACGCACAGGATGCACGTATGTCCATATGAGACTGATCAATTGTAGTCCTAAACATCAATGAGAAGGTTCAAGTAAACAATACCAAGTGAATTTGTATATTGATCAGTTTTTCTTGTTATAAGTGGATTACTTACAGATTGCCTAGATATAATCATTTCATTACAACTGATTTAGAATCAATGGATTAGGATTATAAATGAAATATAGGACATGAGTTTTATTCTATTTGAAACTCTTCAACTGGATATGTATAAATCTAAATGTTGATGTTCACATCAGGATTCGAGCATGGTATATCTTTCAGTGTAAACATTGAAGCATTGTGTATTGGGCTACTGATCCTGGAGAGAAATGGAATGATCTTCATATTAAAATCCATGGCTGCTTATAGTCAACAACTTATTACAAAATGGCTATATGAAGTGTATTACTGAATCCTGAATATTGTCTACAGTATAAGTCAAGTCGTTGCTGATAATGGTATAAATATCAATGTCTTTAAACACGTTTGGTCGATAATACATTGATGATTGGAACAAACAATATTGTAGTGATCATGAGTATCGTTAGAGTTATGAAAGCGGTTATCAATTCCCAGTTGCCCACACCCTGAAAGAGTTCTTCTAGAGGTACCTGAAAAAGGAATCGGGTTAGAAGTGGTCTTAGTGATCTACGAGCGTGACCACATTGCTCAAAGGAAAACTACTTGAGGTCGGTTTTCGTGTTAGCTCCGTGCTTGCTGAAACCTAACTGCCGGAGATGGATATCCGTGGGATAAATCGAGGTGTGAATTTTTAGGGTCGACCTTTTCTAATCTTACCCCTCCTTGTGGAAAGGCAGCATCGTTGTTATGCTAGTTATCTGAAGGGAACACCTTACTACCGTCACAGATCTGTACAGCCAGTAGTACGACTTCGCCCTCGAACCTTGGGTTTGCTACTTTTAGCATTACCGCTCTTCAACTGACCTGTCTGGCATGCTAAGACCTTATGAAACGATTGTTCCAGCCAGTAGAGCTCGATTAGTTCATTACGATAGGCAAGACCGACCACCATATCAAGGTAGCAGAAACTATCGAGAAACAATATTACTGTTATCTCTTAACGTAAACAACAACTCTTGGATGCAGTTATGTCCAGCTAATGAGTTATAAGAAGGACGAAACACCTGAGGTCTACATTCCATTTCTAACTACAATATATCAATTCTAAATAACATTATATACATTGATTTGATTAGTGATCAATCTGTTAACCTGGTTAGCAACAAATTTCACATTTAAGCAGCTATAAAATCAATTCACTATGAAGGTATCATAATCAATATTTGGCATTAAACCTTAGGAATTCGTTAGTGAATTTGTTTAACCACAAACATCAATGATTATGTTGATTATAACAAGTAAAGAGAAACATGTTTCTAAGTTATTCTTATTTTAGACTACACAAAATATCGCATACTAATCAATCATTAATCGATTTATTGATTGTTGATGAAGCATGACGTAAGCTTTATTACTGAGTATCATCATGATAGTCAAACTTGATCAACACTGATCAACTCTACCCACCCCTTAGTAATTAAAGTACCTCATGGATATACGTGATTAATTTTCACTTTGATTATAGATTTATGTTCAATATTTATATTACCATATTGCCATTTTCGGTTTTTTTTTAAGTTCTCCCTATGACTGAAATATTTAATTGAGTTTTTGGTTGAGATCATGAACCCATTGATGTTAGACCACTATTGAAAACCTGGAAGCACTTTGTCGGGTAGAGACAGGTATCTACTTCAGTATAATAGACGATGGTCGCGCAATTTCATGGATTAATTGAGTTTAGAGATCAAAACCGCTGGAGGCCGGTCAGCTCAGTGGTTTGGAGGTTAAGCGCTTGAACGCGAAACCGAAGGCCCTGAATTTGAGTCTCGCGAGCGGGATCATGGATGCGCACTGGTGAGGAGTCCCAAAATAGGACAAAACGGCCGTTCAGTGCTTCCAAATTTTTAATGGTGGTCTGACATCAATCGGTTCATGATCTCAACCAAAAATATGATAATCTTCACAATCACACACTGATAATTTAATTGAGTTGTTTGCATCAATTAAAGCCTTCTATTCCTAATAGTCTTATACATTAGTAACTTTCATAGAAGCTTATAATAGAGTGCATAATAAAAGAATCTTATTCCACAGATGTAAATTTCTATGGGCAGTTTAAGAGAGATGAGCTGAATAACAAAATATTACTTGAGACCATAGAAACAACACAATGAATTACTGACTTCCTAACAGAATTGCACAATAAACATTCAAGAAGTTGCAATAAATCGTGAGATGAAGTGAATTATTAAAATAAAAACGGTTTATAGGTATACATGGTTGATACCATAACATTGCCCTCAAAATTCCTTGGTATGGCCGAGACTGGAGGAGAGTCAGCTTTCTCTCTCCAAATGCTCTCACATGGTCATGCCCATACAGCCACTACCACGAAAGTCCTACTCACTGACTTCTGGTGCCATTATTGTTGTTTACGAAATTGAGAGGACGAAAAGCGTACGTCCGGTAGGAACCTTAACCGGGTGTGTGGACAAGGAGGGTCCACCTAGAGCAGTTGAAGAACCTTCATTCCAAATCAATCGCGCACATGGCATATGAACCTATTGTCGGTTACCCACCACCACGTGACTACATCTTTTAACGCTGCTCCACTATCTTGCGAGTAAGACCTTGAAGTCGAAGGCTCTGGGTGTGGCCTACTACGAAAACCACCTACTTTGGTCTGGGCACCCGAGTTTGTGTGGTGCATGAATGTCCGGTGCCCCTTTGTACCAATATTTAAGTGTTCAAAATTACATAGTTACTTGATAGAATAGAAAAACCATACTCTAACACTTCATTTGCAGAATGTTCATTCATTGTTTCAGACTTCATTGTTCCTGTATTTCCATATCAATTGCTTACTGTTCCCATTCTTTCCTCCTTGATCTACTCAACGTTCTGCTTCCAGACATTCTATTCCTCAATAGTTTTATGTACTACTTATGTGAACATAAGTAGTACACACCACATAATATGAATAATTTTTTGTTATTGATTTTTATAGATCAATGATTGCCCAAATATTGATTTTACAAAATAAATTGATCTATAAAATGTCAACCAAATCAGAATTGAAAACATGATCCATAGAGAAAAATGTACATAAGTCAATTCATATCTCTAAAGGGATTAATTTTTTTGGACAAAATGACGATCATTATCTTTTTACTCACTAACTAAATCATATCATAGTTACTATGGTAAATAACTCCGCTTGGAGTCCCTCTGGTGGCTACTGCCGGTTCCAAGCGCGGATAAAGGAGGAGGGTCGGGCATGGGGTTAGCGACCCCATCCCATAGAAAACTAACTCGCTAAAAAACGCTAACCAGAAAAAATTATTCAAACCTTTTAAATTATTCATTTACTATGGTAAATGAAGTGTCTGGGACCAATCTTGAATATAGTTGTGGATATTCATTGTAGTATTTGTCTAACTAAAAATATATCTAAGAAAAGATGGATGGTAGCTTGCAGTGGGATATAGCATTCATGTTTCATCTTATTTGGAATCTGTCAGCTGTGTGTATCTACATTCCGAAGTTGATGTTCAACCCAGGACTCTAAATCAGTACCATTCATTCCAAATACCATCATATTATTCACTTAGCTACTAAATCTCATTGATGTTTATGACTGCAAATGATCAATCTCATATTGACATATGTATATATCTTGTGTGGATTGCCTTGGTATTGTCATAATTCACAAACTTTCTAAGCAGAGATGAATAATGGCTAATAGTGGAATCCAGTTTGATGCGCGTTTCATCCTATTTGCGAGTCCCAAAGTGAACATCAACTCTGAGATACAGGTACGTCCAGCTGATACCTTAAGTCAAAGATGTTATACATAAAACATATCAGTTTATTCAATAGTTCGGTCTTTTTTTCTATATGGTAGAACACTCTTGTTAAGATTTGAAATTGTTTAATGCTATTCATGTTTATGTAGTAAAGCATACCAGCCAATTAACCGACAAACATATAAAAGCGAATTATGTAATTAAACCAATTAAGCAACCAGTCAATCTTGAATACGCTTACATTGTCAAGAATGTTAGGTTATTTAATTAATTGATCGGTCGATTGATCGATTGATTGATCGATTGATTGATTGATCGATTGACTGATTAAGTAAAGGAACGAGTGAAAAAGGTGGGTAAAGATCGAACATTTTCTTATTATATTCCATGATTGATGACAATGATGAACAATTAGTTCAGATAAAAACAAATTATAAGAGTTGGATTGATAAGTCGATCTAAGTTAAATCACCATTGAAAACTGGACGGCCATTTTGTTGAAGTATACGGCTCCTCAACTGTGCACATCCTGTATTGAGTAGAAGTGTTATAACTTGTGACATTGTGTCTTATTAATATATAACGTGATGATACCGCCAAAAAGAGAACAGTGAATTATTGACCGGACCAATGACACATAAAACTATATGAAAAGTCTAGAGTCTCTATCACTTCTTCTTTCGATCTAGCCCTGTCGGTTGAGTCCAGAACATCAATCTCAGCCTCCATGATATGAATTATGTATTTCAAACACACTGAGTTTATTTACAAACCAAACAGATCACATCGTACCACAAAATAGAAAATACACATTTGTACAAGATCAAGCCCAAAGTATCTGTGAATGAGGGAGATTGTAATTAATTGACTGAACATAACTGAAGAACGATGAATCGTGTTATAATGATCTGTGAATCAAAATACAGCTTAGAATAAGAGAAACATGAATCTACGTAATATAATTACTCAATAGTTATACTATAAGAAAAATATATGTAGTATTAGTCCAGAAACGAATCCAAACAGTTACCATTCATTATTCTTGTCAGGATATAACAAGTTCTAGTATAGAGCTCCTCAACATTTTGCATCCGCACACGAGACCGAAGGTTTTGTGTTGGAGTCCCGTGTGCGGTATTGTGGATGCGTACTATTAAGGAGTCCAATACTAGGATGAAACAGCCATCTAATTATTTCAGAATTTCAACAGTGATTCAAGCTTAGATCGATTCATGAATTCAACAATTGAAATTACTACAATCTCCATAACACCCCATTCTCATAAAAACAAATTGCTCATGCTAAACTTTAATTGAATAATCTCTTCATTTTAAGTGGTTCATTAGCTCAATGGTTATGTACCTTTTACTCACTACTGATTACATTTCAAGCCGAGAATCGAAGTCAGGCATCGAAAGAATGAATAGAAACTAGAAAGAACTAGGAAGGATTATTGCGAACAACGTTGGATGGTGAATTCTGATGGGTGACCTATTCTCTTCCACAATGAGTAACAGACATAAGTAAGTAAATAAGTTAAGTTTATTATGTTTTGAATCATTATGATCAGACATTACAGAAGAATTTTGTAGTTCAACTTGGAGATAATATTGATCCATATATGAACTAAATCTTTTTCACTACAATTCAGTTTAACAATATAAACAGTGATAAGACTTTAATTTATGATCGATCTTTAAGCGACGCTAACGTGACCTTGAGAATGCTGGTCTACACACCACGGTTAAATGAGGCTTATAAACCAATGTATGAGGAATTCGAATTATGATTTACAATTGATGGTTAGGGGTTAAGAATTAGATTTCAGAGTTCCTATCACGAAGTGACATCAGCTACAATGCCAAAATGGATGAATGAATTTCGCACCAAAATCCAAGATCTGTTATCATATACATCTGATTGGTTCGTCCATAAATTATAATCTCGCCTAAATAGTTTATCTATATATAAGCTAATCATTGAACTTTTGTTTTGTTTTACTATATCGATACAACTTACTAAAATGATACATCCGGTAAAAGAAAACAAAACGTTCCATTCTATATTACCAGAAAGATAATAGGAATAAACAAGGAGATTGATGATGGTGTCTCCTCATTTGCAGCCCCCAAATGCCCTGGTATGGCCGAGAGTGGGATGGGCCCGCCGTCCCCCTCGAAATGCTCTCACATGGCCACACGTATATAGCCTATGGCAGGGAAGTCCTACTCACTGCCTTCTCGTGGCCGGGGTGTTGTTTACGAAAATGAGAAGACGAAAAGCAAATGTCCGGCGCTTTAACCGGATCCAAAACCGATGGTGCATATGGGCTCCAGTATCCTACGGGAGCGAATGGCATATGAACCAATCGTTGGTCGCCGGTTACCAGCGGACTGCATCTACTGACGTTGCTCCATTGCCTTGTGAATCAGACCTTTAAGTCGAAAACTCGGGGTACGGCCCCCTAAGTGAACCGCTTGCTTCAGTCTGGGCACCCGGGCAGTATTACAGACCACACACACAAATATGGTGTAGCGCATATCTATTTGGTGCCCTCTTGTACCAATATTTATGTGTTCAAATAAAGTAAAAATAAAAGATGATGCAACTATGATGTTAAAATGATCACGTAATTATTGAAATCGTTTGACAAGTAGTCTGTATACAAACTGAATGTATTCGACAGAAGAAGCTTGATATCCCTCGTGGAAGAGAATAGGCCGCTCACCAGTACTCTTCATCAAACACTGTTCTCAACATTACTTTTCAGTTCTTTCCAGTTGTTATTCATCCTTTTTATATCTTCTTACATTTCTCGACGTGGTATGTTCTTCAGACTTCCTTGTTTCCGTTTCCTTTCAGGATTCGAAAATAACGCATGCTTCTTGATGTAGTTTGGTGATTTCCGTAATGTATGTCCTATCCACTTCCAACGTCCTTTCCTAATTTTCTTTAAATTGAAAGCTAGTTTGTCATTTCTCACAGTAGACTGTTGCTGATTGGTTCCGGTGAATGGGCATTGAATATCTTGTGTAGACAAATGTTTATAAAAACTTATACCCTTTTGATTATGCTTGTCGTGGTCCTCAAAGTTTCAGCTCCGTACAGTAGAACTAACCGTCTTCACATTCGTATTGAAGATCGTAACTTTAACATTGGTTGAGTTCCATACGTTCATCAACTTTAGGAATGCGGTCGTCGCTTTGCCAATCCTCGCCTTTACGCCTGCATCCAATCCTTCTTGTTCATCGGTGATACACCATAAGTATGTGGAAGATTCCACATCTTCCAGAGCTTTTCCATCAGGTGTGATTGATTTAGTGTTCTCCATGTTGTATTTGAGGATCTTACCTTTTCTATTGTGTACGTTGAGGCTTACCAATGCAGAGGTTGTTGCTACATTAGTTGTCTTCATCTGCATTTGTTGGTGTGCGTGGGATAGAATGGCCAGATCATCTGCAAAGTTCAAATCATCTAGTTGAATCCAACCTGCTCATTTTATTTTGGACTTCTAGCCAGATAAGAAGGTCTTCATAAAGCAGTCAACCATCAGAAGAGAGAAAGAAGGGGAGTAAGCAGCCTTGTCTGACACCGGTCCTTACTTGGAATTCATCTTTCAGCTGTCCTTCATGTACGACTTTGCACTGTAGTCCATCGTATGAGTTGCGGATAATTTTTACAGTCTTCTCAGGTATTCCTTAGTGTCGAAGAAGTTTCCATAATGTCCTCCTGTCCACACTGTCAAATACCTTCTCATAATCAATAAAGTTGATGTTTAGTGACGAGTTCCATTTAACTAATTGTTCAACAATGATCCGTAGTGTCGCGGTTTGATCTGTTCACGACCGATTCTCACAGAATCCGTCCTGAGCGTCTACTGCGTCTTTTATCCGGTTTAGCAACAATAATCCTATAAACAGTTTATTATAGCCTACATAATTCTAGTAACCAAATCCACTGAAAGCTTAGGAAGATCTAGACATGAGACAGTGATATCGAATAATCAAGTTTAAAAATCGTTATTCAGTTTAACATTATTACGGCATCAACTGATCTATTATTTCGTGGACTACCAATAAAGTTTTCCTTCTTTGAATGCCTTACCTCTGTTTTATATTTTAATTGAAATCGGTTTACATCTGTTAGTGATTGACATGATCTTCAGATAAAAAATAATATCAATATTTTATTCATTATCATGCAAAAACTAGTCAACTAACTAAGGTTTCAGGTACAAACTATTAGATTCTAACTTAAGATGAAACTGAACAGTAGCTAAGAGTGATACCCAAGATGTACATTTCGTCCTATTTGGAACTTATCAGATGAATATGCCGTCCACCGAAGTTCTTGTCGACACTCAAATTCAAATTCAAAGAAGACTGGTCAACTCCAAACCATATCATCTAAAGATTCAAACAACCCTTACAAATGAATTGAAATCCACACCTTTTTGTAAACTAGTGACTGTCTGGACTTAGTAACTAACTGGATAACGTGATGACATTCAGAGTGAGAGTATTGTAGTTAAATCTTGATGTAAAACGATCAACAATACTGTGCTGATACATCCCACTGACGAGTTCAAAATAAGATGAAATTCATGTCTTGAATTCCACTGTTAGCCCCTATCTGACTCCTATTTATGAATTTGATAAAGTTTAATGATAGATCTTTAGCAATGCGAGCACAGAATACAACGCGCGATAGAGTGAATTCCTTTTATTTCACCTACATCAAAATCTTCCAAATATGATAGACAGAATGATATCAATCGTAACAAACTTGAATTTGTCATAGCAATAGTGATAATAATGATAATAATTGCTGAAGAAGCTAAGAGAAGTACTTGGATAAGTAAACTGATAACATGTCACATGTTCTATTTAAATGCTGAGACAAGTTCTAATAACCACAAATTATAAATAAACATGTCGATCTTAATCGTATTTTTGTTCGTACATGCTATATATACTCGATTAATTCAAGGAAACATAAATATTGATACAAAGGGGTACCAATTACATATGTACCATACAAGTCACTTGATTCATGTGTGAACCGTGATACTGCCCGAGTACCTAGACCGAAGCAAATGGTTTACTTAGGAGGCCATACCCTGAGCCATCGACTTAAAGGTCTGATCCATAAGGCAGTGAAGCAACGTCAATAGATGCAGTCCCATGGTAGCCAGTGACCAACAATTGGTTCATACGCCAAATGTTCCTTCAGGATCCTGGATACGATGTGCACCATTGGTTTGGAATGAGGACTATCCAACTCCTTTAGGTCGATCTTCCATATCCACCAACCTGGTTTAGGGTACTGCCGGACATTTGCTTTTCGTCCTCTCATTTTCGTAAATAACAGTAATGCCACGAGAAAACAGTTAGTAGGACTTCTCTAGTGATGGCTGTATGCACGTAGCCATGTGAGAGCATTTGTAGAAGTTGAGCTTGTAGGGCCAGCGAAATGTCACTAAGCCGTAGCCAAATCATCCGGCAGTTGGGTCATTGAATATCGAGCAAATCATCGATCTTCGTCAAGGTCAGGGACAACCAACGCACATCAATTGATCGTATGCCATGGACTGGCCCATGCGGCAGTGGTCTTACTTTCGCTTATATCTACTTTAACTAATATATTTCTGTAATAACGTCCTCTGTGTTGTACAGTCTTCAAAGCATCTATGGTACCTTGATACTTCAGTGGGGTAGTCCACATAAGGTGCTGACCACGAGATGTGACTTCGACGTTAACTAGTTTGTCACACCATTCCCGTCAAATTCGACTAGGTCTCCAATCATTTCAACATAGATCATCTACGTTGGTGATTTACAAGCTAACTCTCCCTACCCTCAACTGTACCAGAGCATTTGTGATATGGAAAGTACATAATAATTAATTCTTCTTTTTTCACGAAAATTATATTTTTTAAAAAACCTTCTATACATTTGTATCTACACAACAACCAACCGTATGAAACAATCAAATTACATGAAATGAAATGAATTCACTTAATCCTACAATGTTCATTGTTCATGCTTAGTAGACATTTACCAAAAGAATTGATTACATAATAAGTTTTTTTGTTGTTGTTGTTGTTGTTGTTGATGATGATGATTGAATAGAGTAAAAAGCTGATGATAATCTAAATGAATCTATTCATATAAATAACTCTTATTCTATATGGAAAACGGATAGGTGTCTGAGAATATTGATTAGAATTATTGATTTCGTTAAACACGAAATGAACATAGGAAGATTGAGGATACAGTAGAGCGTTCATTATATTAAAATATGGTGTAATATTAACCTGATCAGAGTTTTAATACGGAACTCTCTAATGAATGTATACCCACAACGCATAATCTCAAGGGATCGAACTTAGGACAGTCAGTTTTGTGTTGAACGGCTTCACCTCTAGACCACTGAGTTGTTATCCAGTAGTGCATATGTCTAAATTCAATCAATTCACCGTATTGTTTAAGTATCTTAAAATTAACTATGGTGAATACCTGTCTCGTTCCCGACAGAAGGTCTTGGGTTTGATGCTCTGTGATTATGTACTGTCACTGAGATGTCTAGCACTGGAACAATACAATTGTCTAGTGCTACAGGTTTTCATTATCGATTTATCTAAGATAAATTTATGACTGATAGTATGAAAATAGGATTTTGTAAATGTTAAACAAAACTTCAGTTTTGAAGACCAATGGTGTCTAAATTAATAAGCAAACAATATAAAAGTTGAAATATAGATTTGGGATGTCAATCAGTCACATGATTTGGAGTCAACTAGGCATCTTTAGTGTTTTGAATGGATAATGATACAGTTCACATGAAGGTATATTAGATCCAGTCATCAATAGAATGAAATATACATTCTAAATCCTTACACTGTTCATTCAAAATGATTAATATTCACAATATGAAACTTGAAATAGTCTATTACATATGTAGTTTAACCAACTTAATCAAAATTGATGGAGAAGCTCTGGAAGATATGGAATCTTTCATGTACCATTGATGAATGAAGAGGATCTGATACAGACGTAAAGACGAGAATTGGTAATGCAAGGACCACATTTATACAGTTGAAGAACATAGACAATTAAAAACAATCGTCTGTTAATCAATATCCAAGTCAAAATATTTAATATGAACGTCAAAATAGTTCGAAAAGAGAATGGTGGTGTGTAGCCTATTCTTTTCCACGTAGCGATTTTAGAAATTTCACTGGTTGAAATCACGAGTCAATTGAAGCTAGACCACCATGGAAAACCTGGAAGCACTGAATGGCCGTTTCGTCCTAGTATGAGACTCCTCAGTAGTGTGCATCCACGACCGGCATTCAACGATGTTAATATATATTCTTTTCAAAAACAATAATAATCAATATATCATTTACTTACTTCATGTATTTCACGTTTATAATTTGATCTTTTCTGTGTTGATTTTAATTTACATGTATAGCAACAACTAGTTTTACAATGATCCGGATCACTTATTGATTGTTTATTCCGTTTAGGCATATGTTTATCAATAGTATTATAGATTATTATTATTATTATTACTTTACTTGATTGAAACTATCATAACATAAAGGCAAATATAGATTTAAAAGAAAAAGAAAAATTAAAAAAAAACCATTTCTCCGATCAATTTCAAAGAAAAAAAACAATCATGGTATGACGTAATCTATAGTTTCCATGTTCAATCATCAATGTTTCATATCACGAATAGCATAGATACAATTTGTTGTTGTTGTTGTTGTTGCTGTGATGGGAAATATTCTATCTAATTAATCGATTATATTCCATATAATTTGAGGAATAAAAATGAAATATGTTGGATAAATCAATGAAAAACATTTGAGTCCAACAGTATTTCAGTTTGTTTGTTTGTTTCACTATGACATAAACATTTTACGGATGAAACAAGATTGTTGTTAAGATTAATTCATGATTATAGTATGATAAATAAATGAACATTTGTTACTATGCTGATATATATATTTATATTAATCTATAATCCAATAAGCTGAAAAGAATATGAAAATAGGATTGGTGCGTGTTTATTTTGTTTGTTGTTTTTTTCTTGTTTTTTTTTCTTTTTTTGTGTGTTTTTTTTCGATAACCTTGAAATCGAATAGCTATTCCCGCTTTTTGTTCAAGGTCATATGAAACAATTTTCTATAACCAATCAGTGTTTAATGATGAAGAAAATCATGAATAGTCAGGCAAAACTAGACAGTGGACTAGTAATCATAATCATAATGATAATAATTCACATGCAAATCTAGTTGCAACAAGGTTGTTTCTATCTTCTCTTGTTTTTTTTTGTTGGCTCCTGGAAACAAAATGTGGTTGATTTAAACATTGAATATTTTGCATAACTAAAATGTAAAATGAAATGGTTAGTCTGTTGTTTGGTTGTTTGTTTGTTTGTTTTAAATGTAGCCAAACATAATAATAGAAATTCATGAAATATGATCCATAAAAGGTGGGTTTTGTGAAGATTATAGTATTTTAATAGTTGAATTTACCATGGAATACCTTGAAGTACTAGGTGGTCATTTCGTCCAGGTATGAAATTCCTTAACAATGTACATCCACAATCTCGCATGCAAGAATCGAACCTAGGATCTTCTGTTTCATGGGAGAAACTTTAACCTTCAGACTGCTGAATTATTAAAAGGGGTATTTTGTGGATATCATAGTAATTTCATTAGTTGAAATCATGAGGTAATTGAAGTTAGACCACAATGGAATACCTGGAAGCACTGGATAGTCATCATTATGGGTCCAATGATCCAAGCAAGCCATAGAGCAAACTTATGATAAAGGTGATTTATTCATTATTATTCATATAAAATAACTAGTAATGTTTTCTGTAAGATAGTCATTACAACTAAAATGTTATAGTTTACATCACTGACTGATATTTGTTAGTTCCAGACATAAATAGTGACAAGTGTGGTTCTATCATATAGAGATGGTCGAGAAGATTTGTACCTCAGATGGATGAGTTTGATTAAGTTTTGTTCTCCGAACTGGATAGTTTAGTCGTGAAGATTTCATCGTTCTACTGAACGATACTATCACCACAAACTTCAGGTAGAAGTGAAGTGTTCGAATTTCTCCACATGTAGTTCACAGCTTGTCCTGCTGAGCCATCCTTTCCCAATGATAGTTTCTTTATCTATTTACATGATGAATATTTAAAGCATTAGCAATCAAACAATTATTAGTTACCCTTTCATCATGTCCACCTGAAGTTTATTATCAGTATTATTGTGATTATTTTCATCTGTGAGTAAAATAAGTATACATATTCGTGATTGTACAGCTTTGAAAATGAATTTACCGAAAAGAGAACACTTCACTAAACCAATGCTTCTTACCGTTCACTTCAACTTAATCATTGTCAGATACAGACTATAGTTTCAATTCACTTAGTATTATTTGCTTATATCTTCCCACTGTTGTTTAAGATTACAACTGATCAGTCTCTTATTGGCATATGTGCATACTGTGTGTATTGCCTCGATATTGTGTTAATTCACAAGCATTCTAAACAAGGATGGATAGTGGCTAACAGTGGAACCTAGTTTGACGCGCGTTTCGTCCCATTTGTGATACATCAGTTGAATATACCTACATCCCAGACATGTTAATGTTCACTCTGGGACTCGAACTCATTACCGTTCACTTCAAACACCATCGCGTTATCCACTTAGTTACTGAATCCAGATAACCACCTCCTTATGCAATAGATTGAAATTGAAATTCGCTTGGTATTATCATCCATCTTTACTTATAAAGACTACAATTTAATTCAGATTTTCATATAAACTTATTGATCATCATAACAGTAGACAAACACTAATCAAATCTGTCGTCATCATGAATATTACGGATAAAGTCAAATATTTTTAAGATCTAAACAATGTTAATTAAGTAATTCCTTAATTATTTAATGATGTAAGTTTATCTATGAAACATCATTTATGTTACCATCATCGATAAGATCTAAATTAAAAAGAATAAAATCGATAAATAATTTGATCATCCATATTGAAAGCATAATGATAGTTCATTATTATTAGTCATGTATAAAATAACTCTACCTGTAACTCTTGCATAGTTACTGCCGATCTCAAGCCCGGGTAAAGGAGAAGGGTTGAGTATGAGGTTAGCCACCCACTTTTTTAGCGATAATTCACCGATTCCGATCACCTCCAAGTTGCATCTTCACATTTCTGAAGTTATTTGCAAGAATATACCGATCTCTCACAGTGTACGAGCATTCAATTTATCTAAATAAATGGTTGCTCTGGTTGTCAGAATTGTGATAATAATAATTGTTTTGATGAAATCATCCATAATATTATGTAATCATGTAAGTAACAAGAAGAAATCTTGAAATTTATAGATTATTCTATTAATAATATCATAGGTTACATGTGATCACGATGATGATGAAGTATCTAATTCACTACAATGGTGCTCGCCGTAGGACTTGTCGACAGATGTTGCTGTCTATAGTCGTTGGAGAGCTTTTTTAGATTATATACATGTACATATATAGAAAGCCCCCAAATGTCAAAGAAAGGCTGGAGGTGGGTTTAGTCCGTCCCCTCTCTCCAAATGCTCTCACATGGCCACGCCTATACAGCTACCACCAGGTAAGTCCAACTCACTACCTTCTCGCGGCATTACTGTTATTTACGAACTTGGGAGGACGAAAAGTGAATGTCTGGCAGGACCCAAAACTGCTTTAGTGGACACGGAGGGCCCATCTAGAGGAATGGAAATATTCTCATTCCAAACCGATGCTGCAAATGGTCTCCAGGATCCTGAAGAAAAAAATGGTGTATGAACCAATTGTTGTTCACTGGCTACCGTGGGACTACATCTCCTGACCTTGCTTCACTGCAGCATCCATCCACCGACTGGACGGATAAATGGCTAAACCTTTTGGATATAACAAACGTTGAAGACGTTAAGGTCAACTCACATCATAAAATAATATTCGATTTATCAAGAGGTGGAAGTTTTCGAAAGTTACTTACTTCCTTCCTCCTGTTACTACCAATGGAGCATAGACCACTAACCAGTATTCTCCCATTCACTCTATTCTGGGCCTTCTTTTCTACTTCTATCCAATTGCTGTTCATTCTTCTCATGTCTGTCTCCATTTCTCGGCGTAATGTGTTCTTTGATCTTCCTCTCCTGCTTTGGCCTTGAGGATTACAAGTGAGGGCTTGCCTTGTGATGCAATTGTGTGCCTTCCTCAGTCTGTGTCCTATCCGCCTCCACAGCTTCTTCCTGATTTCTTCCTCCGCAAGAAACTGCTTTGTTCTCTCTCACAGTAGTTTGTTGCTGATAGTGTCTGGCCAACGGATCCGAAGTATTTTGCATAGACAACTACTAATAAACACTTGTATCATCTGAATGATGGCTTTCATAGTTCTCCAAGTTTCCACCCCATACAGTAGAACTGTCTTGACATTTGTGTTGAAAATTCTGATCTTCGCGTTGGTTGAATGACAGTTAATTTGAATTCCAGATGTTCTTCACTTATAAATATGCTGCTCTTGCTTTGCCGATACACGCCTTCACAACTGTATCAGATCTATCGTATTCATCAATGATGGTGCTCAGATATGTAAATGTTTTTACATCTTCCAAATCTTCTCCGTCAAGTGTGATTTGATTGATGCATGTTGTGTTATATCGGAGAATCTTGCTTTTCCCTTTGTGTATGTTGAGACCTATTGTTTCTGAGGCTGCTTCTACACTGAAAGTCTTCTCCTACATTTGTTGCTGCGTGTGCCATAGAAGAGCCAAATCATCTTCACAGTCTAGAACCTTCTCCTGCATTCTATTAGTGCAGCTGCATCTTATCTGTCCATTATATCCCATGCACACCCCCCCCGAAGATGTTGACTTCTTCATGATCCAATCGATCAACAGAAGAAAAAGAAAATTTAATATTGAAAAGTATCATGGTTTAAAATGAAGCTTTAACAAAAATCGAAACACACATAAAATCATTCACATTCCATATATCATCCAAATTTCATTTTGTTTCTATGCCAATTCATTCATAGATTTGTTTATATAAATCATATGATCTTAGTTGAAAACTATCACTGAGTATTACACTTGTGATTACATAACCATATTGATTCATGTGAATGATGTTTACAAATTGGATTAGGTAGAATAATTAGTGAAGAATGTCTACTGTTGATTTATGTTAACTATTCTCAATTTTATAGTGGAATTTTATTCTAAAAAGACAGGCATAAAGAGAGGTATCTACCTCAGTACAATGGAAGATGGTTGCTCAATGTCGTGGATTGGTTGAGGTCAGACATTAACACCATTGGATGTCGGCTCAGTGGTCCAGTAAACTGAACGTTGGCGCGCGATACTGAAGGCCCTGGGTTCGAATCCCGCGATCGGAGGCATGGATGCGCACTGACGAGGAGTCCAGCGATAGGACAAAACGACCGTCCAGTGCTTCTAGGTATTCAGTGGTGGTCTAACAACAATAGGTTCATGATTTCAATCAAAAATATAATACTCTGCACAATCCCTATACTGATAAAAAGAAATCCACTGGTCAGATTGAAAGGCAAACTTAATAATGACTGTAGAAAACTTGAAATAACAACTTTTTTGTCTATATACTGAAATTCATGTGAGAGATAATGACTGATAGAATTAGATCATTCACAATTAATTGATCATTGGGTAGGTGATCTATGTCATTTCATGTTCTTATTATTATAGATCGAATCCTATCGACCAAGTTGCAATGTTGATTTGTACTACGTTGAGATAATATGTTGGTTGGCGGTAGTCGACAGGAAACCCTGAACCCAAGTTTCGTGCTATTTGGCACTCGTCAGTAAGGTGCACCTGCCATCTTGAGGGAACGGATGCTCCTTGACGGATTCGATCCCATGTCACCCAGCTTCACAATCAGAGATGTTATTACTGGGCTATCCAAGGCGCGACTGACCTCCTGTAGGATTGAGTTGTATTTTCAATTGATTGATCACTGGGTGGTGATCACTGTCATGTCTGTCAGGTCCTTAGACTATGTTAGAGGTGAGACAAGTTTTATCAGTTCCATCGGATAATGATCATTCAATGCAATGAGTCGGTTGAAGTTTTGAGGCAATGGTTGCGAACGTAATAGTCTAGTCTAAGTGTTCACCAAAAGACATGAAAAGTCTGGGTCTGATCCCTGTTGCGTTCATTAGTGTGTGTACCTCTGAACAGCTCCGTCCTAGAATCAAACAGTTTTCCAGTGTTTAGAAGTATTCAATATTTGCCAAAGGCTATTTCATGGTGTGAATAATAATGTAGAAAGCTGGACATAAATATTTGTGGTACTACTTAAAAATCCATCTGGTGAAATCAATTAGAAAGGTATTTCAATCATCACATAACTCATCTTTATACCATCGGATGATAGATATTTTGTTATAATTGATTAGTTATCCGTGTGTCTGAATTCAATCAACTGCTTCTCAAAAACTAGATATGTGAGTCGTTTGTCAAAATCACTTCATTGTCATATCTGAGAGAATCTTTCATAATGATTTAGCAATGAAAAAATATCGATTACTTATATCTTTTGTTTTGCATTATACAATAGACTCAGGCTTATCCATTGATGCCAATAACTAGATTTACATGAAGATTAAGAGAGATCTTTAGGTTACAGTTGATTCTGGCTGCATACGCATGGAAGTGTGGACTCTTTCCATCCTTGACGGTACCAAGGCATTTTAGAGTACGGTTGGGGGCTACCAGTTGAATCCAGGACATGTGTTTTGCCCTGTCTAAGACTTGTCAGCTGAATGTACCTGCATCTCGAAATTGTTCACTCCGGAAGTCGAACTCAGTACCGTTCGCTTCAGATGCCATCTTATTATTCACTTGGACATTAGTGATCATAAGTTCATTGTTAGTCCTCAAATGCCTGAAATATTTACTCAGTAGTACGTGGTGTGTTTTTAAATCAGATCTCTCAATTAAATTTAGTGATTTAATAAACATCCAAATCCTCATGTTCACAAACCAATTTACTTAGATACTTACACCTGTTACCGTTCTTGTGTTCACCTACCAAGAATCTCTAGTCAAATCTATTATGACCTTTCATTTCCAGTTATAACCAGGTTTCACTCGTGATCTTGGTATCTAACTCTAGTTGCCGTTGCCATATGTTCTTTGATTCGTCTCTTTACCTTTCACCTTGGAGATTTCAAGTTACAACTGACTATAAATTATATCCTATCGACCTCCAGAGTCTTTTCCTAATAACCTTAACTGGAAATTGGTCTATTCTTAGACGGAGAAGAATATTTCCGATAGTCTCTAGTCAATGAATCTGTAGTGAATTATATAGACAATTGTTTATTTATTCATATATTTTTTCAAATGTTGTTAGTAGTAGTTGTTGTCAAGGTTTCAGCAGGTCATGTAACAGTTGAAAGATTGAAGTTTAACTTCATGATGCATTGGGAAAACTGACTAAATAAGACTGATAGCCTTATGAAAATGCAAAGAACTTCAGGTCTTTAGTATAATAGGATACTGGCTAATAGTAGAATCAGAAGCTTAGGTGTCGTCCGATTTGAAACTTGTCAGATGGATGTGTGATGTATGCTACTTATTTTCATAGATACAAGTAGTATGTAACACCAATCACTATTTAATCGAGTTCATTGTTTTGTAAAGGATGTCATCATTTACAGATTAAATCAGTTTAGATTGATGATGAATAGTCCTCTGAATTTCACCTTACAATCAAACCAATACTATTCGAATAGATTACTCCATCATTTGCTTAACATTATATCGTTATTGATGCATTGAGTAACAAGAACTGTGTCCTAGAAAGTTTTACTAAGGAGATCAAGAGTGTCATATACCTCGTTAGGTGTACTTTTCAGGGAAATTAAGAATTAATATTGTAAAAGTTACCTAACCTTAATTTACTGTAGTGTTATCTGAGTTTGATGGAGTAAATTTGGATCTGTAGTTGTCATTTCTAACTTCATTATTGTAGCCTGCTTCATGTATAAATGATCTTTTCACTTAATCCACTGATTCTGTTCAGGTAGTCTTGCTTAGAATTGGCTATGTTTTTAGGTTTTGTTATGTTCATGTTAGACAACCATAGAAAACCTGGAAAAACTGGACGACCATTTCGTTCTGGTATGGGACTACTCAACAGTGCGCATCCACAATTCCACACAGTGGATTCGAACCTAGGACCTCCCAGCTCGCGTCTGAATGCTTAATCTCTAGACTACTGAGTCGGTATCCAATGGTGTCAATGTCTAACTTCAACCAACCCGCGATATTACATGACCGTCCTTCTGTGTATAGAATCGTCGTTACGTACTGATGAGGAGTCATATCCTAGGAAGAAATGACCATCCAGTGTTTCTAAATTTCAAAAGGTGGTCTAATATTGATCCCAACCAAAACTCAACAGTCTCTAAAACCCTTTATTGATTATTTGTTGTCTTTGTTCTTGTAACAATATCTAGGAAGATAGTCAATTGCAAACAAGATGATTTGAGTAAAACAATTGCCCAGTGCTTCAAAGTTTTTTTACCTAAAGTATATCTACCATCTGGTGCTTTGGATTCAATGATTTCTGGATATACCGGCCATCTTACGAAAATGGATACACCGTGAACCTTCATAAACCAATGTTACACCACAAGGAATTAAACATACATGGTTAATCATTTTAAAAATATATTGGTCTAACGGTTGGTTGAGTGTGATCAGAGGATTTCAGTGATAATATCTCTTAAGCAGAAACTGTATTAGGCAAATTCAAATCATATAAGAACCTCTAGTTCTTTAAGATTATAGAGACGCTTTACTGATGAAATAACTCTAGTACGAAGTGTTTATTAGTATTATTAGCTTGATTCAATATGATATGTTTTGTAAAATATATAATTCTTAAAATAAAGCCTGGCGCGAGACTGATAGGTCCTGTGTTCGAATCCCACGGGGTGCGGGATCGTGGATGCGCACTGCTGAGGAGTCCCATACTAGGACGAAACGGCCGTCTAGTGCTTCCAGGTTTTCCATGGTAGTCTATTTAGACAGTGGCAGGAGAGGGGGGAACTGGTAACTCAGATATTCAAACAAACCGCGTTACAGATTGTTTTCAACTATTTGACATTCACACTACTTATTATCTTCCCAATTGTATACAACGTGTAGATGACTATATGCATTTAATCCTTATCATTCAATGACATAATAAAAGTTTCCCCAATTAAGCTAATAAAATGAAGAAAACAACTAAATAAAACAAAACTGGCGTCAACCACAAAAGAAAACAGTGATGAATAATGTGCAATGAATTGTAGTTTCAAGCAAATTACGGGTTAAACATTTGATTTATATGTATACGTTATGTCAAAAGGGTTTTATGGTCTTAATGCTACTACTACCACTGCTACTACCACCACCACCACCACTATCACTACTACCACCACGACTACTAACACTACCACTACTACCACCACTACTACTAACACTACTACTACTACTACTACTACTACTACCACTACTACTACTATTACTACTACTACTACTGCTACTACTACTACTACTACTACTACTAATACTAATACTACTGCAACTACTACTATTAGTAGTAATAATAATAATAAATCACATCTGTTTAAATTGTAAATGATTGGCGTCAATTCTATCTTGCGGCTAGTAGATGACTGACTTACAATTGAATCAGATTATATTAACCGACAATTTAGAAAAAAAAACTGTTCTACAATGAATATTTATAATAGTTTATAAGATATAATTACCAATACATCAGTTTAGTAATTAAAAAGCGTGAAAAGATAATTTGCTAAAACTGTATTCTTTAATAACCGGAGTTTGACAGCAGCTCCCTGGAAATTAGTCTTTGTTGTCCAACCTGCGTCCAATGTGTTTCACTGATCCAAAGCACCATCAAGTTGTATCTTTTCATTTCTGTAGCAAGTTGGATGATTCTTCCAGTCTTCCACATTGTACGAATATACCATGTATTTAAATTAATGGTTGCTCTGGTTGGTATAAGGAGCATCAACCTCATGACTTCCGAAGGAACTCAGCTTTCATTATGAGACGTCATCACTCTTCTAATGGAAGACCTTTTAACTCCCCGGGCAGAGTTTAAATAGTTTGAGTTATTTTTTGGTTAGTGTATTTTTTTTAGCAAGTTAGTTTTCTACAGGATAGGGTCGCTAATCCCATACTCAACCCTCCTCCTTTACCCGGGCTTGAGACCGGCAATAGCCCCAGAGGTGCTCCAGGCGGAGTTTTGGTTAAACTGTAGGATTAAAAAAATAACTCTTGGGCATTTCGGATGAAATTTATTATACAGTAAAGGATAATTTTTATTTGTATTGGTTGTTTAAATCTTTTCGTTGATTCTTGGGACTGTAATTGACCATTCTTTTTTATATGTGTGTACCCTATGTGAATTGACTCCATGCTGTCAGTAAGTCACCAGAAGTATAAGCAGATACGGGTGGTGGCTAACAGTTGGATATTGGACGCTAGTTTTATCCTACTGGGTTCCAATCCTGAAGTAAACATCAACACTG
This sequence comes from Schistosoma guineensis, assembly GCA_944470375.2. Classification (NCBI taxonomy): domain Eukaryota; kingdom Metazoa; phylum Platyhelminthes; class Trematoda; order Strigeidida; family Schistosomatidae; genus Schistosoma; species Schistosoma guineensis. The sequence goes on along the minus strand of OX103897.1, from coordinate 16,040,539 downwards.
GGATGAAGGTAGATTCAACTAACGAGTTCGAAAATAGAACAAAACGCTCACCCTGAATCCAACCGATTGCCACCATCCATCTCAACCGTGAAGGATGATTTGACTGTATTTCGTATTTTTACTTATTTCGGTAACAATTTGATCACCTAGCATTTGAGAAAAATAAGCCTCTTAAAGCCAACACGTTATGTGGCTGTGGACAGTAAATAACATGTAGAGAAAGTATAGAATTCAGGGTTGAAACAGCTTTACACCATAGCGTAAGCTGATTGAGGAATTCTATATTAAGTGGCATATTTTTTGTCAGATCAAGTCTAGAACTTCAACAGATCAGTGTTTTATCGATTAAGTTGATGTTGTAGACACAATTTATTACTTGTACTACACTAGCAGATGTTGCTGATGTGTCAGCAAAGTATTGATATCTATACTGTAGAATAATGCGGTTAGAAATACTAGTAAATTTGTAAGCTTCCGTCGATGGGCTTAGAGGAATCATCGAAATTGAGAAAACTGTTGTTTACAAAAAGAAGTAAGGGATAGAAGAGATAAAATAGAGTAAGTACTTACTTACTTGTTTACGTCCGTTACTCCCAATGGAGCATAGACCACCAACCAGCATTCGCCAACTCACTCTATCTTGGGCCTTCCTTCCTAGTTCTATCCAATTGTTATTCATTCTTCACATGTTTGTCTCCATTTTTCGGCGTATTGTGTTCTCTGGTCTTCCTTTTCTCTTTTGTCCTTGAGGAGTAGAGTAGGAAAACAACACTTTTTTTCAAGCTTACTAGACGTGTTTTTATAATAGAAGATCGTATGTTGCAGGAATTTCATTTTCAAATAGAATAACGTTAATCTAAAAGCTTTTTTCAACTGTGAATGAAAGTTGGCCAGAATATTTGTAGCCCTCTATAGTTAAAAATTAAGTGAAATTTAGATCATTGTCAATAGCGCAAACAGAACGTTCTCTTAGCAATTTCTAAATAATCCAGATATCTCTGCATTACAGTTGAGACCGCTTTTGTCTGAATTTTATTCAGAATTGTCTGTATCCAATGAAGTGACTAATATAGTTGAAGTTAGACATTAACACCGTTGGATGCCGGACCAGTCAGTGGTCTAGAGGTTAAACGTTCACGCGCGAGACCGACAGGTCCTGAGTTCGAATCTCACGGGGAGAGATCGTGGGTGCGCGCTGCTGAGGGGTCCCATAATAGAACGAAACGGCCGGCCAGTTCTTTTGGGTTTTTCATGGAGGTCTAGCTTCAATTGACTCATGATCTTAACCAGTGAAATGACTGATATACATATTAGTGTTTGGATCTTCCTATTGATGTTCAGGATTATAATTAATAAGTCTATTTGAACATATATGCATTTTGTCCACATTGTCTCGATATTGACAATAAGTTACAAAGATTTCAAATAGATCAGATTGCATATACACCAACAAAGAAGATTGAGCGTTTGTAGTGGTTATCTGAACTTCGTAGCTATGTGGATTACGTGATGACATTTGAAACGATAGATACTGAGTTCGAGTTTTGAAGTGAACATTAACAAACGGAAGTTAGGCATATATAGCTGATGAATCCGAAATAGGAATAAACGTACATTCTAAATTTCACTGCTTGGTACCGTTTATCTCTACTTAAAACTATAACATTTATCAGAAATCAAAATACATTTTTAACAAATTGAGGGTTTTTGTGGAAATTGAAGTAATTTAATAGTTGAATTGACAAGTCGATCCAAACTAGGTCAACATTGAAAATCTGAAAGCACTGAATAGTCGTTTCATCCTAGTATGTGACTCCTTAGTAATGCACATCCACAATCTCGCTCGCGGGACTCGAACCCATGACCTTAGAATGTACGTTAGATTTGATTTTTTTTCCCAAATAAACAATTTTTGCTTCACATTTATAGATCACTTTATGCACTATGTAAGTTTTGTTAAGTTCATGAACAAATCAACTGACAAAAAGCTGAAAGCACTGGATGGTTGCTTCATTCTAGTATTGAACTCCTCAGCCTTAGTGCCTTGTTAATGGATAACGTAATAATACCACCAATCAGAGAGCAGCGAATTATCGATCGAACCAGTGACGCATAAAACACGTGCGAGCAGCCTAGAGTCTTGATTGGTCTCGCTTCCTGTCTAGTCCAGCCAGTTAAGTCCAGAACACCAATCTCAGCCTCTACAATATGAATAATCTATTTAAAACATACAGGGTTTATATACCAACCAAACAAATCACATCGTAACATAAAACAGGAAACAGCATTTGTACAAGATTTAACCAAATGTGGCTGTGAGTGTGGGAGACTTTAATGGATAGACAGGGCATAATTCAAGAATGGTAAATCGTATAATAACAGTCTTTAGGTCAAAATAAAGCTTATAATTAGAGGCATATGAATTTGAATAGTTCAGTTACATAACAATTATACGATAAATATATACGTTTAGTATTGGTCCATAAATGGATCCTAAAGTTACCATTCATCATGCTTATCGGGACCTAACACCGTGAGAATTTGTGACCTCGTACATACGAAATCAATCAAGGATTTTCGGTCTCTTATACGCGGATGCTTAACCTCTACATCAATGAGATGGTATATCACATGCAGAGTCTCGGATTCCCAATGCTGAGGAATCTCATACTAGGAAGAAACGACCTTCCAGTACTGCAAGATTCTCAATAGTTGTCTAATGTTGATTAGCTCATGATATCATTACAAATGAATCGTGAATCGTGGATGCGCACTGCTGAGGAGTCCCATAATGGCCGAAACGGTCGTCCAGTGCTTCCAGGTTTTCAATGGTGGTCTAATATCAATCGATTCATGATCTCAGTCAAAAACTTTATAATCTCCACAACCCTATACTGACAAGTGAATGCTTAACCATACTATCAATGAGCTGTCAGGGTCGCGGATTCCCACTGCTGAGGAATCCTATACTAGGACGAAATGGCCATCCAATACTGCAAGGTTTTTATTAGTTATCTAACATTGATTAGCTCATGATATCACTACAAATGAATGATTTGATATTGATTTATTAAAACAAAAACTGACTATATTCATAGAGACAATCCAGTTGTCATGTTACATATATTTTACCTATAAAAATACTTATATATGATTAGATATTATCTCATATGTTGTGCTAAAGTTATTTCCGCAGTGATAAAACATTTCCTAGTTTACAATTGATTATCTAATTCATAAATTTTTGGTCAGATTCTATTTGTTTTATGATCGTAATAGCGATCAATGCATTGAACAAGAAAATAAGTATATATTACTGATATTGTAATAAGTAGTTTTTACATGGTATCCTAACAACTAATTTCAACCGTTTATTATTGTCACCATTCCATGGTTTCCATGATTTTCTGAACGTCTCCAAATGCCCTGGTACGGCCGAGAGTGGGGAGGATCCGCAATCCCTCTCGAAATGCTCTTATATGGCCACGCGTACACAGTCTCTGCCAGGGGAGTACTATTAACTGCAACATTCTCCGACATAACACAACATGCATCAATCAAATCACACTTGACGGAGAAGATTTGGAAGATGTAAAAACATTTACATATCTGAGCAGCATCATTGATGAATACGGTAGATCTGATGCAGATGTGAAGGCGTGTATCGTCAAAGCAAGAGGAGCATATTTACAATTGAAGAACATCTGGAATTCAAATTAACTGTCATTCAACCAACACGAAGATCAGAATTTTCAACACAAATGACAAGATAGCTATACTATATGAGGTGAAAACGTGAAGAACTACGAAAGCTATGATCCAGAAGATACAAGTATTTATTGAAAGTTGTCTACACAATATTCTTCGGATCCGTTGGCCAGATACAAACTACTGTGAGAGAGAACAAAGCAGTTTCTAGAGGAGGAAGAAGTCAGGAAGAAGCTGTGGAAGTGGATAGAACACATATTGAAGAAAGCACACAACTGCGTCACACGTCTAAAGGAGAAGAAGAGGCATATCAACGAACACATTGCACCGAGAAATAGAGACACATATGAAAAGAATGACCGAGAACTGGATAGAACCAAAAAGGATGGCCCAGGACAGAGTGAGTTGGATAATGCTGGTTGGTGGCCTATGCTCTATTGGGAGTAACAGGCGTTAGTAAAAACATGTTAACAATATAGGCTATATTGTTGTGAACAAGAATACAACTGGGGACATTCGAATGCATTTGAATACAAAATTATAAAATCTCATAGTGAAATCTGAGATTCAGCAGCCAAGTGGATAACACTATAGCGTTTGTTGAAATGAACGGTACTGTGTTCGAGTTCAGAAGTGAAAATCAACTCTGGGATATAGGCACATGCAACTAACAAGTCCCAAATAGGACAAAGTGACTCTTGTCCTTTACATTGTTTTCTATTTCAAAAATGCATCTTATACACCGAATCTCTTGTATCAATGTAGTGAACGAGAACATAGGTGCGGATTCTAAGTTAGGGCTTGCCTTGTGATGCAGTTTGGTGATTTCCGTAATGTATGTCCTATCCACTTTCAACGTCTTTTCCTATTTTTCTTTTCAACTGGAAGCTGATTTGTTCTTTCCCACAATGGTCTGTTGCTATTGGTATCCGGTCAACGGATATCGAGTATCCTGTGTGGACAACTGTTTATAAATATTTGTACTTTTTCAATGATGGTTGTGGTAGTTCCAAAGTTTCAGGTCCATACAGTAGAACTCTCTTGAAGTTCATATTGGAGATTTTGACTGTGATATTAGTTGATAATTGTTTTGATTTCTATATGTTCATCAATTGTATGAATGATATTCTAGGCATAATCGTAATATTGTGAATGTTGAATCCATGTAATCTAAATATACCTAACTGTTTAACCTTCATATATTCCATTTAAACTACGAATAGTCGAATAGAGAACTTAACATTAATATTCAACACATGAATAACAACAGAATTTACTTACCTACTGGCTTCCTTACGCCTGCTACTCCTAACAGAGCATAGGCTGCCAACCAGCATTCTCCAATTCATTCAGTCCTAAACCTTCCCTTCCAATGCTATCCAAATATTGTTCATTCTTCTCATGTCTGTCTCCATTTCTCAGTGTAATGTATTCGTTGCTCTAGCCTGGAACCCCCCTTTGAGGTTAATGCCGGTTCCAAACCCAGATCGAGGTGAAGGGTTGGGCATGTAGTTAGCGACTCCATCTCGTAGAAAACAAACTCACCAAAAAACGCCAATTCAAAATAGTAATTTAAGTTATTTGATATTAAGTTTTCTTATTATGCCCTTCGGTGAATAAGATAATAAGATCGGAAATAGACAATAGAATTAGTCTACTAAACAGAAAAAGGGACAAGATTTTAGAAATGATAAGAAACAAACAAGAAAAAAATCAGCCGCCAGACAATGTATTATAGGGGAACAAAATAGTTTTGTCATTAAGTGTATTGACTATATACATATCCTTCAATGATATCAATAATGGGGAAAAGATTACGTAACTCATTAAACTATTTAGATTTATATGTGAAATGATAACTCTAGGAAGTAAAGGATAGTAATACTTGACATCTGTATTCATTAGAACACATAAGCTAATTATGTTAATTGACAAACTTCTTTCTGTGAACTAAGAATAGTGATTTGTAAAGATGGTTGAATACATGAGTCAGTTTAAACTAGATCATCATTGATAACCTGGAAGTACTGGACCGGATAAATGGTTGTACAACATCATGGTTAGATATTAACGCCATTAAATATCAGCTTAGTGGTCTAGAGATTAAGCATTCAAGTGTGAGACTGTAGGTTTTTTTGAGTTTGAGTCACGTATGAAGGATCATAGATGTGTGCTACTGAAGAGTCTCATACTAGGACGAAACAACCATCCAATGATTCCACGTTTTCAGTGGTGGTCTAATTTACATTCACTCATGAATTCAACTATTAAAATAAATTTCTTTAACTAAACTTACTTTTAAATCATTTACTGATCAATTGCAGTCTTAAACCTCAATGGGAAGATACAAGCCAAACAATACCAAGTGAATTCAAATTCACCCCATTGCACAATCAAGTGGCTATCAGAACTCAGTAGCTGAGTGGAACACGCGATGGCGTTTGAAGCGAATGGTACTGGTTTCGAGTCCCAGAATGAACATCAACTCTCTGAGATGCAGGTACATCCAATTGACGAGTCCCAAATAGGACGAAATGCGCGTCAAAATGGATTCCACTGCTAGCCACTATCCATCATTGCTTACAAATAGCTTGTGAATTAAGGCAATATCGAGGCATACGCACAGTATGCACATATGCCGATAACAGATTGATCAATTACAGTGTTAAACCTCAATGGGAAGATACAAGCCAAACAATACCAAGTGAATTCCAACTTCCATTTGTCAAGTAAATTGATATCAATTGATTTAAGGCAGTTTCCATGACCTATGTTTTGTGCTAGTTGATACACTTCAGAATGGTGTGAAAACAAATTCGTTAAGTGAGAGTAGAAACAGTACCACCGTGGTGTGTGCTACTTATGTCGACAGATATAAGTAGTATGTATCATTAACCAAAAGAGAAATGCCTGCAGACGGAAGGTTAAGAAGATTGAAGAACGAGAACAAAGAATGATTGGTATGGAAACAAAACAACAATGCCAACATGAGACTGGTGAATTGCAGTCCTAAACAACAATGAGAAGGTACAAGTAAAACATCACTAAGTGAATTTAATCTCCACCTCGTTTCACAAGCAGCTGACTATCAGAACTCAGTAGATAAGTTGATTTCGCGATGGTGTTTGAAGGGAACGATACTGGGTTCCAGTCCTGGGGTGAACGTCATGCAGATACATCTTGATGACGAGTCCCAAATAGGATGAAATGTGCGTAAAACTAGATTCCGCTGCTAGCCACTATCCATCTTTGTATATAATGCTTTTGAATTAAGGCTATATCGAGGCAATATGCACAGTATCCACATATACCAATAATAAACTGATCAATTGCAATTCTAAACATCAATGGGAAGATTTAACCAAACAATTCCAAGTGAATATGCCACTTATGTAGACATATATAAGTAGTATTTAACACTAATCAAAAGTTGAATGTCTGACAGTGTAAGGCTATGTAGATCGATTTGGAATGTGACTTGGAAGAATCATACGGATTATGAAGGACAAATGATTTAAATTCGCAAATGGAGTATACTGATAATTACCATATACTCACTAATGGCTAGCTTAGTGAAGGAGTTCTCGGAGTTCTAGTACGAAGCAGTGACCATGTCAGGTAGAGACAGGTATCTACCTCAGTAGATTGTTTCAAGTTGGAGATTAACATCGTTGGATATCGGATAACTCAGTGGTCTAAAAGTTAAGCATTCGCACACGAGACCGAAATCCTTGGGTTTGAATCTTGAATCATGGATGTACACTACTGAAGAGTCCCATACTACGAAGAAACTGTGATCCAATGTTTCCAGGTTTTCAATAGGCGCTTAACATGAATCGATTCATGATCTCAATCAAAAAGATACGTTTCAGCTAAATCCTTAATCTGATTACCCATTCAACTAATTGTAATAATCTGATCATGAAGAATTTACAATTAAAGATTTCTTTCTCACCTATCGTCAGTCATTTATGTCACACCGTAAATTGTACAAAAATCAATTAGCATGTTCAATTGCTTTGTTTGTTTGCTTGCTTGCTTTTCCGGTAATAGACATTTGAATATGTTTAATGTCCAATAGAAAGGTTATTTACAATAAAGAATTATATATATTAGATAAAGAAATGAAGTTTAGAACAAACCGATAAGTCTTGGATTCGAACCTTGTGTGGTGAAATTGAGGATGCACACTGCTGAGGAGTCATGTGTACGAGGCATAAAATAACAGTTTTACATAGTTCTAAATTAATAAATGAACATTTCCTGAAAATCTAGTGAGAAGCAGTGACCAGTGAAGTTTAACCGGGTCTATTGTGAGATAGTAACTCACTGAAGAAAATTTTAGATGTGTCGCTCAATTTCATGGATAAGTTGGAGTTAGACATTAACACCGCTGAATGCCGGTCGACTCAGTGGCCTAGTGGTTAGGCGTTCGCGCACGAGACCTACAGGTCCTGAGTCCGAATCTTGCGAGACAGAATTGTGGATGCGTACTGTTATAGAGGAGTCGCACTATAGGACGAAACGATCGTCCAGTTTTTCCAGGTTTTCCATGATGGTCTAGCTTCAATCGACTCATGATTTCAACTATTAAATAAAGCAGTCATTCGAACAATAAAAACAATGAAATTGAATGAATAAATTTAAACAAATAGATAATATCATTGTAACCAAATAGATTTATGGACAAACGTGTTACTATGCAGTTGTTGATCTGACAAGAAAAATATGTGATTACCATTTGCAAAACAAAAATATGTTTTCAGATATACAGACTGACAATCATAAACAGAAAAGTGTGATCTAATCAGGGTGGGATTGTGTGGAGATTGTAGTAATTTAATAGTTGAATTCATAAGTCAATTAAAACTAGAGCACTATGGAAAACCTCGAAGAATTGAACGATTGCTTCGTTCTAGTATGAGGCTCCTCAGCAGTGCACATTTACGATCTTGCCCCGCGAGACTCGAACCTAAGATCTGTCGCTCTTGTACACGAACGCTTAACCTTTAGACCATTGATCCGGCATTCAACGGTGTTAATATCTAACTTCAACCAATTCAAATGTGATAGTTTGGAGTATTTGAATTATAGCACAAACTAGATGAACACGGACGAATATATTGTAATTAGAATTCGAAATCAGACAGTCGTCAATTACAAAGTAAGCATTAGTCTATACAAACACCACATAAAGTATAATTCAAAATCCAAATCATTGTGATATTAATACACTCGACGCATATTTGTAAAATATGATCACTGAGTAATGAGAAGATTAGTAGCTCTCTACTCTGGCTATCAAATTTGCAACAGATCCATCGGTCAAAGTAACATGTGTTCCACCTTCTCATATTAAGTGGTTGGAATCAGTCTTTAAGATAACCTAGAGGGAAAAAGAGAGAAAGTCTTTAAATTAGTTGGGAATCCTCAACTGTTGATATTTTACAGGGAGTTGGACTGGTGTCAGTGTTAGTTATGCTACAACTGAGGTGTTCACGGTGCGAGTGATATTCATTCTGTTTTCAACAATAAACTATGTTATGGTCATAAGAAAACCAGTGTTAAACGATCATTGGAAACCTGCAAGCACTGGACGGTCGCCTCGTCTCATCATGAGACTCCACAGCAGTGCTCATTCGTGATCCCACATGTAGGACTCGAACCCCGAAACTTCAAACTCGTACGCGAACTCTTCATCTCAAGACCATTGAACCAGTATTTAGTGATGGTTTAGGGTCCTGCCAGACATTCGCTTTTTGTCCTCCCAAGTTCGTAAATAACAGTAATGCCGCGAGAAGGTAGCGAGTTGGACTTACCTGGTGATGGCTATTTAAGTGTGGCCATGTGTGAGCATTTGGAGAGAAGGGACGAACTAAACCCACCTTCAGCCTTACTTCAGCACTTATGGGCTTTCTATATATACATATATATCATCTAAAAAAGCTCTCCAACGACTAAAGACAGCAACATCTATCGACAGGTCCTACGGTGAGCACTACTGTAGCGAATGCAATACTTCATCATCATCGTGATCACATGTAACCTCTGATAGTATTAATAGAATAATCTATAAATTTCAAGATTTCTTCTTGTTACTTATAAGATTACATAATAATATGGATGATTCCAGTGGAGCAATTATTATTATTATTATTATTATTCTGACAACCAGAGCAACCATTTAATTAGATAAATGGAATGCTCGTACACTGTGAGAGATCGGCATGGTCTTCCAAATAACTTCAGAAATGTGAAGATACCACTTGGAGGTGCTCAGAATCAGTGAATTATTATTGAATATGTTTTATTATCTAATGATTCTTATGGATCAATACTATTTTATACATTTCTGGTTAACATTTTTAAGCAAGTTAATTTTCTACGGGAAGGGGTGGTTAACCCCATACCCAACCCTTCTCCTTTACCCGGGCTTGAGATCGACAGTAAGTATGGAAGATTTACAGGTGGAGTTATTTTATACATGACTAATAACAATAATAATAATAATCAACTATCATTATACTTTCAATATGGATGATCAAATTATTTATTTATCGATTTTATTCTTTTTAATTTAGATCTTATCATATCATTATGCATTTGTGGACATGAAGAGTCCTTCTTAAGGAGTTGTAAAACCCTCATTTAAACCAGTGGTGCACATGGGCTCCAGTATCTAGGAAGAACAAATGGTGTAAGAACCAATTGCTGGCCACCGGTTACCATAGAACTGCATCTGCTGACGTCACTCTACTGCCTTGTGGATCAGACCTTCAGGTCGAAGGCTCCGAGTGTGATCGCCTAAGTAAACCACCTGCTTCTGTCTGGGCACTCGGGAAATATCACAATTCATATGTGTTCGACTCCTCTTTATGTTCAAATAAATAAATAAATTCAAATATACATAATACCATCAAAATCATGACAAACAAAGAAGAAGAAGAAGGAGAACATCCAATAGGTAATTACAGATAAACAAATAAATAAATAAAGAGGACATCAACAGCTTAATGTATACGATTTAATAAACAAAGCACATACAATAAATTGTAAACAGTTTTCTTCCTTTTTTTCTGACAATTCGATCAGGTTGTTTGTATGTTTGTTTGTATGTTGCGATACTGAGTTTTTCAAAACTGAAAGGATAGAAACATAGAAGCCCATTAGTAAATGATCTTTATTATGAATTGAATTGTAATTGTGTTTTTTTTTAACTGTTTCTATTTAAGGAAGATAGATTAGTTAAGTGTATATATGCCATTATCTGTTCAGAAGACTATACTGACTTACTCTATATATGATACACACACATATACATATATGATTAGTTACAAGTGTATGAACTAAGTTTTGGGTAGATCGGTAAACTGATGAATCATTTAATGAAATAATCCTTATTTTATGGAGAATGGTGATTACTATTATTTATTTTTTTCGGTTTAATTTCTTTATTATGATATGAGTTTATTTAGGAGTAATATTTAAAGGCATCAGTAGCCAACTTAAGGTGTCCTCGAAGTATTTTTGAACAGTAGGCGTAGTTTTGCATGCTAAATTAGGCGGTCGATGAAGATCGAACTAATCACTTACTCTGTCGAGTGACTGATTAACTCGCGTTTTACCTGAGGCTCATTTAACCTCTCCAGATCACCTGATGTATATGCTTTTGCATAAGCATTACAAAAGTCTTCAAGTTTATGTAGTTCATGTATTTAGTTATATGCAAGTTAGTTATATGCGAGTGGTGTCGTGCAATGGAAACGTTAGCTGAAATGTTTACTGCCCTATGCCTAATAAAGTCGGCAGCCTAGTCTATAAGATCGAAGACATAATAAAAGTATATAGTAGCAAATACTAGGGAGAGGAAACCAACAACCTCTTCAGAGAGAATGCTTATACTTACATGTGTGTCAGGAAGTACTGGGACGGTAGCTATGTGCTGAATGTCTCACATATATTGTGTAAGAGCAATCTGTTGTATAAAATACGTATCAGTGGGAGTGGTGAACATCTACCCCATCAAACCGATGATGGGATAGGGTTACCTATATATATATATATTTAATATGCCAAGGAATACTCGAATGAAAGTCCATGTATTACCTAGTATGCAATAGACTATACCTATCCTTTACTTTCTCTTCTTACGATACCGAGATACACGAAAAGACCTGTGGGGTTACGGTTCCCCTCAAAATTACACACATGTGGTGGGTTTGTGAGCCTTAAAAGCACGTAACCCATTCTAGAAGGGTCAGCTGAGGCCCCTTTCAGAAAAGGCTTTACTATCCAATCTGGCTTTAATATCAACAGTAATATATGAAACTAGTAAACCATATTCAGAATCAGATTCATACTGCAAATGGTTGATGGTGGCCCATTATCGCAAAATATTTGGGATTAGAAATTAAAGCCAATGAATATCAATCCTACGGTCTAAAGTTTATATGTTCATCAAGAGTCCTGGATTTGGTCATTGGTTGATTTCTGGATATACACTACTGACTAGTCTCCAACAAGGATTAAACAGACAACCAATCCATTCCAGATATTAGTTTCAGTCTAACCAAGGTGAGTGTGTGATTGAATATTTTAAAATCGATAATCTCCCCAACACTCTATAGTCAGAACCTATATCAGTTTTCTTTAAAGAACATCGTTTAATGAGTTGACAGTTATGATAGCGAATTGTCGATCAATTGATAAACGAATCTGAAACAACATCCTATCTTAAATTATACTCTTACTTGATAATAATTACGTGTTTGACTATGTTTCCTTTATGATAGTTGGAACATAATTCTTTTATTAAAGACCACTATGCATACAACTTGGCATTGGACTAAACTAGACCAGTGAAGCTAATTTGTGTCGATTGTGAGGCAGTTAGCTACCGAAGATAAATATAAAGTTGTTGAGCAATATCGTGGATTGGTTGAAGTTAGACATTCACACTGTTGGGTGCCGGAATTATAGTCTAGAGTTTATGCGTTCACACGTGAAACCAAAGGTCTGAGTTCAAATCGTACGTGTTTGATCGTAGATGCGCATTGATGAGGCATCCCACAATAGGATGAAACTTCCATCAAATGCTTCCAGGTTTTTTAATGCTGGTCCAATATCGATCGATTTGATAATCTTAATCAATAACCAAACAATCTTCAAAACCCCTTTACTGATAATAGTTCTATACACTTCTTTATGAATATAAATTTCAAAATAGATCAATGGAATAGGCCAGTAATCATATTTCAGTATCTCAATTCTATTCAAAGTTTGTTTGAATAATGATGTAATCTAGACAAATCTTGATTAAGTTATTCAGCTCAGAGAATGTACCTACATTTTGTATTGATTATAATCTATATGAATTAATGGTTGAAACATTCAAATAATCTAAATGGAATAAAACTTACCACGAATAAATCAATGACATAATTCAAGCAACTAGTACCAATGAATGAATTACGGTATCATCATTATCTCTAAGGGGACAATAAGTAATAGAAAAGAGAACAGAAATTGTCGTCAAGGCACTGTTTGTATCTATGCATTCATTCATAACATGATTTATACCAATAAATGTAGCTGTTGAAATATATACATATATATACATGAATACCAATGCAATCAACATATAGCATGTATAAAATAGGAAGATTTTTGGTTTATTTTATACAAAAGACATTCCACTCTTCTTTTCTTATGTAATAGCTTTTTGTACTAAAGACTTGATATGATATATAGTTTGGAACTATATGACAGAATACATAATGTGTTGTAGTTATCTTGTCTAATGGATACTTTTTTCTATAGTGGATAGGTATGGGGAGATTATCTTAAATTGAAATTGATATACATTTACTTGGTGTTATTTTAATTACTTACTTACTTACTTACGCCTGTTACTCCTCGTGGAGGAGCATAGGCCGCTCACAAGCACACTCCATTCCACCCAATCCTGGGCAATCTTTTCCAGATCTTTCCAGTCATTATTTATCTTTTTCATTTCTCCTTCTATTTCCAGATGTAATATGTTCTTCGGCCTTCCTCTTTTCCGATTCCAAATTAGGACTTCCCTCGTGATCCAGTTTGATGATTTGCATAATGTATGTTTTATCCATTTCCATCATCTTTTCTTAATTTCCTCTTCAATTGGGTGTTGGTTTGTTCTCTCTCACAGTTGGCTATTGGTGATGGTATCCGGCCAATAGATGTTGAGTATGTTGCGTAGACAACTGTTTATAAATAGTTGTACCTATTTTATTATGGTTGTAGTAGTTGTCTCAGTTTCAGCTCCATACAGTTCATCATATCATTTATTTGAACACATAAATATTGGTACAAGGGGCACCAAATATATATGTGTCACACTCAGCTCCAAACAGTAGAACTGTCTTGACGTTGTTAGGACCCGAGTTCTACCCAGTAGATTAATTATTGCTTGATATGATGGAAAGAAAAGTCAATTTTCGATTGGTTTACTCATTATGAGTTTTATTCAACATTCAACATCCGTTTTGATTCAACGTGAGGATCATTCAGTGTAGTATTTGATCTGTTTTCCGAGTATAATATTTTCTTCTGTATAATATACGACATTCTTATATTCCATTGACATGAACTGAGTATGTGATTTAATCCTAATTATTAATTAAAATGGGTGTACAGTCAATATATAAATGAGTGTAGTTTCGACTAGATTTGTCGTCGTCGTTGTTGTGTTTTGGGGTTAATAATTCATCACTTATACCAGTCCTTGTGTTCTTACTTTTGCATCGTGTAAATTACCGAGGTCCCTCGTTCCGAGTATAAGTGATCAGCGTTTTTGTTTTTCCGGCACAACAGACGTTCATATTGAAGATTCTGACTTTGATATTGTTTGATAGTCGTTTTGAGTTTTATATGTTCTTCAATTGTAGGAATGCAGCCCTTGCCTTGCCAATCATCGCCTTTACCTCTGCATCTGATCCTCCTTGTTCCAAAGTATGTGAAGGATTCTACATCTTCAAGAGTTTCGCCATCAAGTATGATTGGATTGGTGTTCTCCGTATTGTATTTGAGGACCTTAGTTTTCCTTCTGCATACAGGGTGTTTTTTCAGCATTTATCTAATCTGGAAGCTATATTTCGAGATTCCGGAACGTTCTTTTAAGAGATGATTGGATGTAATATCTTCGGCTCATTCAGAGCTTCGTAGAGTTTCCTTTAGTTCACTAGGAGCAGTCCCTACAGACATCATTAATGATATTGAACGATTGTCGTGGTAAATTAAAAAGTCACTAGAGTTGGAACTTAGTATTATGAAAATATTGTACTCATCGTGTAACCTAAAAATGGATACTCCTAATGAGTAGTAGATGAATACAGTATTAATAAAATATACGTGCCTAAAATAAAAACAGATCAAAATTTGTTTTGTTGTTAAAGTTATATTTATTGTCAAAGTTTTCATATGTAACTGTGGTGTGTACTACTGATGTCGTCAGATATAAGTAGTATATAACATCAATAGGAAGTGAAATACCTGACGGTAGACGATTAAAAGAAAAAACGAGAACAAGAGCAAAGGATGATTGGTGTGGAAATGAAGGAACAATGAAGTCTAAGACAATTGATTGACATGCTGCAAATGAATTACTTACTGTATGGTTCTCAGATTGCACTAAGACGTTCTGCAATTTTGTGTTTAAATACATTCGATTGTCCCTCACTTGTGTTCTCGTTCACTACAAAACCATCGTATATAACTAATTAAATTTCAGGTATTAAACTATTTTATAATGACAGTGAGCAACTGCGATATCCAAAACTTCAGAATTCGATCAGCATAAAGACGGTATTGGTCATCATCGGACTATTATTCAATGTAAATATCTCAGTTCCATAGAAAGTCAATCATGTTCCAAATAGCCAAATGGTAATATCTATGTTGTCGATACTGTATGACACAGGTTTAATTGTAACAGAGAGTTTCAGTTCTTCCAAGGTGACAAATACGCATCATTAATTTGGATTAGAATCTCAGAGTTTGTTGTGAGGCAGTAACTCACTGAAGACAATGGTGGACGGTCATGCACTATCGTGGATTGGTTGAAGTTCGACATGAACACCGTTAAATTCCGACTCAATAGTCTAGAGATTAGGCTTTCGCATACGAGACTCAATGTTATGGGTTAGAGTCCTGTTTGCGGGATCGTGAGTGCACACTGCAAGGGAGTCCTTCACTAAGACGAAACGACCGTCCAGTGTTTCTAGGTTTTCAGTGACGGTCATCCACTCATGATATCAATCTAAATTCCTTAATGGTTCGATAATGACTTATTAGCGTAGCAGAAACAAATGATCATCATTTATTTATTTATTTGAACACATACATATGGATACAAAGGGGCATTAAATACATATGTGCCACACAATGACAGTGAGATAAAGAATATAGGGTACGTATAAGAAAATGGGGAAATAAATCTACCATAGGCGAGCTGCTGTTTAAGCTGGAATATAAGGATACACAAAGTGAGAATAGGAGACAGTAGTTAAGTGACGTAGTATAGTTAAAAAAGAAAAGTAAAAATGAATGTTATCACATGGATGTGAGTTGTCTGAATCTTATTTGGAGCGAGAACAGTATTTCTAATAATTATTGCCATTCCATTTTATTTATGTATGGGCTGTGACAGTGCCCGGCTGGCCAAACTAAAGTCAGTGGATTTCGCAGGCGGCCACAGCTTGAGCCTTTAACCCAGAGGTCTAATTCACAAAGCAGTAGAATAACATTAGTAGATATAGTTCCATGGTATCCAAGATACTGGAACCTATGTAAACCATTACATCATCAAATTAGGAGGAGATAGATTGACTTATATGATTTAATAACTCAAATATAAGTATATTCAAATTAAACAGATAGATATTCAGTTAACTTTATAAGTCAGCAAATAAATCTCATTTCCAACGGACTTTTTTCATACATAATTACTTACGCTTGTTACTCCCAATGGAGCATAGGCTGCCGATCAGTATTCTTCAACTTACTCTGTCCTGGGCTTTCCTTTCTAGTTCTATTCAATTATTGTTCATTCTTCTCATATGTGTCTCCATTTCTCGGTGTAATGTGTTCTTTGGTCTTCCTCTTCTCCTTTGCCTTGAGGATTCGAAGTGACGAAATTGATAGGACGAAAAGCGAATGTCTGGCAGAACCCTAAACCGGGTTAGTGCTCACGGAGGGTCCACCTAGAAGAGTTGAAATACCCTGATTCCAAACCAATGGTGCACATGGGATCCAGGATCCTGAAGGAACAAATGGTGTATGAACCAATTGTTGGTCACTGGCTACCATGTGACTGCATCTCCTGACCTTGCTTCATTGCAGCATCCAACCACCAACTGGACGGATAAATGGCTAAACCTTCTGAATACAACAAACTTATTGAACGTTGAAAACGTTGAGGTCAACTCACACTATTAAATAATATTCGATTTATCAAGAGATGGAAGTGTTGGAAAGCTACTTACTTATTTACACCTATTACTCCCATTGGAGTATAGGTCGCAGAACAGCATTCTCCAACTCACTCTGTCTTGAGCTTTCCTTTCTAGTTCTATCCAATTGCTGTTCATTCTTATGTCTGTCATCATTTCTCGGCGTAATCTGTTCTTTGATCTTCCTCTCTTACTTCCGCCTTCAGGATTCCATGTGAGGGCTTGCCTTGTGATGCAGTTGTATTCTGTCCTCAATGTGTATCCTATCCCTTTCCAACGCTTCTTTTATCATAATTATTCACTAAAATGTATTAGTGTTTTTCATTTCAAATAAACAGATGTAAATAAATAAATATACAAATCAATGAATGGTAAACATTCAATAAAGAACAAGTCAGCAACTAATCACAGATGTTGTTACTATGGGAAAAAGATAATAATAATAATAATAATAATAATAATAATAATAATAATAATAATAATAATAATAATAATAATACGATAAGGTATCAATAATGAACTGGATTCAAGAATTAGACATTTAATTATGTCCAGTATTTAGTAGACAGTTACTAGAAGAAATAAATAAAATCAATAAATGCATTCATGGTAGTCGTGCATATATGGGACTGCCTGTCTATCTAACTACTGTTTGTCTGTCTATCTATCTTGTAGTGCACATTTTCGTGTGGATATATATATATCACATTACATTAATGCCAATAATTACCTCGAATAGACTGTGTAGATATTGATGCTTACTTAATTATTTATGCCTGTCACCTATCATGTATGAGCATAGGCCACATACTATCATACTCCATCCAACTCTGACCTGGACAGACCTTTTCAGTTGGTATTCATCCTTTTTATGTCTGTTTCCAATTATGGACAAATTGTGTTCTTTGGTTTTTCTGTTTACCGTTTCCCTTCAAGATTCCAACATGTGGCTTGCCTCGTGATGTAGTTTGGTGATTTCCTTAATGTATGTCCTATCCACCTCCATCATCTTTTCCTGATTTGCTCTTCAGATGGTAGCTGGGTTGTTCTCTCCCACAGTAGACTGTTGCTGATGGTATCCAATCAACGAACATTGCATATCTTACGTAAACAACTGTTTATTATTACTTTTTTGATATTATTTTTCATAATGACTGTGATAGTCCTCGAAACTCCACTTGTAGCTTTTCTAGAGTTACTGCAAATCCCAAGCTCGGGTAAAGGATTAGGGTCAACCACTATCAGAGTCAGAATCTTCAGTATGAACGTCAAGACAGTTCTACTGTAGGGAACTGAAACTTAGTGAACTACTACAACTATCATCAAAAAGGTACAAGTATTTATAAATAATTGTCTATGCAACATGCTCAACATCTATTGAATGGATACCATCACCAATAGCCAACTGTGAGAGAGAACAAACCAACACCCAATTGAAGAGGAAATTAAGAAAAGATGATGGAAATGGATAAGACATACATTATGCAAATCATCAAACTGCATCACGAGGGAAGTGCTAATTTGGAATCGTGAAGGGAAGCGGAAAAGAGGAAAGCCGAAGAACATATTACATCTGGAAATAGAAGGAGAAATGAAAAAGATAAATAATGACTGGAAAGATCTGGAAAAGATTGCCCAGGATTGGGTGGAATGGAGTGTGCTTGTGGGCGGCCTATGCTCCTTCATGAGGAGTAACAGGCGTCAGTAAGTAAGTAAGTCCTTGAAGTTTCAGCTTCATACAGTACAGTTAACTGTCTTTACATTCACGCTTTGATGTTGATGGACAGACTATTGTTTAATGTTCCATGTCTTCTTCAACCGTATGACTACTATCATTACTTTGTCCGACATTCATACGACAATACAAATGGTTTCATACAACTATTGTCTAAATCTAGACGATTCAAAAGAAAGAAAAAGAGAAACACAACAACAAGATAGTAATTTGATAGGAATAATAGATGATCTTTCAGAAACATTCAATCCAAACTACATACATACACACACATAGTAACTAACCGATTGTTGGATTAGTTAAAGAAAGAAGAAAAAAAAGGAAGCTGAAAAATCAATCAATATCCAGTGATCGACAACCTGTCTGTCTGTATCCAACTGATGCACATACACATACATACATTTATACACACAGACACATAAAGCACACACGCACACATACATACAACAGTTACATTTAAATATCGTAAGATAGACAGTTATGTTAGAAAGACAGACAGACAGTTTTATATGATACTATATATATATAAATGTGTCTAATTAATAAATGTCTGTCACATTATGTTCACATTTGGAATGATGTACATAGACAGTACTGAAGTTATATGTGATTTGAGTAATTCAATAATTTACAAATTTAGTAGTTGAATTCATGAGTCCATTGAAGGTAGACCACCATCGAAAACCTGGAAGTAATGGATGGCCGTTTCGTCCTATTGTGAGACTCCTCAGCAATGGGTATCCATGATTCCACCACACGAGATTCGGACCCAGGACCTATCAGTCTCGTATGTGAGTGCTTAACTATTAGACGAAATTATACATTTTAGACATTTTCACTGGTAGGTAACAAGCAACACATGTGATTAACCTGTAGATCTAAAATCTTGGATTCAAGTCCTGCTTACGGATTCATGAATGGAGTCCTATACTAGGATGAAATGGTCATCCAGTATTTCCAGATTTTCAGTGGTGGTTTAGCTTCAATTGAATTCAAGTATTAAATTACAGATGTATTAAATCTATTAATTAATGAAACTTTGTATGACTTAGAAGCGCACGAGACCCAAGATCCTGGGTTCAAATTCCCTTAAGATTTACCTTTGTGAGTGTTTGACGTAACTGTTCAATCCACAATGAAATGGAACAGATCCAGAAAAAAAAACAATCCTATGACAGCTGATAACCTAAAATATGTTTGGATGCCACTTGTACTATTAGAATCCTGAAGTTCAGTGTCTGGTAACTCAGACATCCATTTTGCATTATTATTTATATAGAAATAAGCCTTCAGTATAATAGTCATCAGTGAGCATTTGGCAAACTAAACAACCAGCACATTTGAATGATACACGTTTAATTCAATGGTGGTCTAACATCGATCGATTCATGATCTCAATTAAAAAAAAATCAGTTCAAGGTCAAATTTAAAGTGCCATCAAATGCCCTGGTACGGCTGAAAGTGGGGTGAGTTAACTGTCCCTCTATAAATGCTCTCAAATGGCCACGTGCATAAAATCAACGCCACGGAAGTCCAACTCACAGCATTCTCGCGGCATTACTGTTGTTTACGAAATTAAGAGGAAGAAAAGCGAATATTCGGTAGGAGCTTTACCCGGGATCGTGGATTCGTAAGATCCACCCTGATTCCAAACCAATTATTTACATGAGCTCCAGTATTCTGAAGGAACAAATGGCGAATTTATGAGCCTATTGTAGGTAACCGGCTACCATAGATTGCATCTCCTGACGTTGCTTCACTGCCTTGTGAGTCAGACGTTTAGGTCAAAAGCTTCGAGTGTGGCCACTTAAGAAAACCACCTGCTTCGGTTTGGGCACCCAGGCGGTATCCCAGCCCTCACACAAATCAAGTTACTTGTGTGGCGCATATCTATTTGGTGCCTCTTTATACCAATATTTATGTGTTTAAATAAATAAAGTTTAACGTAACTTTCTCAGAAGACATGCATTCTATTGGTTAAAACGTGATTTAATCTTCTGAGGGACACATATCTATATAACTGAATAAGTTCGTGACTACATTATGATTTAATTAGCTAATACATGCTCCCTACCCACCATTAGTTTCCACTCAGCAAATTAGGCTATATAGGAGACAAAATTGGAGCATCTGATTCCGTTTATGTGAAGTGGAAAAATTTATGACAAATGTAAGCTTTCAATTCCTGTACATAATAATAAGAAATATGAATGTTGATGCTTAGCACCGGAAATAATTAACATAAATAATTGTTCATTTTGATTGATTGTCTAATTGTAACATTATTCTATTCAAAGGTTAACTTAGAAGGTTCTCAGTGAGGTATAAAGGTTATAAGTTCGGTAAGATGAACTACCTTGTTTAAATACATCAATATTGAGTTTCATATTAGGATGAAACAATTGTCTAATACTTTCTAGTTTACATTGATGATGACAATGGTGAAAGGGGTCACAATTTCGTGGATTAGATGAAATTAGATACTAACATAGTTGAATGCCGGCCACCCCACTTAAGCGATTGAAGGTGTTGTGTTCCAGTCGTATGTTCAGGATTGTGGAAACGCACTACTGAGGATTCCTATAAAAGGACAAAACAGCTATCCAATACTTCCAGGTTTCCTTTGGTGGTCTAGATTCAATTGACTCATAAGCTCAACTATAAAATCACACTGGTTATATTTAAATCAAGTTGAATTCATAATGAAAACTATTACAGAATTAAACACAATAATAATATTTGATCTATCTATCTATATATATTTGCTGGGTAAACAAATGATTCACCGATTGTTTGTTTTCGATACGCTATTCATATTGTATATGATTTTGTAGTAAACCGGATTATGAGAAATGTTTCAGTAGAGATTAATTGATGGGTGTTTTGTTTTGTTTTGTTTATGTAAATAGATAGATTAATTAACATGTGCTCACTAGTGACTAGCTTCGTGAGGGAATTCTCGGAGTTCTAGTGAGAAGCCGTGACCAGTGGAGCTAATCCTTGTCGGGTAGAGACAGGTATCTACCTCAGTACAATGGAAGTTGGTCGCGCAATTTCGTAGATTGGTTGATGTTAGAAACTATCACCATTGGATGCTGGCTCAGTGGTCCAGTTGGTTAAGCGTTCGCGTGCGAGACCGGAGGCCCTGGGTTCGAATCCCGCTAGTGGGATCGTGGATGCGCACTGCTAAGGAGTCCCACAATAGGACGAAACGGCCGTCCCGTGCTTCCAGGTTTTCAGTGGTGGTCTAACATCAATCGGTTCATGATCTCAATCAAAAACTTAATAATCTCCACAACCCCTATACTAGTAGATAGATAATAAGTAGTATGAAGTGTCTTGAATATAATATTGGAACATCAATTGAATCACATATGGAAGAGGTGAAGTCTTTCATGTATCTGGGAAGGATCATCAATGAACAGGGATGATCGGATACAGATGTAAGGGTGAGAATTAGTAAAGCAAGGATAACATTCCTGCAATTGAAGAATATACAGAACTCAAAACAACTATCTGTAATTGGACGAAATTCAGTCTAATTGTTTTGAGCAATCGGTGACGATCAAATACAATAATTAACGACGGGGTAAAGAAAAATACAATCCAAAGTCAACCTTCAGCATCCAGATTTGTCATCAGTGTCCTTCAACCACATTGGTCATTAATCATATAGTAATTTTCATTACTGGTGCTGATTAAAAAAAAGACTCTTCCTTCCGATCGATTACAGCATCTCTTTGAGAGACAGTTGGAGCTCTTCGTCAATTTACGCATGCAGCTGTTAAATCACTCATGCTTTGGAGATGTGACGGAGGTGGATGGATTGATTTCTCAATTGAACACTGAGCTGGAAAATGATTGCAGCCTCTATGAATCCTCAATAAACCGTACTTCAAACGAAATTGCAGTCATTAATGATGCACCCAGTGATCCAGAAATATCCATTTCAGAGACATGCCCTGGCGTGGTTCCCGAAACACTATGTACAAACACTGGATTGTCCAGCTCACAGAAAGAGGATGTCTTATTAAACGCTCATGAAATTATTGCAATACCTGCCCAAAAAGGATCAGAAAATGGATCAAGCATCATAATAAAGACAGTCGCACTAAATGGAGCTCATCATTCTACAACAACAGTTTCTGATGAATGTACTTATTGAGGTTCTCTAGTTATTTTACCAGATATGAGGTGTTTTAATGACTCATATGCTTTTGATCAAATTTCTTACAAAAATGAGGAAAATTCGTCGGATCAAGAACCAAACAAAATTTTGATAGATGCTGATTATTCTAGTGATCGATTATCTACTAATGAAATTTTCAAGAGATCTAATGAAAATGTTTCATAACAATCAAACCCTAATGACCTCATATCTAAGGTCGCTGATCCTCACCATCTAGTCAGTTCTAGTGGAATCTCTACTCAATGCGGGAAATATGCTTTAAATAGAGTCAAACTAACTGTAACTTGAGAATATGAGGACCCAACGTTACTTCGTGGGGGAGGATGAAGTCATAAAATTTAAAGATGGATCTCAACATAGAGTCTTCAAAAAAAGAAGAGGGGTGATATGATGGAAAGAAAAGTCAAAATTACATTTATTTATCGATTATGAGTTTCATTCAACATTAATTCCATTTTGATTCAATGTCATGATTACTCAATGGAGTATTTGTTACTGTTATCCCAGTATTATTAATCAAAGAGTGTGTACAATCAATATATAAATGAGTGTATTTTCGGCTAGAGTTGTCGTCGTCGTTGTTGTGTTTTTGAGGTTGATGAATCATTACTTATACCAGTCTTTGTGTTTTTACTTTCACGTTGTGGGAATCGCCGAGGTCCCTCGTTCCGAGTATAAGTGATGAGCGTTTTTTTCCGGTACAACAATTGCGACGACCGAATATAAAACAAACAATATCAAAATCACAATCTTCAATATAAACGTCAAAGGAGTTCTATTGTATGGAGCTGAAACTTGAAGAACTATTACAACTATCATTAAAATACAACAAGTATTTACAAACAGTTGTCTACAAAAGATATTGAATGTCCGTTGATCGGATATCATCAGCAATAATCTACTGTGGGAGAAGATAAATCAGCTTCCAGTTGAAGAGGAAATTAAGAAAAAGACCCCGGAAGTGGATACGACATACATTATGGAAATGATCAAACTACATTCACTCTTAAGATCTAATTATTCTTATATTACTAATCAAGATTCTTCAGATAATTCCATTCATCATCCTGTTGCTTAATTATACTCTGTTCACAAAAAAAAACCATGAAAGTATATCTTCATCAACACTCGGAGACTTTTTATTGTTACTGAGAATATTTAAATTGAGCTGAATGGATTTTATAATTGTAAAGTTCTTATTGTCTTTTTAGATGAGAACATTAGTATACACTTGTACAGTTGTGTGTGCTACTAATCTCGATAGATATAAGTAGTATATATTCATCAACATATGGTTCCCAGATTTTACTAAGAGATTCTGTAATAATGTATTCAAATACATTTCGTTGTCCTCATTTATGTACTAACCGTAATGACCGGAGAGCAGTTGTATAACCTCTCGCTCTCCTGCACTCTACTCTGATTATCGATTAGCTCATTTATATTGTCAATTGGGTCGTTGATCTTCTAGGCATCAATTGACACACTGACCAATCAACAATAACAACAACAACAACCAAGACTTTAATTCTCATTGGTCCTGAAGCTCCCACTAACCTAGTGGACAATCAAAACATGTAGATAAAAAGTAGTTTATTTCTCTATTGTACTCTATTCAATCATAATTCAAGGCTCATTCAATAACATACATAAAGTATCTGACCATAGAGCAACACAATCGCCGAAGTACAAAATGTACACAACTCAGTCATAAGTGATACAATGGAACAATAAGACGTAACAGCGATTTATTAGTCAAACAAAAGCTTAGAGATAGGAGAATATGAAAATATAACAATCTAATCTTCTAGTAATTTTACAATGAAAATATAGACAGGAATCCTTTGTGAGATGCTCCTACGAGTTACACTTCCACACGATTCATCACATCACATTAAAATGTACCATCGATGTTTGCATAATCCATTTGAATTCAAACAAGTAGAAAAGTATGATGATGATGATATTTAATGAGGCAGAGAGAAATTCACTGAGAGTCGAATGTGAATCCTCGTTTTAAGAACTACACAAATGTTTATATCGTTATGTCATACATTGTTCGATCTTATGAAATGCTTTTAATTAAGATTTGAACAGATCTACTATTACAGTGGTCGATAACACAAGTGAGGACAACCAAATGTATTTCGTCATCAAATTACAGAATACCGTAGTAAAATCTGACACTCAGTAACCAAGTGGATAACGTGATGGCGTAAATTGAAATGAACGATACTGGTTTCCAGTTCAAAAGTGAACACTAACTCTCGGATGCAGGCCTATCCAACTAACAAGTATCAAATAGGACGAAGTGACTCTTGACCTTCACATTATTTTCTAATCCAAAAATGCATTTCCTATACCTAATCTCTTGTGTTATTGTAGTGAAGGAGAACACAAATGCGGAAAATCGACTATATTTGAATACAACATTACAGATTATCTTGGTAAAATACATACAAAAAATACTTCATCTACAAAGTATCCATCAACTATCTCAGACTTCATTGTTCCTTTGTCTCTACAGCAATCCTTATTTGTTCTCGTTCTCTTCTCTTCTCTTCTCTTCTCTTCTCTTCAATCTTCTTAATCTTCTGTCTTCAGGCATTCGACTTTCAAACGATGATACACACTACTGATATCTATCGATATCAGTAGCACACAACACACGAGTATCAACAATATAACTGACAATATTCATTTCCTAATCAAATAGGTGCTGTTGCATTGAAGGTAAACACAAGTGTGGACGACCAAACATATGTGAATACAAATTGATAGAATGAATCACTGAAATCTGAGAACCATACAGTAAATAGTTCATTATTCGTCTCAGACTTGACTGTTCCTTCGTTTCCACATCAAATATTCTTTGTTCTCGTTTTGTTTTCTTTGATCTTCTTAACCTTCTACCGCCAGGTATTTCATTTCCACTGATTTTTATATACTACTTATATATATCGACATTAGTAGTATACACCATATTATTATCGTCATCTAAAATAGGGCCTTAATAAATATTTAGTAAAAATTAAAGTGAATTAAAATTTGCATATTTTACCTGTGGGGGGGGGGGGGAAGGCTTTTTCCTGCTTATCAAAAACAAAAAAAAGAATATTGTCACCGATTCTGTATGATTATCGATTTCCGGTGGGAAAACAAAAAGAAAAACGAAGAGAATTCAGTATCATCAATAATTTGTGTTGAAGTATGTGTGTGTTTGTGCGTGTGCGTATGTGTGTGTGTGCTTGAGTGTGTGTGTTTGTGTGTGTGTTTATAATTCCGAAAGTCTAATTTCTGGAATTTCAATTTTATTATTTTTTACAAAAAAAGTTTTTTTAAATTTCCCATTACCATAAAACGGAATAAATTCACTTGATATGGTTGTTTTACTTGTATCTTCCCGTTGTTGTT
The DNA here is from genome assembly GCA_944470375.2 of Schistosoma guineensis. Taxonomy (NCBI): domain Eukaryota; kingdom Metazoa; phylum Platyhelminthes; class Trematoda; order Strigeidida; family Schistosomatidae; genus Schistosoma; species Schistosoma guineensis. Next base: position 16,014,006 of record OX103897.1, on the reverse strand, counting down.
AAGCTTGGAAGTCTCATCAGCCTTTGTGGTCATGTGTGTGACGAAATCTCAGCATGGATACAGAAGGCTCGACTAGCTTTTGCCAACTTGTGTCATTTATGAAATAGGCGAGATATCCGTCTATCAACCAAAGGATGAGTTTACTGCGCAGCAGTTCATTTCTTCCTACTTTATGGCAGTGAAACATGGCCGGTAAGAGTAGAGAATAATTGTAGGTTACTAGTATTTGATCATAGGTGTCTTCGAAACATTGCTCGTATATCATGGGACCATCGATTAAGTAACAATTGTAAGGAAACGGGTACTAGGTAAGGATAGCAAATCAATTGATGACGTAGTGAAACTTCATCAGTCGAGATGACTGGAACATGTGTTACGTATGCCCAACTACCAGTTGCCTCGACGTGCGATGTTTTATGGTATAGGAGTAGATGGGAAGAAAGCTAGGGGCGGCCAGAACAAAGCATGGCACAAATCCATGAAGTCACTAACAAGATGATAGCAACCGACGGTTAGAGACTGTAAATGACATGGCTCAAAATCGTTTGCAATGGCGCAGGTGAATCCACTTTTTGTGTTCTCCCACACTCTAATATTCTGAATTCTTCATGTCCTTTTTTTCTCTTTCCAAATTTATCGAACTGTATTATACTCCTTGAATAACATCTTCAAACCCTAATCTTTCCGATTACTGCTTATACTCTTATTACCTCTACCATTACGGGATTTGAACCGACAGCTGCATCTCTGTGCTAATGTGGTGTAGCAACTCGAACTGATGTACGTACGTACGAAGTTCTACGTTGTTACTGACTGATTGACTGATTGTTGTTAAGGTCTGTAATTGATCAGTCTCTTATTGGCAAGTGTACATCCTGTGTAGATTGCCTTGATTTTGACTTGTCTTAAGTCCCAAATAGGACGAAACGCACGTCATACTGGATTCCACTGCTAGCTACTGTCGATCTTTGCTTAGAATGCTTTTGACTTAAGGCTATATCAAGGCAATCTGCATAGGATACGCATATACCAGTAGAAGACTGACCAACTGCAGTCCTAAACATCAATGGGAAGACAGAAGTAAAACAACAATACCAAGTGAATTTAAACTTCACCTCATTGCGCAAGCAGGTGATTATCAGAACTCAGTAGCTCAGTGGATAACGTGATAGCATCTAAAGCGAATGGTACTGGGTTGGAGTACCCGAGTGAAAATCATTAAGTCTGGGATGCAGGCACATCCATCTGACGAGTCCCGAACAAGACGAAACGCGGATCCTGGATTCTACTGCTGTTCACTATCCATCCTTGCTTATAAATCGGAATACTTCTACCTAATCATGTATGTGTAATAGAATAGGCTTGTAAAAATTGGGTTGTGAAGATTCTTGAATAGCATAGATTAGAGACTTTGTTTTACTTCGATAACTATTGAAAACTAGAAAGCTTTGTAAAACTTGTGTAAAATTTTATAGCAGATCTAGAGCTGAATGTTCTTGATGGAGTTGTAGATTCATACTACTGAACAGTTGTTGATAAAGTACTTTTCAAAGACTTCCTACTTTTTTGAATGGTTCTTTGAGACTAAGACAGGTTTCAATGTTAGCAATGGAATTTGACAAGGTCTATAAAACCATTATAGTCATAAGATTAGTCAGACAATATAAAAACCTCAATTTATTCCAGCTTAATAATCTCATTGTTTATTCAATGTTTTTTAAGTCTTGTAAGTCAAATACTATCTTACAATTGATTGATCACTGGGTGGTGATTAATGTCATGTCATCTAGACTGGTGGCGACATTGCGACTTGGTCGGCAGGATTCGACATACATGACATTGATCATCACCTAGTGATCAATCAATTGTAAGTACATCTTATTGTTACAGGAAGTCAGTCGCGGTCTGGGTAGCTCAATGGTAACGTTTCTGAATGTGAAGCTGCGTGACATAGAATGGAATCCGTCAAGGAGCACCAGTTCCCTTAAGATTACAAGTATGCCTCACTGACAAGCGTCAAGTAACACAAAAACTAGGTCTAGAGTTTCCTGTTGACTACCTCTAACTACCATCTAATCTCAACACAGTGCACGTAATGTCGAGTCACCTAGACTAGTAGCTAGATTGCAACTTAATCGATAGCATTCGATCTGTACTAAGAAGGACTTAAAACACATCACATTGATCACCACTCAATGATCAATCAATTGTATGTAGTAACCTCTTCAATGTACACAATTCATAAGCAAATTATTGAATGATGCTGTGAAAATATTTCGAAACGATTTTAGCTACTTATAAGTAGATCAAATGGAGAACTAGTAAAACACCAACTCTGTTGAGAAGAAATTTTACAGATATTTTGTATTACTTACTTACTTACGCCTGTTACTCCCAGTGAAGCACAGGCGGCCAACGAGCATTCTCCGACTTACTCCATCCTGGGCAATCCTTTGTAGTTCTATTCAATTCTTGTTCATTCTTCTGTTTCCATTTCTAAGCGTAATATCTTCTGTGGTCTTCCTTTACTTCTTTGACCTTGAGGATTCAAAGTGATGGCCTGTCTTGTGATGAAGTTGAGCGGTTTCCTTAATTTGTATCCTATCCACTTCCAGTACTTCTTCCTGATTTCTTCCTCCGTTGGAATCTGGATTGTTCTTTCTCACAGTAGTTTGGTGCTAATAGTGTCTGACCAACGAACCGGAAGTACTTTGCCCAGACAACTGTTAATAAACACTTGTTTTTTTCTGAATGATGACTTTCATAGTTCTCCAAGTTTCCGCCCCACACAGTAGAACTGTCCTAACGTTTGTATTGAAAATTTTGACTTTGGTGTTCGCTTACGGACAGTTGTTTTGAGTTCCAGATGTTCTTCAGACATTTCGTCATAGTCATTTGTTATTTGACTTCATGTTGATATTAAACGTTGGATGTCTTATCTTAGTTTTTTTCTTAGTACATGGAATAAGATATTCACAGTGAAAATATACTTAAGTACCATTACCTTGTACTTCACTTGCTTTCAAGATGAAACTATAATTTATGGACGACAATTGAGTGACACTAAACTAGCCTTGTTAGTGTCTACCTAATAACTAGGACTAAATTAGGCTTATAAACCAATGTGAAGCTTTAGAATTATAATTCACAGTTGACTGTTAGCGGTACTGGAGCTCATGTATACCATTGGTTTGGAATCAGGGTTTTCCAACTATCCTAGTTGGACTCTCCACTTCCACCAACCCGGTTAAAGCTCCATCCGGACATTTGCTTTTCTTCCTCTCAAATTCGTAGACAACAGTAATGCCACGAGAATGCTGTGAGTTGGACTTCCGTGGCAGTGATTGTATGCACGTGGCCATGTGACAGCATTCGTAGGGGGAAAGCTAACTAACCCCACTCTCGGCCGTACCAGGGCATTTGGGGGCTGATAACAACATACAATGTATGTATTATACTATAAATGGATATGGAGTGGAAATGAACAATTTTAGATACTGACTCATCTATCTAACTGACCGCAGGGCCTATAAAGTATAAATTAGATCTCTGGTAGTATAGCGTGTACATAGTCATAGGCGTCCTATCATAGAATTAAACAGTTTTCAGTAGCTCTCGGCTTTCATTATCTTAATTGTTTTTCTCCGATTAAGCTTTACCAATTAAGAATATTCTTTGACAATAAGAGCTTTCCTATGTACGATGTTTTTGGTTGTCATGATAATACTCAACTAGATTCCACTATCATATGCTTACTTGTAACTATCTCTATGAATAAGAAGTTATTGTTACTGTGATTTCATATTGTGAATATTCTCTCAAATGAATGAAATCTGAACGATACATGAATATTTCATTGCAATTACAAACCAATCCAAACTAGACAGTTAATCAAAACCTTTAAGAACTGGACTGCCGTTTGTCCTGGCATTAGACTACTCAGTGGTAGTGTGCATTCATGATCATGTAACCAGGAATCGAACCTAAGATCTCCGGTATCGTTCTTGAACACTTAACACTTAACTTACCTAAGACTTACCAATATTCCATTTGTTTTCATTCAACATTTGATTAATAATTATAAAAACAGACTTAATGACAATAAAGCGAACTTCATACTTTGTAATCGAAAGAAAAATTTGATTTAAATAAATTTACTACTAATAAGTAGATCAAGTAAAATCAACAAACTTCTAAGGATAATCCATATGATCTAAATAATATATGGTTTAACTGGATTTTGAACAGGCAAATATAATTCAGTTATTTTTAACAAATTATACATTTGGAAGGATTAGATTATCTATAAACAAAGAGCATGAATGAATAAACAGTAATCTGGGTGAGAGATTCTGGCGGAGGAAGAAATCAGAAAGAAGCGTTGGAAGTGGATAGAACACCCATTAAGGAAAGCACCCAAATGCGTAACAAGTCAAGCCCTTAGGAAAGGAGGAAGATCATAGAACACATTAAGCCGAGAAATAAAGACAGAAATGAGAAGAATGAACAACGATTGGATAGAAATAGAAAGGAAGGCTCAGAACAGAGTGAGTTAGAGAATGCTGGTCGGTGGCCTATACTCCATTGGGGGTCACAAGCGTAAGTAAGGCACGAATAGATTTAAACTGACACATGAAAAACTTCACACGACAAGGTTTGAGGCATGATAGAGTATGGTCAGAATAAGTCTTAGGAAAGAGAATAAGATGAAAGCATGTTTATATACCAATTCCTTCTGGTATAGATTTCTTTAAAAAAATGTATTCCTAACTAACCATTGAACGATAGTCTATTTTTTTAAAAACTACATCCTACTCCTAAGAAAGAACATATTTGTAAAATAACAGGGTTGGGGTTTAAATTATTCTAGTTAGCGTCTTTTTAGTGAGTTATTTTTCTATGGGATGGTATCGTGAACCCCATGACAAACCCTCCTCCTTTACCCGAACTGGAGACGGTCAGTAACCCTAGAATAGCTACAGATGGAGTTGATCAAAAAGCATAATACATCCTATAATATGATGGATTTTTCTTCATTTTGTTGACAATTTCAAAAGAGTCTTATGTATTATGTTTCATAACCATTTCACTGTAACATGATGGATAGAATTATTCACATTTATAATTGATCGGACAAGCAAGAGGTTTCGATTCATTTATAATAAACATCTTAAATTCGAGGGTTTTAATGGTTTCTTAATCACTACTAAATGATTTATGAGTTTAACTTCAAACGATTCACCCCAACCCCGCAAATACCACTATCTGAATGATTATAACATCTAAACTATTGAATACTCCCACAGTCATTTAAATTGTAAGCGCTCGTCACCAAACTTGATTATCCTGGGTTTGACGCCTCCTAGTTACACATTATTCTAGGGTCTCATCCAAGTAAGAAACGGTGGTTCAGTGCATTTCAGTTTTCAGTTGTTGCTTAAGTAAGATCGTTTCCATGATGTAAACTACATACCTTTATAACAACGTAATTTTGTAATTCGATTTACCTCATTATATTTCTATAAACCAATCGATAACTCACTTGATGTTGTTTTACTTGTATCTTCCCATTTTTATTTACGACTACAATTGATCAGTCTCATGTTGACATGTATGCATCCTGTACGGATTGCCTTGATATAGGCTTAGGTTACAAGCTTTTCAAGTAAAGATGGATAGTGTCTAACAGTGGAATCCAGTTTGACGCACGTTTCGTCCTATTTGAGACTCGTCAGCTGGATGTACCTGTATCTCAGAACGCGATGGCGTTAGAAGCGTACGGTACTGGGTTTGAGTCTCGGAATGAATATCGACTCTGGGATTCCGGTATATCCTGTTTACGAGTCGCATATAGGACGAAACGTGCATCCTGGATTCTAATGCTAGCCACTATCCATCGTTTTAATCGATAACTGTTTAGAAATTAACAAGTTCAAAACTTAATACTTACCAACATGATGATATGGATTTAGATGTCATGTGAAGTAATTAGGAATTGATACTAAGTATTATTATTATTGTAAATGTTGAAAACCTGGAACCTCTGAACTGTCACTTCGTTTTAATATTGCTTATAATGATAAACAGTGTGTTTACTAGTAACTATCTTCCAAAGGGAATGGACAGAGTTCTGATGAGGAGTTGAGATTATTGAAATCCAATTATATCAGGCGTGAAGAAGTTACCCACCAAAGAGGACGAAAGATTATCGCACAAAATAGTGAAGTAGCTGAAGTTAGACATCAACACTATTGTATTCTGGCTTTATGGTCTAGAGGTTAAGCATTCACACGCGAGAGTGTAGGCCTTAAGTTCGATTTTCGGTTATAGGATGGCGGATCATAACTTCATACTGAGGAGTTCCATATTAAGATGAAACGATTGTCAATTGCTTCATCGTTCTCAAAGGAATTAAATTCAACCATCTTCACAACTCTATACTTACTATATCGCTAATATAAAGTTTGTCAATATTCTACTCTCCTAGCTGAATTAGATAAATTCTCATTATGGATGACATCAATGCCTACATACTGCAGACTGTTAGGATGACATTTCACGATTAGGCTCGAAGATCAGAACACTGATAAAACCGTTCACTTATGATAAAACTCTAATAAATAAACGTACTGTAAACATTTCTGTGGATATTTTTATTTACAGACATGATTTAATCACATATTATTCTGTAGTAGTCCTATAAGAAATCGGATCATTATCGATTTCAGATAATCGATTGTATTCACAATTGATTGAGCATTGGGTGATGATCAAGGTCATGTGTGTCAAGTCAACTGTTGACAGAATAAATGTTGATTACTCATGAGTAATATATGTTTACTCATAAAAATTGGTATCCATGTGTATGTACATGTATGTGTATATTTGGGATTCATTTATTTATTACTAATAATGATTGTTTTGATAGTTAAGACAGATAAAAGACAATATGCTTTTTTAATTTAGTCGTATACAAAGCGAACAAAGATATTATTTAACATATGCCCACTAGTGACTGGCTTAAAGGGGTATGTCCTGGAGTCCTATTGAGAAGTAGTGAACAGCGGAGTTCAACCGCGTGTGTTATAAGATAATAAGTCACTGAAGACAATGGTAGATGTGTTGGTCTATTTCGTGGATTAGTTGTAGTTGGACATGAACACCGTTGGATGCCGGCCAGCTCAGCGGTCTAGTGGTTATGCGCTGGCGCGCGAGACTGGAAGATCCTGGGTTCGAATCTCACGAGGTGGGATCGTAGATGCGCACTACTGAAGTGTCCCATAGTAGGACGAAATGGTCGTCCAGTGCTTTCAGGTTTCTCATGGTGTTCTAGCCTCAATTGACTCATTATCTCAACCATTTAAACAAAATATTGATTTTATTCTGAAAATAGATTTATAGTAGTTAATTGGTGTCACCGAATTGTGACACTACGGAAAATCCATTGAGTGAAACTTGTCACTATACATCAACTTCCTAGAACATGAGAATGCGTTTGACAGTGTGGATGAGAGAATATTATGAAAAATTCTTCGACACAGCGGTTTACGTGAGAAGATCTTCAGTATCATACGGAATTCATACGACGGACTACAGTGTAAAGTGATGTATGGAGGACAGCTTACAAACTGTTTCCAAGTGATGACTGGACTCAAACAAGGCTGCTTACCCTACGTTTTTCTCTTTCTTCTGGTGGTTATGAAAACCTCGACATCTGCCTGAAAGCACGGGATACAATGGCCAGATTGGATACAAAAAGACCATTTAAACTTTGCAGATGTCCGACACTCTGCAACGAATGCTGGTGAAGATAGCTAGTTTATTTTCACCGTGTGTGCTGCTGTTTCCCTAGTTGTCTAACGTTTCTTTAGCTTCAGTTTCATCTTGACCACAACATGTAATCTTTCAAACAGATGAATCAAAACGTATCAATCGATATTGCTGACTTCAATTAGTTTACGATGCGACATGATGATCATTAAGTGTCATTTGATTGGTAGCTATTTTAGTTTTGAATCGATCAACTTTACGGATTCTTACTAGTTCCCAGTGATTAACTTTATGTGTGGGCTGGAATACTGTACAGATGCGAAAACTGAAGCAAATGGTTTGCTCACAAAGACCAACCTCTAGAGCTTCTAACCAAGAAATATAAGGCATGAACCATTGCTGCAGTGTTATAAACCATATTCTTGTGATGGATTGTGATTTAGATGAATTCATGCACCATTCATTCTGTTAAGATGCTAATACTCGTGTAAACCATCGGTTTGGAATCAGAAATTTTGAACACCCGTTCCATACGGTGGCATTGAATATATTCTATGGATTTCATTGTTTATATGTATGACTGAATTTGGCGAATTTCAACATCTAATAAAAATTTTTTTGATTGAGATCATGAACCGATTGATGCTGGACTATCATTGAAAACCTGGAAGCACTGGACGGCCGTTTCGTCCTATTTTGGAACTCCTCAGCAGTGCGCTTCCACGATCCCGATTCTGGTGAGTGACCATGACCAGTGGAGCTAATCCGTTTCGGGTAGAAACAGGTGTCCACCTCAGTACAATGGAAGGTGGTTGCGCAACTGAAGGCCCTGGCTTCGAGTTCGGCGGGCGTAATCGTGGGTGTGCATGAGTGAGGAGTCCCAAGACAGGACGAAATGGACGCCCAGTGTTTCTTAGCTCTAAAGAACATAGAAAAGATCAAGTTTTAATCAATTAAGTTCATCATCTCATCAAATTGTTTTTTTCAATCACCACTTCTAAATGAATTGAATATTGTCATCATATTTCTCAATGCAGTTTCCACCCCATAGATACGGAAAATGTCGAAAAATATCCAGTCAAGTTTTTCACAATGAAGCTTTACCCTACTAAGTAATTTTATAAATGCTACCCTCTCTCTCTCTCTCTCAAACACACACACACACACCCAAAAAGGGTTGAATTCAATAAACAAACATAAAACAACATTATAATCTAGTTAATGGAATAACCTTGACATGAACAAAGGGAGAGAGAAAGAGAGAGAGAGAGAGCAATAGAAACAGAGTGAAAATCCATTAAATAGAATCCATTTGATCAGTTAACGTTCTATATACATTTTTATTGATTAAACTATAAACAATATTAGAATGAATGAATATGAGTAGTAGTAGAAAAAAAAATTACATTCAGGTCAACATATTGTGTAAAATGTTTATTATTGTTGTTACTTACACCCCCCACTCATAGACACAGAAACACACACACTCCACCACCCACTTCACACACACCCTTATGTATATATGTGTTTGTTTGTTTACAATCTAAACATTGAAAAGAAAAGGTGGCAACAGAGAAAAGTTTTTCTTTTGGATAAAAGTTAGGTTAACCTAAAACCTTCAAAACTTCAATAATAATAATAATACATGAATCGTTGTATGTTTATAATATTATAGAAACAAATTATTTCTTTATTCTTTAAATGTTTACACATTCATGTATAGACAATGTGTATGGTTGTATAAAAGAGCAAGAGGGAGAGGGAGAGGGAGGGAGGGAGAGAGAGAGAGAGGATAAGAACGCATTCTTGGAAGTGTACAGTTACCATGGTATCACTGTATAGTGTACTTGTACTCGTGTATACTTGTGTTCTATTAAATAGAATGCCAACTTGTCCAAAAGTGAGAAAAAGTTTAAATTGTTTATTTATTTATTTATTTTTTAAGATTTTCAATCCATGAATCATCAACTACTGAATAAAATGATTCAAAGACATTATTGAAAGTAACAATAAAGAGTTATTGAGTTTAGATGGAATAGATCAATGTTAGATTATCATTGATAATCTAGAAGGATTGGTTGGTTGTTTCATTCTCGTATGGTATTCATTTAGTAAACAATAGACATTCACGATTCTCCACGTAAGACTCGAACCAAGGATCTTCGGTCTCATAAGTGAACGTTTCACCGGTAGACTACTGAGCTGGCATCCAGCAGTTAGATTATTAAGTTTTTGATTGAGATCATGGATTGATTGATGTTAGATCATCATTGAAAACTTGGAAGCACTGGACGACTGTTTCGTCCTATTGTGACACTCCTCAGCAATGTGCATCCACGATCCCTCCTCATAAGATTTGAACCCAGGGACTTCGGTCTCGTGCGTGAACGCTTAACCTTTAGACTACTGAGCTGGCCGGTATCCAACGGTGTTAATGTCTAACTTCAACCAATATATATATATATATATATATATATATATATATATATATATATATATATATATATATATATATATATATATATATATATATATATATATATATATATATATATATATATATATATATATATATATATAGTTAAGATCATCATAAGTCAATCGAAGCTAGACCACCATAGAAAATCTGGAATCATTGGATGGCCGTTTAGTCCTACCTCTCAAAAGCAAATAGGATTATAATGATGAACATTTTTTTAAATTTTCCTAATTTAAATCATGAACTGATCATAGCTAGAGCACTGTGGAAGATCTGGACCTATTTAAAATTCTAATATAGGACTAAGTACCCTTCACTTATATATATAATTGCCACTGAAGTAACTGCTTCTATGAATTCGGTGTTCATCTTGTTGTGCTAATGACGTATGACAACCTGGATCCATAGATATGTGTTCCTGGTCCTTACTGAGTATCTTCCTCATAGGATAAATAAATTTCACAGTTTATTCAAATAGATAAATCTTACATTAACATTTATAACACATAAGCATTTAATTGAATTGAACAAATGTTTGTGATCTTGAGTACTGGATAGGGAGAGTCCACTCCCCCTCTAGAAATGCACTCACATGGCCACCCATATACAGCTACAGTCTCACAGGTCCTACTCATTGCCTTCTCTCACTTCGGATGTTGTTTATGAAATTGAGAAGACGAAAAGCGAATATCCAGCACAGGCTTTAACCGGGTTGGTAGATATGGCGGATCCATCTAGGGCAGTTAGAAAACTCTCATTCCAAATCAATCGTGCTCTTGGGCTCTAGGATCCCTGAAGGGACAAATGGCGTATGAACCAATTATTCATCATCGTCTACCATGAGACTTCACTTTCTTACGTTGTTCTACTGCTTTGTGGATTAGATCTTTAGATCGAAGTCTCTAAGTGTCACCCTCTACTTCGATTTAATCACCCGGTCAATATCCCAGTCGATACACAAATCAAGTGTGTTTAATGATCCTTTGTATCAACCTGGCTAAGTAAACAACCAATCCATAAATGTATCCTTCGACTAAACATCGATTCTATTCATCGATTATTGATTTTTTATAAATAAACAAATAAACACAATGGGCAATAACTAGTAACTTTGTTTATCTAATTTGTTTATTCTAATTAATAGAAATCATTCTGTCCAACTATTAGTTTAACTATTAGTTTCTTACAATTCGGTCAATGATAATATAAAATGTCTTTTATGACATTCTATTGATCAAGTTTATATATCAATCTCCCTCTCCCTCTCTCTCTTTATATATATTGATTGGTCCTTGAAATCTTGATTTGATTGGTTAATCATAGAAAGAATTCTATTGGTTAAGATAAATTAGATGAATAAACAAAACATAAATGGTTAAATCATTTTGGGATAATTTAGATTACACCCTTAATTATGACTGTTTACATTCTTCTTTTCTCTTTTTTTTTTCAAAAAAAAACCCCGGACAAATTGAACAAACGAACAAAAACAAACAAAAACGAGAAACATCCAACCCCATTTAAACTTACCTATTCTTGTTGATAAGATTAGATAGTTTATTAGAAGAAAGGAAAACAAACGCGCTCATACACACACACACACACATGCTTCCAGGTTTTCAATGGTGATCTCACATCAATCAGTTCATGATCTCAATCCAAAAAAAGACTTGACAATCTCCACAACTCCTAGTTTATTATGAAATGAACAGTGGTCATTTCATGTTAACATACAATTGTGAAATGTAATTGATGTAAGTTGAAATTTATAGTTAAATCTTGTTTGGATTATGATGATCTATTATTCAATGAATGATTTATAAAGAGTTTTAAAGATTATGTAACATTCTCTAAGATAGAATTAAGAAGATGAATGAATGTTGATAAAGTTTTATTCATTAAATTGAATAGTACTTGATTGTGAAGTTTTTCTTGTTCTTCTAAATAACATTATGTTGATGAAGTTTTGTTCTCTGAGCTGGATGGTTTGGTTGTGGAACTTTCATTGTTCTTCTGAACGACATCATCAGGATAAAATTCAGATAGAAGTGAAGTGTTCGAATTTCTCCATATATATTTCACAGTTTGTTCTGTACACCTTGACATTGATTGGTTCTTATTGACCTTAAATTTGTCTGAATTTTGTGCTGATGAGGTCGTTCAGAAGAACGATGAATGCTTCACAACCATAACATCCAGCTCAGAGAACAAAAATCCATAAAAAATCATCCACCTGAGTTATAAATCTTCTCCACCATCTCAAATAACATTATCAGCATAAATATTTCAGATAGAAATTGATAGATGATGATATTATACAGAAGAACAATGAAAGCTTCTTAATCAAGTATCATTTACTTGAATATGCTTTCAGTTAAATGTAATGCTTGTCCTAGATTTCATAGTTAGGGGGTTATTTCATTTATTCTAATAAGATCTTATGATTTAATAGTAATATAAAGCTAATCTGTTATAGAATGTGCTAAAATATCATAACAATTGAAAGTAATATTTGTTTATTGTATCTAAGTGATTCAATGTTATGCATTTTGTGAATGTATTACAAATGACAGTGCTTGAAGTCATTAACTTCTAGTCTCAGCCATATTGATGGTAGATGCAGACTACTTGGTTGTCGTTCGCATGACTATCCCAACTAATGGTTGGAGACTCTTGGTGACATATCTCAGAATTGATCGCAATGGCGTAAGTGTAAACACCTACCACCATTAGCTTTCATCTTTCTACATCTATGAATTCGGTGTTCCTGTTGTAGTGCTAATGAGGTATGACAACTTGAACCGATGTATATATGTGCCTAGTCTTAAATTGTAGCTAACTGACTGACTGACTGATGGACAAGTAATATCATATCTATTCAGTTTCTTTTTGTTCCAACAAATTAACTCTTTGATTTATAGTAAAAGCGTTGTCAGAATTCTAATCTTGATGAATAAAAGACAATTTGGTTCAATGTGTTCATGCATAGTTTCACCAATCAGAACGTTTAATTCTTGAATATGTACTTTGATAAAGTTTATGTCATGAAGGAATGATAAGCTTTTGTAAAGGATTGAAAGCATCCATGATGATGGTTTAAATTGCTTTCAACATTCATTATAGAATGATCTTTATCATTTATGCAGTACAATACAGTGTATTTGACTTTACAATGATATATAAGACTGCCCCGATTGATTGATCAAATCCAAATAGGTAGCATAGCGAGAGTTTTATTCATGGACGAACCAATCATATTTACGATAACAAGTCTTAGATTTCCGTACGAAATTCACTCATCCATTTAGCTTAACAGCATCTTGATATTTTAATTTATGTCAGTTCATGATGACTGGGATTTGATTAGTTCACTCAGTTTAGATGTGTAGATTTTGAGAATGAATTGAAATCCAAGTTTCTTTTCGTTTTCCTAACATAAATAAATCGCGTGCGCAACCAGTAGCTGCTGGGTTCGAATCTTGCAGGGGGCGAGGTCGTGGATGCGCACTGTTGAGGAGTCCTACCACAGGACGAAACGGCCGTCCAGTACTTCCAGGTTTTCCATGGTGGTCTAGCTTCGACTAATTCATGATCTTAAACGTTGATAAATAAATCACTTTATTACAGTTTGGTTTACTGTAATTAACATTCATACATTGAAAGAAGATCATTTATGCATAGACTATGTTGATATTTGTTAGAAATTTTTTATTGACCTGATTAGAACAAATTCATTGATTGATTGACTGATTGATCGATTGATCGTTAAAATGTGTTATCGAGTTGAATGATCATGATTACATTATAAACATGTGAAGTTAGGGTCTATAAAAAAAGCAGCCCATTTGGATACAAGGTTATACGTGTATATTAATTAGGTAGTATAAAACGTGATTATGATTATTTAATCTTTTAGGATGTTGCTAATCAAAATTCGATATTTAAAGCACGTAGAACAAAAGAAGGGATTATATTCTAATCACTAAGTGACTAGAACTTAATAACACTTGGTAGAAAAGGAATTGATAATGTAGAATGAAGTATAAACTAGTAACGAGATGATATTGATTATTAAGGGACTGATCAGTCTGTGTATCCTGAATATCAATGACGGAAATAGACAACTTGTGGTATATGCTACTTATATTGACAAATATCAGTAGTATGTGTCAGCAATTGGATGTGGAATGTTAGTCAGTGAAAGATTAAACTGTAACGTTCAGTCCAAATTCTGAAGCTAAACAAGATGAAATGAGTTGGATTTTTACGTTATATTATGAATTGTGTAAGATGAATCTAATCTACTAACTGAATAGAAACGATGATAATAGCTAAGTATATTGGATAATACTATTCGAGTAGTTACAATTGTGGTGAATAAATATGAAGACTAACGAAATATCATGAAAAAGGGAACATTGTGCATTGATGTCGGTCAAATGAAACTACCTGTACATGAATGGTTTGAGTGCAATACTGTAGTAAAGGAGAATATCAGTGAGGATAATCGAGTGTATTTCAACACAACATTACAGATTATCTTGGTAAAATCTGTAAACCATACAGTAAATACTTCATTATTCCTTTGTATTCACACCAATCCTTCTTTGTTCTTGTTCTGTTTTGGTTGATCTTCTTAATCTTCTGCTACTAGGCATATCATTTTCAATTGATTGTTACATACTACTTATATCTGTTGACATTAGTAGCATATATCATAGTCCATAGTTTATTTATTTATTTCTTAATGAATTCTTAAAGATGTTTCTTTTCTGTTTTCTATAAGTCATCCATTTGAAATACTTCACTGCATTGTATACTTAATGAGAATAATAATATTATATGAACGTGGATGCACACTGCTGAGGAGTCCTATAATGGGACGAAACGGCCGTCTAGTGCTTCCAGGTTGTTCATGGTGGTCTGGCTTCAGTTGACTCATGATTTCAACCAGTGAAATAACAAGTGTCAATTAATAGTTGAAGAATATATGGAACTCAAAACAACTTTTCAACCAATATCAAAGTGAGAATCTTCAATACGAACGTCAAAGCAGTTCTACTGTATGGAGCTGAAACTTGCAGAACTACAACAATTACCATCAAGAAGGTGCAAGCATTTATAAATGGTTGTCTATGGAAGATATTCAACATCCATTGGCCGGATACCATCAGCAATAGCCTACTGTGGAAGAGAACAAACCAGAAGAAGAAATTAGGAAAAGACGATGGAAATGGATAGGACATACATTATGCAAATCATCAAACTGCATCACAAGGCAAGCCCTAACTCGAAATTCTGAAGGGAATCGGAAAAGAGGAAGACCAAAGAACACATTACATCGGGAAATAGAAGCAAATGTGAAAAGGATGAAGGTGGAAAAGATTGCCTAGGACAGGATTGGATGGAGAATGCTGGTGAGCGGCCTATTCTCCTTCACGAGAAGTAACAGGCGTAAATAAAATTACTAGTTGAGATTATGAATCAATTAAAACTAAACGAATTATAAAAAACCTGGAAGCACTAAACTATTGTGAGACTCCTCAACAATGTACATCCACGATCTTACTCTATGAAATTCAAATCTTGGTGCCTATCAGTTATTCTCCGACGGGTGTACTTAACCACTAGACCACTGAGTTAATCTGGAATCCAATAATGTTAATATGATATATGATTTGAATCATATTTCACTAGTATTCAACTTATTCTCTATAGAATGATTCAATTCATAATCAGGCCACTTTTTTTTAATTATTATAAATAGGTCATTGATAGAATCAATTAGTTTGTTTAAATGAAGAATGAATGAATGAATGAAGGAAGGAAGAAGAAGAAGAAGTTATTTCAGGACATTTGAATACTATCTGAATGTGGATTGGTTCATTCTATAGAATTTGTCCTTAAATTGAACTGAATATGACCTTAAAACAATTTGAATTCATAAACTATTTAGTATAAATAGTATAAAATTGAATCTATTCATTTCATTATAAGACCGGTAAGTTGATTTTATTCCTTTGATGAACTTCCATTTTTATACAGTGAATTTCTACTTGGAATCAATTCAAACAGAAGGAATCATTCAATGGTACAGATTAAGATCAAGGAATTGATTAAAAACTTTGAAAGATTAGATGGTTGTTTCGTCCTAATTGTATGATTCCTCATCAGTACATATCCATAATCTTATTCACGGAATTTGATTGAAATGATGAATTGATCTATGTTAGATCATAATTAAGACGTTAAAAACATCTAAAGATCATCTCCTATTCACAGTAAGTTATACAATTGTATTTTATGATTGTATTATGAGAAATCATCCTGTATGAAGTACAAAGTAAAAGAATCTTGTGATATTAGGTATAGTTGAGATCATGATTTAAATGAAACTAGAACACTATGGAAAATCGGGAAACAATAGACAGCCATTTTGTTCTATTGTGAACTACTTCAACATTGTACAGCTATGATCTTGTTCGTAAGACTTTATTGAAATGTTGAATTGATCTATGTTAGATGATGTTTGAAAAGTTGAAAACATCTAGAGATTATCTCCTGTTCACAGTAAGTAAATTTTACAATGGTATTATAGTGTTATATTCGTTATTGTGAGAAACCAATTTTATTTAGTTAAACACATAACTATTGTTACAAGAAGGCATCAAACAGAGATGTGCTGGGATATTGTCCGGGTGCCTAAACGAAAACATATGATTTTCTTAAGGGGCCACAATCGGAGCCTTCGATCCAAAGGTCTAATTCACAAGGCAGTGGAGCAACGTAAGGAGATACAGTCTCATGGTAGTCGGTGACCAATAATTCTTTTATACATCATTTGTTTCCTCAGGATAGTGGAACCCATGTGCACCATCAGTGTGGAATGAGGGTTTTCCAACTCCCCTAGGTAGATCTTCCGTGTTGACCAATCCTGTTAAAGTGCAGGATCTTCACTTTTTGTCCTTTCAACTTCGTAAACAATCCTTCTTCGCGAGAAGTTAGTGAGTAGAACTTTCGGTGACGATCACTATATACGTGTGGCAATTCGGGAGGATTCGGAGGAGGAGGAGAGCTGACTCTTCTCACTCGCGGCCGTACCAGGGCATTTGGTAGACATTATACTGTATGATTGATAGATATTCAATTAGTAACTGAAGTAAAAATAGTCTTATGATATTAGGTATAGTTTAAAATATAAAAACATCAATGTCAGTTATAGCCTGATAGAATATACAGTCCATATAATCGTCTTATATAGCAACTAATCAATCAGGAAGTAAAGATTAACTATTTGTTATATCCCGACGACAATAATGGATGGTAAATGTTGAGGTCTATTTATGGACTAATAATATACATACATTCGTATTGTAAAATCGTTAAGTAGCTAAACTATGTATATTCATGTTCTACTTATTATAAGCTTTCTTTTGACCAATGAACTACCATTATTATAAAATTTACCGTTCTTGAGTTATCCCCAGTATATCAATTACTATCTCCCACATTTGCTTAAATATTGTACGAATGTTATTTCCTATTCTATGGTACGATGTGGTCTGTTTGGTTGGTATATAAACCCAATATGTTTGAAATACATGATTCATATCACGGAGGCTGGGTTTGGTATTATGGACTCAGCAAGATGGGAAGAAGGACCGATAAAGACTCTATATTGCTCGTACGGGTTTATACGTCATTCGTTCGATCGACTATTCACTGTTCTCTAATTGGCGGTATCATTACGTTATATATAAATTGATAGGGGAAACAAGACCACAATTTATAACACTATTAACTGAATCAACAACTTGACATGATATCGAATCTAAATTTTATACCATACACAATACTTTTAGATATATACACTATTATACATTGTATTGAATTCATATGGAATTCAATGATATTCCTATAGACTAACTTCAGAGTACTAAAAATTAAGAAATCATAGTTAATGTATGGGATAAACTAATATAAGAAGTTAGACCAACATTGAAAACCTGGAAGCACTGGACGGCCGTTTCATCCTATTGTGGGACTCCTCAGTAGTGCTTCCAGGTTTTTCATGGTGGTCTAGCTTCAACTCATATTATCCACAAAACCCCTTCTGATATTCATATAAAAAGCTTAAATCTCCATTGGATAGTCAAAGAAACTGTAATCTTGTCAGTTACTGGATGTTTGTTCTTTCTTTTCAAAGGAATATCAATAATGAATATCACTAGAAATGTTTCTATGAGTGATTTAACGTGCAATTTTATTTACTTACACCCTATTACCCCTATCGAGAGGAGTATAGCTCACTCATCAGCACTTTCCATCCAACTTTATCTTCGGAAATCTTTTTCAATTCTTTCCAATTGCTATTCATCTTTCTCATATCTCCTTCCAATTCCTGGAATTCATCTCCCCCCTGATCATAGAAATGACTAAGAAACAAGAAGAAAAACGTAATCATGCGAGTTTGTGGGTGGATATGCTCGGTGGTGATGTGAAAATCAATAAAAAACATTCTCATACTATAAATCTAGTTGAGAATATCATCACCGGGTGTTTTTCACCCTCACGCGCTTGATAAGTCATCTTCTTTTGTGATGAAAATATAAACAGAAAAACAACGACAACAGTAAGTTATAATGTAATATTTTCACTTCATTTATTGATATGATTAGTATGCTGATATTAATTATGACGATCAAATCAATAATCGATTCATAGTGTGGTGTATACTACTGATGTCAGTAGATATAAGTAGTATGTACCATGATTTGAAAGTGAAATACCTGGCTGTAGAAGGTTAAGAAGATCAAAGAAAACAAAACGAGAACAAAGAATGATTAGTGTGGGAATGAAGGAACAATCAAGTCTGAGACGATTAATGAATTATTTACTGTGTGGTTCTCAGATTTCAGTAATTCATTCTATCAATTTGTATTCACATATGTTTGATTGTTCACACTTCTGTTTACCTTCAATACAACAGCACCTATTTGATTAGGAGATGGATATTGTCAGTTATATTGTTGATACTCGTGTGTTGTGTGCTACTGATATCGATAGATATCAGTAGTGTGTATCATCGTTTGAAAGTCGAATGCCTGAAGACAGAAGATTAAGAAGATTGAAGAGAAGAGAAGAGAAGAGAAGAGAACGAGAACAAAGAAGGATTGCTGTAGAGACAAAGGAACAAGGAAGTCTGAGATAGTTGATGGATACTTTGTAGATGAAGTATTTTTTGTATGTATTTTACCAAGATAATCTGTAATGTTGTATTCAAATATAGTCGATTTTCCGCATTTGTGTTCTCCTTCACTACAATAACACAAGAGATTAGGTATAGGAAATACATTTTTGGATTAGAAAATAATGTGAAGGTCAAGAGTCACTTCGTCCTATTTGATACTTGTTAGTTGGATGTGCCTGCATCCGAGAGTTAGTGTTCACTTCTGAACTCAAAACCAGTATCGTTCATTTCAATTAACCTCATCGCCTTATCCACTTAGTTACTGAGTGTCAGATTTTACTACGGTATTCTGTAATTTGATGACGAGATACATTTGGTTGTCCTCACTTGTGTTATCGACCACTGTAATAGTAGATCTGTTCAAATCTTAATTAAATACATTTCAAAAGACTGAATAACGTGTGACATAACGATATAAACATTTGTGTAATTCTTAAAACGAGGATTCACATTCGACTCTCAGTGAATTTCTCTCTGCCTCATTAAATATCATCATCATCATACTTTTCTACTTGTTTGAATTCAAATGGATTATGCAAATATCGATGATACATTTTGATGTGATGTGATGAATCGTGTGGAAGTGTAACTCGTAGGAGCATCTCACAAAGGATTCCTGTCTATATTTTCATTGTAAAATTACTAGAAGATTAGATTGTTATATTTTTATATTCTCCTATCTCTAAGCTTTTGTTTGACTAATAAATCGCTGTTACGTCTTATTGTTCCATTGTATCACTTATGACTGAGTTGTGTACATTTTGTACTTCAGCGATTGTGTTGCTCTATGGTCAGATATTTTATGTATGTTATTGAATGAGCCTTGAATTATGATTGAATAGAGTACAATAGAGAAATAAACTACTTTTTATCTACATGTTTTGATTGTCCACTAGGTTAGTGGGAGCTTCAGGACCAATGAGAATTAAAGTCTTGGTTGTTGTTGTTGTTATTGTTGATTGGTCAGTGTGTCAATTGATGCCTAGAAGATCACCGGTCCTACTGGCAATATAAATGAGCTATTCGATAATCAGAGTAGAGTGCAGGAGAGAGAGAGAGGTTATACAACTGCTTTCCTATCATTACGGCTTGATTACGCAGGATTCAGTAAAACATACGCAAGTGGTTTGCTTATTTCCAACATAACACCTTTCTACTAATATTAAAATTTCAAGCAGTTTGACTTTACAGTGTATATTAATATGAAGTACGATGTGAGGAAAGATGAAATATAAGATATATGTATAAGTTTAATAATCATTTACTGAGGAACTTAGAGACGTTTTGAAGAATATTGTCGTTGACGAAGTAAACCGTCGAAATAATTAGTGTTTGGATTGATTTGGAAGGAATAATCAGACTACGTCTACAACCAGAATAAATGAACACTTCTACTACTCATAGAACTATCATTGTTCCTTGAAGTGTTTTGTTTCTCCTTGAATTTCCTTGAGAACACAGAAGACTTGTTATGTATTTTAAACGTTCTCCATGATAATCTCTTTAAAAAGTGAATAGTAGTAAACTAGGACCGGAGTTAGACAAGGTTGCTTACTCTCCCCCTTTCCTCATTCTTCTGGTGGTTGACTGGATTATAAAGCCCCCGACATATGAGGGGAAGCACGGAATACAATGGACAGCTTGCACGCAACTCGAAGATTCGGATTTCACAGATGACCTAGTCGTTATATCCCATACACACCAAAAAGTAGAGATGAAGACAACCATTGTAACATCAGTAGGTCCCAACATACACAAGGGAAAAAGTAACATCCTCAAATACAACACTCAAAACACCAAGCCAATCACACTTGATGGAGAAACTCTGGGAGAGGTGGAATCTTCCACATATCTGGACAGCATCATCGATCAACAAGAAGGATCCGATGCAGATGTGTTAAATGTATATTAACCATTAAACGTCAACTTAGTTGTCATAAGATTAATATCCTTGAATTGAATTTTCAGTTTTGTAATGGTTATGAGCTAATGAGAAGTTATTGACAAGAGTCGAACATCACTTCAAACCTTTTTTTGCATATATATATATATATATATATATATATATATAGTGAATTGAATCACACTGTTTTCAATTAGCTCCTAGATGAAATATGCCCTTAAATGCCTTGGTACATCCGAGGTTGTGGGGAGACAGCTCTCTCTCCCTCCAAGTTCTTTCACATGACCTAGCGTATTCAGCAAACTTTGGGAAATTCCTACTAACTGCATTCTCGCACTTCGTGTGTTGTTTACAAAATTAACAGGATGAAAAGCAAATGTTCGGCGGGAGGTTCAGACGGGTTGGTAGGGACGGAGGGTTCATTTACGGGGGTTAGAAAACCCTGATTCCAAACCAGTGAGCTTCAGGGTACTGAGGAAACAAATGCGGTACAAATCAGTCCTTCTTCATCGGCTAACAAGGGACCGTATCTCCTGATGTTGCTCCACTTCCTTGTAGATCAGAACTTTAGGTCGAAGGCCTCGAGTGTGTTCCCCTAAGAAAACCACTTGCTTCGGTTTGGGCACCAGGGTAGTATCTCGGCCCGGATACAAATCAAGTGACTTGTGTGACACATATGTATTCGGTACCCCTTTGTACCAATATTTATGTGTTCAAATAATCATAGAATCATTGATGAAAAGAAGCAAGCTATACATTAGAACCATCGTTTTTTAATGTTTAACAAAATGGGAATATCTATCAATTTCGATAATTTTTTTCCTCATTTATCCAGTGAATGAGCACTATATGAAGAAATATAATTTTCACTAGGGATTTCATTGCATCAGATTGGAGATATGTAGAGGTTATAGTAATTTTAATGGTTGAATTCATGTGTCTTTCTAAGCTAGATCACCATTCAGAACCTAAGTGAAAACAGTTATCCACCTGAGACAATGAATGAGGAGTTGCGTAAACCCATAGATCGAATGAAGTTAGACACTGATAACGTTGAATGCCGGCTCAGTGATCTAAAGGTTAAACGTTCGTGTGTGAGACTGGGTCCGAATTCCACGTAGGGGGATCATGGATGTGTATTGCTGTGGATTCTCATACTAGGACGAAACGGCGGTCTAGTGTTTTCAGGTTTTCAATGGTGACCTAGCTTAAATCGACTCATGAATTCAACTATTATGTTTTCATTTTAATCACTTAAGGTTATCTTAATATCGAATATCTATAAACATGCCATTAAAGCGCATCTCAAGGTGAATGTTAGGGCTTTCGTTGAAATCCTCAGTGGAAATTACACTTTTTTTATATGAAGCATTCGCTCAATAATTCTATAGAAAAATGTAAGATATTGAACACATGATAAACATTGAAACGCAGCTATGCTGAAAATTCATAGACACTCATCCTATCCCGAATGATTGATATCTATCGGTTGAACTAAATTCCACAGTCCATCAAACTAGACATGTATGACAATAATGAAGATAATGATGGTGATGATCATGATGGTCATGGTGATGATGATGACGATGATTTGGATGTTGATGATGATTTGGATGATGATGATGGTGCTTTGGATGATGATGATGCTTTGGATGATGATGATGATGATTTGGATGATGATAAAGATAACGATGACGATGACGATAATCGATGCTGTATTTAATAAATTAAGAACATGTATCATGTATGTTATTGACAGGATTCATTCCTATTTGAAATGTACTCAGGACAGATAACAATGTGTATGAATCAATGTACAATTAGAATATTAAAAAACTGATATCATGATTCGCTGAGACTATAATTTATGGACGAACCAACTAGATTTAAGATAACAGGTCTTGGATTTCACTGCTAAATCCATCTATCCATTTGGCTACACAGCATTTCGTCATTATAGCTAATATCAGTTCATAATGGAAATCATTAAATCTAATTCCTAACCCCTAACCATCAATTATAAATCATAATCTTTATTGCTTCATACAGATTTATAATCCTTATTTAGCTCTAGTAAGTAGGTGAACATTCTCATGGTCACTTTAGAGTCATTCAAAGATCGTCCATAAATTAGAGTCTCATCTTCTATGACTAATACATGAATCTAAGTTAAATGTTCATTATATACATATAGGTATAGATGAATAATTGTGTTACCGACCTTTTGGACAAAACAAAACGTAAACTGACTTATGGAAACAACATCATTGTTTGTATTATTATTGTTGTTGTTGTTATGGTTAGTGTGATTGTGGTTGTTGTGGTTGTTAAATATAAAATAAATGTCTTAATATGAGTTTAAGTTAAAGCCAAAGGTGGCCAGTTTTTATAAAATAGATGGTATAGAAGAAGAAAAAGTAAGTCAACCAAGCCCTACTCATGAAGTGTCGAATATGACTAATTAACTAACTAACCTGTAGACCACTGACCCGACATCCAACAGTGTTAATGTCTAACTTCAACAAATCCATAAAATTGCTCGGCTGTCCACCATTGTCTTCAGTGAGTAAATATTACACAACAGACCCGATTGAGTTCCACTAGTCAATGATTCTCACTAGAACTCCAGGAAATACCTCATGAAGCCCGCCATTAGTGAGCATATGCTGAGATGGATAGTGGCTAGTAGTAGAATCCAGGACGCGAGTTTCGTCCTATATGGGACTCTTCAGCTAGATGTACTTGCATCTCAGAGTTAATGCTCATTCTGGGTTTCGCACCCAACAGCGTTCGATAGCCACTATTCATCTTTGCTTATAATGCTTGTGAATTAAGGTAATATCGAGGTAATCCAAATTGTATGCACATATACTAATCAATTACAGTCCTAAACATCAATAAGAAGATTCAAGTAAAGCAATCCCAAATGAGCATATGCTGATTAGCATCAGCAAATTAATTGTTAAAGGAAAATATTAGAACATTAGAAGACATTCAACAACATTACAAACAGAACTGATGATAACTAGCAGTGAAATACAGGATGCGCGTTTCATTACGTTTCGGACTCGTTAACTGCATGTAACAGATTAATCAATTTCAGTCCCGAACATCAATGGGAAGATTTAAATAACCAATGCAAAATGAGTTATTTTGCTATTTTGTTCAGTGTAGTACTTGTAATCGTTTATGGGTAACAATCGAGTGGGTGATTAGTCCGATCTCTACCATCCAATTTACCGCTCATGTTAGTTCATGGAACAAATTCCAATACCTAGGAGGCAAAACGAGGACGTATGAGTCGTGTTTCATCGTTAACAACATTATTATTGGATAGACAAACCAAACGGATTTGTTGGTTAACATATTAAAAGTGATTGATAGGTCCTGAGTTCGAATTTCCAGTCTATGATTATTCTTCGCCAAAGTTCCTGGAAGCCCAGAAAACATTAGGAAATGAATAATTTATTCAGTATTGAGCAGATGCCTCTTAGATATATCTAGAGAATTTCTGTTTACAGAGGATTCCTGAAGATCAGGGTTATATGCAACTCAAAATGGACTCTTGATTTCCTGAATATGTACCAAAATTGGGGTGAAGCTTTTAAATTTCGCACCTTACCTCAATTGTTAGAGTTTACTTGTCAAAGTAGTATAGGGTTATAGGACTTACTTACTTACTTACTTACTTGAGCTTGTTACCCCCAATGGAGCATAAGCTTCCAACCAGCATTCTCCAGCCCAATCTATCCAGAGCCTTTCTTTCGAATCCTATTCAACTGTTGTTCATTCTTCTAATGTCTGTCTCCATTTCTCAGTGTAATGTGTTCTTTGGTCTTCCTCTCCTCCTTCGGCCTCGAGGATTACAGATGAGAGCTTGGCTTGTGACGCAGTTGGGTGCTTTCCTCAATATGTATCATATCCACTTTCAGCGCTTCTTCCTATTTGGGATTATAGGAAATGGCTAGTTAGTTAGTAGTAAGTGTTTCCGGTAGCAAACTTACCAACCTGGTGTCCAGTCTATCAGAATAGTGATATTCGACAATTTTTGGTATTTTACAATATCCACTGGTAACATTTGCCTCATACTAAGCCTAAGAACTGAATTGAAGTTTAGAACATGATCTGTATAATGGTTTTTTTTGTTAATCAGTAGTTCTTTTGAAGGATTGCGAACTTCAAAAGACCTATCAAGCTAGACCACCATGAAAAAACTTGAAGCATATTAACTTCTTTGAATGCCAGCCAGTTCAGTGTTCTGGCGGTTAAGCGTTCATACATGAGACTTATGGTTCCTGAGTTCAAATCTCGTGTGGTGGGATCGTGGATGCACACTGCTGAAGAGTCCCACACTAGGACGAAACGGCCATCTACATGAATTCAATTATTGAAAACAAATTACTACAATCTTCACAAAACCCTTGTTTGATAGATTATTAATTTGTGATATGAAAATCATACAAAAAAAACTTGTCTTTCGCTTAGCAACTAATGATCATGCCAAAACCATTAAAGAAAGAATTTACTTATGTGAATAATAAGAACAATAATAGTATCAATCAATGAATTGTGCATGATCATTGATTTTGTGCAACGTGCATAAAAATGAATAGAACCATTCATTATGTTGTTTTTTTCTTTGTATTTTGTCTTAACAAGAATGAAAGTTGACATGTTCAACAAATTCATCGATTGTTTCTTTAGTCTTAGATTATGTTCTTTATGTAAACATCGACTAATCTTTTATGTGCTGAAAGTATTGCCTTAAGGTAATTGTCTTAATTCATAAGGTAGCAATGGAATCCAGTTTGACGAGCGTTTCGTCCTAATTGGGACTCGTCAGCTGGATGTAACTGTATGACATTTGAAACAAACTGCACTAAGTTAGAGTCTCAGAGTGAAAACCAACAAGTTTTGGGATGCAGGTATAATAAGCTAACGAGTGCCGAACAGGACGAAACACGCGTCAAACTGGATTCCATTGCTAGCCACTATCCATCTTTGCTTTAATTATCGTTATTGAGGTTTCAGTAGACTATTAATTCACCTTATAAGGATTGCATTATATCCCATTAACGTTATTATTATGTGTATATAATATGGTTCCATTCGTTTTTGTATTTAGTTCTTTGACATTTACGTTATTCCTGATTGATCTCGAACTTCACCTTCATTTTATCATTTTGTTTTTATATGAATACAGAATATCAATGGTTAAGATCATGAGACAGTTGAAGTTAGACCACCATGGAAAACCTGAAAGCAATGGTCGGCCGTTTCGTCCTGGTATGGGACTCTTCAGCGGTGCGCATCCACAACCTCGCCCCCTGCGGGACACAAACCCATGACCTGCTGGTTTCGCTCACAAGCACTTAACCACTAGACCACTGAGCCGGCATACAACGGCGTTAATGTATAACTCCAACTAATCCACGAAATTGAACGACACACCCATGCGCGAAACCAGTAGGTCCTGGGTTCGAATCTCTCAGGGGGCGAGGTTGTGGATGCGCACCGCTGAAGAGTCCCATACCAGGACGAAACGGCCGACCATTGCTTTCAGGTTTTCCATTGTGGTCCAGCTTCAACTGTCTCATGATCTTAACCATTGAAATTACTATAATATCCACAAAACCCATCTGAATACAGAATAGTTGATTAGTTTGGATTAAATCAATCCAGGACCTAGACTGTCGTGAAACAGACCGGACGCATATATGACGACAGACTAATCATCGTAATTATACTTGTTATTTCGTGCTTTGTCTTTTCATTCTTTTTCTAGTTATTGATGATTGTAAATACTCGGTATCTGAACTTGAATTATCCTTCGTTGTGATATTCACTCTCAACAATAACTTTCTAATTCTCCTACTAAAAGAATACTGGCTCTCAGTTGCTACGTTCTATACAACATCTGTCGCTCAAAAACGGCCATTACACTATAGTGTACTTATGTTTTTGTTATATTACTAACTAAAGAAGACTGTGCTCTTACAAGACTAATGATGAATTTGGTGTACAACTCTGTTTTCAACAATCCTTTCTGGTTGTTTCCAGTTGCATTTTATTATTTTCATGTGTGCTTCCAATTCTCGGCGTAGTATGTTCTTAGGCCTTCTTCTTTTTCGTTTCCCTTCAGGGTTTCACATTATGGCTTGCTTCATGATGTAGTTTAATGATTTCCGCAATGTGTATCCTACACAATTCCAACGTCTTGTCCCGATTTCCAGTTCAACTAGAAACTGGTTGGTTCTCTCTCAGAGTAGTTAGTATCTGATAAACGGATATCAAGCATCTTACATAGACTGTAGGTAATATAATTGTACATTTTTGATGATGGTTGTGGTAATTTCTCAATTTTCAGCTCCTTATGGTAGAACTGTTTTGACATTCGGATTGAAGATTTTGGCTTTGATATTGGTTGACAGGAAGTTGTTTTGGTTTCCATATGTTCTTGAATTGTAGGAATGCGGCCTTTACTTTACCGATCTTCACGTTTACATCTGTATCTGATCCTCCTTGCTCATCGATGATACTGGTTAGGTACGTGAAAGATTCCACATCTTCCAAAGCTTCTCAGTCAAGTGGGGTTGGTTTTGTTTTTGCGTGTTGTGTTTGAGGATGTTGCTTTTTTCTTCGTGTATGTTGAGATCTACTGCTATACAGGCTTCTACTTCCAATAGTTAAAGCATAACGAACAAGGTGTGTTACCGAAAATTAATAAAAAATGACAGAGTCCTTTGTGATTTCGATTTGCAAATTATCTGTCAAGCTATTTAACTCCGACCGTAGCACTTCCTGGGTTACAGCTGGTCGCAAGCCCAGGTAAAAGAGGAGGGTTGAGCATGGGGTCGGCAACCCCATCCCGTAGAAAATAATCTTTGTAAAAGAACACCAACCAGAATATATATATTTACAGCCATAATGAAAAACTAATTATAAAGAAATTTCTCCACTTTATCCGCTCTTGAAACCACTTGAAAGGATCGCTCAGGACAGAGTTTGATGAAGATTGCTGATGGGCAGCCTATGCTCCTCCTTCAGGGGTAACAGGTGTAAGTAAGTAAGTAAGTACCAAGCTATTTCCAACACACTTATTTGTGATATAAACAATGTACACCGTTAAAAATGCACGGAATACAATGGACAACTTATGTGCAATTAAACCATTTGGACTTCGCAGATGACCTAACCCTTTTATTCCCATACCCACCAAAAATTACAGGTCAAAATAGCCAGTTTATCATCAGTGTGAGCAACAGTGGTTCTCATCATAAACAAGGGAAAAAGCAAAATCCACAAATAATACACACAGAACACCAACATAATCACACTTGCTGGAGAAACTCCGGAATAGGTGGAAACATTCACATACCTGAGCAACATAATCAATGGACAAGGAGGATCTGATGCAGACGTAAAGGAAATGATTGGAGAGGTAAGGACAGTATTTTAACAACTGAAAAACTTATAGGATTCAACAAAAACGCCAACCAATATGAAAGTCAGAATGTTCAGTACGAATGTCAACACAATTCTACTGTATGTAGTTGAAAATTGAAGAATTACCGCAAGTATTATCAAAACGGTACAAGTATTTCTAGACAATTGTCTACGTAAGATGCTGGATGTCCGTTGACCGAATACCATCATCAACAACCTACTGTGAGAGGGAACAAACTAGCTTCCAACTGAAGAAGAAATTAAGAAAAGACATTAAAAATGGATAGAACATACATTGAGTAAATCATCAAACTGCAACATGAGACAAGTACTTACCTGGAATCTTGAAGAGAAATAGAAAAGAGGAAGACTCAAGGACATACTTCTTCGGGAATCGGAAGTAGACATGAGAAGAGTGTATGGAAACTGGAAGCAACTTGAAAGGATATGTGAAAATCACAATGATTAAAAACGACTGGCTGTATCACATACTAAGTTGAAATCAACCATCCACACTAAATGATTCCACATGAGATTTCATACAGTAACTTCATGCTTAAATCAAAGTGTGTTGATTTCTACACCAATTAATTGAATTTCAGAAGCTCAACTTTTTATTCTTGTTATTAAATGATCACTACTTGAAATGAAGAATGGGAAGCTTTAGGTAGATCCAATTTAAGGGGTATTAAAATTAGATGAGTATCATAACTTTCTATGACTTATTTTCTGATATAGTCATCTATGCGTCCAAACGCCGTGATACAGCGAAGAGTGGGCAGAGTTAACTATCCCACTCGAAATGCTCTCTCATGGCCACGTGCATACAACCACTGCCAGGGTAGTCCTACCTATTGACTTCTCGTGGCGGGGGGTGTTCTTTTTACGAAGTTGAGGGGACCAACAACGAATGTCCTGCACTTTAACAAGGTTGGTCGACACGGCGGTTCTACCTAGGGGAGTAAGAAAGCCCTGATTCCAAACGAATGGTGCACATGGGCTCCAGTATCCTGAGGAAACAAATGGCGTATGAAACAATTATTATTCACCGACTACCATTGGACTGCATCTCCTTACGTTGTTCCACGGCCTTGTGAATTGGACCTTTTGATCGAAGGCTCCAGGTGTGGCCTCTTAAGAAAACCACCTGCTTCGGTCTTGGCACCTGGGCAGTATCTTAGCCCACACACAAGTCAAATGATTTATGTGGCGCATATCTATTTGGTGCCTTCTTGTACCAATATTCATGTGCTTAAATAATAATAATAAGAAGAATGTACATTACATTATATATTAAGATGTAACATATGTCTATTGCCCGTTGGTTTTTTACTAGGTATAAGCTTAATGATGTAACTATTATCGATTATCTGAAGCACTTACTTTTCATAAATCTAGGATTTTATTGATCCATGTTTGGTACAA
Source organism: Schistosoma guineensis (assembly GCA_944470375.2). Lineage (NCBI taxonomy): Eukaryota > Metazoa > Platyhelminthes > Trematoda > Strigeidida > Schistosomatidae > Schistosoma > Schistosoma guineensis. The sequence continues at coordinate 15,983,733 of OX103897.1, read as the reverse complement.
TTAGTTACTGAAAGTTGATTAGACCACACACAAATATTTTTTTCATATTTTTTAATTTACAAGGTAGTGGAAGAATGTTAGAAGATGCCTGTCTATGATATCCGATGATTGAAACCTAATTCTTAGACTATTTATTCCTTCGAGATTCAAGAGTTCAAGTTTATTATCGGTTTGAACTAGTGTTTTTTCCAATCCCATTAGATGAACCATTTGTATCTTCAAACTCGGTTTAAACCCTTCCCATTGAGTGAAGGTAACGAGAAGGACTACCATGGCAAAGGTTATAAACGCATAACATTAAAATAGCATTTTCAGCGGGAAAACAGACCTATTCTACAATGGGATTAAGGGGCCTGTAAACCCATCCTTTGTCAATGGTTTGTATTTAACTAACTTATAGAAGCCAACTTAATTGAGTAGAATGTTGATCACTTTCACTTGGTATTGTTTACATGAATATTCCCATTAATGTTTAGGAATGCAATTCATCAGTCTCTTATTGACATATGTGCATACTATGCGTATTGCCTCGATATAGTCTTAATTCACAAGTATTCTAAGCGAAAATGGATAGTGGCTAGCAGTGGAATCTAGAACGCATATTTTATCCTATTTGGGATTCGTCAGCTGGGTTCGAGTCCCAGAGTGAGCAACGACTGTGATATACAGGTACATCCAGATGATGTTTATTTTACATTAATATACAATTTATCTAGGTTGTTTTACTAAATTCAGTTAAGAAAAATACATTATTGTGTCCAAAGAGTTGAATATTAAGTCTTGCGTTTGAGTCCCACATGCGGGATCGTGGATGCATACTGCTAAGGAGTCGCACACTGAGACGGTCGTCCAGTACTTTCAAGTTATTATTGATGGTCTAGCTTAGATCAACTGAAAACAGTTTATTGAATATTTACTAAATATTTACTCGATTGCATAAGCAAGTGGCTATCAGAACTCAGTAGCTAAGTGGATAACACGATGAAGTTCGAAGCGAATGGTACATCCAACTGACGAGTCTCAAATTGGACGAAACATGCGTCAAACTAGATTCCACTACTAGCCACTATCCATCATTGCTTACAAAAAGCTTGTGAATTAAGTCAATATCGAGGCAATCCGCACAGTATGCACATATGTCAATAAGAGACTGATCAATTACAGTCCTAAACATCAATGAAAAGATTCAAGTACAAAACAATACCAAGTGAATTTATCAAATGTAGTTGTTATTTTTGTAAAAGGATAAGAAATATGTGGTCTGATAGTAAAATTATAAAACAGGCAAGAAATTTATTGACCATAAGGTTTATATGAAAACTAAAGAGACAATAAATGAATATCCTTTTTTTATGGTGGGTTATGTATTTCAGACAAAGATATAACTAATAGAATAGATATTGAGAAAGTTGGTGGTTTTAGAAATGTTAAACGATACATTCCAATTACTAAGTTTGATGTATAGTTATTAAGCAATTGAGGGGGAAGGTACTGAGTTCGAATCCAGGAGATAACTTCTATATACTATGATGCTACTTGTTCATCTAATGAGTTAAGATGATAGTTGGAGGTAGTCAACAGGAAACCTTGGACCAAGGTTTCATGCTATTCTGTATTCGTCAATAAGGTGTATCTGTAATCTTAATGGAAATGATACTCCCTAATGGATTCAATCCTATGTCACCCAGCTTCATAGTCAGAAATGTTACTACTGGGTTGATGAGTCTCGAATAGGGCGAAATGTAGTTATTGAACCCTACCACTAGCCACATTCTACCTATTCTTTATAAAGTAAATGTTTTACTGTATTTCTTCACAGTTTTATTTATAAGCTTAATTCACATCACTTAACAATGAATATACGGTTTATACATCTGTTTCTTAGTTGTTTTCTGTCACTTATGGTTTCATTGTGTACAGGCTTTAATTTCTCATGTGTGATGTGTTGTGATCTAGTGAGTTGTAAATATAATCCTGTGAGTGTTTCAGCAATAACAATAAAGATTCACGGATTGCTATGTTTAACTTCTGCAAAGGCTACTAGGATGCAAGGGATCCGTTTTATTGATTACTAGGAATAAGGAGTTCACTTGGTATTGTCTGGCTTGTATCTTCCCATTGAGGTTTAAGACTGCAATTGACCAGTCTGTTATTGGCAATATGTGCACACGGTGCATATGGTACTGGGTTCGAGTCCAAGAATGAACATCAACTCAGATGCAGGTACATCAAGCTGACGAGTCCCAAATAGGACGAAACGCTCGTTCTTGATTCCACTGCTAGCCACTATCCATCATTGCTTACAAAAATAGGAATAAGGAGTTTTGTGGTTATTGATCACGATCATATGTTTTCAGTCAAATAGTGTTACTAGTCAAAAGAAATTGGTCAGTTATTTGACTCGTATAAAGTTTCATTAGGATTAATGGGCCTAACTTCATGATTCAATTAAGATTACATAAGAAGACTGAAGGTGATAACAATAACTAAACGTATTTATCTAAATGACTGATTCAAAATGATTTGTCTTATGATAATTGGTATAAGTGAAAATGGTTGCTTAGATCTTTCCATTGATGTTTAGAACTACAATTAATCAATCAATCACTTATTGTGATATATACATCTTGTATGGATTGTATCAATATTGCCTTAATTAACAAGCATTCTAAGCATAAATAGATAGTGGCTAACAGTGGAATCCAGTTTGACGCGCGTTTTGTTCTACTTGACACTCGTCAACTTGATATACCTACTTGGTATTTGAAGCGGACGGTACTGGTTCGAGTTAATACAGAGTGAACGTCAACAAGTCAGAGGTGCAGGTACATCCAGCTGACGAGTCTCAAATAGAACGGAACACGCGTCAAACTGAATTCGACTGTTAGCCACTATCCATCTTTGCTTATAATCATATAATGATGTATTGAAACAAAGAAAGATAACTTGTTGAAATATCTAGATAGTAGGGAAGGGATATTTAAGCAGGTTGTCCAGTGCATATAAAGCTTCAATAGAAGAAAACAATCTGCATATATATATAATAGTAATTTAATAGTTGAGTTCATACGTCAATTAAAGCTAGACGATCATGGATAACCTGAAAGCACTGGATGGCCGTTCCGTCCTATTGTGGAAATTCTTAGTAAGCACCCACAATCCCGCCCTGCGAGACTCAAACCCAGGAGCTATCGGTCTCGAGCACGAACGCTTGACCACTTGACCAATGAGCTGGTCATCCATCAATCCATGAAACTGAGCCATCATTGTCTTCAGTGAGTTACTATTTCACAACAAACTTGGTTAAACTCCACTAGTCACTGCTTCTTACTAGAACTCCAAGAAATACCTCATGAAGCCAGTCATTAGTAAGCATATAATGATTTTGTGAATACTACCTCAATTTAATAGTTGAGTTCATGAGCCAATTTAGGTTGTTCCTATCCACGATCCCACCTGGTGCACTGTTGAGGAGTCTTACACTAGAACGAAACAACCATTCAGTGCTTCCAGATTTTTCATGTAAGTCAACCTTCAATTGCTCCATCTTCTCAACTATGAAATGAGATACTCATGAAAAAGAAGTTTTAAAAATACATTTCAATTGCTTTAATGAAACAAAACCAAATAGACTAAAACATCATCAAATAATGTATATTACTGATTAGTCATGGTTTTGTAATGTATTTAAGTAGTAATATTAGTAGTAATAGTAGTAAAGATGTCGTAAACTAGTTCAATGTTCAATAATCAATTCTTTTTTTTTCTTTTTTTCTGGATAATTAATTTATTGTATTATACTACTAAGTGTAGAAAATCTCTATTTTGATAGTAACTACCATGCCACAAAAAAAAGAGAAAAGAAATGAAAACTCCATGGTATTACATCATTCGATTGTTAGATTGTTAACAATTAAAATTAGTACAATCAAGTGATTCTATGAAATGAGCTCTTGAAATCGATTGTTTATGGTTAACTAATAGAGGCTAAAATGTGATTGAAATATAGTAAGTACTTAATGAATGTGGGAGGGGATGGGCCAGTGGGTTTGTGGAGATTGTAGTAATTGTAATAGTTGAATTCATGAATGGATCTAAGCTTAACTTGAAAGCTCATTTTGTATGCGCGACTGTAGGTCATGGATACGAGTCCTATATTCAGGATGATGAATGCACACTGTTGAGAAGTCCAATACTACGACAAAACAGCTCTGTCTAGTGCTTACAGGTTTTCAATGATGATCTAGCTTAGATCGACTCATGAATTCAACTATTACAATGTTAATATCAGAAGGTTTTTTGTGAATATTATAGTAATTTTAATGGTTGAGATCATGAGTCATTTGAAGGTAGACCACTATAGAAGACCTGGAAGCACTGGACGGCCGTTTCGTTCTATCGTAGGACTCCTCAGTAGTGCGCATCCATGATCCCACCTCACAAAATTCAAATCCGGGACCTATTGGTCTGGTGCACGAGCGCTTAATCACTAGACCAATGAGCCGACCGGCATCCAATGGTTTTAATGTCTAACATCAACCATCCACATCCACCATCGTCTTCAGTGAGTTACTATCTCACAACAGACCTTGTTGAACTTCACTGTTGGCTGCTCCTCACTAGAACTCCAAGAAATGTTCATTTATTACTGTAAGCTTAATAAGTTTAGAGATTTACATTCACCGAACATAGTTTTTGGCACAGACTAGTCACAAAAACATATGTATCCTAAGATGAATGCTTTCTAGTGGTGTACATTAACGATTACACAAAGAGAATGAAACAATGATTTTCTTGTCCAACAATTGACAAGATATATATGCCCAACTGTGATGACAGTGATCCAACATAAAACTCTACTATGACTGAATAAGGCTGGATCTACCTCTTATATGTTGATTGTAGTTATTATGCAGTGTAAAGATCCCTCATCCATACATTTGTGGCTGAACACTCTTAACATATCTTAAACGGAGATAAAAGATTAGTTCATTGCTTCTTCATTTCTCTCAGCATTTCAACTGATGACATTCTTCAATGTAAATAAAAAAATAGCGTACAGTCAAACCTGGGATGCATCATCATTTACCTTACTACGAATCTGTTGCGTATCCGCGATCCCGCTCGCGGGAATCAAACACAGGGCCTTCGGTCGTTCCCATTTGTGTTCTCGTTCACTACAACTGTAACAAATGCAATTTGAAGTTCATTGAATCAAGTTCGAAAGTTAATTGATAATATGATATTTACATTGACCGATCTCTGAAAGGAAGTCAAACGTTTCATTCTTATTTAATCAATTGAATTCCATTAATCACATCCTCACTTACTTACTTAATCCTGTCACCCCTCATGAATAAGGATAGGCTGTCTATCAGCACTCTTAATCGAATTCTGTTCTCAACAATTCTTTACGATTGTTGCTATTCATCCTTTTCTTATCTGCTCCCGTTTCCTGACGTAGTTTGTTCTTTAGTCTTTCTCTTATCCATTCCCCTTCAGCATTCCAAGTTAGCGCTTGCTCCGTGATGAAATTTAATGATTTCCAGTGTCTTTCCCTAATTTTCTCATTAACTGGGAGCTGGTTTGTTCTCTTTCACAGTAGGCTGTTACTAATGGTATCCAGCCAACGGACATTGAGTATCTTGCGTAAACTATTGTCTAGAAATACTTGTACCTTTTTGATGATGTGATGGCTGTGATAATTCTACAAGTTTCAGCTCGATTCATTAGAACTGTGTTGACATTTGTATTGAGGATTCACACTTTGATATTGATTGACAGGCTATTGTTTTGAGTTCCATATGTTCTTCAACAATCTAACATCAATCGGTTCATGATCTCAATCAAAAACTTAACAATCTCCACAACCTCTAAACTAATAATCTAATAATCATATTATACTTAACTTCCAGGGTCCTTCTGTGATAAGTCATTATATTGATTTTAAACTATAATTTCAAGATTTTATTGATTATGAGGTGGTGGAAAAGATTTGTAGCTCAGGTTGATGATTTTGATGGAGTTTTGTTCTCTGAGTTGGATGGTTTGGTCATGGAGCTTTCATTGTTCTTCTGAGTGACATCATTAGCATAAACTTCAGGTAGAATTCTGTATTCCGGTAGAAGCTTTTACTGATGGTATCGTCCAGAAGAACGATGAAAGCTCCACGACCAAACCATCCAGCTAAGAGGACAAAACTCCATCAAAAATTAATTGGTAAGTAATATTTTGTTACTATTTTAGTCAGAGTTGTACGGTTGATTTCATTTTTGTTGTACTCTCCGGACTTACGTCTTTTTCTCTTAATGGAGAATAGGACGCCGACCAGCATTCTCCAACTCCCTGTGTCATGGGTCTTCCTTTCTAGTTCTATCCTATTCTTGTTCATTCTTCTCATATCTGTCACCATTTCTGGACGTAATGTGTTCTTTGGACTTCCTCTTCTCCTTTGGTTTTGACGATTCCATGTGAGGGCCTGCTTTGTGACACAGTTGGGTGCTTCCCTCAATGTGTGTCCTATCCGCTTTCAGCACTTCTTCCTGATTTCTTCATCCCCTGGAGTTTGGTTTGTTCTCTCCCATAGTAGGTTGTTGCTAATAGTGTCTGGCCAACAGATCAGAAGTATTTTGCGTAGACAGCTGTTAATAAACACTTGTATCTTCGGGATTATGGCTTTCGTAGTTCTCCGAGTTTCCACCCCAAACAGTAGAACTTCTTGATACTTGTATTAAAACCTTGATGTACTCTCTGAACTGAATGGTTCAATTCTAAAGATTTTGTTGTTGTTTTAATCATCATGTGGAGGTAAACTGTTTATTTACTCCGCAAGAGTCGAATACACACTTACTGATGATTATGTGTATGAGCGGTTATTTTCAAAAGTTTCTTGTATTCCTGTTCTTTATATTTCAGTCGATTTTTAACTGACATCATGAACTGTGATAAGTATAAGACCACCATTAAAAAGTTAGCAACATCTGAAGGTTTTTTCATCCCTGTAAAGAATCCTTCGGCAATGTACATCCACGATTCTTCACGTGGACACTTAACCTGTAGTTCGCTGAACCGTCATCCAACAGTGTTAATGTTTAGCTTCAAACGGTTCACGATATTGAGTGTTCATCGTTCATTGTCTTTGGTAGGTAACTGCATCATATCCATCACGGTTGAACTCTAATGTTTATGGCTTCAATCTATAACTTTGACCCATCGATGACAATTGAAGACGGTTGTGCAATACAGTAGATTGGTTTCTTTACATTACTTCGGTTCATAGTTAAAATTTCTGTTAACCAGACTTCTTATCCAAAACATGAATAACATTTTGTCACTTTGCTTCATTGGTAGCCTACTTTTGTGTATACCTGAATAAAGGAGATTTGATTATTCAGTTGGCAGTATTTAGGACTGCATTTACTTAATTTCTAGAGCTTAGATCCAACGGTGTTAATGCATAACTTAAACCAATCTACTTTATTGCCCAACCGTCCTCAATTGTCATCTATAAGTAACTACTTGATGGTCATAGTTTGAAGCCATGACCATTGGAGTTCAACCGTTTTGGGTGTAACGCAGTTACCTACCAAATACAATGCACGATGAACACTCAGTATCGTGAACCGTTTGAAGTTACACATTAACATTGTTGAATGACGGTTCAGCGAAGTACAGGTTAAGTGTCCACGTGACGAATCGTGTACGCACACTGCTGAAGAGTCCTATACTGGGATGGAACGACCCTCCGGTGTTTCCAGGACTTGAACCCAGCGCCTCCAACCTCGCATGCGAAAGCGTAACCTATAGACCACTGAGCTGGCCGGCATCCAATGATGTTAATGTCTAACTTCAAAGAATTCACAATCTTGCATGACTGTCTTCTATATTCTTCGGTAGGTAACTGCCTCACACCCGACACGGTTGAACTTCACTTGTCATAGCTTCACACTAGTCTTGACAATGTAATTTTTTTAATAATAGGTGATTTATCTACGGTTTACATAGGTTTATCATCACTGGACATTAAGTATGCCAAATTAATGACCATTGAATAACTTGACAGAAATGATTGAATTTTAAGAAATCTAAATCCATCAATAATTGCTGGTTAGAAACAAGGCTATTTGAATCTACAAAATTTGGAATGTAATCACAGAAGTTGTCTTTTGTGTTTGTGTGTGTGTGTGTGTGTGTGGGTTTCAATCATTCATCATGTTACATAACTTTTGTTTTATTCATATGGAATACTTTTGATATATGAAATGTATTAATTAGTTGATGAATAGATTTTACTAACTAATTAGTTGGTGATTGTTTGCTACTGTTGAAAGAACTAAACTTTTCAACAAAAGGGTGTAGAAAGTGTGCAAGTTTATTAATACTTATTCCATTTTGATGACGATTGTGGTAGTTCTCAAAGTTTCAGCTTCATACAGGAGAACTGTTTTGATGTTCGTATGAAAGATTCTGACTTTAATGTTGGTTGACGGACAGTTGTCTTTTGAAAATTGTCTTTACTTTGCCAACCCTCCCCCTTACATCTGCATCAAATTCTTCTTGTTCATCGATGATATTACTCAGATACGTGAAACTTTTCACTTCTCTTAGAGTTTCTCCATCTGCGTGTTCTATTTGAGGATGTTGATTTTTCCCTTGTATGTGTTGAGATCTACTGATGCAGAGACTGTTGCTACACCGATCGACTTCATCTGCATTTCTTGCTGTGTATGGGATAGAAGAGATATGTCGTCTGTGAAGTTCAAGCCGTCAAGTTGCATCCAACCCGTCTATTTTATTCCGTGCTTCCAGTCAGATATAGGGGTCTTCTTAATCTAGTAGACCAATAAATGAAAAAGGAAGAGGGAGGGTAAGCGGCCCTGTTTGACACTGGTTCTCACTTGAAATGCATCAGTCAGCTGTATCAATTATCCACATTGTCAAATCAAGAAAATTAATGTATAGTGACGATTTCCATTCAATTGTTTGTTCATCAATGATCCGTAGTGTCATGATTCAGTCTCTGTATGATCAATCCTTACAAAATTCAGCCTGTTGATCTCAAAGTTGGGTGTCTATTAAGTGCTATATATGGTTCAGAAATATTCTGTTGGAAATCTTTCCTTACAGTAGTGATTGACCGTAATTAAAATGTCTTCCATTTCCTCCCTATATCTTTAATATGAATTATATTAACTTCTAAACGTCCATGTCAGGGTTGAGGCTAAAAAACGTCTGCAGCTATTTTTCCTAGAATTATTTTCCATATCTTCTTTGTGTTACAAACATGAAAAGCTGGTACTTGACATAGGATATTGTAATTTGTACTACACAAATGAAAAGATAACACCAGTAACAGTGATAGTACTTATTTACCTTGAAGAAAATGCTACAACCTTTGAATACAAATACACTTGTATTATCAGCTATAATGACACCCAATAAACAGTTAACAAATATCATGTCAACATATCAAATATCATATCATTCGAGGAAATGCAAAAAATGATGATTAGTTCGGGGTGTTTGTAGAAATAGTAGTATTTTCACAGTTGAAACGACTGGTCGATCTGAGTGAGATCACCAGTAAAGATCTGGAAGCATTGGACCACGGTGAACATTTCAGAATATTACAGTACAACTTGCGTTACAACGTAAGTTTGAAAATTGTTGAGAATACAACTACTTACTGGATGTAAATAAGTAGTATAGGACAATACACAAAAGAGTAGAAAGCTAACGAGTAGGAACAATGTAAGATAAACTTAACAATGACGCTCCCCCAGGTGCGTGAAGGATTCCACCACTCCCAGAGTTTCTCCATCATATGTGATTAGGTTGGTCTTCTCTATGTTGATAAGGTCTTTCATCAAACTGGCCGAAAATGCGCTTCAGTGGTACCAGTGCAAGGTTTGCTCGTGTTCAAGTTGCTGTGTAAAATCTAGCCTGGGGGTTATTAGGACGAAGAGATGAGGAAACCGAATCTGTCATTCATTTAGAAGACTTATCAATATTTTATCCTTGAATTCCTTTCAATCTACTGTAGAAAATACTGTAGTCAAGACACTATTTTACAAAGTTGTGAAGATGCCACAGGTATTTTCAGTTTAACAACTCTTTAACCAGTAACACCTTCAACCATGAATCGTGCCCGCCTAGTGAAATCAAATGTCAGAAGCGAAGAAGTTCGAAGATATATTTGATAGACTATCAATATATCGGAAATCGACTGATCTAAACTGGCAAGCGATTGCAGGGAATGTTGAGCACGGTGTTCCCTCTCGTGATCTGGTACGGATGCATAACCGAGCGCCTTCAGCTACATGCGTCCATCAAAACTAATGTGGTCAGCATCCAATGTCAAAGATTTATAGGGCTATTTATTTTGAGGATTTTATTACCGCTACTGATCTCTCCTCTTTTAGTGGGGTATTGATGGCCTTAAGACATGGTCAGCCAGAAGTTTAAACCCAGTGAATTTATCGTTGTTAAACAGTCTTCTAATAGCTAGCTATGTTGATCAGCGTCTGATCGTCTTTTCTTACTATAAGAGGTCATGTGATACACTATAGTAATAAAGAAATAAAGTTCAATTAAAATTTTGGTTCATCGTAAACCTCTTCGTTCTTTTTTCGTCTTTTTCAGCCGTCCTGGGAAAGAAAAAAGGGATATGAAAGTGAATATCGAATCACATTTGTACGTGCGTCAAGACACAAAGTGGGCGAAAATAACACATTACTATTCGAAAAAAGCTTATTGACAAATACACATAAACAGAAAACAACATTTCTATATCCAATAGAAAACATATAATCATGTTTACAACTGTAATTATGATGTAATGTGCTTACTTACTTACTTACGTCTGTTACTCCTTGTGGAAGAGCATAAGTCTTCAACCAGCATCCTACACAGAACTCTATCCTCACCAATCTTTTCCAGTTGACACTCATCCTTTTCATGTTTGCTTCCAATTATCGACGTAGTGTGTTCTTCGGCTTTCCTATTCTCCGTTTCCTTTCAGGATTTCAAGTAGGCGCTTGTCTCATGATGAAGTTTGATGATATCCTCAATGAATATCCTATCTATTTCCAATGTCTTTTCCTAATTTCGTCTTCAGATGATATAATGTAACATAATAAAACTTTTCATTCGTGATCATATTCTAGACAATAGGTTGATATCTATTACCTTCGCTATCCGAGCTGTTACCATTAAACTATTTGAATTTTGAATGAACGCTTCAATTAGTGGTTATATTACATCGAATTAGACAAGGATAACATTTATCAATCAGTGTTAATATCTCAGTTATACTAAAAGTATAACAAACCCCTAAACGCTATCTTAGCAATAAGGTTTCAGATTGTGAAACAGTGTAGTGTAATTTCAATTCCACTAGGGATCATCAACTCGCACATGGTTGTAGGTACGCATCACTGATGAATGTCCATTACCAATAAATCTACTCCTTTACAAAGTTTTCTATCGATTACCTTCAACTACTGAACACACCCCTCTCTGTTTCAATTGAAATTTGAGGTTAAATTTGATCAAAAATTGATCTGTTAACAGACCACATCTATGATCTGTATGTTTAACAACATAGCTTCACTATTGCTCGTGTGCACTCCGATTGTTGGGTTCAGAAAATTCCACTTGTGGATGACAACACGATGCATATAACTATGTCTATGTAGGCATCGGTACGCTCTCTAATCACCCATTTTACTGTTGCTTTTATTATCGAGTTCGCAACAATTATCATGATTTGCCTTGATTTCAATCTGGATTGAGAGGTAAAAAGTCCATCCATTATGAAATTAGGGATTGAAAGCACCGAACGACAGGTCCGTCCCATTGTGGAACTTCTCAGTAGTGCGCATCCACGATCCCATTCGCGGGAATCGAACCCAGAACATTCGGTTTCGCGCGTGAACGCTTAGTCTGTAGAGCTGGTCGGCATCTGACGGTGTAAATGTATAACTCCAACCAATCCACGAAATTGCGCCACCGTCCACCATTGTTTTCAATGAGTAACTGCATCACAACAGAGACATTTGAATTCCACTAGTCACACAATCTCACTAGAACTCCAGGAAAAATCTCATAGAGCCAGTCACTAGTGAGCACATGATGATTATTATCAGAAAGGTTTAGTGGAGATTGTAGTAATTTAATAGTTAATAATCACTTGGTATTGTTGAATTGAATATTCCCATTGATGTTCACAAGCATTATAACCAAACACAGGTAGTGGCTAGCAGTGGAATCCAGTTTGACGCGCGTTTCGTCCGATTTGGAACTCGTCAGCTGGATGTACCTGCATCTCAGAATTGTTGATGTTCACTCAGGACCCGAAACCAGTACCATTCACTTCAAATGTCATCGTGTTCTCTACGGGTCCCAAATAGGACAGAACATGCGTTGTGGATTCCACTGCTAACCACTTTCCATCTTTTTTTAGTAGCTAATAGTCTAGCTTTGGTCTACTCATGAGTTCATCTATTAAATTACTACAAGCTCCACAAATCCCCCATTTTTGAAAATAAAAATTAACTTGAGAAAAAATCATTAATCTAACGTTCATTTGATGAACATATTCAATGTATTACTATATCTTGGAAAATGGTTAGGAATGAAATGGAATAAGCCTGGTTTCGTCCTGTAGTGAACAAGAACACGGGTGGGGACAATCGATTGTATTTAGCACAAAGATTACAGACTATCTCAATAAAATGTGAATACCATAAAGTCAATCGTCAATTTGCAAAATATCATTCCATCATATGAAACTGTACTGTTCCCGATGCAAACACTAATCCATTGTCGCCCATTCCATTGTACATGCGTTTTCTTACAATTCCATTGTGCTCTTGCTCTTCCTTTCTTGATCTTCGCCATCTTCTGCTGCCGGACATTACGTTCTTTTAACGCACGTTATATACTACTTATATCAATATAAGTAGCTCACACCACACTCGTCCCCCCCATAAAGCAGTCGTTCTTGTGGTGGTTCATGCTCGCCGTGCAACATTCTCCGTCTCTGCAGTCTGTGCCACGCTCTCCGTCAAGATGTCGAGTCTGCGGCGCGCTGACTTCCACAGCTCTGTCGACCTGCCGGGGTAACAACAACCAACATCCACCCGGCACCTGGGACGCTTGACACCCGCACTCCACCGGCCTGCTGAGCCATCTACATCCGATGTCCGCCCAGCAGCCGCGCGTCCCGACACTCCACTTCGTCCACAGCACCCGCCACAGCCAACGCAGCCCCGCCAGGACACTTCACCAGACGCCACCTCTCCGCACCAGACTGCCCCAACTGGCACCTCAACCCCAAGCCCGCAACGGCGTCCGCAGAACAGCACACTCCTCCTCTCCTGGTTGGCAGCGACACCAAATGTAGTGAACAAGAACACGGGTGGGGACAATCGATTGTATTTAGCACAAAGATTACAGACTATCTCAATAAAATGTGAATACCATAAAGTCAATCGTCAATTTGCAAAATATCATTCCATCATATGAAACTGTACTGTTCCCGATGCAAACACTAATCCATTGTCGCCCATTCCATTGTACATGCGTTTTCTTACAATTCCATTGTGCTCTTGCTCTTCCTTTCTTGATCTTCGCCATCTTCTGCTGCCGGACATTACGTTCTTTTAACGCACGTTATATACTACTTATATCAATATAAGTAGCTCACACCACAGTCCTATTTAATACTTATCAGTGAAATATGTTGGATTCTTCATCTAGATAATATTTGATATCACCTTAGTCAACTATGATTGATTTGACTTACGCGGTTGGTGTGTGTTAATGTCTCAACTCAATGACTTCGTATGCAAACGCTTGGTAATTACCCAGAATTACCTTCATTAGATCTCTAATCAGAAGACAAGAATCAGATTTCTCTAATGAACGGGAACACAAGATCTCCCCCATTCCAGCCAAACAAGTTGTTGAAGTCTAGTAGGCCCTTCTGGAGAGAAACAGGCCACATCGAAGTACGGCACAACTACCGGGAGTAGAATAGCTGCTTTTGCAACCATTTGGAGTTTGCCCCGTGAGGAGCAACCCCTCACATTATATGCACCACTTTTGTCAATTTTTTATCGTTTTTCCATCCGAGAGTAATTGTGCTGTGTTTCTTTGTGGAGTTCGTAATCGATTTGAGGATATTGGTCGAGTGGGTGATTAGTTCGATCTCTACCACCCGGGTTACCGCTCACGTTAATTCATGAGTCATTCGCCCTACTATCCAGTAGGCAAGACGTGGATGTGTGAGTAGGATTTCGCCTCCCATTAAAATCTGAGAACCATACAATAAATACTTCATTTCCAAAACGCCTGTCAATTGTCTCAGATTTCACTGTCCCTTTATTTTCACACCAGTTGACCTAAAAGGCCAATCATTATACAACCCTTCTTATTTCAGAAATCGATAGTTCTTGTCTCTCTTGATTCACTATTCTTTTTAACATATTTGATTTAAAAGAACAATTAAATAGTTTTGTCACACACTGCGACTTAACACAATAATACCCATAGATATGTGATATTATATACAGGATAATCGACTGATCACAATAAGATGGCGGTCGGAAGTAATCAACAGGAAACCCTGGACCTAGGTTTCATGCTACTTGGCACTCGTCAGTAAGGTGTACATGTAATCTTGAGGGAACTGATGTTCTCTGATAGATTCGATCCCGTGTCACCCAGCCTCACATTCAGAGACAATACTGATCAAAATATTAGATAATTCAACCACCATGCTCATGATGTTCTATGCGAACACACAATATCAGACCAAAAGTTGAGAACTAGACAGTAGATTAGGCTTTGTGATTAGAAAGGTTTTTTGGCATTTACGTTAACACATATATGTTCAATGATCACATTATGATTTGAATTGGTTGAATATACACTGAGAATCGAAAAGTATTGGACAGCTGTTCTCTCCTTGTATGAGACTAGTGAACAGTGCACATGTACGATCTACAGTATTAGTTATAGTCATGTTCTCTAGTGACCACATTTGCAGTGTTATTCCTGAACTACAAATGAGGATTACTGTTTAATATAGTTCAACAATTTTAGCAGTGTGTCATTTACCATCAATATTAGTGAAAGATGATCAAGTATTATAGCGAACTAAGTAAGGTTGGGCATAACGGCTCTCTACCAAAATTAAAGATCCTGAGCATCATCTTTGGTAGGGCTTTCGATTCACACTTCTAAGTAGTCAAATATCAGGAAAAATTCACTGTCCACTGTTTTGTTGATTTTAAGTCTTCTGTTAAACTAAGCAGGGATTTGTGTTCACTTATTTCGAAGTTATGGTCAATCTTTGAGAGACAATAAAGTGACCTTGAAGATGTCCACCTAGAAACTAGGACTAAATGAGGATTATAAACCAGTATGAGGAATCTGGATTATGATTCACAGTTGATGGTTAGGGTTAGGAATCGGATTTAGTTTTTTTCATCATGAACTGACATCAGCTATGATGCCAAAACGCTACTAAGCCAAATGGATGAATGAATTTCGCGCCATGATTCGCTACCTTATATCTGATTAGTCCGTCCGTAAATCATAGTCTCTCTGTGTTTAAATTGATATCACAACGAGATCAATGTTAGACTACCATTGAAAACCTGGAAGCACTGGACAACAGGTTCATCATAACATGGGACTCGTCAGCAATGCGAAGTGTTCTTCATATTATCTTTTTATGGTATTATCAGCTTGGTGTATTCCAGTTATTTTTGTACGAAACATGGACAATACGATAATAAATCAGCAGTTTGTACTATGCTACTGACAAATTATAAGTAGTACATCTTTGTTTCGTAAAATTTAAGTGGAAAAAAATCTTACATCCATTTCAATGAGTTTTTGTATTCAAGAGCATACAGTAATTCTGAAATGAATTACAAGCATCCTGTTGTAACGGGTGAGGACTGCAGGGTTTGGATACGCAGCGTTATATATCGATCGCTTCTGTGACAGTGACCCGTAAACTTGTAAGGATGACCTAGTGCCCTGATTGGCCCTGCTTCGCTATCTGTCCCCAGCCAGTTGAGTCAAGAACACAAGCCACAGCCTCGGAGTTATGAATCATTATACTTCAAACATACACTATTTATATACCAAGCAAACAAACCACATCGTACCACAAAGTAGAAAATAACATTGTACAATATTGGCCAACAGGAAAATAACACGTTAAATAAATATCGACCAATGGGAAATGTACATTTAAGGTCCAAGGACACCATTGGACTTAACATGATAATTATTGGTCTATTTTTCCCGACTATCCTAACACCTCCCCTTTTTCGAATGATCCGGAGTTCATATCTGCATTTTAGAATTTTCTGCGTCCGTCCTCCCCCGCGAAATAACGTTGGGTCCTCATATACCCAAGCAACAATCAGTCTGATCCTACTTAAAGCATATTTCGCGCATTGAGTAGAGGGTTCACTAAAACTGACTAGATGAGGATTAGCGACACCAGACATGAGGTCATTAAGGTTTGATTCTTGTGCAACATATTCTTCAGACCTCTTCAAAACTCCATCAGTGGGTAATAGGTCACCAATATAAACAGCATCTTTGAAATTCGTATTGGATTTCTGACCATTATTTGATGCACGGGAAACATTTTCTGGCACGAGGGGTTCTTCTTGTAAGTTGGATACCTCACATGTTTCAGGCACAGTGTGATTTGAACCCACAACAGGGCATGCTTCTGAATTGGGCACTTCTGGATCGCTGGACGGATTATGAGCGACTGCCTCATTTGCACTACTGATCATAAGGGATTCATAGAGGCTTTTGTTTTCATCTTCATATGTCCTGCAGTCATTCTCGAGTTCAGTATGTAGGTGAGAAATTAATTCGTCAACCTCTTTCACATCTCCGAAACACGGGAGATTTAGCAGTCGCGTGCGCATGTAGTCCAAAACTTTCAACTGGCTCTCTCTGTAACGATCTAGTAGTATCTGCAATTGACCTGAGGGGATAGTCATTTTCTGAATCAGCAGAGTAATGAGAAATACTGTAATCAATTAACAACCAATGACTCCCAAGGACGCTGACGATCAATCTGAATGCTGATTGGCCAAAATAAATAGGATGAATCTCGTCCAATTACAGGGTTCAAAATTTTCTCTACCCCGTCGCCAATTGTTGTAACGGGTGAGTGAATGCAGGGTTTGGATACGCAGCGTTATATATCGATCGCTTCTGTGACAGTGACCCGTAAACTTGTAAGGATGACCTAGTGCCCTGATTGGCCCTGCTTCGCTATCTGTCCCCAGCCAGTTGAGTCAAGAACACAAGCCACAGCCTCGGAGTTATGAATCATTATACTTCAAACATACACTATTTATATACCAAGCAAACAAACCACATCGTACCACAAAGTAGAAAATAACATTGTACAATATTGGCCAACAGGAAAATAACACGTTAAATAAATATCGACCAATGGGAAATGTACATTTAAGGTCCAAGGACACCATTGGACTTAACATGATAATTATTGGTCTATTTTTCCGACTACCTAACACCTCCCCTTTTTCGAATGATCCGGAGTTCATATCTGCATTTTAAAATTTTCTGCGTCCGTCCTCCCCCGCGAAATAACGTTGGGTCCTCATATACCCAATCAACAATCAGTCTGATCCTATTTAAAGCATATTTCGCGCATTGAGTAGAGGGTTCACTAAAACTGACTAGATGAGGATTAGCGACACCAGACATGAGGTCATTAAGGTTTGATTCTTGTGCAACATATTCTTCAGACCTCTTCAAAACTCCATCAGTGGGTAATAGGTCACCAATATAAACAGCATCTTTGAAATTCGTATTGGATTTCTGACCATTATTTGATGCACGGGAAACATTTTCTGGCACGAGGGGTTCTTCTTGTAAGTTGGATACCTCACATGTTTCAGGCACAGTGTGATTTGAACCCACAACAGGGCATGCTTCTGAATTGGGCACTTCTGGATCGCTGGACGGATTATGAGCGACTGCCTCATTTGCACTACTGATCATAAGGGATTCATAGAGGCTTTTGTTTTCATCTTCATATGTCCTGCAGTCATTCTCGAGTTCAGTATGTAGGTGAGAAATTAATTCGTCAACCTCTTTCACATCTCCGAAACACGGGAGATTTAGCAGTCGCGTGCGCATGTAGTCCAAAACTTTCAACTGGCTCTCTCTGTAACGATCTAGTAGTATCTGCAATTGACCTGAGGGGATAGTCATTTTCTGAATCAGCAGAGTAATGAGAAATACTGTAATCAATTAACAACCAATGACTCCCAAGGACGCTGACGATCAATCTGAATGCTGATTGGCCAAAATAAATAGGATGAATCTCGTCCAATTACAGGGTTCAAAATTTTCTCTACCCCGTCGCCAATTGTTGTAACGGGTGAGTGAATGCAGGGTTTGGATACGCAGCGTTATATATCGATCGCTTCTGTGACAGTGACCCGTAAACTTGTAAGGATGACCTAGTGCCCTGATTGGCCCTGCTTCGCTATCTGTCCCCAGCCAGTTGAGTCAAGAACACAAGCCACAGCCTCGGAGTTATGAATCATTATACTTCAAACATACACTATTTATATACCAAGCAAACAAACCACATCGTACCACAAAGTAGAAAATAACATTGTACAATATTGGCCAACAGGAAAATAACACGTTAAATAAATATCGACCAATGGGAAATGTACATTTAAGGTCCAAGGACACCATTGGACTTAACATGATAATTATTGGTCTATTTTTCCCGACTATCCTAACACATCCTTTCATAAAATGAGCCCGCTCTATCCCGACTTTTTCGCTAGTGTTATGTTAGTCAAGATCTTGTGAATAAATCTAATACATTCACTTGGTATTGTTTACTTGAATATTCCCATTGATGTCTTAGGACTACAATTGATCAGTCTTGTATTGGCCTATGTTCATCCTTTGTGTATTGCCTCGATATTGACCTAATTTACAAACAGTATAAGCGAAGATGGATAGTGGCTAGTAAGGGAATCCAGTTTGACGAGAGTTTCGTCCTATTTGGGACTCGTCAGATGAATGTACCTGCATGTCAGAATTGTTGATGTTCACTCCAGGATTGGAATCATGTATCGCTCATTTCAAATGCCATTGTGTTATGCACTTAGACAATGAATGCTGATAGCTACGTGCTTGTGTAATGGGGTGAAGCTCAAATTCATTTTGTATTGTTTGTCTGAATCTTCTTATTGATGTTTAGGCCTGCAATCGATGGGAAGTTTCAAGTAAACAGTACCAGGTGAATTTAAACTGCACACCACTGCACATCCAAGTGGCTATCAGAACTCAGTAAATAAATGGATAAAGCAATAGCATTTGAAATCAACGATACTGGATAGGAGTCGGAGAATGAATATGAACTTTGAGATGTAAGTACGTTTAACCAACGAGTCCTAAAATAGGACGAAACGCTTGTCCTAGATTCCACTTCTAACCACTATCCATCTGTGCCTAGTCTGATACAGTTCCGTTATTTTCTGTCTGATACACAACAAGTCTTTAAATATATGTCTAATAGTCAGTGGTTTATAATGGTTACAACTAGCTCTTTGTTTTTGTCATTGTAACTTTCAATTCATTACGACTTTCTCAGTAATTATGTTTGAGCTGACAATCACAGTATCATTAACGTACTATCGTCCTGATGGCGTTTACATGTCTACGTTTTTTTGATGGAAGTGTTTAAGGTCACTTAAGTCCTACTCACTGCCTTCTCGCTCAACGGGTGTTATTTACGAAATTGAGAGAATGAAAAGCGAATTTCCGGCACGAGCTTTAACCGGGTTGGTGGGTACGGAGGATCCACCTAGGCGAGTTGGAAAACCCTCATTCCAAACCAATGGTGCACATGGGCGCCAGAATCCTGAAGGAAAAGATGGCGTATGGATAAATTATTGTTCACCGACTACCACGGGACTCCATCTCCTGACGTTGCTCCACTGCCTTGTGGATCAGACCTTCAAGTCGAAGGCTTTGGAAGTGGTCTCCTAAGCAAACCATCTGCTTCGGTTTGGGCACCCAGTTAGTATACTGACTCACACACAAATCAAGTAACTTGTGTGGCGCACATGTAGTTGGTGCTTCTTTGTACCAATATTTTCTATGTTCAAATAAATAAATAAACGAGATCAAGAATGGATAAATTGACCTGTCCAGTAGCTAAAATAAGTAATGTGTGGGCTTAACAATAGTAACCGACACTACAGAACACTCTCAAGACAAATTATCATCCAAAAAACACGGGCAAGTTTCTTTCCTCTCTCCCTTCCAACCTTATTGAAAAACCACAAATGTATCACATGCTTCGTCTGCAGCCTCTCTAGGGCTACTGCCGGTCCTAAGCCCTAATAAAGGAGGAGAGTCAAGTATGGGGTTAGTGACCCAATCCCGTAGAAAACTAACTCGCTAAACAAAATGCCAAATGTATCACATATATACTTGTATATTTATATTGCAAAAAAACAAACAAAAATAAAATAGAGAAATCATTCATTCAATCATTCATTTGTAACTAAGTTATACAGCTGAATACAATGGAAAACATTATGAAAAGTTATATATATGCCAATACATTTACAAGTAAGTAAGTAGGTAAGTAAGTAGGTAAGTAGGGTAGGTAAGGTAGGTAAGCAAGTTAATATACATTTATGAATAGAACATTGTATTCGGATTATTTCTTATAAAATTACATTCAAATGGTAAGTAACTCTTTGTGTTATTGTTGAGATATTTCAATGTTTTGGTTCATCTGTTATCTACCGACCCAGAATTGATGATGTTCCGTTGTAATAATGCCTTCTAAATGTATATAAATGGTGAGTGATTAGTGAATTATCATTCATAGATTATATTTTTCTCAATTGAGATTATGAATCGATTGATGTTAGATCACGGTTAGAAAAGTAAAAGTTCATTAGTGACTAGATTTAAGATGATTTCCTGGATTTCTAGTGAGTAGCCGAAACCAGGGGAGTTCATTCCTGTATTGGATAGATAGAGGTATCTACCTCAGTATAATAGATGAACGGTTGAGCAGCTATTCATGGATCGATGGAACTTAAATATTAACACCATTGGATATCGGTTTAGTGATCTAGAGGTTAAGGGTACGTGCGTGTAGACCGATGGTCCTGGATTCAAGTCCCATGTGCGGGATCGTGGGTTCTCACTACTTACTGAGGAGTATCATGCTAGAACTAAATGGCCGTCCAGTGATTCTAGATTTTCAATGATGATCTAACATTAATCGATTCATTATCTCAATCAAAAATGTATTTAAAACAATAAGTCTTATGAATATCTTCAAAGAACCATTGAGAATTAGTATTTATAGGACAGTTACTTCAATGATAGTGTTTTATCAACATTAATTTAAGCTAGATATACGTGCTTTAAGTATTGGATACGCACTGCAGAGGAGTCCTATAATTGGAGGAAACAGCCATCCATTGTTTACAGGATTTCCATGATGGTCTAGCTTCAAATGACTCATGATCTCAACTATTGATACTGAACTAATAGTCTAAAATTAATCTGATTACTAGAAGTTTTGATATTTGTGTTGACACTAGCCAATCGAAGACTGTTTGCCTTACTGTAATATTCGGAAATGACAATAATAATAATAACAATCAGTTATAACGTTCGTGGAGAATATTTACTACTACCGATTATGATGGCTAATATATTTGAAATTATGCAGTACATTGAAATTTAGATTAAGGAGCTATAATACACTAGGGTTTTAATGAGAACTAGTGATAAAGGCAATCCTATTAGTTGTCTTCGAGGAAACGATAAACCGGTCATGCGCTTTACGTGAAAAATATGAACTAACCAATGAGTTTATTTATGCCAGTGGTAGAATATATTTCCATCCCATGTAACCACGAATTGTAAAATCTAAATTTGACAATATTTTTAGCAGTACAACGTTTGCTACTTATAAGTAGTCCAAAATAGATTATGAAAAAAGTGGTTATGTGTTTTTCCTCATACATATCACAGCTACATTACGTGAGCTCAATATCAGGAGGACAATAGTAGAAGTTTGCTAATCATTTTAGTATTGAGGTAGACATTTTAGAGGGTCTACTACATCATTGATTGGAGAGTATTCAAAATTCGTTCCGTCCTAGTATTGAACTTTTAAGAAGTGCACTACTTTTTAATGTTATCAGTAGGTAACTGTCCTAATCTAGATACAGATACACTTGACTGACTATGCATATTCATATTACCCCCTATAATAAGCTTTATTTTGACTGATAAATGATTATTATACGATTTAACATTCTTGAGTTATACCCAATCTATTATTTACAGTCTCTCACATTCACAGTCACTTTTGGCTTGAGGCTGTACAAATATTGCTTCCTATTTTATGGTTCGATGTGGTCTGTTTGGTTTGTATATAAACTCAGTATATTTGAAATACATGATCCAAATCGTGGAGGCTGAGATTAATGTTCTGGACTTAACAGGCAGGGTTAGGCAGGAAGAAGGACCGATAAAGACTCTAAACTTCTCGTACGGGTTCACGCGTCATTGGTCTGTTCGATAAATCACTGTCCTCTGATTGTCAGTATCAATACGTTATCTATTAATAAGGTACAAGACTACAAGTTATAACAATACCGAATTATTGTATTACATAGATCTGAGAACATTCACATAGTAATAATCTCTCACGATCTTCCTCTATCTCTATCTCTCTTACCTGTATACTTCTGAGCATATCTTCAATTGTTGTAAGTTGATTTTGAAAATCCTCCTGACGTAATGAAATATCAGCAACTCTTTCATAAACATTGGTTTGAAGCTATTAGATATTAAATGAAAACAAAAAGGAAAATAACATTGATGAAAATGAAGCTTAAAATTTTCTCAATGATAGTTCTATTTTAAGAAGACAGTTAACACTAATAGTTTAAACTATGGACGATGTTGACTTCGTATATGATATGGTACTTCTATCGTACATGTAACAACAAATACAGAAAAAGATGACCAGTGTAGCAACAGCCTCATCAACTGTAGGTCTCAACATATACAAAGGGAAAACCAAGATTCTCCTATACAACACAACATGCAACAGTCGAGTCACACTGGACGCAGAAGCTTTGAAGGATATAAAAACTTTTACATATCTGGACAGCATCATAGATGAACACGGCGGATCTGATGCAGATATGAAGGTGCGGATCGGCAAACCAAGAGCAGTATATATACAACTGAAGAACATGTGGAACTCAAAACAACAGTCTGTCAACCAACATTACAGTCACAATATTCAATACAAATATCAAGACAGTTCTACTGCATGTGGCGGGAACTTGGAGAATTACGAAAGCCATCACCAAAATGGAACAAGTATTTCTAAAAAATTGTCTACACGAGATACCCAATGTCCGTTGACCGGATACCATTAGCAACAGACTACTGTGGGAGAGAAAAAACCAACTTCCAGCTGGAGAGAAAATTAGGAAAACACATTGGAAGTGGATAGAATACATATTTCGGAAATCATGAAGCGAACACTAACTTGGAAACCTGAAAGGAAACAAAAAAAGAGGAAGTCTAAAGAGCACACGATGTCGAGAATTGGAAGCAGACATCATAAGGACAGATAGCGACTGGAAAAAACTGGTGAGGATTATCTAGGACAGTGTTGGATGGTCAATGCTGGTAGACAGATAACAGTAGTTTTGTCAGTGCATAACTGTTTGTTATTCGTGATTATTGACCCATGGTACAACAAACTTGATTGGAATGTTTCATAACTCCTCTCTATGTATATCTTAACAAATGTGAAGTGATGAATTCAGTAGGATATCTTATAATCATTTATGAAATGATGATCTATGTATAAAATCATGGAGTTAATTTTCTTAGTAACAATCAATTTTATGACATGATAGACGGTCTTCGGAATTGAGCATTCATTTGTGACACCGAATGTCTTGAATTCAATGCCCTATATGGTTTATATGCTCATTGCTACTAAGGTTTCCCTTATTATTACTATTATTATTATTATCAATGATCTAGAGGTTGAGCGTTCATGTGAGAGATTGGAAGTCCTAGGTTCAAATCACACGTTCAGAATCGTGAATGCACACCACTGAAGAGTCCCATATTCGGACGAAACAACCTTCAATTGATTCCTGGTTTTCAATAGTAATCTATCTGAGATGGACTCATGAATTCAACTTTGATTACTATTTATCTCATTTCAACGTTTACAATTTTATTTTTTATTAAAATATGAACTATTTACAAACGTGATTTAATTCACTCAAAATATCAAGTTTGTTTTGTATGAATCAAGGGAAAAAAAGTAGGAAGGGGAAGAGACAGAGAAAGAAAGAGGAAGAAAGAGAACTGGAGACAAGTAAAATCACTTCAAATTGCGTGCATCTTGAAAATAAATTTAAACAAGTCTGAGTGTTTTAATGTTTCAAAACAAAAACATTGAATGAAATACATTGAAGATACTACCACCACCACAACCACCACTACTACTACTACTACTACTACTACTACTACTACTACCACTACTACTACTACTACTACTACTACTACTACTACTACTACTACTACTAGCACTACTACTACTACTACTAGCACTACTACTACTACTACTACCACTACTACTACTACTACTACTACTACTACTACCACTACTACTACTACTACTACTACTCCGACCACTACTACTACTACTATTACTGTTACTATGACTACTATTACTACTACTTCTACTACTTTAATAATAATATATTGAGTTAATTGTATATGTTTGTAGGTATTCCATTTGCTATGAGAGGTATCCATTTGAAACAACAATATAATAATAATTTCTAGTGTAAACGATCATGTTAATTGTAGAAACTTGAATAGAATAATTATTGTCAAGCAATTGTATTCCTTCAAATAATATTTACATTACATAGTACATAATTGAATTGAATAGGCAATAAAGCAGGAGAAGAAGAAGACGAAACAAAACATACGTATGTTTATTTACTAGAAAAATATGATGAAATATGAAGACGAAGTAGAAGAAGAAGAGAAGGGGAATAATGAAATGAAGTAACTGATAATATGGGATTGTGTAGATGATTACGTTTATTGTTTAAATCATGAACTGAATGATGTTAGATCACAAGTGAAAACCTGGGAGCACTGAACGGACGTTTCGTCCTATTGCGGTACTTCTCAGCAATACGCATCCACAATCCCGTTCGTGGGATTCGAACTCAGTGTTAGTGTTAGGGATAGGTCTAACATCAGTCGGTTCATGATCTCAATGAACTAACTGAATTGGGACTTCATTTTTACGTGTATGTGTATGTTGATGGATAGAAAGAGAGAGAGAGAGTGAGAGAACATTGAACAGAAGTTTCGTACTAGTTTAAAACTGCTCCATGGTGTACTGTAGGGTCTGGTCCTAAGTTGAACCCACATAGATTATTCTAGCTTCTGGATAGGCCGGTTTATTCATTCTTCATAAAGCTACATATTGACCTTGTCACTAATTTGATTATCAACCTTGACTGTATTTATGTAACCGTACATGTATGTGCACTTCTTATCCCGTTCATCACATGTCTGACTATAAATATCGATTCATGTTCATGGCATCCGGTCAATGGACAGTCAGTATCTTGTGTAGACAACTATTTATAAATACTTTTACCTTCTTGAATAAGG
The DNA here is from genome assembly GCA_944470375.2 of Schistosoma guineensis. Classification (NCBI taxonomy): domain Eukaryota; kingdom Metazoa; phylum Platyhelminthes; class Trematoda; order Strigeidida; family Schistosomatidae; genus Schistosoma; species Schistosoma guineensis. The sequence continues at coordinate 15,957,918 of OX103897.1, read as the reverse complement.
TTGTGGTAGTTCTTCAAGTGTCAGCTCCGTGTAGTAGAACTGTCTTGACGTTCGTAATGATGATTCTGACTTTATTATTGGTTAACAGACAATTGTTTTGAGTTGCATATGCTCTTCAATTATAGGAATGCGGCTCTTCCTTTGCTAATCCTTATCTTTACATTTGCATCAGATCCTCCGCGTTCATCGATGATACTGTCCGGATTAGCGGTTAGCAATGGAATCCAGGACGCATGTTTCGTCCAATTTCGGACTCGTCAGCTGGATGTATCTGCATCTCAGACTTGTTGATGTTCACTCGAACCCTGTACCATTCACTTCAAACACCATCGCGTTATCCACTCAGCTACTGAGTCCTGATAGCCACTTACTTGCATAAACTTCGTAGCCACTACCTATCTTTACATAGTAAAATTTCACATGTTAATTTGAATAAAACATTTTCAGATATAAAAATAAATCGTCTTACCTTTGCTAAATCCACTAAAGAGTTTGATTTATCTTGAAGTTCACGTTGTTTCACCTTCATTGTTCTTAATCTAAAATGAGATTGATTATTTAAAACAAATTTAGGTTGATAAACTCAACTTAAACAAATATGTCTACAATAGTTAGCATGAAGGCCTGACCTCAATTAAACAATCTATGAAGACCGATAATCACTAGGCAGTTGTTTCTTCATATATGGCGACTCTCCATTGATGATCATGTGCAGCAACGATCAACCAGTAAACAAACACAATATGCTTAGGTATCGTACTTATGCCTGTTACACTTCGTGGAGGAGCATAGGCCAACCATCAGCATTCTCCATAAAACCTTGTCCTGGGCAATCCGTTCCAGCTACTTCCAGTTGTTATTAATCCTTTTCATATCCGCATCTATTTCCCGACGTAATGTATTATTTGGCTTTCCTCTTTTCCGCTTCCCTTCAGGATTCCAAGTTAAGGCTTACCTCGTGATCCAGTTTGATGATTGGCGTAATGTATGTCCTATCCAATTTTAACGTCTTTTCCTCACTTTTTCTTCAACTGGAAACTGGTTTGTTCTCTCTTACAGTAGGCTGTTACTGATAATATCCGGCCAATCGATGTTGAGTATCTTGTGTAGAAAACTATTTATAAATACTTACACCTTCTCGATGATGGTTATATTAGCTCTCCAATTTTCAGCTCTGTATAGTAGGACTGGTTTGACGTTCGTATTGAAGATTCTGGCTTTAATGTTGGTTTACAGGCAGTTGTTTCGAGTTCTAGATGTTCGTCAATTGTGGGAATGTTGTCCTTGTTTTAACAATGCTCGCCTTTACGTCTACACCAGATCCTCCACGTTTGTCGATTGTACTATTCTGGTACGTGAAAGACCTCAAATTTTCCACAGTTTCGCCGTCAAATAAAGCGAGCGCTTTGATGGTTTATATGTCTACTGTCAGTCAAGGAAATAGGCATTATGAACACACATATTCGACCATGTTATTTATGTACTAGTAATCTTGATTGCGTTTAACAAGCTATTATGTGTGCATTTTTTATAGAGATGATGAATCGATTGATGTTAAACCACCATTAAAAACCTGAACGGGAATTTACCTAAGACAATGGATGAATGGTTGCGCAGCCAATCATGGATCTATGGAAGTTAGACATTAACCCCATTGGATGCCGGCTAGGGGTTAATCGTTCGCGTGCGATACTGATGGTCTTAGGTTCCGAACCCGCATACGGAGTTGTAGATGCACACTTCAGAGGAGTCCCATACTAGGACAAAAAGCCGTCTATTGCTTCCAAGTTTTCAATAGTGGTCTAACATCGATCGATTCATAATCTCCATCAAAAACTTAACATTCTCCACAACTTCATACTGATGGCTTTTTTAATCATTTACTCTTTTCTGTCTGACACTAATAATAGAGAGTGACATTTACAAAATTAAGTCCATATGTATTCCTGTTCACCCCACATTGTTCGTCTGCATTTTTGATTGTCTGAACCACACGTCATGACTTAATATTGAAGTATTGTAGTATATGTGTTCTTACGATGACATTATAAGTTATGGACGACCGTTGAACACCACTTAAATGACCTTGGTGGCGGTTGAAGGTGGTCGACAAGAAACCCCAGATCTAGGTTTCATGCTATTCGGGACTCATTAGTAAGGTGTACCTGTAACCTTGAGGGAAGTGATGTTCCCTGATGGATTCGATCCCATGCCACCAAGCTTCACAGTCAGAGACGTTATCGTCGGGCTATCCGAGTTGCGATTGAGCTCCTGTACTAACAATTGGTTGATCACTGAGTGGTGATCAGTGTCATGTATATCAGGTGCTCCTTAGTGCCTGGACAGCCCAGTGAAACGGGGTCGAATCCATCAGGGAGCATCAGTTCCATCGAGATTACAGGTACTTCTTGCTGATGAATGCCAAATAGAAAGAAACCTAGGTTCGAGGTTTTCTGCTAACTATGTTCAACCATCATGTTATCCCAACATAGTGCACACATTATCGATTCACCTAGACTAGTGGCCACATCGCAACTTGGTCGATAGGATTGCACCTGCACTAAGAAGAATCTGACTTACATGTCACTGATCATCACCCAGTGATCAACTAATTGTATTGTGTATAGTATATACACCTGTTTACTATGGTTAAGTGAGGGTCATATATTAGTGTGGGGAATTATCATTATCATTCACAGTTGATAGTAAGGGTTAAGAATTAGATTAAGTCAAATGAGTGAATGAATTTCATACCAAAATCCAAGATCCCCTACCATAAATTTGATTGGTATGTCCATAAATTATAGTCTCACCGTTTTTTGTTTCTAAACGTTCATAGATATAAGATCTTATTAGCGTAAGTTCCTGAAACAAAACACCGTCTAGTTACTTTCTAATTTGTGAAGAATTAAAGTAAATATTAAGAAGAAAAATAAAACCCCTTTCCAAAGGCACAAGGGAGCTGTTTTTTGTGAAAACAAGTTAAGTTAAGCAAAGATAAATGGTGACTAGTAGTGGAATCCATGTCGCACATTTCGTCCTATTTGAGACTTGATATACCTGCATTCCAGACTTGTTGATGTTCACTGCGGGACTCGAACCCAGTACCGTTAACTTTAAACGCTACTTAGCTACTGAGTCTTGATAGCCCCCTGCTTGTATAATGAGGTGAAGATTAAGTTCAATTGATATTATTTGCTTGAATCTTCCTATTGATGTTTAGGACTGCAATTGATCAGTCTCTTATTGGCATATGTGTATACTTCATTCAAGTCTCGAAGTGGACATCAACAAATCTGGGTTGCAAGTACATCCATGTAACGAGTCCAGAATAGCACAGGACGTCCGCCCTAGATTCCACTACTAGTCACTATCAATCTTTGCTTATAAAGCGTGTGACTTAAGACAATATCGAGGCAATCCACACAGGATGTACATATGCCAATCAATCGTAGTCCTAAATAACAACTGTAAAATACAAGCAAATAATACCAAGTAAATTTAAAGTTAGATTTGTTAGCATCATTATTTTAACTACTTCCTAAGTATACAGTTGGTTTTATACCGAATTGGCACATACATTGAAATCTATCAATCATAACAAAATCTTCCCTTTATTCTTAAACAAAGTGAATTAGTTAACAAATGACTATACACATCGATTACATGAAACTGTAGTGTTAATTGCTATGTTAAGCTTACATAGCCTATTCTGGCTTTTGGATAAGCTAATTTATCCATTCACTTCAAGCGACATTTCTAATTTGTTAGTTCTTTGTTAGTGAGACTAGAATTTATGGACGCGAAAGTAACTTTGAGAATGCCCACCTAATAACCAGTACCAAATGAGGGTTATAAATCAATGTGAAGTCTTAGATTTAGGGTTTTTATCACGAACTAACATCACCTAAAATAGTGAAACTCTATTTAGTCAAATGGATGAGTGAATTTCATGCCAAAATCCGAGACCTCTTTATCTTTTATACACCTAATTGGTTCTTTCATTAGTTATAGTCTCGCCTATTTGTTTATCAATCGTGATTACGTTTATGTTAGCGTGTGTGTGGACACTTCTTATCCTATTCATCACATGCCTGTAACTTATTTTTGTTCGGCTTTAAATATTCATGAACACTTGGTGGTTAAATTGAGTTGCCTCAGTCGCCTTCTCTACTGCACGTTATTTTGCCTCACTCTCTTCACTTCGTTCATCTGGTTATCTGTTCAGACCAATGAATGAATAAAATATATATATATATATTCAAACATCCATTCTCGTATTCATTAACACTATTTCAGTCAATAATTCTATATGAGATTTGTCGATATGTGTATATTTCAATAACAATCATTTATCCGATCTAATTAAAGTCAATATTGGATTACTAAATGTCCAACTTCAACCTATCCACGAAACTAAGTCACCATCCATCATTATCATTAGTTAGTTATGATCATACAACAGGTTTGGTTCAACTTCATTAGTTACATTTTGAATTATTTCGACCGCCCTTCCCCTCCCTTCAAAAAATATCATACAAGATTACCTGTAAATAGCTTGTAAGAATTTACGTTGATGTGCTCGAACACGATGTGAATTAAATGTTGGCATTAATTTTGCATGTTTATATAATAACCAAGTTTCTCGGAGTACATTAGCTGCACAATGTTTAACCTAGAATAAAAGAAATTATTAACATTGAATATAATTATATATATCATAAGTATTTTGACATGACAACTTGGATTAGATACCTAAGCGCCCTCAAATGCCCTGGTATGGCCGAGAGTGGGGTGGGCCCTCCCTCCCTCTCGAAATGATCTCACACGGCCACGCGTATACAGCCTCTGCCAGAGAAGTCCTACTCACTGCCGTCTCGTGACAGGGGTGTTGTTTGCGAAAATGAGAGGACGAAAAGCGAATGTCCGGCGCTTTAACCGGATTCCAAATCAATAGTGCACATGGGCTCAATTATCGTGAGGGAGCAAATGGCGTATGAACCAATCGTTGGTCACCGGCTATCATGGAACTGCATCTCCTCACGATGCTTCACTGCCTTGTGGGTCAGACCTTTAAATCAAAGACTGGAGTTGTGGCCCCCTAAGAAAACCACCTGCTTCGGTCTGGGCACCCGGGCAGTATCACAGCCCTCACACACAAATATGGTGTGGCACATATATATTTGGTACCCTCTTGTACCAGTATTTATGTGTTCAAATAAATAAATAAATAAAGATACCTAAGCTGAAATTAGAAGACGTGGAAACATTCACATATCTGAGGAGGATCATCAATGAACAAGAAGGATCTTTAACGTAGATGTAAAAGCCAGGATTAACAAAGTAAGGACAACATTCTTACAGTTGATGAAAATATACAACTTAAAACAACTGTATGTTAATCAATAATAAAGTCAAAACCTTCAATACAAATATCAAAACAGTCTCACTATATGGGGAACTACTACATCCATCATCAAGAAGGTTCAAGTAGTTATAAATAATTGTCTACACAAGATACTCAATATCCTTTGAATGAATACCATCAACAATAGCCTACTATGGAAAAGAACAAATCAGATTCTAGTCTCATGGATTCACACTGCTGAGGAGTTCCATACTAGAATGAAGCGGCTGTCAAATGATTCCAGGTTTTCAATGGCAGTCTTGTTTAGATTGACTCGAGAATTCAACTTAATGATTAGTTAAGAAAACATCACAAGTCGTGAATTTATTTACTTAAATACATGGAAATCAGTGGAAATGGACACCAATATAAATGCATAAATCAATGACATCAGTTTCGTTACTACCTAAATGTATCTTTTTAGTTAAAGAGGATTCTTCCTCTCCCACAAAAAAAGTAACGGAAATTGCAGCAGGAGTGCAAGTGGTTTCTATTCTGAGACATATCCAATAACATCTCAACCGATTGTTTTGCACTGTTTCTAGCACTTCAACCACGGAATCGTAAATTACCGACAAATAACAGTCCTATACAACCTTCTTTCAAACCACGGCACTATATCGTATACTGACCAACACTCCCCTTTTTTCAATCAATCACAGTGCCGGGAAAATATGAAATTCGTTGAGACATTTAACGTACATGTTCCATTCAATGAAGCCAGTGTTTTTAAATGATGACACCAATTGATTGCTACCGTCTATCTTTGCCTATAATGCTTGTGACTGAAGATAATATCGAGGCAATCTGCACAGGATGCACATATGCGAAAATGAGAATGATCAATTGCAGTCCTAAACATAAGTGGGAAGATTCAAGTAAACCATACCAACTGAATTTAGTATGTTCTGATATTATTTATCCTTTTATATTTTATTTATAAGCGATCATCAATTAATAGTTTTCTTCTTTTCAGTATGGGAATTTGTGGAGATTGAAGTATTTTGAAAGTTTATTTGATGATTCAATCTAATCTAGACCAGCATTATAAACCTAGAAGCATTGAACGGTGTTTTCGTCCTTGTACGGGACTCCTCAGCCGTACACATCCACGATACTGAACGCGGAAATCGAACCCAAGACGTTCAGTCGTACTCGTGAACTCTCAACTTTCAAACCACTGAACCATCATCCATCTATGTTAATGTCTAACTTCAACTGGTGCATGATCTATTCCGTGGATGCGCACTGCTGAGGAGTCCCATACTAGGACGAGACGGCCGTCCAGTGTTCCCAGGTTTTCCATGGTGGTCTAGCTTCAATTGACTCATGATTTCAATTTAATAAATGTATGTATATGCTAATAAAACACTAAGGTAATTAACATACAATAGAGTTATATAAGGGAGGAATAATAATAATATTAATAACAATCATACAATATAGATCATTATACTTTTTTGGTTAGTTTACTAGATTCCATAAAATGTAGTACATGTTTTTCAGCTTTAGTCATTTCTAATTTCTTTGAAAATACAGCAACTAATAATGCAGTACAAGCAGAACCCTAAAATTGAAAAAAAACAAACAAATGGGAAACGACAACAAAAACAATCAGAAAGGGGTTTTGTAGATATTATAGTAAATTAGTAGTTGTATTCATGAATCAATTGAAGCTGACTCAGTGATCTAGAGGTTAAGCATTCACGCGAGAGAGTGATTGGTCCTGGTTTGAAAACTCACGAGGTGGGATCGTGGATATACACTTACGAGAAGTCCCATATTAGGACGAAACGGTCGTCTAGTGATTCCAAGTTTTTCATGATGTTCTAGCCTCAATCGACTCATGAATACAACTACTAAACAATTAAAGTTTATTGAGAAGGATTACGTGAGATTATAAAGTTGTTTGGTAGAATGACATGATTTACAATGTTTATATACTACAATACTAATGATATTAGCAATCCATAGTGATGTGAATGGTACTATGAAGATGGAATAGTAACTCATTGATTGAGGAATTCAACTTCTACTCCATAAGTCGTCAGTGAATAAATCTGAATTTGTTAAAAGAATTACATTCATCATTGTGAGATCAGTAGAAATAAAATAAGACAAAACTATCTATATATATCTATTTGAACACATAAATATTAGTACAAAGAGGCACCGAATACGTATGCGCCACAAAAGTCACTTGATTTGCGTGAGAACTGTGATATTGCTCGGGTGCCAAGACCGAAGCAGACGGTTTTCTCAGGGGGCCACACCAGGAGCCTTTGACCTGAAAGTCTTATCCACAATGCAGTGGAGCAACATCAGGAGATGGAGTTCGATGGTAGTCGGTGACCAATGATTGGTTCATACACCCTTTGTTCCCTTAGAATACTGGAGCGTATGTGCACCACTGGTGTGGAATCAGGGTTTCCCAACTTCCCTATTGGACTGTTCATATCCACCAACCCGGTTAAAGTTTGTGCTGGACATTCGCTTCTCGTCCTCTTAATTTCGTAAACAACAAGAATTGCGTGAGAAAGCGGTGATTAGGACTTCTCTGGCAGTGGATGTATACGTGTGGCCATGTGAGGGCATTTCGAGAGGAAGAGCGAACTTACCGCACCTTGGCCGTACTTGAGCATTTGGGGGCGTTGACGTAACTAACCGATAAATGGTGAAAGGTAATCTGCAGTGAACCCTGAGCTTAAATCATGCTGGCTAATATTCACTAACAAAGCGTACTTGTACTTTTAGATAGATAGAAAACCAATCAGTAATATTCAGATATGACTAAGGACTAGAAAACATGATATTACTGTCTACATGGTAATCGATCAATTCAGAAAAGACTGTTTATTACGTAACTAGTATATTTAGAAAGAGGCAAATATGCAACTTCAGTTTGTTACCAAAAATAGGATCGATCAAAGGATTCACTTATCCAATAATCATTTTTAATTATAATGGTGTGACATCACGACACTGATAGTTCATTGATATGTGGTACTTACTTACTTACGCCTGTCAACCCTCACGAAAAAGGATAGGCTAACTACCCAACACCCTCCATCCAACCCTGTCTTACGTAATCATTTCCAGTTGCAATCCCGAATGTGATAAGTTATTGATTATTCATTGAGGAGTGTTAATCCGTTTAAGGTTATACAAAGTTTGGATTTTCAAACAATGTTAAGTAAGTTTATAGGTTCCAGTATAATGAGGAACTGTTTCTAATCTAATTTAACTTGTAATAGTTTGGATTACCCTGTTCTTGGAATTCTTAAACTGAATTTCCATTGATCTTAGTTGGCATCTGTGCATACAGTGCAGATTGTCACATTAAAAATATTACTTCACAAGTTGTTTCACAAAACAGACAGGATGTGACTACATCCAACTGTCAAGTCCCAAAAGAGACGAAGCATACACGCTCGATTAGACTGCTAGACTTATGTCATGTATTCGGTTTTAACTTTTCAGTTGCGTCATCATCTGAGCAACTCAAGTTTTTGTATATAATAGATTAATAAGCAACTAATACCAGTATGTCTTCTGTGGGAGAAGACAAACCAGCTTCCAGCTCAAGAGGAAATTAGGAAAAGATGGTGGAATTGATTAGGACATACATTACACAAATCAACAAACTGCATCATGAAGCAAGCCCTAACTTGGAATCCTGAAGGAAAGCGGAAAAGAGGAAGGCCAAAGAACAAATTGCATGGGGAAATAGAAGCAGATATGCAAAGGATGAATAACAACTGAAAACAACTGGAAAAGATTGCCCAGCTTAGGGTTGGATGGGGGGTGTTAACAGGCGTAAGTAAGTAAGTATACAAAGCGCTAGTGTTTCAAACTTTCCATATCGTAAGATAAAAGCAATAATATTTACACATTGTTTAGGGAGACTGTAATTTATGAGCGAATCAATCAGATTTAAGACAACAAATCTTGACGCGAAATTCAATCATCCATTTAGTTACATGATGTTTCAGCATTTTAGTTGATGTCGGTTTATGATGAAAATCTTAATTCTAATTCTTAACCTTGACTATCAACTCTTCACACTACTGTATAACCCTTAAGTAACCCTAGTACATTGAAAGATAGTCTCCGGGGTCATTGAAATCATAACTTGAATAAAATATAATCTTACCATAAGACCAGTAGCAACAGCAATTAATCGACCACAACTTGTATGTGGTACAATATCACCATAACCAATACTTAAAAATGTAACGGATATAAGCCAAGCTGAATTTAATAAAGATAAATGATTATCTCCTTGTTCCCTATTGAACAAAATAGAAATAAATAACAAACATAAAAGATACTACTTATGATAGACTTAATGATAGAGATAGTCAAATATACTTTATATTGAATGAATGAATGAATGAGTAGATGAATAGATGAATAAAGATAATATGTGACATGGAATTATTATCAATGTAAATAATGTCAATAAGATAATGATCATTGTTTACATAATCAACTTGTTTTATTGTGTAATATTGACTTAGTATTAGGGATTATAACATAAGATAAGGCAAGAATTTGAGCTTCTTTAAGTATATACAGATGCATATATGTTTCAATAATTGAGATCATTGGTCAACTGAAGCTAGACTACCATGGAAGATCTGGAAGCACTGGACGGCCGTTTCGTCCTATTGTGAGACTCCTCAACAGTGTGCATCCACGACCCTTCTGATACTAAACAACATATCTTCACTAGTGACTGGCTTCAAGATATATATCCTGGAGTTCTAGTGAGAAGCAGTGACCAGTGGAGCTCAACCGGGTCAGTTGTGAGATGTGTCGCTCAGTTTCGTGGATTAACTGAGGTCAGACATTAAAACCGTTGAACGCCAGCCAGCTCACTGGTCTAGTTGGTTAGGCGCCTGGCGCGGGATCGGAAGGTCCTGGGCTCGAGCCCCGTGAGGCGGGGTCGTGGGTAGGCACTGGTGAGTCACACAGTAAGACGGGATGGCCGTCCAGTGCTTCTGGGTCTTCCATAGCGGTCTAGCATCGATTGACTCATGATCCCGACAATTGAAATTACTACAATCTCCACAAAACCCCTTCTGATACATATATTTTTGTTGAGAAATATAAGTAAAGATGAATGATGGTTAGTAGTGGAAACTAGGATAAGCGTTTCATGTTATTTAAAACTTGTCAGATGGATGTAATTGTATTTTAGATATGTTGATATTCACTCTAGGACTCGAACTCAGTAATGCACACTTCAAATACCACCTCGTTATCTACTTCTTAGGTTCGAGTCCCGGAGTGAATAACAATAAATCTGGGATGCGGGTACATTCAGCTGATGAATCCGAAATAGGACAAAACCTGCGTTGTGGATTCCACTACTGGCTACCATTCATTTTGGCTTATAGTACTTGTGACTGAAGGTAATACGCACAGGATGCACATATCCTAATAAAAGACTGATAAATTGCAGTCCTAAACATCAGTTTGAAGATCCAAACAAACAATACAAAAAATGAACACTGTTTTTGGTTTGTGATATACATCCTGTAACAATGTTAAACAAATTTTCAGTATATGGTTGTGAAGGTCCTAGGTTTGATCAACGGTTGCCAGGTCGTGGGTGCCAACTGCTAAACAGTCTCTTAGTGAGACAAGATGGTCGTTCAGTGGTTTCAGGTCTTCAATGATTGTCTAACTTAGATTAATAAGTGGGTTTAATGAAAGATTAATAAGTTGTTGAACGCAGAGATTTGGTTACTATGAACCTCAACATATTGTGGCAACAACATTAATATGCTTATGATTTTCATGCAAAATGAAATGTTTCCTTAAAACGATTTCAAGTAATCTTACTTCTGACTGACTTAGTGGGTTTTTCTAAAGGATCATGTAGAGAGCGAAATGTGATTTGGTTATCCATGTATGATCGATGAAGACAATAATGGATGGTGGTGCAATCTCGTGGGTTGGTTGAAGTTAGACATTAACACCGCTGAATGCCAGCTGATTGGTCTAGAGGTTAAGCGTCCGCGCACGAAAACGAACGTTTTTGGTTCGAATCACACGGGTAGAATCGTGGATGCGCACTACTGAGGAATCCCATACTAGAACGAAACAGCCGTCGAGTGCTTCCATTTTTTCTACATTAATCTAGTTTCAGTTGACTCATGAATTCAACTATTAAATTACTATAATCTCCACAAAACCCCTTACTGATAATACACACATTTATTGTTTCAACCATCAGCAAGATCTGCAACGTTAATTTGATTGATTACAAATGAAAACGAATAATGTCACATATACAACATATTACACACTCAATCATTCGCTACTGAAATATTAGTTGCTTAAGTGTAGTCAACAGAAACACAATCTGACTTATGTTTCTTGATAGTTGACATTCATCAGAGAAAGGTGTACATATGAAATCATGACTGAAAGGACGTTGGTTGATTAACTGGATCATCATCATATATATGTATGTCCATTAAAAATTTATGTCACCTATAGCGTACTTCTCATTTTCAGTAAATAAAGGACAATTTCGTTCATTCATTTTATGTGTGTATCGGTTTATTCTATTACAATCCAAAAGCATAGCCAACACCGCATATTGTGATTGGTAACAGTAACGATATCAGTAGTACTAGGAAAAATTAGAGACAGTAAGATTCAACAAGAATGGGTGAATAATTCCGAGCTGTGTGATTCAACGTCTATAACAATTGATTAAAATCGTCTCATAGACGTTAACCAAATAGTCCTGACTTACCAATACAGCTCCTTATATAAGTGGACTAATATTAGGCTTTAGTTATGACACACTTAGCTTCCTTCTTACCTACTCTATCATCAGTAAACATCATACATTGAAGTATGCGATGGCCTTAGCCATGTAATACAAATCTCGGTAGTCTTTGTCTATGTAGATTTACTCTCCAATCAATCGATTGGCCATCTTTAATTAATACTCTGTTGTTAACGATTGAATTGATTATTTAGTGGTTCCAAGATATGTGATCACTGCTTTAGCGATTTTATTGACAAACAGGATATTATAACCGTTTACCTTTATATACTCTGCTTTGAGCTATACATTTTGAATACTGTCCAGCTATTTAAACACAAGTCATTACGTGGCATGTGCTACTGATGTCAACAGATATAAGTAGTATGTATGATCAATTGAAAGTGAAATACCTGGCGACAGAAGGTTAAGAAGATCAAAGAGAAGAGAACGAGAACAGTGATTAATTAGTGTGGAAACGAATGAACAATGAAGTCTGAGACAATTGATTGAGATCTTGAGCCGATTGATGTTAGACCACCATCAAAAACTTAGAAAAACTGGACGGTCGTTTCATCCTATTGTGGGACTCCTCAGCAGTGCGCATCCACGATCCCGCTCGCAGGATTCAAAACCAGGGCCTTCAGTCTCACGCGTGAAAGCGCAAATGTGTTAATGTCTAACCTCAATCAAACCACGAAATTGCGCTACCAGGTTTTCAATGGTGGTCTAACATCAATCGTTTCATAATCTCAATCAATAACTTAATAATTTCCATAACCTTATACTGATATTCTAAGACAATTTATTGATAATTTGCAAATGGATTATTTACTGTATGCCTCTTAGATTCTAATAAGATATTCTGTAATTTTGTATTCAATTACATCCGAATGTTCCCATTTGATGTTCTCGTTCACTACAATTAAAGAGCATAACTCAAAACATACAACATATGCTCACTAATCCATTCAATCAACATGGAATGTTGAGATTAGATGGTGGTTGGAGGTAGTCGACAAGAAATTCGGGTCCAGGGTTTCCTGTCGACTACCTCCAAGCACTATCTAATCTCAATATATAATGCACGCAGTGTCGAGTCACCTAGACTAGTGGCCACATTGCAACATGGTCGATAGCATTCGATCTGCACTAAATAAGGACTTGACACACACATGACATTGATCACCACCCAGTGATCAATCAATTGTGATTACATGGAATGTATAAACAAAACAAAAGCATACAACTTACAATTCACAAGCTCTTAATGTCCAACTGAATATTATCCATATTGTTGTAATGAAAACAAGTAATGCTTTCGCTGGACATAATGTCATTAGTGTTTTCAATACAAATTGTAAATTGAAACTGACCTAATTGAATGTTGTTAATGAGAAAAAAAAAGAAGATAGTGAATATAACTTTACACTAACGGATTAAATAAGGATTGTGAGAAGTACTTGTTAATGACAACTTACTTTTTTACTTACTTACACATGTCAACCCTCGTGGAGGAGTATAGTCCTCACGATAGGGTTCTTCATTGAATTCTGTTCTGATCAGTCCATTCCAATTGTTATTCATTCTTTTCATGTGTACTTCTAATTCTTGATACAGTGTGTTCTTCGGACTTCCACCTTTCTGGTTTCTCGTTCAGGATTTCTAGTTAGAGCTTGCTTCGTGATGCAGTTTGAGGGTTGTCACAATGTATGTCGTATCCACTTCTAACATCCTTTTCTTAATTTCCTCTTCAGATGGAAGTTGATTTGTTCACCTTCACAATAGATTGTTGTTGACGGATATTGATTATCTTGAATAGACAACTGTTTATAAATATTTGTACTTCTTTGATAATGGTTTTAGTAGTTCTCTACGTTTCCGCTTCGTACATCAGAACTAACTCTCTTGACATTTGTATTGAAAATTCTGAGTTTGATATTGGCTGTCAGATAGTTGTTGTAGAAATGTTGACTTTCGTTTGCCAATTCTTACCTTTATATCTTCATCGGATCTTCTTTGTTCATTGATGATGGAGTCCAAGTACGTGGAAGTTTCCACGTTGGTTGGTATTAACTGTGTTGTATTTCAGGATGTTTCTTTTTCCCTTGAGTCTGTTAACGTCTACAGCTGCACAGACTGGTAATTACTGTTACGTAAATATCCCATGAATCTTAATATATGGTTTTTGTATTGAGGCAAAATGATCAGTTAACTTTCTTTTTCATGAGATAAACATCCATTTAAATTACGTTGTTATCTGTGTATATGACGGGAAGCTTGGAACCTAATCACAGATAATGTAGTGACTAGACACTTGATAGGCCTTCCTGAATATCAGAATATTTTCATTTGATCATACACTGATCATAAATATTATTAAATAAAACCTTCTAAACGTTGCTTGTAACCGGTTAACATTTCCAGTTATCGATTTGGACAGAGTTAAACACCTCTGAAGTTATGAATATCAATTCTCTTATTATAAAATGTTTTTATTAAATTTTATAGGTCCTGGGTTCGAATCCCGCAAGTGGGATCGTGGATGGGAACCGCTGTGGAGTCCCATATTAAGACGAAACAATCGTCCAGGACTTCCAGGTTTTCTATGATGATCTACCTTTAATTGACTCATGAATTCAACTATTAGAAAAACATTTAGTGAATTTCATTTAGACTATCAACCAATCAGTCTTATAATACTTCGACACTGTCATACTTTCGTAATCTATTCTATTTTTAAGTGAATTTTTGCAGATGCCTCCTCCTCTAAGCTAGATGCTTTAACCTTAAAGCTTTCATTCTCCTTCTAGATAAGTGTTATGTCCCAATAAGCATAATGAATGGTAACTTTTGGGATCCATTTTTGGACCGATACTATGTGTATATTTCTATTGTATAACTGTTAAGTAATTAAACTATTCATATTTGTGTTCCTCTTATCATAAGCTTTATTTTGACATATGGATTGTTATTATACGTTTTACCATTCTTGAGTTATACCCAGTATATTAATTACTATCTCCCTCATTCACAGCCACATCTGGCTAAATCTTGTACAAATGTTGTTTCCCATTTTATAGTACGATGTGGTCTGTCGAGTTTGTATATAAACCCAGTACGCTTGAAATAAATGTTTCATATCGCAGAGGCTGAGACTGGTGTCCTGGACTTAACAGGCAGGGCTAGGCAGGAAGCAGGATCGATAAGTATTCTAGACTGCTGGCACGGGTTTACGCGTCATTGGTCCGACCGATAAGCCAATGTTCTCTGATTCGCAGTGTCATTTCATTATACATTAACAAGGCACACAGTTCACAAGTTATAACAATAATATGACAAACATAAACTTCAGACAAAAGTGATCTATTTCAAGTTCCCCATCTAGGAATAGTTGTTTATTCTACTGAATCAATTTTTTCTAAAGCTTATGTTAATGGTGTTGTCTAGAAAGACAATGAAAATTCTGGACAAAAAAAATGATACTCAACATCCATTGGCCGGATACTATCAGCAACAGCCTACAGTGGGAAAGAACAAACCAACTTTCAGATCACGAGTAAATCAGGAAAAGACGATGGAAATGGATAGGATATACATTACGTAAATCATTAAACTACATCAAGAAACAAGCACTAACTCGAAACCCTGAAGATAAGCGGAAAAGAGGAAGGCTAAAGAACACATTACGTTGAGAAATATAAGCAGATATGAAAAGGATGAACAACAACTGGAAAGAGCTGGAAAAGAGTGCCTAGGACAGAGTTAAATAGAGAGTGCTGATGGGTGGCCTATGCTCCTCGACGGGGACTTACATGCGTAAGTAAGAAATAAAAAATGACTTCTATTTGAGCTATGAATTTTCACCACAATTCTAAAGAAAAAGTCAATAATTCTGATTAGTTAGATACTGAGTAAAAGAAACGAAGTTATCATGATGTAAACTAAATTTCAAGAATATATTCCGAATAGGTGGAACGACAACGTATGTATGAAGTTTTGATTTGGTATGTTTTACCGAAATCAACACATAAAAGTAGTATGTGTCATCAATCAAAAGTGAAATACCTGGCGACAGAAGGTTAAGAAGATCGAATAGAAAAGAGCGGGATCAGAGAATGATTAGTGTGGAAACGAAGGGACTGTAAAGTCTGAGATGATTGATTGATGTTTTACAAATGAGGTATTTACTGTATGGTTCTTAGATTTTACTAAGGGATAATGAAATACATTTAATTGTCACCACTTCTGTTCTCCTTCACTATAGTAGAACTTAAAACCTAAAATGTTTTGACCTATCACCTAATTTTACAACCACTGATGAAAGTTAACTTGTGGATCTCAATCAGGTAGTCTTTAATTACTTAAGTGATTAGATTAATAGTCAGTAACTGTACTAAATTGAGGTCATATTTTGATTCATTCAGTCCATATTCTCTTCTAACTCTTTCCCAAATCAGTTAATCATTAAGTTAAGTAGTGCTTTGGAATATGTAACACAAGTTCCAACCACCATAAACTAATTATTTCAACCTTACCAACTGTTTTTCTATCCTTATCCTCTTTTAATATAACACTACCTAGTTATGTTTCCCTGTGGGATTCGTAATCGATTGGTGGGTATAGGTAAAAGTGCGTGATTAACCCGATCTCCACCACCCGGGTTACCGCTCACGTTGGTTCATGAGTCATTCGTCTCATTATCCAGGAGGTACGACCCGGATGTGTGAGTCGGATTTTGATAACTGTGTATGATTTTGAATGTTCATCCTGATTACCAAAAGTTATGATAAACATTCAGTAATATTAACTTCAATAATAATGGTGATCTTGACACTCGGTCACTTGACAAAACTTTCTGGTCTGTTCATATTCAGTTATACCACTATACTACCATTATACCTGACTTTAAGAAAGTCAACAGTATACTTTCAATAGTTGAGATTATAAGTCAATTGAAGCTAGAGCATCATGGAAAACCTAGAGGTACTGGACGGCTGTTTCGTCCTATTGTGGGACTTCTCAGTAGTGCGCACCCACGATCCCGCCTCATGAGACTAGAACCCAGAATTTATCAGTCTCGCACGTGAGCGCTTAAACCACTAGACCAGTGAGCTGGCCAGCATCTAACGATGTTAATGTCTAACTTCAACTAATCCACGAAATCGAGCGACACATTCACTGTTGTCATCAGTGAGTTACTATCTCACAACTGACCCGGTTGGACTTCACTGATCTCAACAATTGAAATTACTACAATCACCACAAAACCCCTTCTAATACTAATCAACAGTATATATTGAATGTAGGTTTAATGGAAACTTCTTTCTATGGGTGTTAAACTTACATAATCTAATTTCACAGTCAGAACTGATTCCTCTAACCTATTCACACAATTTGTGAATTAATATTAGATGTTTGACATATTAATGCTAGACATTACAGACTAAATTTCATAGACCAGATGGGGTTGTAGGGATTGTTGAATTTTTTATTGAGATCATGAATCGATTGACGTTAGACAACCATTGAAAACCTAGAATCACTCAACGGCCATTTCGTCCCAATATACGACACCCAAGTAGTACTCATCCACAATCTCTTACATAGGGATCGAACCCAAGATCTTCAGTTTTGCAAATGAACACTTAACCTTTAAACCATTGAGCTGGCCAGCATCCAATCCATTTTCGTCCATAATTTTCTCCAGTAAATTGTAATATATTTTTATCAATAGAAAACCATATTGATAATAATAGTAGTAACAATCAATCAATTTCATTTTACTTCAAGAAAACATATACATCAAATACATTCTTAATGTATGACCAATTCAAAATGACTTAAGCATCATAAATCATGAAGCAATCGAAAGAAAAACACAAAGAAAGAAAGAAGGAAAGGAGGAGAGAAAGAGCTGGAGAAAATGAATAAAACACTCAAATTGTTTATCTTTTTTTCTTTTCTTTTCATCCAAATTAGTCAATAGCAATTGTAGTAGTAGTAGTAGTAGTAGTAGTAGTAGTAGTAGTAGTAGTATAGTTCAGTTTTGGAATAAGATAGATTGGAAAGTAGGTGAAGAATATATGGATAGATCATACAATAATTAGTTTGATGCACAGAATAGTTGTGAAGAAATCAATCGATACAAACAGTATACAGGTATTTACTTCATGAATGAATCCCATCCGCCCCCCAATCTCCCAGGATATTTTGTTTATTCGACGGAATGAAACTATTGAAAATATGCCAATCCCTTTAGACTTAAACTAATGGGTGTTTTATTTACAATCTAATGGGCTATTTTGAAACAATTAAACCGTGGTCTATCAAAGATGATATTAACACAGGGGTCTAAGACTAAAATTAAATAGTTGATTGGTTCCTTTCAGTCGTTTTTTTATTATTGATACCCCCAAACGCCCTGGCACAGTTGATAGTGGGGAGAGTGAGATCTCCCACTCGAAATACTCTCTCATGGCCACGTGCATACAATGATTGCCAGGGAGGTCCTACTCACTTCCTTCTCGCAAAACGGATGTTGTTAAGAAAATTGAAAGGACGAAAAGCGAATGTCCAACACGGGCTTTAACCGGGTTGGTGGATACGCACAGTTCACCTAGTGGAGTTAGAAAACCCTGAATCCAAACCAGTGGTGCACATGGGCTTCAGGATCATGAAGGAACAAATGGCGTATGAACCAATCGTTTGTCACCGGCTATCATCAAACTGTATCGCCTGACGTTGCTCCCCTGCCTTGTGGATTAGACCTTTGGTTTGGGAACCTGGGCAGCCCTAACATAAATCAAATGATTTATGTGGCGCGTATCTATTTGGTGCCTCCCTGTACAAATTTTATGTGTTTAAATAGACAAATAAGATCTATAACTGATATTAGACAGCAACAAAATGATCAGTAAATAAAGACTGTTATCGATTCGGAAGATTTCAACTTGTACTTTAAGGAATTTATATTGAAGAATTTGCTAGAAAACAAATGGATTCTCACATTTTGTAAATATGATAGAGATGTAACTAACGGCGAAACTGATATAAGTCGGTGCAGCGAGGTAGAGTGAATAGTGGTCAATGTCTTATTCACGTCTATTATCATTCATCGCTGATCGAATGCCATCGATCACGTTACGTTTTATCTATTAGTTTGGGTGACAAGACATCAAATGCATTATGTTGAGATATTAAGCGGTTGTATGTAGTAGATAAGAAACCGTGGGCCGAATGTGTTGCTAGTTGACACTTGTCAACAAGATGTACCGAAACAATTGGCGGCTAGTATTCAAAACTTTTTTGAATGATCAACTCATGAGTCGAAACATTTCTACAGAAATAATCATCAGCACAAACGTCAGGTAGAAGTGTGCTGATGATGTCGTTTAGAAGAACGATGTAAGCTCAATACGACCAAACCATCCAGCTCAGAGAACAAAACTCCTTCAAAAACTCAAGTATTTTGCAGTGATATGCATATCAATGATAAAGTTTAATCATTTCATAGAAATGAATTGATTTAATCCCTCTAAATGGTCTGTTATCTCTAAGTTATATATTATTATTTCAGCATATTGGTAACTTGTAGTGGCTGGTCCCTTAGCGAAGCTATATAGATTATTCTAGCTTCCAAACTGGCCATTCTATTCATTCACCTCAAGCTACAGTTCTAATTTGTCAGTTATTTGCGTATCAACCTTAACTGTTTTGACATGAGCGCATGTGTGTGCACTTCTTATCTCATTCATCACATGCCTGTAACTTATTTTTGTTCGGCTATTAATATCAATTAACTCTTGGTGGTTGTCTCAGTTGCATTCTTCACTGAGCGTCATTTCGCTTCACTCACTTCTCTTCGCTTCCTTTGCTTCATCTCTCTGACTATCTGTTCAGATCGATGAGTGCATAAAATATGTATATTCAAACATACAGTCTCATATTTGACTTATTTAATTCCGTTATTCACTAACGCCATTTAAATCAATGATTCTATACGAGGATTAACGGCATGTGTATATTTCAATAACAATCAGTAGTCACTACAATAAAACAAACAAATATTTTATCATTATAAAGGAGGTTTGTGGAAACTTTAGTAATTTAATGGTTGACTTCTTGGGTCAATAAAATCTGGACTACCATGGAAATCCTTGAATCACTCGACGGCCTTTCATCCTATTGTGAAACTCTTCAGCAGTGCACATCCACATTCAGGATTTGAGTCCAGGACCTGTCGGTTTCGCACGCGAACGCTTCAACTCTAAATCACTTAGTCGACATCCAACAGTGTTAATATTGAGTTTCAACCAATCCACGAACTTGCACCACAGTCTACCATCGTCTTCAGTAAGTTACTATCTCACAATAGAACCGGTTGAACTCCACTGGTTACGGTTTCACATTAGAACTTCACAAACCGTAACCAATAGAGTTCAACTATGTCTGTTTTGATTTAATAACTCACCGGAGACAATGTTAAACGATGGCACAATTCTGTAGATTTCTTAAAGCTCAATATTAACACCGTTAGATTCCAGTCAGTTCAATGATCTAAGGACATCTTATCATTAATAAAATGAATTTATGTAAATCTATACTATTTAATATAAATTGAATATTTAATTATATGAGTTATATACAGAAAAAGAAAGAAAAGAAAAGAAGAAACGAATCAGTTTATCCTAGAAACTTGACCTGATTAACTACAAACAATTCGATCATACTACTAATAATACTACTAATAATAACAATACTAATAATAGTACTAATAGTAATAATAATATCACTACTACTAATAATAATATTACTAACAGTAGTAATACTGCTACTACTAATAGTAGTAATAGTACTACCACTACTACTACTACTACTACTAACAATAATACTATTAATAATAGTAATACTAATACTGCTAATAATAATAGTAATGGTAGTAATAATAGACCCCTTCATAAGTTATGCTCATTTAATCAGCTGACATATTATTAGTAGTTTTATTAATAAGAAACTATAAATTATATAAGTAATATTGTTAGATTTAAAAGAAATTTTGAATATTGACCTAAATACCAATATTCTTGTCAATCATTATGTAAAAAACAACGATAGAACCTATCAGTTATGTTCTAATTCACAAAACATATAGATATATACTGAATAGTTGTGATGAGTTCAATCTCATATCTCATATTCATTGATGGATTCTATAAAAGGATGACATTCATCAGCTTTGTATTGTGTAAAATGGTAGTTACATGTAGTTGACAGGAAACTAATGATCTAGGTTTCGTACCTCTTTTTTCGTCCTTGTCAGCATAGTGTACCTATCATTTTAAGAGTATACATATGCTTGAGAGGAATCGAGTTTTTGTCATCCAGTTTCATAGTTGTGAATATGATTATCGAGCTACTCAAGATATAACTTGTCTTTTATAAGACTAAAATATATTTACAATTGATTCAGTATTGATTAGTAACCCATGTCATATCTGTCGAATCATTTTTTTAGTCTTGATCGAATCGTATAATCCAATACTCAATGATTTATCAATCATAAGAAATCAGTTACGGCTTGAATAATTCAGTGGTAAGTTGTGTGAATCGATGTTCAATCTGTTGCTGAGCATCAGATAATGTAATACTTGAATAAAAGACTAGTTGGATCGAGTTCAAATAAGACATCACAGATCAAAAATTATAGTTGAGTTCTTACGTAACAAGTTCATTCAAATAAGATCAATAAAGTGTAGTAATCCTTTTGGATGCATTATATCCACTGTTAAACTAATGATAATTAGTTGTAGTGTAGTGAACGAGAACACAAGTTGGAAGAATCGAATGTATTTGAAGATAGAAATTACAGTATCACTTAGTATAATCTGAGAATCATACAGTAAGTACTTTAATCGCAAAAATGTCAATCAATTGTCTCAAACTTCATTGTTCTTTCATTTCCATACCGAACAGTCTCTGTTCTCGTTCACTTCTCTTCGATCTTCTTAACCTTATGTCACCGGGTATTTCACTTCCGATTGATAATACATACTACTTATATCTGTCAATATCAGTAGCACACACCACAATAGTACTAAAAACATTCTATCCATTTCTAATCCCAGCATTCACAAAACAAATGAATCCATGATTAGTTTTCATACAAACATTGTTGTTAATACGAGCATTTGTAAAGACAGTAATATTTTCAAATTTGAGTTCACGAGTCAGTTTAAGCTAGTTCACCATTGAAAACCTGGTAGCACTGAAATGAACTAGTCCGAGTGGAGTGTGAGACAGTTATCTACCTCAAACAATGGATGGAGGGTTCCGCTAAATGATGGATCGGTTAAAGTTAGACATTGCCACCGCTGGATGCCGGCCAGCTCAGTGGTATAGAGGTTAAGCATTCTCGCATAAGACTGAAGGTGCTGGGTTCGAGTCTTAATTGCGGCAACGTGGATGCGCACTGCTGAGGAGTCCTATACTAGGACGAGACGTTTTCCAATACTTCCAGGTTTCCAGTGGTGGTCTACATTAAATTAACTCATGAATTTAACTTGACAAACAATGTTTTTAATTTATTTAAACATAACTTGTAATAAATCTATGTTGAAAAGATTTTTATTTCCATCAACAACAGCCTAATATCAAAGAGAACAAACCACATTCCAGCTGAGGATAATATTAAGAAAAGACGTTGGAAGCGGATAGAATACACATTACGGAAATCATCAAGTTGCATCACAAAGTGAGCCCTAACTTGGAATTCTGAAGGGAAACGAAAAAGAGGAAGGACGAAGTACACAATGGAAGCAGATATCAAAATGATGGATTGCAGCTGGAAATAACTAGAACAGATTGTCCAGGACAGAGTTGAATAGAGAGTGCTGATGGTCGGCTCATGCTCCTCCACGATGGTCAACAAAAGTAAGTAAGTAAGCAGACTATCCTACTTTTGATCAACTACAAAATAAAGATATTTCACAGATTGAAATCACGAGCCAATTGAAGCTAGAACACCATGGAAAACATGGAGGTCCTGGGTTCGAATCTCGCGGAGTGCAGGATCGTGGATGCGCACAGCTGGACGAAACGGTTGTCCAGTGCTTCAAGGTTTTCCATATTGTTCTAGCTTCAATTGACTCATGATTTCAATCTGTGAAATTTCTAAAAATCTCCACAAACCCCTTCTGATAAAGATATTTCAACTATTCATCTTCTTAATAGTAAATAGATATTGTTCTCTAACATTTTGTTTTTCTCCTTAATCAAATCACTGATGTATTCTTAATTCAATTTCTAAAACTTATTCAATCACGTATATATAACATATAGAAAGGGATATTATCCAAGGAGTCTACAATATAAACAGTTCAATGTTCACTTACTTTAATTCAATTATCGATTATCTCAAAGATATTTCATAGATGAATGAGTTCAGAATGTTTCAATATAATGTCTTGACTATTTCAAATTAATGTTGATTGCCAGAACTAATACAGGCCATTAAGCTTATTATCCTTTCCAAACTTAAACTGAAATAATTGAATAGGATAAGTATTGAACTTAATATGGATTTATAGTGATTAATATTGTTATCATATAGGGTGTGTTAAACTCCTCATGGAACGCCACTGGAGCTACTGCCTGCTCAAAGCCCGGATAAAGGAGAAGGGTTGGGCACAAGGTTAGCGACCCCATTGAGTAGAAAACTAACTCACTGAAAAAACGCTAACCAGAAAAAAAATTATTCAAACCATAGTGAGTGTATAGAAGTTGTGGAGATTGTTAAGCTATTGATTAACATCATAAATTGATTGATGTTAGGTCACTATTAAAAACACTGGGGGCGGACAGAACACAACATAGCACAAACCCAAAAAGTCACTGAAAAGTGAACTGAGTCATGTTGGTAGATGTAGACTAACTGGTTGGGATCCGCGAGACAATAGCAGCCGATGATTAGAGACTTTGAATGGCATGGTTCAAAATCGTTTGCAATGGCGCAGGCACATCCACTCTTTGTGTTCTCCTAAATTCTAATCTTCTGAATTCTTCACGTCCCTTTTTTTCTCTCTTCAGATTTATTTCACTGGATTACGCTCCTTGAATATCATCTTCAAACCCTAATGTTTCCAATTACTCCTCATACTTTTACTATGTCTACCACTATGGGATTTGAATCGACAATTGTATGTTTGTGCTAATGTGCTATGGCAACTTGAACTGATGTACGTGCGTACGAAGTTCTGCTTTGTTGCTGACTGACTGATTGATTGTTGTAAACCTGGAAGTAGTGGATGGCCGTGATAATCTCAATCAAAAACTTAACAATCTTCACAACCATATTACTGATAATTACCATATGCTCACTAGTGACTGGCTTCGTGAGGTAGTTCTCGGAGTTCTCGTGAAAAGCTGTGATCAGTGGAGGTAATCCATATCAGGTGGACACAGATATCTACCTCAGAAAATGGAAGATGGTTGCGCGATTTCGTGGATTGGTTAAAGATAGACGTTAACACCGTCCAATGCCGTCTCAGTGGTCTAGTAGGTTAAGCAATCGCACACGAGACAGAGGGTGCTTGGTTCGAATCCAGCGAGCAGAATCGCAGATGCGGACATTTGAGGAGTCCCATACTAGAACGAAGAACGCAAGAGACCTCATTTGACAGTTTCTGTCTCTGTTAGAGTGATCGTTGATGTACATTGTCCGGAACTTTATGATTTTTAATGGTTGTTTAACTTACATCATTCTGTGATGTCAATCATAAAATTATAAGTTTCATGCTGAGATTAAAATATACTTACAGGCAAATTGTACTGAGAGGTTTAAAATTTGCAAATCTATTATTGTTTCTAAAATGAATAATACGTACGTCTTATAAACAAAGATGAATGGTGACTAGCAGTGGAATCTAGTACGCGCATTTCGTCCTAATTTGGATTCATCAGATGGATGTGCCATCATCCCACACTTGTTGATGTTCACTACAAGACTCGAACACAGCTCTGTTCGCTTCAAACACAATTGCGTTATCCACATAGCTACTCAATCCTGATAATCGCTATCTTGTACAATAGAGTGAAATTTAATTTCATTTTGTATTGCTTTTTTGAATCTTCCCACTGATGTTTAAGACTGTAATTGATCAGTTTCTTATTGGCATATGTGCATACTGGGTTGAAGTCCCGGAGTGGATACCAACAAGTCTTGGATGCAGGCACATCCAGCTGACGATTCCTAAATAGCACGAAACACGGATCCTGGATTTCACCACTAGCCACTATCAATCTTTGCTTATAAAGCTTATGAATTCAGGCAATAT
This sequence comes from Schistosoma guineensis, assembly GCA_944470375.2. Classification (NCBI taxonomy): domain Eukaryota; kingdom Metazoa; phylum Platyhelminthes; class Trematoda; order Strigeidida; family Schistosomatidae; genus Schistosoma; species Schistosoma guineensis. The sequence continues at coordinate 15,932,390 of OX103897.1, read as the reverse complement.
CGTGGCAATACTCACAGTATACACATATGTCAATAAGAGACTGATCAATTACAGTCCTAAGCATCAATGGAAAGATTCAAGTACAAAACAATAACAAGTGAACTAAATACGTCTGTTTTAAGTTAAATCACCCAATTAAGAGAATAAAATGTTTCAAAATCTATATTTTATTGTTCACACATCTACACTATAACTGTGAATTGAACTATCAGGTTAAATTAAGACATTTAACTGATTGTAGCGGAAACATGATGAACTAAGAAAACCATCATACAGAAGGTACAACTGTTTATTTACAGTTGTCTACGCAAAATACTTCGGATGCGTTGGCCAGACACTATCACCAACAACCTACTGTGAGAGAGAACAAACCATATCCCAGAGGAGGAAGAAATCAAGAAGAAGCTCTGGAAATAGATCGGACACACATTGAGGAAAACACCCAACTACGTCACAAGGCAAGCCCTCACATGGAATCGTCAAAAACAAAGGAAAACAGGAAGACCAAAGAACACATTACGTCAAGAAATGGAGACAGATATGAGAATAATGAACAAGAATTGGATAGAACCAGAAAGGAATACCCATGACACAGTGGGTTGGAGAATACTGTTGGGCAGCCTATGCCTCATTTGGAGTAACAGGCGTAACTAAGCAAGTAAGCAAGCAAGTAACTAAGTAAGTCAATGTAACTTTTGTGTACTAATTAATGTACATCATTCATATTTCTTTTTTAGTTACCTATTAAACATTCTAATTAACAATAACAGAATGATTAATTAAAGTTTATTAGCCGGAACTATTAACCGGGATTATGTTTCAAGTATTAGTAACATCAAAATGAATTACATTTGATTCATAGAATAATTTGAATTGTTTTGTTATAGTTTTTGGATTATACTTTGTATTAATGTTATTTCAATTATATTGTTAACTGTTCAATGGTTGTTTCTTCAGTATGTATAGATGATTCATCAAGTGTCCGAAAAGTATAGAATTCATTTTAAAACATGAATGTACATTACATTACGAAATTAAGGGTATGATAGAACATGTATCATCCTGTCATTTATATTTTGATATTGAAGAATTAATGATAAATTGTTTGGCTTGAATCTTCCCATTGAGGTTTAAGACTGAAATTGATCAGTCTGTTATTGGCATATGTGTATACTGTGCGGATTGCCTCGATCTCGCCTTAATTCACAAGCTATTTGTAGGCAATGATGCATAGTGGCTAGCAGTGGAATCCAGTTTGACGTGCGTTTCGTCCTACTTGAGACTCCTCAGATGGATGTACCTACATCTCAGAGTTGATGATCATTGGCTATCGGGACTCAGTAGCTGAGTGGATAACGCGATGGCGTTCGAGGCGAATGGTACTGGGTTCGAGTCTCAGAGTAAACATCAACAAACCTGAGATGCAGGTACATCCAGCTGACGAGTTCCAAGTAGGACGAAACGCGCATCAAACTTGATCCCACTGCCAGCCACTATCCATCATAGACTAAGTATATTCATTTACTACTTATTAAGACCATGAATCGATCGATGTTAAACCACCGTTGGAAATCTGGAATTACTAGATGGTTGTTTCGTCCTAGTATGAGACTCTTCAGTGGTACACATCCACGATCATGCATACAAGATCCGATTCCAGAATCTATAGGTCTTGCACATGAACACTTAACATCTAGACCATTGAGCTGATATCTAATGGTATTAATATTTAACTTCTATCGATCCACGAATAGCTACGCAACTATTCATCCGTTATCTGAGGTAAATACTTGTCTCTACTCGATGTGGAATGAACTACACTGATCAATCACATTACACTAAAAAAATAAAGATAGACATGATAAGAATGAACAACAATTGTATAGAAATAGAAAGGAAGACCTAGTACAGAGTAGGTTGTAGAATGCTGTTGAGCGGCCTATGCTCCATTGGAAGTGACAGAAATAAGTAAGTAAGTAAGTAAGTAAGTAAGTAAGTAAGTAAGTAAGTGAGTAAGTAAGTAAGTAAGTAAGTAAGTAAGTAAGTAAGTAAGTAAGTAAGTAAGTAAGTAAGTAAGTAAGTAAGTAAGTAAGTAAGTAAGTAAGTAAGTAAGTAAGTAAGTAAGTAAGTAAGTAAGTAAGTAAGTAAGTAAGTAAGTAAGTAAGTAAGTAAGTAAGTAAGTAAGTAAGTAAGTAAGTAAGTAAGTAAGTAAGTAAGTAAGTAAGTAAGTAAGTAAGTAAGTAAGTAAGTAAGTAAGTAAGTAAGTAAGTAAGTAAGTAAGTAAGTAAGTAAGTAAGTAAGTAAGTAAGTAAGTAAGTAAGTAAGTAAGTAAGTAAGTAAGTAAGTAAGTAAGTAAGTAAGTAAGTAAGTAAGTAAGTAAGTAAGTAAGTAAGTAAGTAAGTAAGTAAGTAAGTAAGTAAGTAAGTAAGTAAGTAAGTAAGTAAGTAAGTAAGTAAGTAAGTAAGTAAGTAAGTAAGTAAGTAAGTAAGTAAGTAAGTAAGTAAGTAAGTAAGTAAGTAAGTAAGTAAGTAAGTAAGTAAGTAAGTAAGTAAGTAAGTAAGTAAGTAAGTAAGTAAGTAAGTAAGTAAGTAAGTAAGTAAGTAAGTAAGTAAGTAAGTAAGTAAGTAAGTAAGTAAGTAAGTAAGTAAGTAAGTAAGTAAGTAAGTAAGTAAGTAAGTAAGTAAGTAAGTAAGTAAGTAAGTAAGTAAGTAAGTAAGTAAGTAAGTAAGTAAGTAAGTAAGTAAGTAAGTAAGTAAGTAAGTAAGTAAGTAAGTAAGTAAGTAAGTAAGTAAGTAAGTAAGTAAGTAAGTAAGTAAGTAAGTAAGTAAGTAAGTAAGTAAGTAAGTAAGTAAGTAAGTAAGTAAGTAAGTAAGTAAGTAAGTAAGTAAGTAAGTAAGTAAGTAAGTAAGTAAGTAAGTAAGTAAGTAAGTAAGTAAGTAAGTAAGTAAGTAAGTAAGTAAGTAAGTAAGTAAGTAAGTAAGTAAGTAAGTAAGTAAGTAAGTAAGTAAGTAAGTAAGTAAGTAAGTAAGTAAGTAAGTAAGTAAGCAAGTAAGTAATTCATGACTTCCCAATCAAAAATTTATAAATGTCCACAACCCCTTACTACAAATAATGAATATAATAATGTTTCATTTCATTATTTGAATTGCCATTTGGTTGCATTATGTAATAATTAAAGAAATTAGCAATTCCATATTAAATTATAAGTACTAAACATAATTTTGTTCCATAATTTTTAAGTCTTAAGTTCTATACAGAGTTGGAGAGAGAGTGAGTAGACTAGAGAGAGAGAGAGAGGGTGAGTGGGTGGGTGGGTGAGAAACAGAATGAGTAGAACAGTGATTGATTTCCCCTAGAAAATACTCTCCACTTGTACATATGTATGTATGTATGTATGTATGTACAAATGGTTGTCATGATGTTTCTCAAATTTTACAGTTTTTTTTTGTTTTAGTTACCAGTTAAAAAAACAAAAAAAACAATCACCAATTCTGCCAAAGTTGAAATTGAATTATTTTTATTATTATGACAGGCTACTAATTTCTTTCTCTTAAATCTATATACAAATTAATCTTCTTTATTTTTGGAATAATTTTGAAGTTAAGTTGATTTCATGTCAAAGACTATGCTACATCCACCTCTCATTATACTACTTATATATATGTAATTAATAGTAGTATTAATAATGGTAGTGGTAGTAGTAGTAGTAGTGGTGGTAGATAGCCAACTTAATTTTAGTTCATTTCCTGTTTATATAAATGATTGATAATAACAAATATAATGAATAGAACCGAATTGAGTATTGTTCACATCTATGACAATGTTATGCAGAATGAAGAAGTTATAATTGTAGTTGTAGTTGATGTGGATATGACTGAATTCAATGGATGTGTAAGTGTATAGATGTATGGAAAGTGTATTTTGAAATTGTTAGGTTCTTTTGATAGTAGAATACTCTTTGATTTGGACAATATCTTAAATGGATTGGAATATGACTAAAAAAAATGAAGAACAGTGAACAACTAATTCATTATAGATAGAGTTGGATGGTAGGTAACAGTGGAATACAGGATGAGGATTTTGTCTTAAGTAAGACTCTTTAGCTGGATATACTTGATTATTAGAGTTTAAACTTCCTTCGATGTTTGAATTCAGTCCATTATCACGTTATCCACTTAGCGATTGAGTACACATAATCAGTGTGTATACTGAGCGGGTGCCCAGATCAAAGTAGGTGGTTTTCTCAGGGGTGTCACACCTGCAGTCTTCAACTTAAATATTTGATCCACAATGTAGTGGAGAGTCGTAAGGAGATGCAGTCCGATGGTAACCGGTGACCAACAAATGGACTATACGCCTTTTGTTCCTTTAGGATACTGGAGCCCATGTTTACCATTGGTTTGGAATCAGGGTTTTCTAACTCTCTTAGGTATAATTTCGGTGTCCACCAACCCGGTTAAAGCCTATGCCGGACATTCACTTCTTGTCCTCTCAACTTCGTTAACAACACCCATAATGTGAGATAGGAGTGAGTAGAACGTCCGTGACCATTCTCATCAATAGTTTAAACCATTCAATAGAATACAAATACTTTAATGTATAATGAAATAAACTATTCATGATAAATGAATTACTCACTTTATTAAATGCTCCAATACTTCTTGAACCAGCATCATTAAACATTCTTGAATGTAATAATAATGCACGTAATGCTAAATATAATCGTCCTAACATTGGTAAAATTAATAATAAATATGGACTAAAATGATCACTTAATTGATGTAATGAATGATTACGTTTATAATTCATATAATTAGTTATTGGGAATGAATGATTAAAAAATAAATCAATACCAGGGAATGGATGAATTGAGCAAATCAATAATTCTGTAATAATTTGTATTACTCTATGCTTAGTTACACATATTCTCCAATCTTTAGTATATTCTTCACATAGAAAAACCTTTAAAACAAAAACAGAAGAGAGAAGAAAGGTATCAATGAATGATGTAATACTTGTGAGGTTATCAAGAAAGATACACTAAACATCATTAATCGGGTTTAAAGACTGAGTAATGTCTTGCTCTTGTGTGAAACGGAATTGAACTGTACTTCATAGCTGTTATATTCGGTTGTCACTGATTGCTGTGCTGGAAAAAGACGCTGATCAATTATACTCGGAACGAGGGACCTCTACAATTCCCACGACGCGAAAGTAAGAACACACAAGACTGGTATAAGTAAAGATTTATTAGCCCCAAAACACGTTGACAACGACGAATCAAAATAGTCTAAAATACGCTGGTTTCTATATTGATTGTACACACTCTTTGATAATCAATTAGGATGAAATCACATACTCAGTTATAACAAATCACTTACTGAGCATAGTTCATGTCAACTGAATGCAAGAATATCGTATATTATACAGAAGAAAATATCATACTGGGAAAACAGTAACAAATACTACATTGAGTAATCATGACGTTGAATCAAAATGGAATTCATGTTGAATGAAACTCATAATGAGTAATTCAATCAAGGAATTGATTTTTCTTTCCATCATATCAATAGGTTAAGTTTGAACGATATCTGGCTCTCTTGTGAAATGGAATTGAACTGTACATAAATTATTGTCTCATAATAGAACGAAACGGCCGTCTAATACTTACAGGTTTTCCATGATGGTGGTCTAATTTCAATTGAATCATGATCTTAACTGTTGAAATGACTACAATCTCCACAAAAAATCTTCTGATACTAAAGGAATAAGTGACAAGGTTAAAATGTGAATCAAGAAGAATGAATAAACTGGCTTGTCCGGAAGTCAGAATAAATTATGTGGCTTTGATATAGTAGCAGATACTACAATCTATCAAAACAACTATAAATATGAATGTACAGCACTGGCAAATAATTTCGTTGTAAATACGACTAGTGAGACTATAATTTATGGACGACCTTTGAGCGATGTTACAAATGTCAAGACAGTTCTAATGTATGGAGCGGAAACTTGTAGAACTATGAAGCCATCATCTAGAAGATATAGGTGTTTACTAACAGTTGTCTATGCAAAATACTTCGGATCCGTTGGCTAGACACTATCAACAACAGCCTATTGTCGGAGAGAACACATCAGATCCCAGAGGAGGAACATATCAGGAGGACACATTGAGGAAAACACCCACCTGCGTCACAAGGCAAGCCCTCACATGGAATCGTCAAAGCCAGAGGAGAAGAGGAAGACCAAAGTACACATTACGCAGAGAAATTGAGACAGACATGAGAAGAATGAACAACAATTGGATAGAACTAGAAAGGAATACCCATGACACAATGGGTTGGAAAATGTTGGCTGGCGGCCTATGCCTGAATGGGAGTAACGAGAGTAAGTAAGTAAGCTATAAAACCCTTTTTGATAACAAATAAGGTGGTTCTATAGAGAAGTTGTACAGATAGAAAAAGGATCGAACCGGTAAGGGAGCATCAGTTATCTTTTACAAAATTACAGGTACACCTTGTTAACAAATGCCAAATTGTGCATAATCTAGGTCCAGGGATTTCGTGTCGACCATCAGCTTACAAGTTTCGTCAAATAGGATAATCATTTTTGAATTAGTTAAAAATGAAAACTACTAACCATGAACTAGATCTAGTTATTACTAGGTTACTAAACGATCACCATTCTATGAATTCGACCATATAGTTTATGTATTCAAGTTTCATCAGTCAAAGCTTACTGTTGAAATTCTGAGTATTTATCTTAGAAGTGCAGCAATTCGGAAGACTCTCCCGGTCCCTACGCTCCATTCGGAGTAACAGGCGTAACTAACTAAGTAAGTTTGAGCGACGTTAGACAGATTGAAATCTAACTATGATAGATCGGGTAGATGTATATATGTTGAATGATATCAGATATAATGTCAATGAAATTCTTCCTTCTAATCAATGAATAATATACAACAACAACAACAACAACAAAACGGTATTATCTACTCACCATGATATCATATGTATGATAGCATATTATAAGTAGTAGAAGAATAATTGTTGAAAAAGTAATCAAGATTCGCATAGTTGTTGAATAAATACTATTCTATAAGAATTATGGAAGGCAAAAAAGAGAATAGAAATTAAAGTATAAATAATGACTATTCTGAACTCAATAGTTAAATGCTATAATTCATCGAGTATTTGAAGTGAAAGTAAAAAAAACAAGGCTCAAGTCTTAATATTAATATCAACATTGAAGTGTTTTCATATTCAATTGATGAATATGTCAACTTACATCACCGCCTATGGCGAAGGCAAGATATCCGTCTATCAATTAAGGGATGAGTATACTGCGCGGCAGCGTGTTTTGTCCTGTTTTATGGCTGCGAAATGTGGCCATTAAGAGTAGAAGATATAAGTAAGTTACCGGAATCGCTCACATCTGCTAGGATCATCGAGTAAGTAATAGTGAGGTTAGACACAGGGTATTAGGAAATGATGGTAAATCAGTTGATGAGGTTGTGAATCTTCATCGACTAATGTGGTTGGTCCACGTGTTACGTATGTCTGAACACTGTTTATCACGACTCGCAATGCTCACTAGTGTTGGGGATGGTTGGAAGAAAGTTAGGGGTGGTCAAACCAAAACGTGGAATCAGTGATTGAAGTCACTAACTTCTAGTCCTAGCCATGTTGGTAGATGCAGAATACTTAGTTGGGATGCGCGTGACTATCGCTACCGATGGTTGGAGACTTTGCGTGACATGGCTCAGAATCGATCACAATAGCGTCGGTCTATACACTCTCTGTCTTCCCTTAAACTAAGAGAATAAAATTACTTTATATTTTTTCTTTCTACGAACTAATTCTTTCTCCCTGTACTATATCCTTATATGCAATTTTTCTTCTATATATTACCACCATTGAATTAACTGCTTCTATGAATTTGGTGTTCATCTTGCTGTGCTAATGTACTATGGCAACTTGGATCGATACATATATGTGCTTGATCCTACGTTGTAGCTGACTGACTGAACTAACTGATGAGTATAAAGTAGGACGAAACAAGCCATTAGATCTCATTACTAGCCATTGTTAAGTGTTAATTGAAAATGCATATCATTTAATGTCTATTTCGAAGCTATTCATATAGGATACTTAAAAAGTTAATAGTGGTTGTATGCTACAGTCGTAACCATTGACAATGGTAAGATTCAATCTATAAAAGTGAGTTAAAATTATGCTTAGTTTATATATTTGATAATAATTGGTATCACGATGTGAATTGAAATTGAATATACTTCTTATTTTTTTCAACATCTCATCAGTTAGACTGTTTACACTTATAGGGCCACTGAAATGTTACTGAAACTTAGCCAAATCATCCGGCAGTTGGGTCACTGAATATCGATCAGATCATCAATCCCTGTCAATGTCGAGAACAACAAACGTGCATCAGTTGTTCGTATGCCATGGACCAGCCTATACGGTGGTGTTCACATTATCTTCTCTTCACTCGTTCTCACTAATATGTCTCCATAATAGCGTTGTTTGTGTTGTACAGTGTTCAGAGTATCCATAGTAACTTGATACGATGAAGGGGTAATCGATGTTCAACATTGACCGCCTGGTGTGATTTCAACGTTAGCTGTTGGTCACAGCATCTCTGTCTAACTCGAGTACGCCCCAAATCATTCGACAGAGATCAGCAACTTTAATGTTAGAATGTTAAGGCTTATCAGACATTGATACGTGATTTTATTGTTCTGTTAACTGGACAGAAATGTTTTCGAACACTTGGTACCAGATCTTTTTTATTAAGAAAATACCTTATGACATTATTAGTAAAGGCATGGGTTGTTTCACTTGAAATTTAGAACTGAAGTTCGATCAGTCCTCGTTACATTAGTGAAGCCAGCTGATAAATCTTAACTGATGTGAAATGCATATCTTAAATTCTACTGTAAACTACAACCCATCGATTATAAGTGTGTTCTTTCAAACTACTTTGTGAAATAGACAATGTTATATCTATATCAGAACAACAAACGAAATGTCGATAGAATTGTCTAAATATAATTCAGGTTAACTAAAAGCTAACGTATTTGATTAGACAGAAGAAACAGGAAGACCAGAATATGTCATTAGTATCCGATATTTCAGAAGCGTTTTCTTTGTCGACTTGTCTATCCATTATTCTTTCTCACCTATCTTTCTTTCTTTCTTTATTATTATTTGTTCACCAGTGACTGGCTTTAAGAAGTATTTCTTGGAGTTCTAGTGAGAAGCCGTGACCAAAGGAGTTTAACCGGGTCTGTTATGAGACAATAAGTCACTGAAGACAATGGTGGACAGTGACGTAATTTCGTGAGTTGATTGAAGTTAGACATTAACACCGTTGGATGATGGCTAACTGATCTAGAGTTTAGGCGTTCATGAACGAGACCGAAAGTCTTGGATTCGAATTCCTAGTGTGGGATCGTTGATATGCACTGCTAATGAGTCCCACACTATGACGAAACGACCGTCCAGTGCTTTCAGGTTTTTCATAGTGGTCTAGATTCAAATTGACTCATGAATTCAACTATTAAAAATTGTTGCAATCCACAAAAACCCCGTTCTGAAAGTACACTTTTACTAAAATGTATTAATTAAACTAGACAATTTCCTTCATAAACTGAGTTACATCAGTTGACCTGAACTTCACTTTCATCATCTACTTCTGTATGACCAAACCAATTGACCAAACACGAAATATGTCTCAAAACTAATTTCATATATAACTAGTGGAGTAGAAAAATGATTAATTAGATAAGAATTGTTAGGTGGGTTGCTTGATATCTTGGAAATGTACCAATTACATTTTGAATTATCAGAAAGGAGTACACACAAATGCCCTGGTACAGTTGAGGGTAGGGAGAGTTCGCTCTCCCTCTCCAAATGCTCTCATGTGAACAAGTGTATACAGCCACTGTCAAGGAAGTCCCACTCACTGCCTTCTCATGACGCCGGTGTAGTTTACGAAATTGAGTGGATGGAAAGCGAATGTCGAACTCTTTAACCAGGTTTCAGGATACAGATGATTCACCTAGAAGTGTTGGAAAAACCTGACACCAAAACAATAGTGAACATAGGCTTTAGTATTCTGAAGGAACAAATAATGTATAATTTATTCGTTGATCCCCGGCTACCATGAAACTGCATCCCCATACGTTGCTCCACTACCTTGTGGATCAAACCGTTAAGTCGGAGGCTCCGGGTGTGGCTCCTTAAGAAAACCACCTGCTTCGGTCTGGGCACCCAGTCAGTATCACAGCCCACTTACAAATCAAGTGACTTGTATGCCACATATATATATACCGCTGCCTATTCCTTACCATTATGTATATATTCAAATAAACTATAATAAAACAAAATATAACTTACTTTATTATACAATGATCTTGAAATGAATTCAATATCAAGAAATGCTGCCAATATACCAAATATACTAAATGCTAATGCAAAATCAGCCATTCTTCTACGACTTTCTAATAAACGACGCCTTCTACCAAGATGATAACCAATACCTTTAGATAATTTATCAGTTAAACGACGTTCTTTTTTAAATTTATTAGAGAATAATGAATTTTTATTTAATAAATTATTTGTTTCATGATTTAATGTTTGTTTTAATGGATCTAAATAATCATTGGATTGAATCAGTTCAATAGAAGGTTTACTTTTCTTCAGTATAGGACTACCATCATCATCATTATCATTATCATCATGAATAGGGTTTGTATGTTCTAGCATATCATTTGGATTATTCTTCTTTAAATGAATGGTAGATGATCCAGAACTATTCCTGAAATGATATAGATATGAAGACATATAAAGAGTGAAGTCATGAATATGAAATGCTAGTTGTTCAATAGAATAATTTGAAGATCAGATTGCCTGGAATTTATTGTTTGTTCGGTTATTAGAATGATGTTGTAGTGAATGAGAACATTTCATAATGAAATCGAACACTCAGTGGTTAAGTGGATAATGAAATGATGTTTGAAATGAAAGGTATTGGGTTTGAGTCACCAACCTCTGGAATGCAAGTACATTCAGTTGACGACTTTCAAATAAGATGAAGTGATTCTTGTCCTTTAAATTGTTTTCTATTTCAAAGATGCATTTTATATAGCTAATCTTTTGTGTTACTGTAGTGAATAAGAACACGAGTGGGGACAACCATATATACTTAAACAGAATCACTTAGTAAAATCTAAGAACCATACAGTAAATGCTATATGTGAAAAATGTCAGTCAACTGTCTCAGACTTCATTGTTCTTTCGTTTCCACATCAATCATTCACTGTTCTCGTTCTCTTCTCTTCGATCTTCTTAACCTTCTGTTGTCAGGTATTTCACTTTCGGTTGATGATACATGCAACTTATACCTGTCGAAATCAGTAGCACACACCGCAGTATGAATTTGATTTGAAATTTTCGTTTTTTTTCCGAACTATTGATTTCAGTAGTTGAGATCATGAGTCAATTGAAGCTAGACCACCATGGAAAACCTGGAAGTACTGGACGGCCGACTGATAGGTCCTGGGTTCAAATCTCGCGAGACGAGATCGTGGATGTACACAGCCGAGGAGTCCCACACTAGGATGAAACAGCCTTTCAGTGCTTCTGGTTTTTTCATGGTGGTCTAGCTTCAATTAGCTCATGATTTCAACTATTAAAATTACTATAATATCCATAAATTTCCTTTGATATTGGTCAACATATGCTCACTGGTGACGGTTTCCAAGAGGTAATTTCTTGGAGTTCTGGTGAGAAGCATCGACCAGTGGAGTTCAACGGGGTCTGTTGTGAAATAGTGACTCACTGAAGACAGTGATGAATGTGTCACTCAATTTCGTGGATTAGTTGAAGTTAGACATTAACACCGCTCAGTGGTCCAGACATTATGCATTCGCGTGCAAGACCGATAGGTCTTGGGTTCGAGTCCCGCGAGGGAAGTTCGTAGGTGAGCACTACTGAGGAGTCCCACAATAGGACGAAACGGCCGTCGAGTGATTCTTGGTTTTTCATGATGGTCTAGCTTCAATTGACTCATGATCTCAACTATTGAAATGACTATGATATCCATAAAACCTCTTCTGAAATATATTTTGCCGACAATTCTATATTATGAGATGGTGGAGAAGATTTGTAGCTCAGATGGATGATTTTGGTGAAGTTTTGTTCTCTGAGCTGGATGGTTTGGTCGTGGAGCTTTCATCGTTCTTCTGAACGACATCATCAGCACAAACTTCAGATAGAAGTGATGTGCTGATGATGTCGTTCAGAAGAACGATGAAAGCTCCACGACCAAACCATCCAGCTCAGAGAACAAAACTCCACCAAAATTCTATATTATACCAAACATAATATTGAATAAAGCCAATAATAATAATTCCACGGTTCTTCTGTTTTTCTTTGAAAAAATCTTTCCCAAACTTCTTTTTTTCTGTTTTTTTTTTTCAATTTGCACTCATTTCGTTTTATTTTTTGTCACGAACCGAAGTTAATCGTTACGACCTCAAAACATAACAACTAACCAACCAACCAACAAACAAACAAACAAAACAAAATATTGAATATTGATTTATTAAACAAAATATTGACACATAAACTATGCCATTGAAATTATATCTAAGTAGGAGGTGAGGGGTTGCTAAGGTGGGGAGGGGGCGAAGGTCATTTACAGTTTATCATCAATGTACATGAAAAAAAGTTGATGTCAACTCTTTTTTTTTCTATTTAATTCTTTCAAACTATTATAGAATGAATATTTAAAGAAAAAAATAGAAAGAAAATAGTTTGGCCCTTTAATTCATTCAACCATTTCATTGTATCAATCAGTTTCTTTCACAGATTTATAGAGAAAAAAAACAAAGAAAAAGAGTGGGGGGGGAGGGAAAGAGAGAAGGAGGGAAAAAGGTGAATAAGGTGATGATAAGAGAAAGAGTTGAATTTATTATAAAGAAAGACATGCCCTAGTAACTGTGATTATATAAAGGATTACAATGATTCATTGGAAAAAGAACTATTACATTAAATACAATAATACGAAATCTAGAATAGAATATTAACAACATATTGAATTAGATTGTTGTAATGAACAAATGTTTAATGAGTTAAAGTGTAAGTAGTTGATGATATGGATTTTCTACTTTCATCTTAGTTACAATTAAAACACATTTTAATTCACTAGGTATTGTTTGGCTTGTATCTTCTCATTGAGGTTTAAGACTGCAATTGATCAGCCTGTTATAGGCATATGTGCATACTGTGTGTATGCCTTGATATTGACTTAATTCACAAGCTATTTGTAGGCAATGATGCATAGTGGCTAGCAGTGGAATCCAGTTTGACGAGCGTTTCGCCCTATTTGGGACTTGTCATCTGGATGTACTTGCATCTCAGAGTTGATGTTCACTCTGGGACTCGAACCCAGTAACATCCGCTTCAAACGCCATCGCGTTATCCACTCAGCTACTGAGTGGATAATAATAAGTAATTATATGACTTATTAAAGTTAATTATAGTTGAAAATGAAGTTTTGTAGAGAATATAATAATTTCACTCGTTACATTCATGAATCGATTTAATCTAGACTATTCGGGAACCATTTAGATGATTTGAACTTTTCAGATGATCTAGACCTACTACCTCATACATATGAATAAATGCAAATGAAGACAAGTAGTGTAGCGGTAGTCTCTACATAAATAGGTCTCAACATGCATTAAGGAAAATGCAAGGTCCTCAATTACAACAAGGAGAACACTAACGCAATCATACATGATGGCGAAACTCTGGAAGATATGGAATCCTTCATGTATCTGGGAAGCATCATCAATGAACAGGGAGGATCAGATGTGGACGTAAAGGCAAAGGGCACATTGGTACAATTGAAGTACGTATGCAACTCAAAAGAACTATCAACCTATATCAAAGTTACAATCTTCAATACGAATGTCAAGACAGTTCCACTGTATGGAGCTGAAACTTCGAGAACTACTACAACCATCATCAAGAAGGTGCAAGTATTTATAAATAATTGTCTACACAAGATACTCAACATATACTGGCAGGATACCATCAGCAACAGTCTACCGTGAGAGAGAACAAACTAACTTCCATCTCAAGAGGAAATTAGGAAAAGATGATGAAAATGAATAGGATATACATTTCGGAATTCATCAAACTGCATCACGAGGTAAGCCCTAACTTGGAATCGTGAAAAGAATCGGAAAACAGGATGTCCAAAGAACACATTATGTCAGGAAAAAGAAGCAGATATGAAGAAGATGAATAGTGACTGGAAAGGGCTGGGAAGTATTGCTCAATACAGCATTGGATCGAGCGCGCTTGTGGGTGGCCTACGCTCCTCCACGAAGAGTAACAGGCGTAAGTAAATAAGTAAGTAATCAAGGGTTTAATTTCCTATGAATCTTATCACAACAACAATTGTATTATTCAGTCCTATATTTATGATTGGTTCAGTACATAGATGGATTTAATATTGACCATTTTTGAAGGCTTAAATCAATAAGTCTAAAGATGGTTGACTAATGTCCTTGTTTGATTAAAGTTAGAATTGTACATCACTGGATATCGGTACAGTACTTTAGAGTCTAAGTTTTTGCTCACGAGACTGAAGCCATAGGGCAGGATTCTCAGGTTATGTGTCGTGAATAGGGACTACACAGAGGTCTTATATCACAACAAAACAGCGGTCGAGATTTAACTATTTGGATATTGGTATGAACACTTTATAATTAAGAAACGCTATCGTCTAGTGATAATATTAAGACTTTGTTTGCATTCAATTCATCGTTGAGAAGGATCTTAAGTGTCATCATTGTAACCTATATACTATTTAATAAAGAACTTAGATACGTGATGCCGTCATTCTCTTGGATTTCAGTGGTTAAACAAACGCTAATTTTTACATTTAAAGTAAAATAGGATGAGACTATAATTTATGGACAACCTTTGAGTCACTATAGACTGAAATTTAAAGTTTCCACCTAATAACTAGAACCAAATGAGGGTTATAAACCTGTGTAAGAAATTAGAATTACAGTTATGGTTAGTGATAGGGATTAGATTTAGCGTTTCCATCACAAATTGACATCAGTTAGAATGCCGAAACTCTATTTATCCAAATGGATGAGTGAATTTCACGCCAAAACTCGAGATCTGTTATCTTGTACATAATTGATTCGTCCATAAATTATAGCCTCACCCTTTGGACTTCTTTTTCTACGTTTCTCTTCAGCATTCCAAGTTAGTGCATACTTCGTGGTGCAGTTTGGTAATTTGCTCAATGTGTGTCCTATCCACTTCCATCGTTTTTCCCTAACTTCCTCTTTAACTGGAAATTGATTTGTTCTCTCCCATAGTAAGTTGTTGATGATAGTATCTGGTCAACGGACGTTGAATAACTTACGTACACAATTGTTTATAAATACTTTTACTTTCGATGGTGTTTCTCATAGTTCCCCACATTTCAGCCCCCCCCCCAAGTGAGGGATTGCCTTGTGATGCATTTGGGTGCTTACTTCAGTATGTGTCCTATCCACTTTCAGCGCTTCTACTTGATTTGCTCCTCTACTGGGATCTGATTTGTTCACTCCCACAGTAGTTTGTTGCCGATAGTGTCTGGCCAACGGATCCAAAGTAACTTGTGTAGACAGCCGTTAAGAAACACTTGTATCTTCTGTATGATGGTCTTCGTAGTTCTCCAGATTTCGCCACATACAGTAGAACTGTCTTGACATTTGTATTGGGAATTCTCACTTTGATGTTGGTTGGCAGTTGTTTTGAGTTTTAGATGTTCTTCAGTTGTAAATATGCCGCTCATGTTTTGCCGATTTGCGCCTTCACATCTGCATCAGATCCACTGTGTTCATCAAAGTTGCTGCCCAGATACATTTTTCAAATCTTCTCCATCAAGTGTGATTCGATTGTTGCATGTTGTATTGCATCGGAGAATCTTGCTTTTCCCTTTGTGTATATTGAGACCTACTGATGCTGAGGCTGCTGCCACGTTAGTCGTCTTCTCCTGAATTTAGTTTTGTGTGTGCGATAAAAGATCTAGATCATCTGCGAAGTTTAGATCGTCTAGCTGCATCCTAGATGTCCATTGTATCCCATGCTTCTCCCCAGAATTTGACGTCTTCATAATCCAGTCGATCACCAGAAGAAAGAGGAAAGGTGAGAGTAAGCTACCTTGCTTGACACCAGCCTTTACTTCGAACAAGTCTGTCAACTGTCCTCCATGCACAATTCTGCAGTTTAATCCATCATAGGTATTCCGTATGTTACTGACTGTCATCTCATGCACTCCGTCATGTCGAAGAAACCTCCATAGTCTTGTCCTATCCACTCTATCGAACGGTTTGTCGTAAGAAATCTAAAAGATGAAAATCACTTTACATATATTAAACTAAATAATCATTTATAAAATAATTCTATTCATTTATGTAAAATATATATAACTTACAATTTAGGTATGACAGTTTCATTACTATCATTATATTGATTAGATGAATGTGTTGTTATCATATCTTGTCTATTCTGTTGTAATATCATTGATACTCTTCTTATACGTAAAGATAATTCACAATCACTACTTAAACTTTTATTGATTTGTGGTAGTTTTGGTACATGTAATGATATAATATTCATGGAATCTGGATGATTTCCTAAAGGGGGAATACTTTCATTATATTGATGATTAGGCAATTCTAAATTAGTTGAATGATATTTTAATGGAGGTTTTTGATTCTAGAAGAAAAAGAAATAAAAATATATTATGAGTGATGAAATGAATTCATTAATATTTAGTTATAAATCAATAGACAATAACACTAGATGATGGTTGGAGGTAGTTGACAGGAAACCCTGGACCATGGTGGTAAGGTCTCTGACTGTGAAGCTGGGTGACACGAGGTCGAATCCATCTGGGAGCACCAATTCCCTCAAGATTACAGGTACACCTTGCTGACGAGTGTCAAGTAGCACGAAACCCAGGTCCAGGGTTTTCTGTCGACTACCTCCAACCACCATCTAATCTCAATATATAGTGCCCGCAGTGTCGAGTCACCTAGACTAGTGGCCACATTGCAACATGATCGTTAGCATTCGATCTGCACTAAATAAGGACTTGACACACATGACATTGATCACCACTCAGTGATCAATCAATTGTGAGACAATGACACTGTTGGATGCCAGTCAGGTCAGTGTTCTAATGGTTAAGAGATCGTGAGAGAAACCGAAAAGTCCTGGGTTCGAATCCCGTAGGGTGAGATGGTAGATATGCACTGCTGAGGAGTTCCATAGTAGGATGAAATGGTTGTCCAATGATTTCAAGTTTTCTATTGTGGTCTAGCTTCAAGCGAATCATGAATTCAACAATTTAGATACATATGAAAAGAACCAATCAGATTTAAGATAGTAGATCTCAGATTTTTTGGCGCGGAATTCATTCATCCATTTGGTTAAAGAGTGTTTAGACATTTTAGATAATGTCAATTCATGATGAAAACCTTTAAATCTAATTTCCAACATCTAACCATCCACTATAAATCCTAATCCTTATTCTTCAAACCATTTTAGAACCCTCATTTAGTTCTAGTTGGTAGGTGAACATTCTGAAGGTCACTTGAGCGTCGCTCAAACGTCATTCATAAATTATAGTGTCACCGAATTCCCACTGAACAACTGAAGTTATACAGATATTTTACAGAAAGTGACTTATGAAGCTGTTAAAATCGAGATATAATAAAGTACTTTAACGCAAACTGGCTAACATTATCGTGTTCTATAAATATGTGGAACATCATTAAAAGTAATGCCCACAAATGCGCTGGTACGGTTGAGAATGGCAAAAGTTTGCTCTGACTCTCTAAATGCTCTCACATAGCCACGCATATATAGCCATTACCAGGGAAGTCCTACTCGCTCCCTTCTCGTACTATGGGTGTCGTTTATAAAATTCAGAAGGCGAAGAACGAATGTCTGTCAGGAGCTTTGATCGAGTCGGTGAATATGAAAGATTCACTTAGGGGAGTTGGAAAACCCTCATTCCAAACCAATGGTACACATGGGCTCCAGCAACCTGAAAGGACAAATGACGTATGAACCAATTGTTAGTCATTGGCTACAATAGGACTACACCTACTACTCTGTGATTTATTATGATAATCTGGTAGTGTTGTGTGTGCTACTGATATTGGTAGATATAAGTAGTATGTATCACTAATCAAAAGTGAAATGTCTAGTGGCAGAATGTTAAGAAGATTGAACAAGAGAGAAAGAGAACAGTGAATGATTAGTATGAAAATGAATGAGCAATGTAGTCTGAGATAATTGATGGATACTTTGCAACTGAAGTATTTACTATATGATTCTCAGATTTTCTCAAAATATTCTGTAATTTTGTATTCTAATACATTCGATTGTTCCCACTACATTACTACCACTACTACTACACACATACACAGGAACAAATAAACACTACTAGTATTTTCACAGACAATGCAATTGAAACAATCAACGGAATGAAAAAAACACAACAAAACGATGCATCACCATTATCGGCTGTACGAAATTCTTTCCTGTTTTAAACAGCTATGTTTTTCTTTTTTTTTCTTTTTATTATTATTATGATTAAGCTCAAACAAACAGTCGGTTGCCATGGCTGAGCATTCGTTATGTGTTCCGTTTTCGACATACATAGAAACAAAAAGTTTGCTTGTTTGTTTGTTTTTCTTTTTTTTCGATTAAAATTTTATTTCAAATCAAACTGAAATACAAGTGAAAATGTTACAGTTTGGTTGTTTTAATGAATTACATAAATGGAAATTAATCAATAATAGATTGTATTGTTTAATCATGAGAGGATAACGTCAAGTGTAAGCATTGGACCTACAAAATATTCCTCCTGTACATAACTACTCATACATTTCAACTACTACTACTACTACTACTACTACTACTACTACTACTACTACTACTACTACTACTACTACTACTACTACTACTACTACTACTACTACTACTACTACTATTGCTACTACTACTACTAGCACTACTACTACTACTACTAGCACTACTACTACTACTACTAGCACTACTACTACTACTAGCACTAATACTACTACTACTACTACTAGCACTACTACTACTACTAGCACTAATACTACTACTACTACTACTACTACTACTACTACTACTACTAGCACTACTACTACTACTACTACTACTACTACTACTACTACTACTACTACTAGCACTACTACTACTACTACTACTACTACTACTACTACTACTACTATTGCTACTACTACTACTAGCACTACTACTACTACTACTAGCACTACTACTACTACTAGCACTAATACTACTACTACTACTACTAGCACTACTACTACTACTAGCACTAATACTACTACTACTACTACTACTACTACTACTACTACTACTACTACTACTACTACTACTACTACTACTAGCACTACTACTACTACTACTACTACTACTACTACTACTAGCACTACTACTACTACTACTACTACTACTACAGTGATTTGTGTGCTACTTATATTGACATAAGTAGTATATGATGTTAGTCGTGAACAGAAAGTCTGGAAGCAGAGAGACAAGAGCATCGAACAGTAAAGAATCGAAACAGAATGCAATTTGTATGAATATGCAAGTCTGAGTCATTATGAGACAATTGATGGACGTTTTTCATATCAAGCATTTACCTTATGATTGTTAGATTTTATGAACAAATCCTGTGATTTTGTGGTAAATACATTCGACTGTTCCCACTGGTGTTCTTGTTCACTACGCTACTACTACTACTATCAACACTATTATTACTACTACTACTGTGATGTGTGCTACTTATATTGATACAAGTAGTATATGACGCGAATTAATGAACGTAATGTCTGGCAGCAGAAGATGGGGAAAGATCAAGAAAGGAAGAGCGAGAACGCAATGCAATTTGAAAAAAAAACGCATGAACAATGAAATGTAAGACAATGGATTGATGTTTGCAGCAGGAACAGTCCGGTTTGATATGATGGATTAATATTTTGCAAATTGATGATTTACTATATGGTTTTTCTATTTTATCAACTAACTCTGTAATTTTGTGCATAAATGCATTTCGGTTGTCCTCACCTGTGTTCTGTTCGCTACACTACTACCACCGCCACTACAACTATATATATATATACAATCACAGGAAATTATAGACAAAGTTATAAGCAAAGACGGATAGTAGCTAGCAGCGGGGTCTAGTTTGACGCGCGTTTCGTCCTATTTGGGACTCCTCAGCTGGATGTACCTGCATCCGAAACTTGTTGATGTTCACCCTGAGACTGGAATCCAGTACCTTTCATTTCAAACGCCATCGCATTATCCACTCAGCTATTGAGTCCTGATAGCCACTTGCTTGTGCAATGGAGTGAAGTGAATATAAACAAAATTGTTTCTTTTTAAAGGTGAAGCACCTGAAAGGTTCAACTTAATAAACACCAACTTGTTTACATGTTCTTTTTTATTGTTAACTTGTTAAAGTGATGTCGGAATAACCGAGGAGTTGTTAGTCAAAGAAAATTTATAGATTGCTTTTCAATGTTATATCGAATTTATTGAATCCAATAATGGTAATATTCTGTGATATATTACCTGAACTTGTTTAATTATATTCTCAATATAGAGATTTCTGTAGACTGTAGTATTTTATTAGTTGAATTCACGAGTGAATCTTAGCTAGACAATCAGTGAAAACTTGAAAGCATTGGACTACTGTTTTGTACTATTGTGGAACTCCACAGAAATATTCATTCACGATTCCACACTTGGGACTCCAGACCACGAGCATTGATCTTGTGCGCAAGTTTGTGAATGAGCCCCCCTATACTCCAAGGTTTTCTATGGTGGTCACTCATGAGTTCAACAGATAAAATACTACGATCTCTACAAATCCCCACACCGATAATAATCGTGTGTACATCAGTAACTAGCTTCAAGATAGCTTTTTTGGAATTCTCGTAAGAAGGCATGACTACTGAAGTTCAATGACATTCATGTGGAGAGAGTCATTCACGTCAGACAATGGATGAAAGGTTGTGCAAGGTCATAGATAGTTGGATACCGGCTCAGTGGTCTAGAGGTTTAACTTTCTCGTATGAGTCCAGATGTCCTGGGTTCGAGTGCTCACGTACGAGATCGTGGATGTCAACTGCTGAGATGTCTCCTACTAGAACGAAACAGTTGTATAGTGCTTCCAATATTTCAATGATGGTCTAACGAATATCCATTCGTGAATTCAACTGTTAAAAAGCGCATGCTCATGATTTTGTTCGAGAGAACGTTGAAAGCTCCACGACCAAACGATTCAGTTCAGAGAACAAAATTCCATCAACATTCAACTGTAAATTATATTCAATAGTAATTTAACCTTTAAACTATTAGTTCGTTTGAATGAATTCAAGAGCAAAACTTCCTTCTCAATGAGTTGATTTTCAATTTTCTACATCGATTTCATGACGTTCAAAAAGTCTTTTAATTAAGCTACCTTCACTTGTTGCCTAGGAATATGTACATGAATGTTTATACGAATGACTCTGTCACAAAATCGTTGCAACAATATTGATAAAATAAAGTCATCTTGAAGTAATCTTCATGTAATTCAATGGGTATGTAATGTTTAAAAAGAAGGAACTTAATGGGAACAAGTGATTTATGGTTGTTTACAGTGTAAAACACTTCATTAATCTCCTTACCCCATATAAAAACGATCATTGACGTATATAAAGAGAAAGAATAAAATACGAGTTATGAATTAAAGTTCTTTTTTTAGGCGAACTCCTATACATCTCTTATCATACATAAGTGTAATGAACGAGAGCATCAAGTGGAGACAATCGAATGTACTTGAACACAAACTTACGGGATCACTTAGTAAAATCTAAGAACCATACAGTAATTGCTTTATGTATAAAAATGTCTGTCAATCGTCCCAAACTTGATTGTTCCTTCGTTTCCACACCAATCATTCACTGTTTTTGTTCTTTTTTCTTCAATCTTCTTAACGTTCTGATAGCAGACATTTCACTTTCGATTAATGATACATACTACTTATCTCTGTCAACATCAGTAGTACACACAACACTATTATATTATAAACATTTTTATCGTATCTGTATTTGTGAACAAAAACGAAGTTGTTCACAAGAAAAAAGTCAGCAAATCATGAAGTCTTCAGTCAAATGGCTGATCAGTAATCAGTTTTATAGTTATTTGATGAGAATAGTTGAATAATTGCATTAACTAACTTGGAATCTAGAAGTGAAGCGGAAAAGTAGAAGGCCAAAGAACGCAATACGTCGGGAAATAGAAGCAAACATGAAAAGGAGGAATAACAACTGGAACGACCTGGAAAGTAATCCCAAGGACATTTGTGGATGGAGAGTTTTATTGGTTGATCTAAGCTACTCCACGGGGACTAACAGGCGTAAGTAAGTAAGTACGTATTAAGAGAACGTTCTTGAAAGGTGGTTATAACATTTTAGATTACTTAATGATTCTGAAAATTTTCTTTTTCGTAAACCAATAACAGTTCGTTCGTGAGCCGTTCATATTAGTCCAGTAAATTTAGATAGATAGATAGATAGATAGATAGATAGATAGATAGATAGATAGATAGATAGATAGATAGATAGATAGATAGATAGATAGATAGATAGATAGATAGATAGATAGATAGATAGATAGATAGATAGATAGATAGATAGATAGATAGATAGATAGATAGATAGATAGATAGATAGATAGATAGATAGATAGATAGATAGATAGATAGATAGATAGATAGATAGATAGATAGATAGATAGATAGATAGATAGATAGATAGATAGATAGATAGATAGATAGATAGATAGATAGATAGATAGATAGATAGATAGATAGATAGATAGATAGATAGATAGATAGATAGATAGATAGATAGATAGATAGATAGATAGATAGATAGATAGATAGATAGATAGATAGATAGATAGATAGATAGATAGATAGATAGATAGATAGATAGATAGATAGATAGATAGATAGATAGATAGATAGATAGATAGATAGATAGATAGATAGATAGATAGATAGATAGATAGATAGATAGATAGATAGATAGATAGATAGATAGATAGATAGATAGATAGATAGATAGGCTCATTGATGACCTTCTCTCAACTCATAAACTGAACATCACAAACTGAAACTAATTAATCGTTAATTGATTATCAATTATCAATCACTATTGTTTTCAACTGTCTTTCATTCTCTCAGTTCATCATTGAAGTAGATTGGACTTTTTCTTATGGATTATCAGTTTGACTGATAGGAAGTTCAGTTTACTTTTTGAATTATCTCACCCGTAAATCAAAATTGGCTAATCCATTCAATGTTAAATGGAATGAGTCTTGGCTGTTTGTTTCATTGTTTCAATGTAGATCTCAATAAATGATCATTTCAACTCTTCTAAATGAGAATATACATAAATAAACCATATGACTTGACCATTAATGATCTATATTGTATGTTTGTCGTAATCTACTGAGTGTATGACAGATATGCAAAGACTTCCATCAAGACATTAGTTCACACTAATCAGCAATTAGGTCACAATTGAAATATTTTCCAGTCAATAAGACTAAAGCAGAAACATAACTAAATATCCAACGATTACCAGTAATGAACAATTAACTCTAGATTTCTATTGTGTTATAAATGAAACTAATCAGTAGGCTGGATATTCACTTTTGAGTTGAATTGATTGACCTCTCTTTTGGCGGCTAACTCTCAGTCGGTGAAGATTAATGGAAACATTTCCAACTGACATTATGCAACATCATTTCAAACCACATTTCAGACGTTTGGAGATTGATGACACACAATGTGCCAACTGGTTGTATACTTCATAACAAGAAATCTTAATCAATATACCTAAAACGTAGATCCAATTTTACAAGCAAAACATCCATAACATTTATCTTAGGTACTTTAGCACTCTAAAACATGAATATTGTGATGATTTCTTGGAAAAACTGTTCTGTTCCGTCAAACAACTGAAACATTTCATGAGTTCATGTTGCAGATGTGAATTACCTGGAAAACGATTTATTACATGAGTAGTTTCTTATAAAAACTCATGTTAGGCACTTAATCAAATAGTCAGTTTTCATCGATAAATGATCTTATGCAATACACAGTCGAGAACACGAGACAGTATTGGATATCTGATTTCTTCTCCAATATGACACCTTCACAATACACAATCATGCAAATTGGTTGACCAACATTGTGAATTGATGGAAACCGGATGCTGAATTACTATACATTACAGGAGTCTAATTCCTCAGTCCGATTGCAGAAAGAGTCGATGATGCTCACTCCTCAACAGTACACTCAAATAATTGTCCACTGTCTTCTCATATACCAATTCTGTATAATTAAAATCAGTCAGTCAGTCCATCACATGAAACTTCAACAATACTATCATAAACAGTTCTCGATGACTGTCGTACAAATAGAGTAGCATCTCTCACAATCACATTAGTTCACACACATGTTCCAATCTGATGTAGAACATTAACGTCGTCAGCTTTATTCACACACACACACAGCACACACACAGTTTACTGACAATCACCAACTTGCACAACATATTTCTCCACTATACAATTCACATCAACAATATCCAAACATGATATGTTAATGTTATTCAATGCCTGACAACAATAAATTCTCGAACCAATACACTTTCCATTATTTATGTTAATATTTCTGTGTTATTATGTTCCATGAATAGTTGTGTTATGTAATCATATGATCAATAATGTTCCTGTGTCTGTGTGTGTGTGACTGTGTGCATTTGTATGTGAATTGAGGTAAATAGGTATCTTATGATAACTATCAATAAGTAGTTTACAATCGTTGTAACCAGATGTACATCTGTAATTTAGTTCAATTTGCTTCTTACACAGATCTATTTACATATAATCCCGGTTATCAGTATTCACATTAGTTAACATGAAGTGATTCATAAATTGTTTGTTTTACTCATTGGAATGTATAACTTTAATGTGTCCAATAAGTTGAAGAATACATGGAGAACCATTCACAACCATGTCAAACAAATGATCATTGATTAATTTAGGTTGTTTTACGAAGATGATTATCTTGATGAATCTAAATATAGATGCAAACTATGGGGTGTATTCATGTTTCTACCATGGACAACTCTAAACCCATATTATGTTCATAGACTCAATACCTTCTATTTTATATATCGATGATATTGGTAAAAGATGATTATACAATATTTTTAATCACAAATTATACTATAAATGGGAATGACAATGATTTTATACAATCTAATTGTTTGTGATATGGTGAATACGAATTCATGAGAACACGTAATCGTAAATTGTACAGTGGTCTAGAGGTTAAGCGTTCGCGCGTGAAACCAGTAGGATCTGGGTTCAAATCTCACGAGGCGGGATAGTGGATGTGCACTGCTGAGGAGTCCCATAATAGGACGAAACAGCGGTCTAGTGCTTCTAGGTTTTACATGGTGGTCTAACTTTGATTGACTCATAAATTCAATTATTCATCCACAAAATCCATCTCTGATTGTAATTATACAATTGTGCATTTCTTTTCTGCTTTTCACGAATAGTATTCCAACAGGAGACAATGAGTTTTAAGCGTTCGTCAAGTCCTAACGATTCAGATTGGGCTACTTCGTTTACTACAAAAAAATGTGTTGCATGCAGTATAACCTATATGGTTATGTAGAGCTGAAGGTCTCATATGAGACTGAAGGTTCACCAATCATATTGTAGATGGTTCGGCATTACTTTGCCAAGTTTCGCCGAATGTTCATATGCAAAATTGGTTTGCTGGTTAACTCATTTCATTCATACTGGTGATTACTTTTCAGTGTTCTCAAGAGTCATAGTCATTGGGATATTGTGAGGCATATCTTCATTGCTAACATTAATGAGATTGAGTATGGTGTATGCGGAATAGGTGAACATTGGCCTACTTGTGCTGTGCATAACTGATTTACGCGATCGATGATCGTAATAATTATACATGTGATGTAAATGTGTATATGAATGTTGGGAATGATCCACCAGCGTGTTTGGTACCTGTTTGGTTGAGCCACAGGATTGAGCTTTACTATTCAGATTGTAGCGTTAAAGCCATATGATGTCTGAATCTCCTATGAAGCGGGATTGATCTGTACTGATCAGGTTAAGCCTGGGCGGTGTCGGGCCCTTCTTTTAAATGGAATTGAGCTATATTCAATGGGTTGTTGCGAGAAAGTCTGGATAGTATCTGGTTCTCTTGAATACCAATGTAATATTACCCTGGCCCACAAGGGAAATATTATATAACTAACTGTATGTCTGTTTATTGTATGGTGAACAATTATGAGCTTGTCTTTGGTCAATAATTTTCAGAATTCAAATCACAAGCTTGTAATTCAGCGAAGTGTATTAATTAGTTTACGAATGTTAGATTCTAGTTCAGTGATTTAAAAGAGTGGAATAACCATTACGAGGTTCAAAGTTCTTGATTTCTATTGATTGTTTAGTATTTTTCGAGTGTAACTAAAGTTTCATGTATAAGTACAAACGAGTTGGTCAAATGAGATGATGGAGAAGATTTGTACTAAACAATGACAAATTTAAGGTCAACAAGAACCAATCAACATCGAGATGTACAGGACAAGGTGTGAACTACATGTGGAGAAATTCGACCACTTCACTTCTACTTGAAGTTTGTGCTGATGATGTCGTTCAGAAGATTCCAGTGTTGATTATCACCCTACGACTTAAACCCAGTAACTTTCACTTCGAATATCGAACCTTAGTACTTTCAACTGATGATTCCCAAATAAAATGGAATATTTGGTATAGATTCCATTGCTAGCTATAGTCAATCTTTATCATAAAGGCAATTCACACACGATGTACATATGCTCAATCAAGACTGACTAATACTCACTCGAGAATATCAACAACGGGATAAATCAAACCCGTTTTATTGATTATTTAAATACATTGTGTTCAATAAAAAACTTTAATAATATTATTAATTATTGTCAACTCTGCCTGGAGCCTCTTTGGGGCTACTGCCGATGTCGAGCCTGGATAAAGGAGGCGGGTCGGGCATAGTGTTAGCGACCCCATCACGTATTAAACTAACTCGCTTAAAATACTTTAACTAGAACTAGTGAATAATAATTGTCATTGTAAATATGCTATCGAATACAGTTGGTCAGTAACAGTCACTGTGATATGAGTAGACGTTGACTTCTATGGTACATTAACTCTGTTATAAGCTTCAAACCTGATCCAAATATCTATGTTGATGAAAATGGATGTATTTATAGGTTACCTTTAAGTAGACAAAATCCATGGAAAAAGTTAGGAATATATTATTTTTTCGAAAATCCTTGATGATCCCCAAACGGATTTGACCTCGTGTCACCCAGCTTCACAGTCAGAGACGTTAACACCAAACTACCAGGGACGCGATTGACTTCCTTTAAGATTAAGATGTATTTGCAATGGATTGATCACTGGGTGCTGATCAATGTCTTTCGATCTACACTAAGGAGAGCCTGACATGACAGTGATCGCCACACAGTGATCAACCAATTGTAAATATCAAAATCATTGAAAGGTAATGATCAATAAGAAATCATTTCCCTTTGGAGATTCATAGAAGTTTTTCTCCATTTTCTCCAAAATGATTGGTTAGTAGAAAAAAATTAAGAATTGTTCAGTAACATTTGTCAATTGAAGTTATAAAAAGTGATTTAGTAGTATTATGGTATGTGCTACTGATGTTGACAGATATAAGTAGTACGGATCATCAATAAAAAGTGAAATAGCCGGTGGTAAAAGATTAAGAAGATCAAAGAAAAGAGCACAAGTAGAAAGTGAACATAAACTCTGAGATGTGACGGTTGAATCCACCTGACAAGTCCCAAATAGGATAATCCGTGCGTCCTGGATTCCATTACTAACTACCAACTATCTATACTTTGAATGCTTGTGAATTAAGACTATATCGAGGAACTCCACACAGGATGCACTAATGATTGGTGTGAAAATGAAGGAACAATGAAGTTTGAGACAATCGATTAATATTTTACAAACGAAGTATTTGTTGTACGGCTCTCAGATTTACGTTCTCCTCACATGATGTTCTTATTCACTACAGTGCCCCCAAATGCCCTGGTACGGCCGAGAGTGGAGAGAATTCGCTCTCCCTTTCGAAATGCTCCCACATGGCCACGCGTATATAGCTTCTGCCAGGGAAGTCCTACTTATTGCCTTCTCGTTAGTGGGGTGTTGTTTACGAAATTGAGAAGATGAAAAGCGAATGTCCGGCGCTTAAACTGGGTTGGTGGACATGGAGAGTCCACCTAGGGGAGTTGGAAAACCCTCATTTCAAACCAATGGTGAACATGGGCTCCAGGTTCCTGAGGGAACAAATGGTGTATAAACCAATGGTTGGTCACCGGATACCATGGGACTGCATCTCCTTACGATGTTCCATTGCTTTGGGGATCAGACCTTCAGGTCGAAGGCTCCGAATGTGGCTCTCTAAGAAAACCACCTGCTTCGGTATGGGCACCCGAGCAGTATCACAGCCCTCACATAAATCGAATGAGATTTGCATGGCGCATATGTATTTGGTGCCTCCTTGTACCAATATCTATGTGTTAAAATGAATAATAAATCACCATAGTATATTTACGACAAAGCTATGTAATCAGTTTATAGATCAAACAAACAATGAAGTACAAAGATGAAAAAGAAACGTCTATCTATTTGATTGGCTCAATGTAATCTGTTTTATGATAAACCTGGAAATGTAATTATATTAGTTGTGATAATGTATTAAGGTGTATCAATCTCGGTCAACTAATTGAGATATTTCACTTGACCTTAAAAAATGATATGGGAAATTAAATTATTTTCCTTGATTAAGTTAAATGTGTCTCTTTGATGTTATACAATTGAAGAGTGTTAACCTTCATAAATAAGATTGTTTTTAAACGAAGAATCATGACAATTAGAGTTTTCTGTGACATAGACTAACTAGTAACTTCAGTCGTTGAGATCATGAATCAATTAAAGTTAGACCATTATGGAAAATCTTGAAGCAGTGAACAGTGGTTACGTCCTCAGTAGCTAAGTGGATAACGCGATGGTGTTTGAGGCGAACAGTACGAGGTTCGATTCCCAAAAGGTACATCAACTCTGAGACGCAGTTACGTCGAGCTGATGACGAAACGCGTATCCTAGATTTCCCTGCTAGCCACTATGCATTCTTGCTCATAAGATCGTAATCCTTACTTACTTGCATGCTTACGTTTGTTAGTCCTCGTGGAAGAGCATAGGCCACCCATCAGCATTCTCCATCCAACCCTGTCCTCAACAATCCTTTCCAGCTTCTTCCAGTTGTTATTCATCCTTTTCATATCTGCTTCTATTTCCAGGCGTAATGTATTATTCGGCCTTCCACTTTTCCGCTTCCCTTCAGGATTCCAAGTTAGGCGCTTGCCTCGTGATGCAGTTTGGTGATTTCCGTAACGTATATCCTATCCATTCCCATCATCTTTACCTAATTTCCTCTTGAGCTGTAGGTTGGTTATTTCTCTCCCACAGTAGAAAAATTGCCGATGTTATCCGGTCAATGGATGTTGAGTATCTTGTGTAGACAATTATTTATAAATACTTGCACCTTCTTGATGATGGTTGTAGTAGTTTTCCATATTTCAGCTCCGTAAAGTGGAACTGTCTTGTCGTTCGTATTGAAGATTGTGACTTTGATATAGGTTGATAGTTGTTTTGAGTTCCATATGTTCTTCAATTGTAGGAATGCGGCCCTTGCCTTTACGTCTGCATCTGACCCTCCTTGTTCATCGATGATGCTTCCCATATACATGAAAGATTCCATATCTTCCAGAGTTTCGCCGTCGTATGTGATTGAATCGATATGACAGTAGCCAAACTGGATTACAATACTAGCTACTATCCATCTTTGCTAATAAGTTTGTAATCCTAGAAGGTTCCATACCAAGATTAACCAGCTATTCAATGATTTAGTGAAATCATTCCATGATATAAATAAAATAGATTTTATATATCAGATTTATGATTAAAAAAACAACTTACAATTTGATGATTTGTACAAATTTTCTCATCTGAATCATAATTCACTATACAAGTAGGTATTAACATGGAATTGGTTTGATTCCTATAAGTTAACTTGTCATCATCATCATCATCGTCAGCAGCAGCAGCAGGAGGAGCAGCAGCATCGACATCATCATCATCATCCTTATTATTCATTGGTTGATTGATCTTTTGAAGACTATATGTTTGATGAATTGTCGGATATCCCATAGTACAATTATAATCTTCTTTATTATCATTTTTTAATTCATTAAATTTAATATTTCCATCAAAACATGATTTTCTTTTTAAATGACGAAAATTCAATGGAAAACATGTTGATGATATAGAGCTTAAAGTTGAACGTCTACTATCTATTCTTGATTTATGAGTAGAATCATTGTCTGGAACTATAAAAACAAGAAAAAGAAAGAAAGAGGATGTGAGAAGGAGAGTGAAAGATATAAATCCATGATCCCCCCCCCACGCAAGATTCGAACTGAGGATCAATCAGTCTTGTGTCTGAGGAGACTCACCACAGGACGAAACGGCCGTCCAGTGCTTCTAAATTTTTTCATGGTGATCTAGGTTTAGTTGACTCGTGATCTCAAATATTGAAATGAACTTAATTATCATTTTTAAATATATACTGTTTTCTTACAAAACAAGGGACACTGAACACGTATTCTATGTTAGTTTAAGACTGTCAGTTGAGGTTGTTTGCTCTTTCTATTTGTCTTTCTTTTGATGATTGTTTGGATTGTGAAAAGACCTCCATATCTGAGAGGATACATGAAATACAGTGAATAGTTGGAAAGCAGTTGGACCTTCTGTACCAATATACATCAACAAATGTAAACGAAGACAACTAGTGTAGCACCAGTTTCTATATAAGTAGGTCTCAACATATACAAGGATAAAAACAAGATATTCAATACGACATGGAGAATACAAACTCAGTCACACGTGATGGAGAAACTCTGGAACAAGTGGGAAGATTTACGTATCTTAATAGCATCATCGATCAACAAGGAGAATCTGATCCAGACGTAAACGCGAGGATTTGAAAAGTAACGATCTCATTCATACAATTGAAGTACGTATGCAACTCAAAAGAACTATCAACCAATATCAAAGTCACAATCTTCAATACGAATGTCAAGACCGTTCCACTGTACGGAGCTGAAATATGGAAAGCTACTACAACCATCATCAAGAAGGTGCAAGTACTTACAAATAGTTGTCTACACAAGATACTCAACATCTATTTGCCGGATACCATCAGCAACAGTTTACTGTGAGAGAGGACAAACTGGCTTCCAGATGAAAAGGAAATCGAGACAAGACGTTGGAATTCGATAGGATATACATCACAGAAATCACTAAACTACATCACGAGGCGGTCTCCCAACCTGGAATCCTGAAAGGAAACAGAAAAGAGAAAGACCGAAGACCACTCTATGTCTGGAATTGGAAGCAGCTCTGAAAAGAATGAATAACGACTGGAAAGAACTGAGAAGGTTTGTCTAGGACAGATTTGGATAGAGAATTCTGGTGAGCGGACTATGCTTCTCCACGAACGTTAACAGGCGTAAGTAAGTAATAATATATTATGAAGTTCTAATATAAATTTGCTTAACCTGACTACATGGTCTGGATTTACGAAAACATTAATTGTTTCACTAAATATTCTTGTGAGGACGACCGACGAGTGAACTCAAGGAAGCTCTAAGATTCTGAGAAAGATTTGAAGACATTTCATTCAATCATCTTTTAGAAGAACATTCTAGAATCTCGACATGTTACTTCCTTATTGGACAAATGCTAAAACATCATTATATACGGATTGAATGACTATAATGATGATTTGGCTCTAACTAAAAACTACAAATACCTTAGAGCTTTATACCATATTTGACACTGTTTAGAATAGTATTCTTTGTCAACCGTCTTTTATCTGTTCATTTTGCGATTTGGAGAGTTCTAGCGTTCAGATGCTCAATTAATACTAGTTATATCATGAATCTTAACTGTAGATATAACAAGTCTTATGTACGATTTTGAAATCTTAGCTCTACACATGATTTGGTGGCTAGTCCTATGTCGAGCTCAAATAACTTATTCCAGCTTCGGGACAAACTATCTTATCCATTCTGTTCATGCAACATTTCGACATTGTTAATTATTCGCTTGTCAACCTTGACTTACTTTCATATAAGTGAATATGTGTGCATTTCCTATCTTACTCGTCACATGATTGTAATTTATTTTTATCTGACTATAAATATCTGTTCACGCTTGATTAAATTGAGTTGGCTGACATGCCATCTCCACTACAT
This sequence comes from Schistosoma guineensis, assembly GCA_944470375.2. Taxonomy (NCBI): domain Eukaryota; kingdom Metazoa; phylum Platyhelminthes; class Trematoda; order Strigeidida; family Schistosomatidae; genus Schistosoma; species Schistosoma guineensis. Next base: position 15,899,734 of record OX103897.1, on the reverse strand, counting down.
ATCATTTCACTTCGTTCTCTTCTCTCTTCACTTCATTTCTCCGCTTGTTTGTTCAGATCATTGATACGTATTTGAAATTCATTCTGTTATATTCACTAAGACGATTTAACTCAATGATTCTATACAAGAATAATCGACATTCATACAATCCAAATTGAAGTTAAATATCAAGCCGCTGAACTCGTCGATAACATCAACCAATCTAATTGATGCCAAAAAGGAAAAACTCCATCTATAATTATATATATATATAGAGAGAGAGAGATCAGTTTGTTTTATGATCTAGATTTGTTTCCTTAATCATTTAGATCATTTTACAATGGTAACAAATTGAATCTACTATTTATATTAACAAGAGATTAGCTTATGCTTATATGAGAACTTCGATTATTATGTGTATGTGCGTGTATGTGTTTTGTGTGTGTGTGTGTGTGCGTCTATACATGGTATGTTTACTTATATGGTTTATACAAGTTGGTAACTATGGTTAGTATCTGGGTTAGATTAATAACAATTTAACCAATTGGTTACTTGTTTCTCTCAATACATTTAATAGTTAAATGTTCACAGTTCATTTGCTTTGTTTGTTTGTTTTATTTCTCAATGAATTTAATCATTAATATACAATTATTGTGTTAGAGTATTCACTTTTGAATTAGTTCATATTCGTAATTACTTACTTGAATATTCCCATTGTTGTTTGAGAATGTAATCGACCAGTCATTTATTGGCATATGTGAATCCTATAAGGATTGACTTGAAACTACATTCCATAATAAGCAAAGATGGGCGGGGGCTGGTAGTGGAATCTAGAATGTGGGTTTCGTCCTATTTTAGACCCGTCAGATGAATGTACCCCCATCCCAGACTTGTTAATATTCACTCAAAAAACTTAAATCCATTACCGTTCACTTTCAACACCATCGATTTATCCACTTACTGGATTTGAATTTCGGAGTGAATATCAACTATGAGAAGCAATTACATTTAACTGACGACTCCCAACTAGGAAGAAACACGCGTCCTAGATTCTACTGTTAGCCACTATCCATCTATGCTTACAATGCTTGTGACTCAATTCAATATCGAGACAATCCATACAAGATACGCATATACCAATAATAAACTGTTCAAATACAGTCCTAAGCATTAATGAGAAGATTCAAGCAAACAATAAGAAGTATTTCCTGGAGTTTAAGTGATAAACAGTAGAGCTCAACCGGGTCTGTTGTAAGATATAAAACTCATTGAAAACAATGATGGATATGTTGCACAATTTCGTGGATTAGTTGAAGTTAGACATTTACACCAATGGATACCGGCTGGCTCAGTGGTCTAAGGGTTAAACGTTTGCGCTCGAGACCGATAAGTCCTGGCCTCATTTCTTGCGAAGCAAGATCGTGAATACACACTGCTGAGGAACCTCACAATAGAACGAAACTACCGTTCACTACTTCCAGGTTTTCCATAACGATCTAGCTTCAACTGATTCATGATCTCAACTATTGAAATTGCCTAATGAATTATCAAAAATCTTAATATAGACAATAAAAATGCAATAAATTAATTTATCATGTCAATATCTCTATTGAAATTTGATTTTTTTAAAATTTTTGTATTACATTTCAAATGATAATGTTACATAATTGATTACAAGATGTCGTGTTTATATCAGTGACAATTTTTCGAGAAAACTGTTCCTCTTAGCAACAACAACAACAACAACAACAACGACATAGATACAAACAAACAAACAAAATAAACGCCGACCATTCTTTACTCGGTCACTTGTCAACAATAACAAAAAATTTTTTTGTATTTTTTTGTTTTCTTGAGAAGAAAAAAATAGAAAGAATATCATCAACAGTCGACGTGAAATCTGAAAAGAAAACTAGTTTCTATGTAGAAAATTTGTGAAGAGTAGATAGTTTGAATTTGGAATAACCGAAGTGTATATATAGTTAAAGTATGTCAGAAATGAGCTTGTTAGCTCTGATAATATATATGGATAAACTATATTATGAATTGATTAAACGTTATTCATAGATTATAGTCTCATTTATTCCGCATTTCAGACATAATTTCACATCAGCAACATATCCAGAGACTTTAAATTACCGTCCAGTAGCTGAGTGAATGATGAGAGGGCGTTTGAAGCGAATGGTATTGGGTTCGAGTCCCAGAGTGAACACTAACAAGTTTTGGATACAGGTATATCCAGCTGATAAGTCCCAATTAGGAACTGGATTTCACTGCTAGTCACTGTCCATCTTTGCTTATAAAGCTTGTGAATTAAGGCAATATCGAAGCAATACGCATAGTATGTACATATACTAATAAAAGACTGATTAATTGCAGTCCTAAACCACAATGGGAAGATTCAAGCAAAACAATACCAAGTGAATCTAGACTATATAAAGTTTACAAAATGCATGTTTTGTGGTAATTTAAGGGTTTTGGACATGTTGCTGAAGTGAACTTATGTCTGAAATAAGAAATTAATGAAACTATAATTTATAAATGACGTTTGAGTGACGCTACGGTGACCATGAGAATGTTTACCAACTAACTAGGACTAAATCAGGGTTATAAGCCAGTGTGAAGAATAAAGATTACGAATTACAGTCAATAGTTGGGGTTGGGGATTTCATCTAGGATTTTCATTACGAACTAATATCAATTAAAATGCTAAAACTCTATTTAACCAAATGAATGAATAAATTTCGCGCCAAAATCCAAGACCTATTCTCTTAAACCTGATTGGTTCGTCCATAAATTATTATCAAGTTGAAGTGAAATCAACTCGAATAATTCATCTAAAGAGTCATATTTAACTTGTCTAAATATCACATTACACAAAAACATCACAGTTCTTCACAATGATACACATTGAATCTGATAAGTCTTGCGGATTGAACTCTATATTCGTCTCCTAAGCTATTCTGTAACCCCCAAGCTAGAACTACACAGCGCCCTGAACACGAGAGAGAACACTCAAAGTGTACGAGAAGTAGTTTACCCCAAGATTCATTTTACTACAGAAAATACAGGGTTTTTATAGTATTTTAAATGTCCTTGGGTTGCTAGAAGGTTCTGTAATGCTACTAAACATAGTAGCAGTGTAGCAGCCAACTAATCAGAACCTCTGCATGTGACGTTTCGCTTCCTTGATATTTTTGGCTAAAACTTCAAGTGAACGCTGATTGGATGAAGCGCTTCTTAGTGTTTCATGATGATTGCTTGTCTTTTGCAAGCAATTTTCTGGATCACCCCAAAAGAATCATAATAAACTTGTGTGATTAGAATGATTTATATGTGGCTACATAGTTGATCTAATATCTTTCATCAATCCTGAATAAGCGAGGAGTTACATTAAAAATCGGATAACTGGACAACATCCAGACATTCACTTGACAACTCAAAGACCACAGCTCATACCCGCTTTACAGAAGAGCCGAAAACCGCCTAGGCTTAACCTGATCAATACAGATCAGTGCCCTTTTTCAGGAGAGCCAGACACTACCCAGGATTAAACTTAATAATCCGAGCAGTACATATAGGCCTTAACGCTACAACTCAGTCCTATGGCAAAACCACGAAGGTACCAAACACCCTGGTGGATCATTCCCAACATTCATATACACATTCACATCACATGTATAATCATTACGATCATTGATCAAGTAAATCAATTATGCACAGCACAAATTGGCCAATGTTCACCTATTCGCATACACCATACTCAATCTCATTAATGTTAGCAATGAAGATATGCCTCACAATATCCCAATGACTATGACTCTTGAGAACACTGAAAAGTAATCACCAGTATGAATGAAATGAGTTAACCAGCAAACCAATTTTGCATATGAACATTCGGCGAAACTTGGCAAAGTAATGCCGAACCATCCACAATATGATTGGTGAACCTTCAGTCTCATATGAGACCTTCAGCTCTACATAACTATATAGCTTATATTGTATAGATATGCACTATTTTTATAGTTCGAATCACAATATGATTCTACTAAGACTGTCTTAGAAAACCTGATGTTATTAGATGACCATTTCATCCTGGTATGGGACTACCTGACAATGTACATCCACGACTTTATATCCATCTGTCTCATGCTTCCAATTTCGTGATTTAAATTATGAAAGTTCTACAATCCACACAAACACTCTGGTACTACCCATAGTTAGTTTTATTTTATACATTTTTCTTTCTACGAAATAAACGTAAGTATTATAATGTAGGTAAGTAAAATACTGTCAAGAGTCGCATGCCAATTCATATTAACAAAGTCGAATTCATTTTGCATTTTTTGTTTAAATCTTCTCATATATGTCTAGATCTACAATTGATCAGTCTCTTATTGGCACGTACATTTTGTACAATACTGGGTTCGAGTCCTCCAACCACGAGATACAACTATATCCATCTGATGAGTCCCTAAAACGACGAAACGAATATCCTGGTCTCCACTACTAACCACAATCCATCTTTACTCCATGAATATATTTCAAAATCATTATTTTTCACCAGTAAAGTAAGCAATTCACTATTTCTCCAACTGCATAATGTAGGTATGTTGTTATGGACAAACAACTACTGAAAATTAGTCTACACTCACTTATTTCTTTTACTTTTTTACTTCCTTACTCCTGTTACTCCCAATGGAGTATAGGCTACCGACCAGCATTCTCCAGCTTAACTCCGACTGGAGCTCCCTTGCCCGTGGGGCTACTGCCAGTCTCAAGTTCAGACAAAGGAGGTGGGTTGGGCATGGAGTTAGCGACCCCAAACCGCAGAAAACTAACTCGCTAAAAAAGACGCTAACCAGAACAAAGTAATTCATTTGTTTCATTATTAACTGAATAAAATATCATTGAATTAGGAGAATCACTTCAAACTGTTTACATAAAAATAAGTTTTGTTTTCTAGTAAGAAGAGAAACAAATGGATTGGAGATCAAAAGACTTGTCATCAGTTCATAACAATCATACTATCAAAAATTGAAGTCATACTAGGTGGCTTGATAGTTTTCAGCTAGTTTTAGGACTTAATAGTTTATATTATCTAACTCTGACTGGCTTGTCAAATAGGATAATGGTCAAATTATTGATATTACTAAGTGAACTAGGTTGAATATTCAATCAAAAACTAAGATATTTCTATTCGATTGAGATCATGAACCGATTGACGTTAGACCACCATTGAAAATGTGGAAGCCCTGGACGGCCGTTTCGTTCTATTGTGGGACTCCTCAGCAGTGCGCATCCACAATCCCGCTCGTGGGATTCCAACCCAAAACCTTTAGCCTCGCGCGCGAACGCTTAACCTACTGGACCACTGAGCCGGCATCCAATGCTGTTAATGTCTAATCTCAACCAATCCACCAAGATGCGCGACCATCTTCCATTGTACTGAGGTAGACACCTGTTTCTACCCGACACGGATTAGCTCCACTGGTCACGGCTTCTCACCACAACTCCGAGAATTTTCTCACGATATTTCTCCCTTGTATCGAACCACTTGAAGTACATATCCATGACCTTATCAAAGATCTAAGTAATTTATATAATGCTTTGCATTGGTTCATTTCAAGGGAAAATAGATGATTGAATATGATGCTAGAAGTAATTGTCCTAATATACCTTGTATTTGAAGAAAAAAAATACAGGTGAATTGTGAATGCTAACCTCGTGTTACATACTACTTATATCAACAGATATAAGTAGTATGTAACATCAATTCGGATTTGAATGTCTATTAAAAGAAGGTTGAGAAGAATGCACTGAATAAAACAGAGACGGAAACATGAAGGAATTGAGAATTGAAAAAAACACAAAAGATGTAAAGGATAATTGATGGATGATTTGATTTCAGTTTTTCAATGGTTATCCAACTTTGATCAGTTAATGTTTTCAATGAAATTGTATTATTAATCACTGGATTACATCTCATACTAAAATCCAGAACATGTTCCTCGTTTTACTCGGAAGTAGTCAACTAGGTATATATCTGCATCTCAGCTTTTGTTTTCACATTTGAACTCGATCTAAGCACTTTACCTATCATTTCTAATACTATCTTATTCACATAAACTAAGGTACAGTGAATATCATTGTCGTTCTGTTCAAGTATTCTAACAGTAAACTCTTCCCTCTTGTACCATCTGGTATATAAATTATTCTAATTATATCTCTCAAACCGTACAATATTATATAGCTGCTGGATTGAATTTCCGAGGTTCATATCTTCCAATATCTGTACAATTGCCATCTATCATCATTACCATCATATTGATACAGATAGTGATCTTATATATGTAAATAGTGTAGTTCGAATGCATTGTACGTCCATTTCATAGATTACAATAGTGTAAGTATATTCAAGACAGTTTGTGAAGAAGGATAAACATCAATACAACAAATAAACACTGATAGTAATCTTAATTCATCCATAGGTTGCCGGAAATGAATGAATTCATCTAGAGAGAAGATTTAGAATGAAACCATTTCCATAGAGAGTTATATTTAACCGTATTACATCTGGGTTTATAGTTGATGGTTCAATCATTTGCAAGAATGTGAATTGTGAATCAAAGTTGAGCAGTTTCTAGACCATTTATGCATATACTATTAATAATAAAATTACAGTATTCCAGGAGTAGTCGGACATTCATGTTACAATCAAATGCTTGAATTTTTATTATAGAGTTTACAGAGCTCACATTCTAGAAGTCATCGAGACATGTAAGACCATTTTTCAGATTTATTCTTATAAAGATAAATTATGGAAATACGTGACTTTTAATTCTGTGGTGTGCTACTGATATAGACAGATATAAGTAGTATGTATCATCAATAAAAGGGGAAACTACGGGTAGCAGAAAGTTAAGAAGATTGAAGAAAATAGAACGAGGAAAGAGAGTGAAGTCTGAGACGATTAAATGACATTTTGTAAATGAACAGTTTTCAGTTCATTTATGCAAACACTAATATTAATAAAATTACAGTATTCTAGGAGCTGTCGGACATACGTTTTGTATTAAGCAACCAAATTCACCTGAGTACTTGTTCGTTACACCATATCTTTGTATTAGTATGATAGAATGGAACAATTATTTAATGCATAATTGTAAAATGCTACTCAATAAATTATTGCTAAATGCAATCAACTTGTGCTCACTAGTGACTGGATTGAAGAAGTATTTCTTGGAATTCTAGTAAGAAGCAGTGACCAGTGGAGTTCAACCGGGTCTGTTGTGAGATAGAAAACTCACTGAAGACAATGGTGGCCCAATTTCGTGGATTGGTTGAAGTCAGACATTAACAACGATGTGTGCCGGCCAGCTCAACAGTCTAGAGGTCAAGCGTTCACGCACAAGACCGATAGGTCCTGGGTTCGGATCCTGCGGGTAGAGATCGTGAGTATGCATTGCTGAGGAATCTCACACTAGGACGAAACGGCCGTCCAGTGCTTCCAGGTTTTCCATGATTGTTTAGCTTCAACTGACTCTTGATATCAACTATTAAGAAATATTATAATAACCACAAAAATAAACCTTTTCTGATAAATATAAATATGTTAATTGACGCGATCAGTTATCGAAATAATTATACATGTGATGTGAATGTCTATATGAATGATGGGAATGGTCTACCAAGGTGATTAGTACATGTATGGTTGCGCCACAGGATTGAGCTTTACTATTCAGATCGTAGCGTTTAAGCCCATATAGTATATATTTCTTCTGTGAAGCGGGATTGAGTTGTACTCTTTGGGTTGTCACGCGAAAGTCTGGATGGTGTCTGGTTCTCATGAATATCCTGGCCCACAAGGGTATATTATGTAACTTATATATATGTAAAGCTAATTAATTTCAAATTCACTTAGTGTTGCTTTACTTCTGTCATCTCAAATAGAATGAAACTCGAATGTTGGATTCCATTACATCTTTGCCTAATTAATTTTACTTAAATATTTAAGTCAGAAATTTTCATTGAGTAAGTTAGTTGTGTAAACAATTGAATTAACTATTTCGAAACGTAAATATTTAATATCAGAAGGGGTTTTTGTTGATATTATAGTAGTTGAAATAATCGAGATCATTAGTCAATTGAAACTAGACCACCATGGAAAATCTTCCTACTGCTGGACTCTTCAGCAATGCACATCCACGATTCCGTTTCGCAAAAATCGAACCCAAGACCTATCGGTCATGCGCGCGAACGTTTAACCTCTACACCACTGAGTCGACCGGTGTTAATGTCTAACTTTAACTAATCCACGAAATCGATCGACACATCCATCATTGTTTTCAATTAGTTTTCTATCTTACAACAGACCCGGTTGAACTCAACTGATCACTGCTTCTTAATAAAACTCCAGGAAACGCCTTTTGAAGCTAGTCACTAGTGAGCATATACTGATTAGTATCAGAAAGGGGTTTTATGATTATCATAATTGAGATCATGAGTCAATTGAAGCTAATTATTGAACAAGATTTTTAAAAAAAATTAAAAACATTTGTCCTTTTTACTTTCTTTCTCTTTAATTCACCGCTATCCATTCAATCGATTCATTGTTTACATAAGTAATTGCATAATGGGACAGATTAGAGGCCGTGTCTGGGGGGGAAGGGGTGGAGAAACAAAAACAACCCCCAAAAAGGTTGACCATAAAGAAAAGCAATTAACAACAAATAGATAAAATCATTGTTTCTCTTGTCTATAAATTTTTTCTTTAAGTGATACATTAAAATCTTGTATATGGTACCTAAATAATGCCTTGTGTGTGTGAGAGTTTGGGTGTGTGTGTGTGTATGTATGTATCTATGCATGCGTAATGGTTTAATGTGTGATAAAATGTAAAGAAAGGTGAAAAGAAAGTAGTATACACAGATATGTCTTGGAGTACATAATTTTATTAGTTCGATATATACCTATCATATAATGGAGATATACAGTTTAGGTTAAGAAAAAATGGATAATGGCTAATAATGGAATTCAAGATACAAGTTTCGTTCTACTTAGGACTCGTCAGTTGAATATACCTGAATCATAGATTTATTGATGTTCACTCCGAGACTCAAACTCCGTACTGTTTGATTCAAACACCATCACTTTATTCACTTAACTAGTAAGTTTTGATAGCCATTTGCTTGTACAATGGGGATGAAACACACATCCTGGATTCCACTGCTAATCACTATCCATCTTTACTTATTGTACTTGTGAATTAAACCATTTTCAAGGTAACTCGTCCAGGATGTACATATACCAATAAGAGTGAGATTCAATAATAAATCGAATTTATGAATAAACAGTTTAATTATCGTCAATAATACAATAATTCAATCAATTGAAATGAGACTTGACAATGTCAAGTTCGATCTCTTATAAGGTCATGAATGTACACTGTTGTGAATTTTCATACTACAACGAAACAATGTTCACTTTAGCTAAAGTAGTTAAAGTCAATTTTTAATGAGAAGTATAACAGTGATCAAGAATGGATACATGAATAACACACACACACACACACTTTTATAATGTTTTCAAGGAGTTTCTCCATTGTTCAAAACTTTGACTGGTGTTAGTTCATTTGACAATCAATAACAATGAAGAAGAACTGAATGAATATCATTCAACTATAACCGATATGAAACAATTACTCATCAATAGTATCGAATGTTCATTGATTGAATAAAATCATGAATCCATTGACGTTATACAAGTAAATGTTACGAGGTTAAAGATTGAGTACTATTTAACTGATCTGAGATTTCTAGGTACAATACCCATTCATGTTCTGTCGATGGTCATCAATCAGAATGCACAAACCTGGATTTCTAGTTGTTACTAGTTGTTGCATTAAAATCATTTAACAATCACAATAATCCCCCTTATCATAGCATTTCATTTGGTCACTAAACTTATGAAAGAATATAGTCTCTTATATACATATAATGTGTTGGAATATACAATATGGGGGGTGATACTAGATAAGAAGTGATTAAATCTCATAGAATATTGTACAAGTCTAGTCATTATCTACGCCAGTAACAGTAATAATGATTAAATGTGTAAATTATTTGGATTATGAAGACCTCCACATCTGGAAGGAAGCACGAAAATACAATGGACAGGTTATATGTAACTAGATGATTTGGACTTCACAGATAACTTTGTTCTTCTATCTCATACACAGCAACAAATATATATGAAGACAATTAATGTAGCACCAGTCTCTGCATCAGTAAGCTTCAACATACACAAAAGAGAAAGCAAAATCCTCAAATACAACACGGAGAACACCAATAAAATCACACTTGATGGAGAAACTCTGGAACAGGTGGAAAGTTTCATGTATCTGAGTAGCATCATCGATGAACAAGGAGGATTCAATGCAGACTTAAAGCAAGGGTCTTATTTCTACAATTGAAGAATATATGCAACTCAAAAAACAACTGTCTTTCAACTAATATCAAAGTCAGAATCATCAATACGAACGTCAAGACAGTTAGTAATATGATAGAGAGCTGAAACTTCGAGAACTATGAGAAACATCATTAGAAATAATTGTCTACGTAAGCTACTCCATGTCCGTTGACTGGATACCATTAGCAATAATCTATTGTGGGAATAAACAAACCAGCTACAAGCTGAACAAGAAATCGTGAAAACACATTGGAAGTGGATAGAATACATATTTCAGAAATTATCGAACTGCATCACAAAACAAACGCTAACTTGGAATCCTGAAAAGAGGAAGACCACACTATGTTTAGATTGGAAACAGATGTGAAAAGGATAAATAACGGCTAGAAACAACTGGAACGGATTACTGAGGATAGATTTGGTTAGAGAATTCCGGTAAACGGTCTATGCTCCTCCATAAGGGATAATTACTTACTTACTTACACCTGTTACTACCAATAGAGCATAGGCCGCCGATCAGCATTCTCCAAACCACTCTATCCTGAGCCTTCCTTTCCAGTTCTTTCCAATTGTTGTTCATTCCTCTCATGTCTATCTCCATTTCCCAGCGTAATATGTTCTTTGGTCTTCCTCTCCTCCTTTAGCCTTGAGGATTTCATGTGAGGTCTTGTCTTGTGACACAGTTAGGTGCTTTCTTCAATGTGTGTCCTATCCACTTCCAGCACTTCTTCCTGATTTCTTCCTCCTCTGGTATCCGGGTTATTCTCTCCCACAGTAGGTTGTTGCTGATAGTATCTTGTCAACGGATCCATAACGGGTAATAGCCTTACATAATAAATTTAACTTGTTCTCTTATCAATAAACATTAAAACTAATCAGTAGACTAAAATCGAAATTTCGCTGTTTTCCTTTTTTTTGTTTTGTTTATTTACTTAGGAAAAAAGAAAAGAAAAGAGAATCAGAATAAGAAGATAATAAAGAGAACTTGTCAAAATATTTATTCACAAATTATGTTAAATAAAATGAAGAATGAAAATGGATTTCCGTTCACAATAATAATAATCATAATAATAATAATAGTAACTATGGTAATTAGTGGTAAAGTGGGAGAGAAGGAGAGACAATTTCTCCCTACGCCTGTTACGTAATGATCACGTGAAAGGTTTTTCATTTTAAAAAAAAATATTTTTCGTTTAGTATTGCATAAAGTTTTGTTTACATTCATAGATGATAACGGGAAGAGATAATGAGTGACTGAGTGGGTGGGTGAATGAATGAGACTGAGGGAGTCAGAGACAAGAAAACAAGAAGAAACTAAGTGACTGAAACTAAATCCAATGTGAACTGATTTATTCTTATGGTTTTGACGGAACAGTTTAATGAATATCAATATGGTTCATACATATTATTCATGATGAATTGATTTGAGTTGAAGTACCAAAGAGTATTGAATAGGTATTCGACTACTTAAAAGGAGTGTACATACAGGAATTCCATAAGGATCGAAACTAGAACCTCGTACTTAATGAGGTAAACTTGTTTAATACGTGATATTTTTCAAATGAACGTGATAATTTAAACATTCAAAGTTTTCTTTCATCAATGTAAATCAAAAAGGTCACATTGTATGGCGATTGTTATGACTATGGATCAAAAACTCTCTGCTTGTTTAGTTTACTTCTTTCGTCGGTCACCGACACTGAATAGACAAGATCAACCCCCCCCTTGAACGGATGCTATCTTAGTCAAAAGTAGTGTAATACTAGGTGCTGTTATAGATCCTTTTATCTTTTTAACTTATATAAAAGATATTCACGATTGCTTTTATATAGGTTAGCCTCCTTCATAATCAAATGGATTTAAAGTAGTGTATCATGAGTTGAACATTATGTAAAACTGCATGAGTATGGAGCTCGACAAGGTAGCCTAGTGGATAACAAGATGGCATTTGAAGCTAAACGGTACTGGGTTCGATGCAGGTACAACCAGATAGGAGGAAACGCGCGTCAAACTATAATCCACTGCTAGCCACTACCCCTCCTTGCTTATAGTGCTTGTGACTTGAAGCTATATCAAGGCGATCCACACAGGGTGCACATATGCCAACATGAGACTGATCAATTGCAGTTTTAAATAACAATGGGAAGATACAAGTAAAGCGACACCAAGTGAATTTAATACCACATATGATCTCTACATGAAATATCGCAATCTATATTGAGTTGACCATGTCTATAAACTAGTATATATGTCCAGTTTGTAGTAAGTGATAAATCGATATGTGGTTACAACGATTGTAAACTACTTATTGATAGTTATCATAAGATACCTATTTACCTCAATTCACATACAAAGCACACAGTCACACACACACAGACACAGGAACATTATTGATCATATGATTGCATAACACAATTATTCATTGAACATAATAACACAGAAATATTAACATAAATAATGGAAAGTGTATTGGTTCGAGAATTTATTGTTGTCAGGCCTTGAATAACATTAACATATCATGTTTGGATATTGTTGATGTGAATTGTATAGTGGAGAAATATGTTGTGCAAGTTAGTGATGGTCAGCAAACTGTGTGTGTGTGTCTGTGTGTGTGTGTGTGTGAATAAAGCTGACGACGTCAATGTTCTACATGAGATTGGAACATGTGTGTGAACTAATGTGATTGTGAGAGATGCTACTCTATTTGTACGACAGTCATCGAGAACTGTTTATGATAGTATTGTTGAAGTTTCATTTGATGGACTGACTGACTGATTGACTGACTGATTTTAATTATGCAGAATTGGTATATGAGAAGACAGTGGACAATTATTTGAGCGTACTGTTGAGGAGTGAGCATTATCGACTCTTTCTGCAATCGGACTAAGGAATTAGACTTCTCAAATGTATAGTAATTCAGCATCCGGTTTCCATCAATTCACAATGTTGGTCAACCATTTTCGGTGATTGTGTATTGTGAAGGTGTCATATTGGAGAAGAAATCAGATATCCAATACTGTCTCGTGTTCTCGACTGTGTATTACATAAGATCATTTATCGATGAAAATTGACTATTTGATTAAGTGCCTAACATGAGTTTTTATAAGAAACTACTCATGTAATAATTCGTTTCCCAAGTAATTCACATCTGCAAACGAATGGAATCCTGGTGAATAATTCTAGTGTTAACCGTTCTCCATAAAACCTGAAGGCCCAGAAGACGATCGTCAGTGGAGGTCTAATGTACGCATTGCTGCGGAGTCCTACAGTAGTACGAAACATATATTAAATGCTTCGTAGTTTTCAACAGTTATCCAACTAAGATCAATCCGTAATACTACAGTATAAAATTTTCATATTTTTTTTATATCATCTATTATTGACATACTGACTTACACCTGTTACTACTCATGGAGGTACATAGACCGACCACCAGCGTCCTCCTACGAACTCTGTCCTGAGCATTGTTTTGAGTTGTTTCTAGTGGCTATTCATTCTTGTCACATCTCCTTCCAATACCCAGTGCAATGTGTTCTTCGATTTTCCGCTTCTCCGTTTCTCTTCAAGGTTCCAAGTTAGCGATTGCCTCGTGATGCATGTCCTATCCACTTCCAACGTCTTTTCCTAATTTTCTCTTCAGCTCGAAGTTGATTCGTTCTTTTTGACAGTAAGTTGTTGCTGATGGTATCCCATTTACAGACATTGAGTATCTTGTGTAGATAATTGTTTATAAATACTTATTCCATTTTGATGATTGTTCTTATAGTTCTTCAAGTTCCAACTACATACAGTAGAACTGTCTTGACATTCGTATTGATGATTCTGACTTTGAAATTGGTTGACAGAAAGTTGTTTTGAGTTACATATGTTCTTCAACTGTAGGAATACTGTCCTTACCTTTTCAATCCTTTCCTTTACTTCTTCATCAGATCCTCTTTATTCATCCATGATACTGACCAGATACTTAAAAGTTTCTACCTCTTCCAGAGTTACTCCATGAAGTGTAATTTGATTGATATTCTCCTTGTTGTACTTCAGAATCTTCGATATCGTCTATACTGACTTTTTATTCTTTCCTGTTTGCTTATCATCATAATTTTCATCAAAGTACTATACTGGCTAATAATCTTCATTTGAATTAGAATTACTATAGAAACATGAAAAGATTTCGAACAGATGTAGTGACCGCCGCCACCCCCAATCCCCCCTCTTGTGAACTAAACATAAGTTGATTATCATCATGATTTATAACATCAGAGCATCATCAGTGAAATTTATTCTTTTTTATCACCAAGTACTAATCAATATTGATTATTGATAAGGTTAGATTATAGAAGAATTATTACATCATAATGAAATGGTATTTCAATACTTCAATTATCAATTTTGATCTGTATAAAGAATATAGAACATTGATCTAGTTAACATTTATTTCGTTAGTAATTACTAAGAACAAGAACAAAAACGAATGATATATGTATGAATAGATAGATAAAGAGAAAACGAGAGAGAGAGAAGGGAGGGAGGGAGGGAAAGAGAGGGTGGAGGAGGAGAGAAAGAGAAAAAGAAAGAAAAACAGAGAAAGAGAGGGAGGAGGAGGAGGAGAGAAAGGGAGAAAGAGAGAGAAAGTAAAACACGAAACAAAAATCTTTTAGATAAAATCATTCGTATTAGTAATAAGAGAAAAAAAAGAACCCGCAAAGAAGTAGTTCTAAAGATCAAAGTAACTATTATCTATCTCTGATTGTCTATTACTTAAGCTTAGCAAGTTAATCTTATTCTAACATATTGATAATTATTATTATTGATAACTTGGAATGAATTAACGTACTCATAATATCAGGATTATTATGAATGATGATGATGATGATATAAGCAGGAAATGAATTCATACGTTTTAGAAATTAATCAGTGATTAGATCCATTTGTAATGCTTTGAATGATCCCAGTAAGTGAATTTTGATCATATCGAGTCATTATATATGTGTTGTGTGCTAATATTTTATAAAACAGTCGGAATATAGTTTCAAGCTAATTAGCACTCGTCACTAAGGTGTACCTGTAATCTTGAGGTAGCATCGGTTCGATTTACACTAAGAAGAACCTGACATACATGACATTGATCACTATTCAATAATCAATCAATTGTAAATAAGTCTCAGTCCTAAAGGTAGTCAATCGCGAACCGGATAGCTCAGTCGTAACGTCTCTGACTGTGAAGCTGGGTGACACGGGATCGAACCTGTCAGGCAGCAACAGTTTCCTCAAGATTACAGGTACACCTTGCTAACGAGTGCCAAATAGCACAAAACCTAGGTTCAGAGTTTCCTGTTGATTACCTCGAACTACGATCTTATCTCAACATAGTGCATGTAATGTCGAGTCACCTAGACTAGTGGCTAGATTGCAACTTGGTCGATATAATTCGATCTGCACTAGGAAGGACT
Source organism: Schistosoma guineensis (assembly GCA_944470375.2). Taxonomy (NCBI): domain Eukaryota; kingdom Metazoa; phylum Platyhelminthes; class Trematoda; order Strigeidida; family Schistosomatidae; genus Schistosoma; species Schistosoma guineensis. The sequence continues at coordinate 15,883,838 of OX103897.1, read as the reverse complement.
TGACATACATGATATTGATCACCATCCAGTGATCAATCAATTGTAAATCCACACATAATATCTGAATGAATGACACAATGGGAGTTTGAAGAGAACTATATGACAAGAGAAGATTGATTTCAGTGTTCAATACAATGTATAGAAGAACGGCTTATGGATATACTAAAACAAACTAAAACTATCTCAGCTTCAATTGAAGGTCCATTGTTGGCAGTGTTTAATTGATGAAAACTTAAGGCATTCGTCTATAAACAGAGGAAGCAAATCTGTATTTTGATTGATTCATACCCCTATTAATATCAACCAAAGATTAATTGACAAAAGCCAAACAATGCTTAATGAAATTCCAAAACTTATCTTTAAAACACTGTTCACATTCAACAAGAATGTAGCTCGAATAATGCTTAGTTTAGATAGAGTATACTTAAGTATACTATAGATAATGAGTTTAAAATAAACCCTTCCTTCTTGTCTTAAATAATTTTCCAAAGACGTTTCCATACTGAAAACTAATACAGAATGAAGATAGTGAACAGATGTCATAATGATGAAATGATATTGTAGAATGAATTGCAGTGATATTAATTAAGAATTCATTCGACTGTGGCAGTAGACAATTTCAGAGGTGGCTTAGAATATAAATTTGAAGTAAACCGAGTGTGGTTTTCTTTTATAAACGACTTATACAACCACTTCCAGGGAAGTCCTAATCACTGGCTTCTCGCACCAGGAGAGTTGATTAAAAAATTGAAAGGATAAAAAGTGAATGTCCGTTAGGAGCTTTAACCGGGTTGGTGGATATAAAGCATCCATCTGAGGGATTTGGAAAACCCAAATGTTGCATATGGGTTCCAGGATCTTGAGTAAACAAATGGCGTATGAACCTATTTTTGGTCACCGACTACCATGGGACTGAATCTGCTGACGTTGCTCCGCTGCCCTGTGGATCAGGTTATTAGGTCGAAGGCTCCGGTTGTGGCCACATAAGAGAACCAATTGCTTCGGTCTGGACACCCGGTCAACATCATAGCCCACACACAAATGAAGTGATATGTGTGGTGCATAGGTATTCAGTGCCGTTAGACATTAACACCAATAGATGTCGGCTCACTAGTCTAGAGGTTAAGGGTTCGCGCGCGAGACCGATAGGTCCTGGGTTCGGTTCTCGTAAGCGGGATCGGTGATGCGCACTTCTAAGGAGTCCCGTATTAAGATGAGACGGCCGTTCAGTGTTTCCAGGCAGTGGTGGTATAACCTTATGAATTCAACTATAAAATTATAAATGCAACTCTTTTAAATGAAGTCATTAGTCGTTATACATAAAAAAGACATTAAAAATTGGCTGGTATCAATTTTACTAAAAACAATCAATTTCCAAATAACTGATTACTATGAAGCCTTCAGAAACCTCTTATATAAATTATGAGAAGTAACAATGAGATACGGCGATTAATATAGTCAATTTCTTGAGTTGTAATGAGAACGATTGACAAAAGGAGCAATGCCGTGTAGGTGTGAGGCAGGTATCCATCAGAGACAATGAAAAATGATTATAAAAATTTCGTAGATCGATTCAAGTTAGACAGTAACACTGTTAGATGTCGACTAAGTGGTATAGAAGCTAACTGTTCTTGCGTGAGATGCAAGGCACTGGTTTCGAGTGTGCCTAACTACGAATGAGATTTGATGAAGATTCTCGCAATGGGACGATAAAGTCAATCAGTGCTTCCTGGTTTTTCATGTTGACCTAGATAGACTCATCTTGCTATATCACTGTCAATCAATTATGTAAGGTTATATCACTGTCATAATGTACAACATGAACAAAGCAAGAATTACAATACTTCCAGAATGTGACCAATTCATTCATGGTATATTTCATGACTTGATCTTCAGCTACATACAAATTAATCTATTTCACTTTGTTTCCTAGTTAACAATTACTAATCAATAAACAGTAAGTTGTATATAACGTGTAAAGTGTTTAAAAAGAAAAAAAAGTGGGGGGGGGGTGCTTTTTATAACTATTTAAGATAAGGCTACAATGTGAACTTAACAGAATTCATTCAAAGTTATCAATAAACAATCGAACAACATGAAACCAACTAGCAACTACATGGTTTAAATTTGATGTTTATATTGAAGAGAAAAAAGTAACCATCAATTGTTCTGGTAACATTTCAATCGGTAATTCTAAATTTTCACTTTCCATTCATCGTATTCCTTATGTAATGAGTTGACCTCAAATGTTGACATTCTAGAATATGAAATAGATTGTCAAGAAAATCTGGGGGTTTTTTAAACATCAATTGATTTCTATCTACTACATGTAAATTATTGATTATTGATTGACAGTTCACTTGTAACACATCAATGGAAGTATATTAACTTAGATGGTACTGACGAAAAAACTACCCCCTACCTCCTTCACCGATTCAGCGAACGAAATAACTAATGAATAAATTTAGTTTATTCTGTAAATATATTGTCATTCTTAAATTCACTTGGTATTGTTGTTTACTTGAATCTTCCCATTGATGTTTAGCACTGCAATTCATCAGTCTCTTATTGGCATATGTGCATACTGTGCGCATCGCCTTGATATAGCCTCAAGTCACAAGCTTTATAAGCAAAGATGGATAGTGACTAGTAGTGGAATTCAGTTTCACCCTCGTTTCATTCTATTTAGGACTCGTCAGCTGGATATATCTGCATCTCAGAGTTGATGTTCACTCTGGGACTCCTCTGCATTACTATTTGTTTCAAACGTCATCGCCTTATCCACAAAGCTATTGATTCTTAATAACCACTTGCTTGTGCAAGAAGGTGAAGTTTAAATTCACTTGGTATTGTTTACTTGAATCTTCCAATTGATGTTTAAGACTGCAATTGACCAGTATTTTATTGGCATATTGACATATATATATAGCGTAGTGTATTTTAGATATGAAAATTGGTAACTTGGGATCCTGAAGGGAAACGGAAAAGAGGGAGTTTAAAGAACACACTACCCTGAGAATTGGAAGCACATATCAAAAGGATGAATAGCAAGTGGAAATGACTGGAAAGGATTGACTAGGACAGAGTTGGATGAAGAATCCTGGTCAGTGGGCTATGCTCCTCCATGAGTAGTAAGCAAGTAAGTAACTTACACTGAAATATAGATTTGCTGAAAAGTTGAAAGCATAGAATAGCAATTTAAATTTGCAGAATTCATAGAGAGAATCTACGACATTTGAAAGCAACGAAAGTAACCACAAAACAAATAATAACAGTGAAGGTGATTGATTAATCATTGGATAATTATCAACATCATGTATATCAGGTTCTACTCAATATCTGTCTAAATAACAGTGACCATTTCATTGTTATAAACCATATTGAAGCGTTATAAGCAAAGATGGATAGTGGCTAGTAGTGGGATGAAAAACGCGCGTTTCACACCATTTGGAACTCGTGAGCTGGATGTACCTGCATTCCAGATTAGGTGATGTTCACTCCAAGTCTCGAACCCAGTACCATTTGTTTAAAACATCACCGCGTTATTCACTAAACTACTGAGTCCTGATAACCACTGATTCTAAGGCTTACCACCAACTATCTTTGCTCATAATACTTGTAACTTAATGGCAATATCGAGGCGACCCGTACAGAATGCACATATGCCAAGAAGAGACTGGTAAATAGCTAGTGGCTATCAGAAGGAGAATCCGCCTATGGGAGTTGGAAAACCCTGATTCCAAACCAATGGTGCACATGGACTCCACGATCCTAAAGGAACAAATGGCGTATGAACCATTTACTGGCCACCGAATACCACGGGACTGAATCTCTTTAAGTTGCTCCATTGCCATGTGAACCAGACCTTTAGATCGAAGGCTTCCAGTGTTTTCCCCTAAAAAAAACTACCTGTTTCGGCTTAGGTACCCGGGCAGTATCACATCCCTAATATAAATCAATTATAATTGCTACTGGCTTCGTTTTTATTGTGTGACGCACATGTATTTGGTGCACCCCTCTTGAATCAATGTTTATGTGTTCAACAAATAAATAATAACAACAATTAGTGGCTATCAGAATCCAGTAGCTAAGTGGATAGCGAGACGGTGTTTGAAGCAAACAGTCCAGCGTTCGAGTCCTGTTTAGTGAACAACAACAAATCTGAGATGCAGGTAAATCCAGCTTACAAGTCTCAAATATCATGAAACAAACATCTTAGATTCCATTACTAGTCAGCGAACCATCTTTGTTAATAATACTTATGACTTAATGGCAATCTCTAGGCTAACCTTACAGGATTATATACCTAAACATCAATAAAACAATTTATACAAACAATATAAAAAATGAATTCGGCGAGACTCTAATTTATGGACGAGCCAATCAGAGGCGCTTTTAGAGATTTCAAGGTTATGGAGCCAACTTCAGTGCTTAATGCTAACGTACGATCGGTTCACAGGGAATTTTGTACAAAACGTGATAATTAAGCGGCTATAACAGATAAAACAACGAGACTATAATTTGTGGACGAATCAGTCATGTACAAGATAATAGATCTTGTATTTTAACACAAAAGCCTTTCATCCATTTGGCTACATAAATTTCTGGCATTATAGCTGATGTAAGTTCGTGATGAAAACCCCATATATAATTCCTAACTAAGGCAAATTACGACAATTATTGCGAACTGGATAATAAAAGCACCAGTAACACTGGCTGCATCCAGGTACTACAATATATACGGATGACTGGAGAGCGTACAGACTCCTACATAGGCTTATGTGTGCATCATGTCTTTATCCAAAAGTAGCATTTTGTGTACTCAACAACCGGAGTGCACATAAACAATATTGAAGCTATGTGATCGTGACTGAAAGAGTTTTTGAGACTTTATCATGGTTCCAGAGGTCGACTATTCTGTAGCCGTATGGATGATTTCCTCTACTACACGCATTGGGATTTAAGAACCTCTGAACCTCTTTCTAATGTTGACACGTTTTTGAACCACGTATAAGAAGTGTATCCACTTTATTTCTTTGGTTTTGTATAAAATACTTTTACTCAATACTGACTGTTTGATGATTGGCTAATATTTCTCAAGGTGACTTGAGATTCGTTCAAACGACGTCCATAAATTAGAGTCTCGCCATGAATTCACTAAAAACGATGTTTCCCAACTTTATCCATTTACAGAACATAAACCAAAATATCAGTGACGTAATAGTTGAAAGAGTCCATTTAGAAGAAAAAAAAAGAAACAGTAAATCATTCCATAACAAAACATCGAGATAGAGAGAAAGAGAGAGAGAGAGAGCGAGCGAGTTTTTGCTTCTCATTATTTCAAATGAACAAAGAAAAGAAAAGAAAACAAGATGAGAAAAAACTACAAGAATTTCTCTCTGGTTTAATCAAACCTTTAGGGAATCATAAATCTTTTTTTAAAAAAAAGAAAAAAAGAAAAGAGAAGAAGAGAAAAGAGAAAAAAGAAACAACATCTTAATCTTATTCAATTAGAATAGAAAATTTGACAGTTTTTTTTTGGGGGGGGGGGCGGGAAATACAATGAGAGATTATTGGAAGGGATACTTATGAGTTCACTTATCATAATCTTAGTTATTCACCTATAAATAATACAAAATAAGTAGTATATAAATCATGAAGTCATTTTATTATTCAAAATAATAACAAGAAAAAATACACATTCATAATGATGGATAATGATTTGTAATGGAGTTTAAGATGAGTGTTTCGTTCTATTTCTGGACTCATCAGATGAATGTATCTACATCTTACATTTGTTGATGTTCACTTTGGGACTTGAACCCAGTACTGTTTGATTCAAATATTATCGTGAATTTAAACGTCACTCTATTACATAAACAAGTGGCTATTAGGAATCAATAGCTAAGTGGATAACGAGAGGACGTTTGAAACAAACAGTACTGGAGAGGAGTCCCAGAGTGAACATCAACTCTGAGATGCAAGTACATCCAGCTGACGAGTCCTAAATAGGATGAAACGAGCTTGAAGCTGAATTCCATTACTAGTCACTATCCATCTTTGCTTATAAAGCTTGTGACTTGAGGCTATATCAAGGCGATGCGCACAGTATGCACATATGCCAATAAGAGACTGATGAATTGCAGTGCTAAACATCAATGGGAAGATTCAAGTAAACAAAAATACCAAGTGAATTCACAATCACCTTCTGTAAATAGTTCATCATATAACATATAGAGAGTATAAGTCATCTTAGTATTGATTGGTAAGATGAAATCTGGTTAACTTTTTAATCTTACAGGTATCAGTAGATTCTGGACTGACGATTACATAGGTAATGTAAGTGGATTAGGATGTACTTTTGTTATATTTGAAGCGAATACGAGTTCACGTAGTCTGAGAAAGGAACAAAGACCCTCTGACTAAAGATCAATATGCTAACTATTCTGATGCTTCCTAGCCCCTATAATTAGAGAGAGAAATCCAAGTTTGAAACGCGGGAATATATTCCACAAGAATCCAGAATCACGAGCAATAACAACAGACGCAAATCAAATGTATGTATACAGCAAAAAATTGTCCTTGGGAATCGCTACAAAAATAGCATACCAAAAGATACAACGAACCAATAGCGTTTAAGATTATCCCAAGTGGGAAATACCACATGAAGATGAGAATGAGCGCTTTTGGCGCGAAAACAAGAAATTCAAATTTTTTAAAATAGAGTTACAAAAATAGGGTATTTACCAAGTGAATTCTGGGGATCTAACATGCCTCAATCAAAGTCCCCCCCAATAAAAATAATCCCTTTTTTCGTTTCGGAAGTGTACTTGTCTGTTTCCGCTTTTTCTTTGTCCAAAACATTCATGGAATTTATTGAAAGCCAAGATTTCCAGCTCCTTTGTGAGTTATACAATTTCACCAATCATAAATATTCTTATAGCAGTCGTTCAGTGAGAGCATCAAAGATCTGAAAGCTCATTACGCCTTGGATGTTCGAGAATTTCATCGATTCATCAGGTCAATAACCATCTTGGACTTTTATAACCACTTCATTATTCATAGCTTTCAGTGGTTCACATGATAACAGATATCTCCTTCAATATTCCATCCTTATGAACACTATTTACTGAGTTATAGAAAATGTTTGATATAGCTTAGTTCCTCTATTCATTGAGCATATCGTATATGAAAAGTAAGATGAGCATTGAAAATAATAGAAACACATAGGAACACCTACTGATCAAGACAATACATGGTGCTATCATACTTATCTTCGTTACATAATCGTGTAAGTTTTATTAAACTGGTATACACCATAATCCTATACCATTTACCTACACTTAGACAATGAATTGTGACCATGTAAGTGTTTGAGTACTCCTGATAATCAAACTTTATAAGGGTATATAAATCTTGATCGTATAGATTAGATACTAAGTTTAAGTTCTAGTATAAATATGAACACTGAGATCAATGTATATTGAGCTAACAAGTCTCAAATAGAACGGAACTCACATCTTAGATCCTACTACTAATCATAATCTAAATTTAATGGTTCAATACTGAATACACACTGAATGATTTCAACCATACTCAATCACTCACTAACAGGATGATAGTAATAACCTCTTCTTATAATGTACTTGAATCGCATGACAACTACATGATATTATGTAAAAGAAGTGTCAAATCTATGATATACTGATCAAATTTTAATCATTTCAGTTAGTTGGCTAGTCATCTACAATGTAGGACCAGGCACATATATCTGCATCGGTTTAAGTTGCCATACCACAACAAGGTGAACACCAAATTCATAGAAGTAGTTACTTCAATGGTAGTAATATATAAAAGAAAGATTTCAATAGGGATATAGTACAGGAAGAAAGAATTAGTTCACAGAAAGTAAGGTATAACGTAATTTTAATCTCATGGTTTAAGGGAAGACAAAGAGTGTATACACCTACACCAGTGCGATCGATTCGGAGTCATGTCAATCAGAGTCTCTAAACATTGGTTACGATAGTTATGCGGACACCAACCAAGTAGTCTACATCTACCAGCATGGCTCAGATTAGAAGTTAATGACTTCAAGCACTGACGCCACGTTTTGGTTTGGCCGCCCCTAACTTTCTCCCAACCATCTCCAATACCGGTTAGCATTGCACTTCGTGGTAATCGGTGTTCAGGCATACGTAACACGTGGCCCAACCATCTCAGTCGATGAAGATTCACAACCTTATCAACTGATTTACTATCAGTTACAAACCTTTCTTCAATCATCTCCAACACTAGTCCCCATTACACATCATAGTAATCGATGTTCAAGCAGTTGTAACACATGACTTAACCATCTCATTTCAGTCATTGATTTCATCTCTCTCAAATGAAAATAGTCTCAGAAAGAATCGATGACAGTTTTTTTTGTTTACTTTTATGTTGTTTTTCTAATCTAATCAGACAGGTTTCTTGATGAATATTCTTTATTGATATAACAATATATATTTGTAAGTAATATGATTACCAGTTAGGATAACCAAAACACTACTATTAATAGTATGAAAGTAATGGTAATAATAATACCAACCTTTTCATTCGATTGGATATATACATAGATATATATATGTAAATGTATTATCAAAAGTACAATTCAATCTTTAGGGAATAATCAGTAATTTGAATCTTGAGTATGTTTTTTTTATATTTCTCTCCTTATAGTTCAAACAATTGAATTACAAATAACAATGACAAATTATTTATTATGAGAAAGGAGTTGAATTCATGAGTCAATATAAGCTAGATTATCATTGAAAACTTGGAAGCATTGGATAGTTGTTTTGTTCTAGTTGGCGATTCCTCAACAGTACACATTTATGGTTCCGTACAACACAGGACTCGAACTCAAAACCTTCTGTCTTGCGTGTTATTGCTTAACTTATAGACTAATGAGACGGCATTCAGTGGTGTTAATGTCTAACTATCATCAGTAACAACCTAATGTGAGAGAGAACAAACCAGATTCTAGTTGAAAAAGAAAATTAGGGAATGACAATGGAAGTGGATAGGACAATACATTGAAAAAATCATCAAAGTGGCATTGTGATGAAACCGCTTACTTGAAATCTTGAAAGGAAACAGAAAGGAGAAAGATCAAAGAACACACTGTGTTGAGAATCAGAAACAGATATGAAAAGAATGAATAGTAACGAGAAACGACTGGAATGGATTGACCAGAATCGATGTTAAAGATTTTCACGTATAAAACTTTGAGAAAATAGATAGACTGTGGTTACTAATACAATTTAAATTAAGGGGTTTCAGGCGAGACTAAAATTTATGGATGAGCCAATTAGGTATAAGATAACAGGTCTCGGATTTTGGCCCGAAATTCATTCATCCATTTGACTAAATAAACTTTTGGCATTCTAGATGATGTCAGTTCATGATGGAAAACCCCAAATCTCATTCCTTACCCCTAACCATCAACTGTAAATCATAATTCCAATTGTTTACACTAGTTTATAACCATCATTATCAAGGTCATTTTAGCGTTGCTCAAAGGTCATCCATCAATTATAATCTCATTGGGTTTCATTCCATATGCAACTAATTAACTAGGTCTGCTTATATATACTCAATGTTCACATTGAAGTTGAAACTTATATGACAAACAATGGCCAATACGGAAATAGTTGAGTGAAACTGAATCAAAAATATTAACAATGGAATAAGATGAATACATCTCCATGATAACTTTCAATAATATATTAGTGGACTGGTTGAAGTTAAACATTAACATCGTTAGATGCCAGCCAACTCAGTGATCTAGAGATTAAGCGTTCTCTCACGAGACTTAAAGTTTTGGGTTTAAGTCCTGTAGACAGGATCATGAATGCGCACTGCTGAGAACTTCCATACTAGAACAAAACGGTTATCTATTGCTTCCAGATTTTTCATGGTGGTCTAGCTTTAATCGATTCATGAATTCAACTATTAAAATACTAGTAGTTGTCATGCTACAATAATAATGTTATCACAATTTATTGATCATTGGGTGTTGATCAATCAATTGTGATTACATCTCAGTCTTACAGAAGGTCGGTCGCGGCCAGGATAGCTCAGTGGTAACGTCTCTGACTGTGAAACTGGTTGACACGGGATTGAATTCGCCAGGGAGCACCAGTTACGGTTACACCTTGCTGACGAATGCCAAGTAGCACGAAACCCCGGACCAGGGTTTCCTGTCGACTGCCTCCAACACCATCTAATCACAATAGTAATGTCTCCAACTTCTATCTGGCAACTAACTTTATGTATCCCTCTTTGTGTTAGAAACTAAGACTTAATAATAATAACAATAATCCTTTACACTTCAATAATATTTTATATTGAGAAACCTTGATTCTATTCTAAATCGGAATACATAGCCTGGAGTGATATGACCTAATAATTTTTTAGTACATTCATAATTACTAGAGGAAGTAAGTAGTGAAAACGTTTACCAACCATTTTCTATAAACATATATATGTAATACTTATAATATAATATAGATAACCTAAGAAATTATCCAGATAGAAACAATATCAATAAATTGGGAGGGGGGAGACAAAGAATTTCTTTTCATAACGATAAGAACAACAACAACAAGAACATCTGAATGGATTTTTCTTTTATAGTTACTATGACATTACTCGATACAATTGTATAAAACAATAATAAAATCAATAATCGATACATTTCACCTTTTAAAAGTATGAATTAACTTGAACAGAGATGTAAAGAATACTACTGCAGTATATGTGCTACTGATGTTGATAGATATAAGTAGTATGTATCATCAATAGAAAGTGAAATGTTTGACGTTTAAAGGTTAAGTAGATTGAAGAGAAAAGAATGAGAATAGAGAATGATTGCTGTGAGAACGAAAAAACAATGAAGTTTGAGACGATTGATTGACACTTACAGAAGGAACAGTCAAGTTCGTGACAATTAATTGATTGTTTGGTTCTCAGATTTTATGAAGATGTTCTATAATTTCGTGTTCAACTACATTCGATTGTCCCTATTCATGTTCTTGGCTCACTATATTACCAGGTTTTTATGAAAAGAAATCTTTGATTAGTTCATTTGTGTTAAGCTTTAAATTATATAGATGGCATGTAATATGATGGCAGAGTTAGAATATAAGACTTGCATCTCTGTCAATCAATATCAAAGTCACAATTTTCAATATGAACTTCAAGATAGTTCTACTGTATGAAGCTGAGATGTAGAGAACTACTACAACCACCATCGAAATGGAATAACTATTTATAAACAATTGTCTATACAAGATACTCATTATCTGTTGACTGGATACCATCAGTAATAACCTACTGTGAGATAGAACAAACCAGCTTCTAGATCAAGAGGATATTAGGAAAAAACGTTGAAAGTGAATAGGACAATTATTACGAAAATCATCAGACTATATCACGAAGCAAGCGTTTATCTGGAAAATCCGAAGAACATACTGCTTCTAGAATTGAAGGCGAACATGAAAAGAATGAATAGCAACTGGAAAACATTGGAAAAATTACTCAGAACAGAATTGTATGTAGAGTGCTGATGAGTAGCCTATGCTCCTTTATGAGAGGTGACAAGTAAAACTTGTCAATACAGTACGCTTACATCCAACTCTACCTTAAAAATTCTTATGAATGATGGTAATATCAAGGTAATTCGTTAAGAGTTTGCTCAGTTCCAATCTTTGTTATAACTTGTGAACCTGTGTGCCCTGTTTATTGTATAACGCAACGATACCGTCGATCAGAGAGCAGCGAATTATCGATCGAACCAGTGACATATAAAACACGTACGAGCAGCCTAGAGTCTTGATTCGTCTTGCTTCCTGTCTAGCCCAGCTAGTTAAGTTCAGAACATCAATCTCAGCCTCTACAATATAAATAATCTATTTCAAACATACGGGGTTTATATACCAAACAAACAAATCACATCGTAACATAAAACAGGAAACCACATTTGTACAAGATTTAGCCAAATGCGGCTGTGAGTGTGGGAGACTTTAATGAATAGACAGGGGATAATTCAAGAATGGTAAATCGTATAATAACAGTCTTTAGGTCAAAATAAAGCTCATGATAAGAGGGACATGAATATGAACAGTTTAGTTACATAACAATTACACGACAAAAATATACTCATAGTATTGGTCCATAAATGGATCCCAAAAATTACCATTCATTATGCTTATCGGGACATAACAATCTTAAACATCAATAAGAATCTGATCGATATATTTACAAATTAATTATGTAACAGGATGAATTCTTGTACTAATTAGCATATTCTCTCCTTTTTTTTAATGATTAACCAAAGTTTAAATACAAAGTGAGCCTTTAATTAATACTGAATAGATTGTACTTTATATTAATCTCTAAGGCAATTATATCATTATCAGTTAAGGGGTTATGCAGATTGTCAAGTTTTTGATTGAAATCATGAGTCAATTAAAGCTAGACCACCATGGAAAATCTGGAAGCTCTGAACGGCTGTTTTGTCCTAGTATGGGACTCCTCAGTAGTGCGTATCCACAATCCCGCACCCCACGAGATTAGAACTCAGGACCTATCAGTCTCACGCTAAGCTCCAGGTGCTTCCAGGTTTCCCATGGTGATCTAGCTTCAATTGACCCATGCTTTCAATCAAAAAATTACATCATTGTTACAATGAGATTTTCAATAGAGTTAACATGGTTTATTTATAGTAATATAATTTAGAATTCTTTTTGGAAGGGGTTAAACATAAGCTAGCTATTTATATGATCATTCTACTAAGTAATGATAGTTCTATTCTATTCATGTAAATAGATTTAAAGAAACGATGACATGTATTGTCTTATTTGAATATAAGTTATTCCTTAGAATCAGTTGATTGTACTAGTATTATTTTACAATTGAGGTAATAATAAGACTTTGAACAAATGAGTTTTCATGATTTTTATAAAGACCGTGGGTTCGAATCTCGCGAAGTGGGATCGTGGATACATACTGCTGAGGAGTTTCACAATGGGATGAAACGGTCATCCAGTGCTTTCAGGTTTTTCAATGATCGTTCAACAATAATCGGTTCATGATCTCAATCAAAAACTTAATAAACACCACAACCCTATACTGATAATTACCATGTACTCACTAGTGATTAGTTTTGTGATGGAATTCTCAGAGTTCTAGTGAGAAGCCGTAACCAGTGGAGCTAATCTGTGTCGGGTAGAAACAGGTGTCTACCTCAGTACAATGAAAGATGATCGCGCAATTTCGTGGGTTGGTTAAGGTTAGACATTAACACCGTTAGATGACGGCTCAGTAGTCCAGTAGGTTAAGCGTTCGCGCGTGAGACTGAAGGCCCTTGGTTCGAATCCCGTGGGTGGGATCGTGGATGCACGCTGCTGAGGAGCACCACAATAGAATGAAATAGCCATCCAGTACTTCCACACTTTCAATGGTGGTCTAACATCAATCAGTTCATGATCTGAAGTAAAATGAAATATATAAGTATGTGATGTTTATCATGATCTTGTATCGGTATCAGAATAATTGAAAGCAAAGAAGTATTACTTAACTGTTTCAGAGTGCTTGGATATTATTTAGTCGTGAGTACCAGTAAAGAAGATACTTTCCAACAAATTATTTGAATTTCAACTGTTTGTATTCCTCACAGTACTATGTGAAGATTATTTAGTGTTAACAGTGAATAACTGTTTGACGCTTTCTTACACAAACACGGAATCCATCTTTAAACAACTCACTACTTGTCACAATGCTATTATGTAGTTATATAAGCTTTTTGAATGTTTCAAACTAACTTCCAGCTGAGGAAGAAATTAAGAAAAAAACGATGAAGGTGGATAAGACAGATATTTCAGAAATCATCAAACTGTATCACTAAACAAGCCCTTAGTTACAATTCTGAATGGAAACGGAAAAGAAGAAACCAAAGAACACACTGTCCTTAGAGTTGGAGACAGATATGAAAACGATGAATAGCAACTGAGAATAAGATTAAACAGATAGTGCTAATGAATGATCTTTTCTTCTCCAATAGAGATAACAGACTTAAACAAACTGATTAGTTTTCCATTCATTCTAGAGATATTAACTAAACAAAATATTCAAAATTAATATCAGAAGGGGTTTTGTGGATATTATAGTAATTTTAATCGTTGAGATCATGAGTCAATTATAATATCCATAAAACCCCTTCTGATATTAATCAACATATGTTCATTAGTGATGGTCTTCAAGAGGTATTTCCTGAAGTTCTAGTGAGAATCACTGACGAGTGTTATTCAACTGCGTCTGTTAGAAGATGGTGGACAGTGGTGTAATTTCGTAAATTAAACATTAGCACCATTGGATGCCGGTTAGCTGAGTGGTCTAATGGTTAAGCGCTCACGTCCAGGACTGACAGTCCTCAAAGTTCGAATCTCGCGAAGCGGGATCATGAACGCGCACTACTGAGGAATCCAACGATATGACCAAACGGTCGTCTAGCGCTTCCAAGTTTTCCATGCTAGTCTACCTTCAATTGACTTATATTCTTAACTATCAATATTCTGAATTATTTCAAATAAATTTTTTTGATTTTCATTTATTTTATTTTCTATATGCTTTTTTCTGGGCAACTTTTTTCCCATTCTCACTCTCACCGTCTCTTTCTCCCTCCCTGTGTCTATCTGTTTTCAAGAATGATTTCAACGAATGCTCAATACCTATTTCATCAATAAAAGTTAATCTGTCAATTCTTCTCTGCTTTTATATAATCTCCGCCTATTCTTAACTGACTATTGAAATTTCAATAGAATTGAATCATTTAACTGAATATTTAACATTGTCACATGGGTTAATGAATTGAATTTAAAGGAAAAAAACAATCATGCTAACCACTCACGCACGCGCGTGCTCACTCAAACACACACACACACAAGATCTATTCAAGATGAGTATTTTTTTTAATTCTAGGAGAAATCAATATTATATTGTTTGTCATATTAGTAGTATGAGTGGAACCATACCTGATATGAACCGTTTGTTCTTTATTCTTTAACTGAATGCTTTAAACATTGAAATTCATTTTTATTGAATAGCCTATATGAATTATTACTGCTGATATTGACAGAGATAAGTAGTATGTATCATTAATCGAAAGTGAAATGTCTGCTATCAGAAGGTTAAGAAGATTGAAGAAAACAGAATGAGAACAGCGAATTATGAACTTTGACTCATAACTCATATTTTATTCTAACTTTCTCTCTATATATGTCAATGGTCGTTTGTATATGGGGTAAGGAGATTAATGAAGTGTTTTACACTGTAAACAACCATAAATCACTTGTTCCCATTAAGTTCCTTCTCTTTAAACATTACATACCCATTGAATTACATGAAGATTACTTCAAGATGACTTTATTTTATCAATATTGTTGCAACGATTTTGTGACAGAGTCATTCGTATAAACATTCATGTACATATTCCTAGGCAACAACTGTAAGTAGCTTAACTAAAAGACTTTCTGAACATCATGAAATCAATGCAGAAAATTGAAAATCAACTCATCGAGAAGGAAGTTATTCGCTTGAATCTATTCAAACAAACAAAATCATTAGCACGAACTTCCTAACAATTGAATTCATCATCATCATCCAAATCACCATCAACATAAAGACGATTAAATGCCTGAAGATTAATTCATCTACCTTGAAGAATATAATTTCAATAGAGTCAGTTCAAGTTAAAATTGTCAAGAATCTCTCGTTGATCTCATTTTTCGTGAGATCAAATTACCTGGATAAAACATTTTTCAATAAACCATGAATTGCATATGTATTAATCCCTATAAAAAGCTCATTTGATTTACAGTTTAATTTAAACATAGTTTGTACAAAGAAAATAACATAAGAGATGGTGGAGATTATTTTTTTAGCTCAGGTGGATGATTTTGATGAAGTTTCGTTCTTTAAGCTGAATAGTTTGGTTTATACTGATGGTGTCTTACAGAAGAACAATGAAAGCTCCACGACTAAACCATCCAACTTAGAGAACAATACTCAATCAAACGTAACACTGAGCATTTTAAAACTACAAAGGGCGAGACTATAATTTATGGACGAACCAATCAGATTTACGATAGTAGATCTTGAATTTCGGCACAAAATTCATTCATCCATTTGGCTTAATAGTGTTTTGACATTATAGCTAATATCAGTTCGTGATGATATTCCAAAGAAGATTATCCTTCAAAGCAAACAAACAGTTGAAATGTTATTCGCTACGACTGAAACCTTACACACTAAACGGTTGATCTATTTACCTATATTTCTTATAGACTTTACATTGATGGAAAGGATTAACCAGTAGTGTGTTCGATAGAGAATGCTGATGAGTAGACTGTGCACCTCCACAAGGGGTAACAGGCAGAAGTAAGTCTATACTGCAGTTAGAAACATACATAATTTCTAATATAATATTTCTACAACTCGGTAGATTTAATTATAAGCTAACTGTATTGATATGAAACATCGAATTGGTCAGAGAAGTCAATCTGAACAAAATTCAGATCAAACTGTATTGTAATAAAACAATTTAAGTTTAAATAGTTGAGTTCGTGTGTCAATTGAAGCTAGATCACCATGGAAAACCTTGAAGCACTGGACGGCCGCTTCGTCATAGTATGAGGCTCCTCAGCAGTGCGCATCAACGAATCTGCATTTCGAGATTCGAACCCAGGCCCTATCAGTTTCGCACGCGGGTGCTTAACCACTAGTCCACTGAGATGCGATAGTAACTCATTGATGATAATGGTGGACAGTGGCGCAAATTCGTGGATTGGTTGAAGTTAGACAATAACATCGCTGGATGCTGGACAGCTAAGTGGTCTAGTGGTTAAGTGTTCGCTCGCGAGACCAACAGGTCCCAAAATTCGAATCTTGCAAGGTGAGATCGTGGATGCGCACTGCTGAGGAGTGACGCAATAGGACAAAACGGCCATCCAGTGCTTTCAGGTTTTCCATGATGGTCTAACTTTAATTAACTTATGAATTCAACTATTAAATTATTGACAATAGTGTTAATTAATTGAGACTGGAGGTTAATGTGCGATTATCATTTTCGACATTACCACTGTCTTCGGTATTACTAAGATGTGCAAATAGAATTCTTCACTAGTGTATTCTAAAACACTCACAATCGCTATTCGTAGTTAATTTGCTTATATATGTGTAAGTGAAATGTTGTGATGCTGTAACGCACCTTAAAATTAGTGTAGTTTCATGGTGTGTGCTACTGATGTCGACAGATATAAGTAGTATGTGTCATCAATCTAAAATGAAATGCTTGGCGGCAAAAGGTTAACAAGATCGAAGAGAAGAGAATAAGAACAGGGGACGATTTATGTGGAAACGAAAGAACAATCAAGTATTAGACAATTGATTGACGTCTACTGCATGGTTCTCAGATGTTACCAATATATTCCGTACTGTTGTATTCAAATACATTTGACTGTCTCCCACTTGTTTTCTCATTCATAACAGTAAAATATTCATTTCATTTTCATTTTTAATTCTAAATATTATTAGTTCTGAAAATTCACTTGGTATTGTTGATCTACTTGAATCTTCTCATTGACCTTTAGGATTGAAATTGATCAGTTTCTCTTATTGAGATGTCTGTGTACTGTGCGTATCACCTCAATATTGCATTAATTCATAAGTATTAAGAGTGAAGATGGATAGTGGCTAGTAAGTGAATCCCAATGCACAAGAAAGTATCTATCAGGACTCTGCGGCTAAGTGGATAACGCAACGATATTTGCTGCAAACACTACTGGGTTCGAGTCCCAGAATCAAACATCAACACATCTGAGATTCAGATACATCCAGATATCCAGTCTCAAATAAGACAAAACATACTACCTAGATTCCACTACTAACTGTTATCCATCATTGCTTATAAACAAAATATGTATATATATACATTTTGAGTGTTTTAGAAAACCAGTACTAATCACAAGTTTCAATATCAATATAAACATTATCTAGCTGATGAGTAACTCTGCCTGTAGCTCTTCTAGATTTAATGCCGGTTCCAAGCCCGGGTGAAGAAGGAGGAGGGTTGGGCATGGGGTTAGTGACTCCATCCTGTAGAAAACGAACTCGCTAAAAAAGACACTAACCAGAAAAAATAATTCGAACCACTTAAAGCTGATGAGTCTTGGATAGGACGAAACTCTCATCCTAAACTCCATTACTAATCACCATTCATGAAATCATTATTAAATTGAATATATATATATTTCAATGGTTAAACTTACAATTCAATGTACCTTGCATTTTCAATATTGCTTCAGCTAATAAATCAACATTAGATGTAGAGGAATTTTTCAATCTTGTCGGTGGATATAAACGTGTCTTATACAAATCATGATTAGGATAATGATGATGTTGATTAGACTGATTAGGATAATTAAGATGATGATGATGATGATGATGATGATTTGCATTAATATTGAATAGACTTTGTCGTTTATAGATTGTTGATAGGTTTGATTGTTGATTAGATAATCTACTACCTTGATCACTATATCGTCTATTATTATTATTATTATTGAAATAATTCATAGATGGATTTATACAATATAAACGTTGTTTATTTACAGTTAATTGATTTTTCTGATTAACCTTAGTTACAGATTGTTGTTGCTGTGGATCATGTTCATGATCGTGATCAAGATCATGTTTATCATAAGTAACCATATCATTTGGACTAGTTATCATTAATAATGGAGTTGATAATTCTCTATGCATTTCTTGTGTATAATTTGATATAGTTAATCCATTTAAATAATCACTTGATTTCATTGTATCCTCCTCCTTCTCATCATCATCATCACCGTCGTCGTTTTTAGTAACCAAATTGATTTCATTTGATAATTCACTCATTGAAAAGAAAAGGAAGGGAGAAAAATAAAAGAGAAACTTAGAGAAGTTTGATTGTTTTCTCTTAGAATTACACTATTGAAATGATAATTCCGTAATGATTACGTAATGATTTAAATAACATTCATCAATGTGTTATTCATGAATGGAAGGAAACATAAATGAAGTAGATCCAAATCGTTGAAAATAATCTTCATTTTCTTTTCTTTTCTCTTTTCTTTTCTTTTTATTCTCTACTTTATTTTTCTTTATTTTCTTTTCTTTGATAAAAATACAACAAAGATTGAAATTCTATTATATTTGCCTTAATTATTATTTTTTTTCTTTTTTCTTCTTTTTCTATTTGATTTAGTTTGGGTAACCAACCATGTTTCAACTAGAGATTGTACCAATCAAATACCTTAGATTATTCGAAATGAAAATTACCCGTCTCCCTCTCTCTCTCTCGCTCGCTCGCTCCAAAAATAAAAAAAGGAAAATCAATTTGGATTCATATATTCAAAACTTATTATTAACATATGGATTGGTTGAAGATAGACATTAACCCTGATGGATACCGGTCAACTCAAGGATCTAGAGGTTTTATTGTACATGTGATGAGCTGTAGGTCCTGTGTCCGAATCCCTTTGGTGTAGGACTGTGAATGAACATTGCTAAGGAGTTAAACAGTAGGATGAAATGGTCATCCAGTGCTTCCAGGTTATTCATAGTGGTCTAGATTTAATTGACTCATGGTCTCAACTATTGAAACTATTACAATCTCCACAAAACCCCTTCTGATATCAATCAACATATGCTCATCAGTGACTGGTTTCAAGGGGTATTTCCTTGAATTTTAGTGAGAAGTAGTGACCAGTGGGGTTTTGTTGTGAGATAGTAACTCACTGAAGTCAATGGTGGACAGTGGAGCAACTTCGTGGATGGGTTGAAATTCAGCATTAACACCGTTGTATGGCGGCCAGTTCAATGGTCTAGAGGTTAAGCGATCAATCGTGAAATTGACAGGTTCCAAGGTTCAAATCTCGTGGGACGAGACCGTGGATGCACTTTCCTGAGGAGTCCCACAATAGGACGAAATAGTCGTCTAATGCTTCCAAGTTATCCATAGTGGTCTAGCTTCAAATGACTTGTGAACTCAACTATTAGATTACTATAATATCCACAAAAATCTCTTCTGGTAATATATGTATATTAGTTTAAACACTGACATATTTATTCATTATCAAATTGGTTGATAAAATTTCAGGTTAAACACGTTACCGACTTACACTTCGTTGAAGAGCATAAGCCACCTATTAACATTCTTCATCCAATTCTGTCCTTATCAATTATTTCCAGTTCTTTTCAGCTGGTATTCATTCTTTTTATGTCTCCTTCCACTTCTCTACTTAATCTATACTTTGATCTTCCTTCTTCCCGCTTCCCTTCAGGATCCAAACTAAGCCCTTACTTTGTGATGCAACTTGATGATTTTCACATTGTATGACCTATTCACTTCTAACATCCTTTCTCGATTTCCTGTTCATCTGAAAGGTGGTTCTTTGTTAGAAATAATAGTAGACAAATTACGATATCTTGTTGAAAATATCTCATTGTTAATAAATGGTGAATCTTATTTCATTTTGGATAAAGTGCGCATCGAACGACCTGTATACCTTGCTCCACAAGAGCAGGTAAATTGGTAAATGAACATTGACTTGGTCAGATGCGATGAAGTAAAAATAAGTATATATATTTGCGATTGTACAGGTTTGAAAATGAATATCGCATCTGACCAACTCAATGTGCATTTACCAATTTACCTGATCTTGTGGAGCTAGCTATACAGGTCGTTCGCTGCGTACTTTATCCAAAAGAATTCAAGAACATTATCCGGTGTGACTAAAAAGAGGAGGCAATGGTTCAACAAGAAGTTCTATAATCGAACACCTTGTAAACACAGGTCATTCAATCAAGACAGACTCTGCGTTCAAAGTCATCTACAAGGTAAGTAGAAGCCTTCCTAAGACAATCAGATTGAATTTTATTTCAAACATTAATTGAATTCTATTAGAGAACCAATAAAAACCAAGAAGCTTTAGACAACTGTTTAGTTCTAGTCTAGGAATCACAGAGCAATGTATATTCATGATCTCTCCATAATTTCAATTCTGGACCTTACAATCTCTTGTCAAATGTTTTAGTTTTGTCCTACTGCGTAGCTACCCAACTAAAACCAAACTGTGAAGTGAACTATACAGACTAATAATCTGCACAATCTCCTTTGATAATAAATATTACTTTAATCATTTGAATGGATGTATCTCCATTTGTTAATGTTTACTCTGGGACTCGAACCCTGTACCGTCCGCTTAAAACACTATCTCCTTATTCGCTTACCTACTGAGTTGTGATAGTCATTTTTTTGTGCAATGGTGACGAAACATACTTCCCGGGTTCCATTGCTAGCTACCATCCATCCACCTCTGTTTATAATGCTTGTGACATAAGGCAATATCGATCAATTTCAGTCCTAAAGATCAATGGAAAGATTCCAGTAAACAAAATCAAGTGAATTCCCTAAACTATTTTAATTATAGAGATATGTAGTAGCCTGTTATTATTTTTTTCAATTATGAAATAATCTTAAAATGAGATGTGAATAGGCAGTAATGACTAATTGATTCATCAACTTTTGAGACTTCCCAATAGTTTGTAAAGATAACCTTGTAGTGTCGGTTACTATGTTAAGTCCACAGACCTTATTCTAGCGTTCAAACAGGTCAATCTATTCATTCTACTTGAGTCATATTTTGATCTTGTTAATGATTCATTTATCAATCTTAACTGCTTTTATATGACCTCATATATGTGTGTGTATAATCTTATCCTACTCATCATATATTTGCAGCTTATTTTTGTATGATTATAAATATCGATTAACGCTTAGTTCGACGGAATTGGCTCACACGCTTTCTCTAACGAGCATCATTTCACTTCGCTTTCTTGTCGTCGATTCGTCCGTCTGATTCCCTACCCAAATCAATGATTGTACAAAAATATATGTTTTGGGTAAATCCATTCAGCTCCGTTATTCACTAACGCGATCTAAGTAGATCATCATATACGAGGAATGACGATATGTATATCACAATAGCAATCTGTTGGGTTGATCCAGAAAATTTCTCGTAAAAGTCAAGAAAGGTTCAGCAATCACTAAGACTCATTTTATCCAATCAGCGTTCACTAGGAGTTTAGCCAGAAACATCAAGAAAGTGAAAAGTCACATGTAGATTTTCTGATTGGCTGATTACTATACCGCTAATATGTTTAGTAGCATTCCAGAATTTTCGGGAAACCCAAGGACATTTAAAATACTATATAAACCCTATATTTTCTGTACTAAAACGAACCTTTGGAGTAAGGTACTTCATGCATATTTTGCGCCTTTCCTCCCATGTTCAGGTCTCTGTGTAGTTCTAGCTTGAGGGGTTACGAGAATAGCTTAGGAGCCAAATAAAGCGTTTAATTAGGATGACTTATCACAAATCAGAAACGATTAAACTGGCCACTTAAACCCTGCATAGGATTAAACCAAAAACGGATAACAATATGATCTCGGTTAAATTATCGATTACTGACTTTATATTCTAAATGTTGTAAACCATATTCCTTAAACATTGATAACACCCACGAGACGAAATTTCACTACATTTCCCAACATACATCAGTTCGCTTGTTTTTTTTGTTTCGCCTTAGTGACTGTTTACTGTTTAGAATAAATGTGAGCTTATTTCGTCACTTTTTTTTTTCAAATTGGCGTAAGTATGAAAAATGTTTATCATCTAATAATATTACTAACTGGTATGTCCTGGGTTCGGATCTCGTGAGTGGGATCGTGGATGCACACTGCTGAGGAATTCCATACTAAGACAAAACAGCCGTCCAGTGCTTCCAGGTTTTCAATGGTGATCTAGCTTTATTTAATTCATGAATTCAAATATTAAATTAATAAAATCTCCATAAAACTCCTTTCTGATGATATGACATTAATTTAGGCAAATTAACTATTTTGAAAATTTATTAAGATCATGAATTGATCAATGTTAGATGTTCATTGAAAACTTGTAAGCACTGAACGAACGTTTCATTTTAGTATTAGCCTCCTTGGTAGTGCTCATTCATGACTTTAAACGTGGCACTCGAACACAGGACCTCCAGTATCGAGCGAGTATTTAACCACCAGACCACTTAGATAGGATCGGAGATACTGGGTTTGAGTCTCACGTGCTAGGTTATGTATGTACACTGTTAAGCAGTCTCATATTAGGACGAATGACCATCAAGCGCTTACAAGTTTTCGACGGTGGTCTAACATTGATCGGTTTATAATCTTAATTAAGACTCAATACTCTACACAACCCTGTACTGATTTTTGAAAATATTTAAATACTCAAATGATTCTACTTGTACACAGGAGGATGGATAGATAGATGTCGGGTTCTTAGTTATGTTGCTAAGAGCTTCAAACAGGGTGTTTAGTATGATAATTAAATTTAAACTGATTCCAACGCTATATGTATGAATAAAAGAAACAGCCATAAACAGAATAGTCTATTGTCACTAAACGTTTGCACACATCTATCTACGTTCTCTAAATTAGGTTTCATGATGAAATTTTCACTGACATTCTGGATCAAATTAGCTCTCAAGTGCTTTGGTATGTTCAAGGGTGAGGAGAGTCAGTTTTACTTCTCCAAATGCTCTCGCATGGATACGAGTACACAGCCGAAGCCAGGGAAGTTCTACTAACTGTCTTCTCACATCATGAATGCTATTTACGAAATTGAGAGAATGAAAAGCGAATGTCTGGAGCTTTAACCGGGTTGATGTATATCGAGGATTCACCTGTGGAAGTTTGGAAATCCTGATAACAAATCAATGGTGTACACGGGCTCCACAATCCTGAAGAAAAAATGGCGTATGAACCATTCCTTGATCACTGGCTACCATGAAACTGAATCTCCCGACGTTGCTCCACTGCCTTGTGGATCAGACCTGAGTCAAAGACTCGGGGTGAGACCCCCTAAGATAACCTCCTGCTTCGGTCTAGGCACCCGATCAGTATCACAGCTCATACACTAATCAAGTGACTTGTATAGCGCATATGTATTCGGTACCCCTTTGTACCAATATTTATCTGTCCAATGAATAAATAAAAGATAATATTATCAGAGCCTAATTTAACTGAAAGAAGTTAGAACATAACTTATGAGATAGACTTAAACTATAAAACAGCTCTTATATATACCCTATGAGGAATAATATAAGTCAGAAACGTACACGACATGTCTAATTTTCGAACATGAGATGAATGACTTCCCAACCTCTTCATAAGTTCCTCCTTAAACTCCTACACTTGACTTTTAACGAGTAAAGCAAAAGTGTGAAATACAAATAAAATAGTTAAGATCATGATTCGATTGAAGCTAGACTACCATGGAGAACCTGGAAACACTAGACGGCCGTTTCGTCCTAGTACGAGACTCCTCAGCAGTGAGCATCCATGATCACGCCTCGCGAGATTCAAACCCAGGATCTTTCAGTCTCATGAGCGAGCGCTTAGCCTACAGATTACTGAGTTGGCATCTAACGGTGTTACGATCTAACTTCAACTCATCCACGAAATTGGCGATACATCCACCATTTTCATCAGTGAGTTACTATCTCACAACTGACTACATTGAACTCCAATAATCACTGCTTCTCACTAGAACTCCAGGATATACACCTTGAAGCCAGTCACAAGTGAGCATATATTGATTAGTATCAGAAGGAGTTTTGTGGAGATTGTAATACTAATAATAGTTGAACCTACACCATCATGGAAAACCTGGAAGCACTGGTCGTCCGTTTCGTCCTATTTTGGGACTCCTCAGCATTTAAAGGTTGATTAATTTACAAGAAATAAGTTTATCTACAAGTTTATCCTTGTCGACTACCTTCTAGAAGCTCCGGAAAGTTCTTTAAATTTTATAGCCAAATAAGTAATTATTCAATTACAATGAAACACATAGTTTGTCACTAGAAAACTTATCAGGTATAATTTTCTCAGATCTTTCCAGGCTTCTGTAGACTTTTTCAAAGAATTCTTGGATACCATCGAATAATCAAACGAAACTCTTGAAGTATATCAATAAAATTTAAAAAAACCTATTGATCCATATTTTACTAATCTTAGTTCTGTATTGAAACGTGAATTTGATCTAAGAAATATGATGTAATTCTACGATGTATTTTAAACAACATTGTGCTTAATGACTCACGCCTGTTACCAATCGTTGAGGAGGAAATGTCACCCACCAGCATTCTCCATATAATTCTATTCTGAGCAATTGTTTCCAGTTGTTTTCAGTTGTTATTCATCCTTGTCATGTCCACTTTCAATTCTCGATACAACGTGTTCTTCGACTTTCCTCTTTTCCATTTCTCTTCCGGATTCCAAGTTAGGGCTTGCCTTGTGGTGCAGTTTGGTAATATCCGCAATGAATGTCCTATTTACTTCCAACGTTTTTTTCCTAATTTCATCTTCAACTGAACGCTGGTTTGTTCTATCTCACAGTAGGTTGTTACTGATGGTATCCAGTCAATAGATATTGAGTATCTTGTGAAGACAACTTGTATCTTTTTGACGATGGTTCTCATAGTTTTCCGAATTCCACCTACATACAGTAGAACTATCTTGACGTTCACATTAACGATGTTGACGATAATCATAAATTGGCTCATCAAAATGATTTAAATTTATAGATACATATGCATGAAAGTGAATTGGCTCAGCAATGAGATTAAGAAAGTAAGTAGAGTGTGTATCAAAATAGTTCACTATTCAATTTACAACACAATCTCAGATAACAATTCTTTACTTTATTAAAATCCATCATTGACAATAGCCATGAAGCATTCAGATAACCAATGTCAAGTTTGTGAGTTCTAACTGTAACAAAACGTTTAGTTATCCTACATTGAAAATGAAATTCACCTTAAAGCCCTTCTAAGATTACTGCTCATCTCAAACCCGGACAACGTAGAACGATTAAGCATAGGATTCATAAACAAAACACTAACCAGCTCTTCATGGATCGATGGAAGTTAAATATTAACACCGTTGGTGGTCTAGAGGTTAACCGTTCGCGTGTGAAACCGAAGGCTTTTGGTTCGAATCTCGCATGCGGGATCGTAGACGCGCACTATTCAAGTGTTCCATACGATATTCTAGTACTTCCAGGCTTTCTAGGATAATCTAACATCAATCAATTCATAATCTCAATCAAAAACATCACAATCATCACAACCTTATATTGACAAAGAATATTTGACAACCTTAGTTCAGTTCTTATTATCTTGATGAAATATATCATTGACATTTCAATATCATTGGATCTTTTCTATTTTTGTCCGATCCATGTGATTTATTTCACTAAGTAACAATATGATGAATTTACTGATCAAACCGATCATCCCATCAATCAGTTTTATCTTTTTTATGACAATGAAGAAACCATACTGATCTAATATTCTTTTTTTTTCTTAAAGGAATGAATATTTCAAAAGAAGAAAACGATAGACCTTCTTTATAAACAAAGATGGATAATGACTAACAATGAAATCCAAGATGTATGTTTCGTCCCATTTAAGATTCGTCAGCTGGATGTACCTACATCTCAGACTTGTTGATGTTCACTTTGAGGGTTATACCTTTCTTTTCTTAACCCAATTAGCCATTTGTCTTATGATTTATATTATGTATAGTTTATTCTATGAAATTTGATATATTAGATAAGCATAAACTTTGATGATTAATGTATCATAGTATAAACAATCTCTATACATTGTAGGTCATAGAGTATTTTGACTTGTGTAAAACAAAGTAACAAAGGGATAGAAAAATGATTGAATATACTTCATTTTTAGTTTATGTTAAAACTAAACGATAAGTACAAGCTAATGATGAGCGTGTAAATCCTTTAAAGAATCATAATACATACATTAAGATAGAGTTCTAAGCCAAGATGGATAGTAGCTAGCTATCCAGGACATGCGTCTCATCCTTTTCGGCACTCGTCAGATAGGTGTATCTGCACTCCAGACTTGTTGATGTTCAGTCTGAGACTCGAACGCAGCTTCGAACGCCAATGCGTTATCCACTTAGTAATTCCCACCTCATTTTGTTTGGCTGCCAGGTACAGGGTTAAAACCGTCAATGAGAGTGGGGTTCTAGTTAACCACAAAATAACCTTTATCAATGGATAGCTTATGGAAAAGAAAAATAATGCCAAATGTGAACACTGTTATAAATATATAATATGCCTTTATGTGCTAGAGTAATTTTACAGTGGTTTTGAAGAGAACCGGACACCACCCAGACTTTCAAGTGACAACCCAAACGGTACGGCTCAATTCCGTTTCACAGGACAGGCAGATACCACTCAGGCTTAACCTAAGCAGTACAGCTCAGTCCTACTTGCAGGAGAGGTAGACACTACACAGGCTTAAACTTTATAAGCAGAACGCTACAGCTCAACCTCGCTTCACAGGAGAACCAGACACCATATAAACTTTAACTCTACAATCTGAATAATAAAGCTCAATCCTGTGGAACAACAACACAGGCATCCAGCACCCTGGTGGACCATTCCCAACATTCATATACACATTCACATCATATGTATAATTATTCCGATCATTGATTGCGTAAATCAATGATGCACAGCACAAATAGGCCAAAATTCACCTATTCCGCATACACAACAGTCAAACTCAATAATGTTAGCAATAGTGACATGCATTACAATGTCCTAATGACTATGACTCTTGAGAATGCAGAAAAGCAACCACCAGTATTAATGAAATCAGTTCACTAGAAAACCAATTTTGCATATGAACAATCAGCAAAACTTGGAAAAGTAATGCCCAACCATCTACGGTATCAATGGCGAACCTCCAGTCTGATATGTAACCTAAAGAAACAGAATTGTGTATATGATGTAGTTAACACTGTCATCGCAAAACTACTTTTTTTTAGAATCATTTCAGATGGTTTGAGTTGTATATTTGAATTCTGTGCTAAAAAAGCAAACAAAATGAATAAACAAATCTCTCTTTCTCTCCCAATATCATTCGTTTACCCATGTTCGATAGATCGTTAAACCTTTTGTTTCCTATGAAGTGCGGTAAAATTTACCAATAAATGAAAAGCTTTAGCCACTTAATATTCTTTACAATCTGAAAATCCCCTTTGAATGATATCCTATTATGACTATCCATTCAGTGGTTGTTAAGAATACCTTGTATTACTGATACTATGGTGTATGCTACTGATATCGAGAGTTATAAGTAGTATGTATCATCAATCGAAAGTGAAATATCTAATGGTAGAAGGTTAAGAAGATCAAAGAGAAGAAAAAAGAGAATAGAGAATGTTTGATATGAAAATAAAGGAACAATCAAGTTTGAAACGATTGACTGACACTACGGAAATGAAGTAATTACTATATGATACTTAAATTTTATTAAGATATTCTGCAATCTCATACACATAGTTCCCCTTAATTAGTTTAAAGAGAGTAAGAATAATGATTGATGCAGAATAATAAATGGATCCATTTTTATTTCGTTCGGTTCTCATCAGCTGCTTACAACTTAAAGTACTTGAAATTCAACCTTATTATAGATATTGAAATACTTATACAACAGAGGGCGATGAAGGATGAATATATGTGTATCATGATGTGGCGAAGATTTCGTTAGGGTTAGTGAGGTCATAAAAATGCTTTGTTTCGAATATATAGAGTTTGGGAGGGAAGTTTCCAGAACATTGAGATAGTGATTAGAAATCATGGAATGAAAACACACATTAGATGATTATGTAATGAAGTAACTGAAAATAGATTAATGGTAATAAAGAGAGATATGAATTGAAATTGGTCAGTTATGAATGATGTAATTTTAAAAAATGCAGAAAGACTTGGAATGACGTAATTAACCAAAGGGGAGGAGGTTAATGTTACCAGGGCAAAGAAAGATTTATTACTGTTTCTTTTTGTATACAAAGATCTGGTTTTAAACGTTTGATTGCTATTGCTTCGGCAAATTTTAAAAGGTTTGAATTTGACTGTTTGCTAATCACCTTGAAGGACTTCAGTATATCGACTTCGTGTCCTGTGTCAAGGAGATGACACAGGATGTATTCTCTAGCTAGGAGAAAGTCTTAGACATAGATCTTTTACATATTAGCACCAATCAGTTAGGTATACTTATAGTATTGAGGAATTTAGTATTTCTTATGGCAAGAAGATTCTACTCGGCTACCATTAACCATAATACATCATATCATCATAATATATATGATATCCAGTCTCTTACACCTTTACAATTAAACTATTCACTTTAGAAAAACACAATATAGATAGCAATTATGAATAATTGAATAACTTTTTTCTGGTTAGCGTTTTTTCAGAGAGTTAGTTTTCTACGGGATGCGGTCGCTAACCTCATGCCTAACCCACCTCCTTTATCCGGGTTCGGGACCGGCAGTAGCCCTCAGAGGGACTCCAGGCGGAGTTAGATAGCAATTATGAGTTAAAAATATTGTGAATGTATGATTGTACTTTTATAAAAAAAACCTGGAAACTAAACGTTAAGGTATGTATATTGATTTATATAGGTTCTTGTTGTTTAACACATAGACTAATAATCGATATATTGCTTTAAGCAATTCACTATAAATGAATAAGTAAAGTACAAATGATCAAAATTATTTATTTTTATGATTGATTTGTTATTTGTTAGTTACTTTCAATATGTAATAGTCTATTATGGCTATATTCATATTATAGTGAAGGGGAACATAAATGAGAACAGTTGAATACATTCGAATATATGATGACAGAATATCTTCATAAAATCTGAGAGCCATACAGTGAATATTTCATTCCTCAAATGTCAATCAATCGTCTCTGATATGATTGTTTCTTCGTTTCCACAACAATCATTCACTGTCCTTGTTCTCTTCACTTTGATCTTTTTAACCATCTGTTGCTAGGCATTTCATTTTGGATTGGTGGTACATACTACTTATATCTGTCTTAATCAGTAGCACATATCACAATGTAAATACGTTTAGAATTGGGATCATATAAGGTTCGGACATTGAGTGACTCGATATTTACACTGCTGGGAAGTTTAAAATAATTAAACTACTGTTGTATGATTTATTATTTTCAATGTATTGCCATCTTATTATTCACAGTCTTCATTGCTTAAAGTCACTATTTTGTCTTCATAAATAACTGTTAGTCTTCATTCAGTGGTGTGATGTGGTCAAGTGTATCTGTATATAAACTAAGTGCGTTTGAAATACAATATTCGTATAGTGGAGGTTGGTCACTGTGTTTTGGACTCAATAGACAGGGCAGGGAAGGATAAGTCAGGGAGAGATGCTGCCGAACCACGGACCAAAAAAAGCTTAACGTCAACTCAAGATTATCCGTGCTGTAAATGGATTCTAATTGGTGTTTTTGTCACATGATATTAGTGAGCGGCTATAAGTCATCACACAAACTGTACAAGGATAATTCTTCTATAGGGACCTGAAAAATATACTGAACAATCTAAACTTACTGTGATAAAACGTCTACATGTCTTATACGGATTAGTTCAAGAACAAAAGAAATTGTCTAATCGAATCAATCAGACTGCATAACAGGTAAAGAAATGTGTACTTTATATCTATTGACATCTTTGTTTATGTCTATAATGGTACTTGAGGCTTTGCTTCATTAGTAAGGAATCTTAGTGTTTTTGATCTGTGGACGCGAATGATAATGATCAGTCGTTTGCTTAGTCGGACTTGTAGATAGTCTGACAAACATTAGATGAGTTATATATTCTCCTATCCTTATTATTCTTGGTTGTTGTTGAATTATTGTTGGATTGTGTTGGATTGTTGTCGGTTTTTGGTGTGGATATATATGTTTAGGCTTTTGTCAACCTAATCACATGTTCTTGGTCTGAGTTGTGTTGAAGTCCTATAGAATAGACACTGGGAGGGAATCTAGTATAGATATTCGTCTAAGGCAACTTAACGTCCCATACGTGTAGACGAAGGAAAACCGAGCGTTATAACAGTTTGCACGTAAAGATTGTGGTTAAACTTTAACCTTAACAATAAATATAGTTTTTAAAAGGCATCTGAAATGTGACATTGAAAGGAATAAAGATATTTTGTCTAAAAATACTAGAAATCTTCTTCTCTCCTTCCGTGTTCTCTGATAGAAATTCACGCTTGTCACTCCTCGCGGAGGAGCATAGTCCTCCCACCGGCACTTTCCATCCAACCCTTTCCTGGGCAATTCTTTCCAGTTGTTTCCGGCTGCTAGTCATCATTTTCATGTCTGATTTCAACTCCCGGCTCAGTGTATACTTTGGTCTTCCTCTTTTCTATTTCTCTTCAAAATTCCAAGTTAGGGATTGCCACGTGATGCAGTTTGATGATTTCCTTAATGTATATTTTATCCACTTCCAACGACTTTTCATAATTTCTTCTTCAACTGGAAGCTGGCTTGTCCTCCCCCATGGTAGGTTATTGCTGATGGTAGCCGGTCAACGGATGTTGAGTATCTTGCGTAGACTAAATCGAAATATACTTTCAGTCACTTGAAAACCATATAGAACGCGGACGTTTTGTTAATTTATCTTCTAAAATGCATAGTTAATTGGTTGGAGGCAGTTAGTGAACATTTATAGAATTTTCTCAAGTTTGGTCTAGTCAACAAGACGTAACTGTAATCTTGACTAAACAGATGCTCCTTTCTCCCTTCTTTGTCGATAATCTATCTAGCCCTATCCATACTCATATGGATATAATGCTCTGTCTGCATGTACACATAATGTTGAATATTCCCATGTTTAACGTTAGTATGACACTATATGAGTATGTAACGCACGAAAAATGCATAAATATAATAAAACTATATACCGAATTGTTTCTAAGTAGAACGTTTTTAATAACGATGGAACTAAAGATGAATAAAGGGTTAATGAAAGAATCTACTTGCATTAGCGCAATCAGTTTTGAACCATGTCACTTAACACCTTCAAGTAGAAATTACGTTTTACAATGACTAGTTACTAAGTTTTGATTAATGTCATGTTTGTCTAGTGCTTCTTGTTTCGATCAAGTTCTATCAATCAAGTTGTAGTGTTTCTATAAGTGTAAATAACTCGACATAACGTATACTAAGTAAAAAAAGCGATGGCATTTAAAGCGAACAGTAATGGGTTCGAGTCCCAGAGTGAACATCAACTCGGGGATGAAGGTACATCCAGTTAACTAGTCCCAAATAGGACGAAACGTAAGTCTACTGCTAGCTACTATCCATCTTTGTTTAAATAGGGTGTACAATGTTTTGATGTTAGGCGGTTGAGTGTAGTTGATACTCGTCACCAAGTTTTACAATCTGAGGCGTCTTAGACCACCAACTATCTCAGTGGTGCCCAAAAACGAAATAGTGATTTGAAATAACGAGGTATTACGACCATGGTACGAGAACACGCTCAATACGGTACTTCTCTTCATATAGTTTAATATTCTTTATATATTGCGTAAGTATGTAGTGAACAGAACACAGTTGGGGACAATCGAATCATATTTTGTACAACATTACTGAGTTACTTGGTAAAATAGAAAAACCATACTATAATACTTAGTTTGCAAAATGTGCAATAATTGTCTCGAACTTCATTGTTCTTGCATTTCCATACTAATTGCTTTCTATTCCAGCTCTTCCTTTTTTTGATCTTTCCCATCTTCTGTTACCAGACATTACATTTCTGACTCGTGTTATATACTACTTATATCAATATAAGTAGCACGCACCACAAATTTATCAGCTCCACAGGAAAGCTGATGTAATGACACATAAGTTTCCTCCAGTTTCTAAACAGACAACTCATTTTAATCTTATCGATTATTTATTTTTTTACACTTGAACTTGTTAATTATTCACCGATATTTATGTACGCTATTACGTGTGTTTGTGTGTGTGTGAGTGCTTTATTTGAATGTACCTATTACATATACACTAACCTGTAATACCTTTCTCCTTAACACTTCCCTTATTATGCATCTACCACTCTTGTATTTCACTTATCTTATCCATTTGTGTTACTAAGGTGAATCCATGTATGTGTATATGATGTGGAAGAAAGTTTTCGGCTCATTGAATTCAATGAAATTTATTGATGATTATCATTAATGAACCGATCAATTATAATGTTGTAACCAAGTTATAAATACTCATGAGATTGTATTATTGATTTACATTTCCGAATTATTAGAAATCAATAATAGAAGAG
Organism: Schistosoma guineensis; assembly: GCA_944470375.2. NCBI lineage: Eukaryota > Metazoa > Platyhelminthes > Trematoda > Strigeidida > Schistosomatidae > Schistosoma > Schistosoma guineensis. Next base: position 15,850,445 of record OX103897.1, on the reverse strand, counting down.
TAAGTGTTTATGTAATAAAATAACTCGTTTATATACAGAAGATGAACAGAAAATAAACATTGTGAAATGGATTATGTAACTAAATGATTCATATTCGGGTTCCTCTTATTATGAGCTTTATTTTGACCTATGAACTATTATGATACGATTTACCATTCTTGAGTTATGGCCCAGTCTATTAATTAGAGTCTCCCACATTCACAGACACATTTGGCTTCACCTTGTACAAATGTGTACTTTCTATTTTGTGGTACAAAGTGGTGTGTCTGGTTGGTATATAAACCCAGTATGTCTAAAATAAATGGTTCATATCGCGGAGGCTGGGTTTGGTATTCTAGACTCTAACAGGCTGCGTTAGGCAGGAAGAAGGATGGATTAGGACTCTAAACTGCTCGTACGGGTTTACGCGTCATTGGTTCGGTCGATGAGTCACTGTTCTCTAATTAGCGGTATCATTACGTCTATATATTAATAGGGAACAAGGCCTCAAATTATAACATAATTCATTTTGTTGGTAGTTAATGGAGAGTTCGAGCGCGAGACAGATTGCTCCTGGATTCAAATCTCGAGAGGCGGGATCGTGAATGCGCACTACTGAAGAGTTGGTGGAGATTTGTAGCTCAGGTGGATGATTTTGGTGGTGTTTTGTTCTCTGAGCTGGATGGTTTAGTCGTGGAGCTTTCATCGTTCTTCTGAACGACATCATCAGCACAAACTTCAGATAGAAGTGAAGTGTTCGAATTTCTCCATATGTGTTTCACAGCTTGTTCTGTGCACCTCGATGTTGATTGGTTCTTGTTGACCTTAAATTTATCATTGTTTACTTCTTTGTTTTGGTTGTGTCTCCCATTGGTTTGATTTTCGTTTCTATATTTATGCATGATTTTCCTGATTGGTTGATAAATTGGATAAATTGTACCAACTGCGACAAACACTACATAGGACAAAGCGGACGCCCCCTCCACCTACGCCTACATGAACGCCAATTAGCAGTCAAACGCCATGATATCTCTTCACTTATATCAATACACGTGGATAACTACGGACATTCATTCGATTGGGAAAACGTAGAAATCTTAGACAGAGGAAACTCCAAAAACACCAGAGAATTTTTAGAAGCTTGGCACTCAGGTCAATCAGCAATCAACAAACATATTGAAATCAATCCAATTTATCAACCAATCAGGAAAATCATGCATAAATATAGGAACAAAAATCAAACCAATGGGAGACACAACCAAAACAAAGAAGTAAACAATGATAAATTTAAGGTCAACAAGAACCAATCAACATCGAGGTGCACAGAACAAGCTGTGAAACACATATGGAGAAATTCGAACACTTCACTTCTATCTGAAGTTTGTGCTGATGATGTCGTTCAGAAGAACGATGAAAGCTCCACGACTAAACCATCCAGCTCAGAGAAAAAAACACCACCAAAAACTACTGAAGAGTCCCACATTAGAACAAAACGTCCATCCAGTACTTCCAGGTTTTCCATGGTGGTCTAGCTTAATTGATTCATGAATTCAACCATTAAATTACTGAAATTTCAACAAAACACCCTTCTGATAAGTATTTAAGTTTTTCTTTTTCGTCCAGAATGAAATAAACTATATTCGTGATAAAATGGAGATGAATTGGGCCTAATAATTAAATCTTACTTAAGTCATTAATCATTGAGTGATCGATTTCCTACAATCACTTAAAATACTCATTTATGTTTACTTTTCTAATAGTAAATTTTATATAAGTACATAGTTTAATAGTTGAATCCATGAGTCAGTTGGTGCTAGACCACCATGGAAAACCTGGAAGCACTTGAAAACCGCTTTTATCCTGTCATGGGACTCTTTAGCGCCCTGTGGGATTCAAACCCAGGACCTCCGGCCTCTCACACGAACGCTTAACCTCTAGATCACTGATCTGGCCGGAATTCAATAGTGTTAATATCTAACTGCAAACAATCTACAAACATATAATTTTGCGAGAAAAACTAACTATCCTTTTAGCCAGTAGTCCTTTCTTCAATATCAGTTTATCTAAGGGGCAGGGTTGGAGTCAATAAATCTGTTTCACTAACAGTCATTAACTGACCATACTGCATTATTATCCTTCATCGATCGATCTGCATTTTACTCATACTAAAAACATAGATATATGGATTACCATTTTCAATATATTTTGACTAAAGGTTCTACAGTTACAAATCCAAATTTATATTCCAATGGGATACACACGTTTTGGGTAAATTCCTTCTTTTTTTAGTTGTTATTGATTTCATTAACCAACTTAACTCATGAAGCACTAGGTGGCTATTTCGTTCTATTGTAGGACTCCACAACAATACGCATTTAATTCAATTCTTAATGAGTTCATAGATGTACACTGTATTCCTCCTTCACTGATAACAGCTTAAAGCATATAGAAATGAAACAGAATTGGTAATATTTAAATGTCCTGTATGTAATGTTTACCTGAATAAATTTATATCTAAATCAAAACTGTGTGATTGATAATGAACAAAAATATAGGCCATATAGGATCACAGAAATAGTAATATAATTATGAGTATGGGGTTGTGGAGATTGTTTAGTTTCATTCAAATCATGAACTTATCAATGTTAAATAACCATGTCGGTTTCATCCTAGTATGAGACTCATTAGTTGAAGTTGCACCCAAATGCTCTGATATGGTAGATAGTGGGAAGAGTCAGTTCTCCCTCTCCTAATGCTCTCACATGGACACGCGTATACAGCCGCAATCACTCAAGTCCTACTCACTAACCTCTCGCACAGCAGGTGTTGTTTACGAAGTTGAGATAACTAAAAGTAAATGTCCGGCCATTCGACCTGTTTGGTGGATATAGAGAATACATCCAGGGGAGTTGAGAAACACTGATTACAAACCAATGGTGAACATGGGCTTTATGACCCTGACGGAACAAAGGGATTATGGACCTATTGTTGATCACTGAGTACCATGGGACTGAACCTCCTGACATTGCTCCACTGCCTTGTGGATCAGACCGTCAGGTCGAAGTCCTCGGGTTTGGTCTCTTAAGAAAACCACTTGCTTCGGCTTGGGCACCCGAGCAGCATCACAGCCCATACACAAATCAAGTGACTTGTGTGGTACATATGTATTCGGTGCCCCTTTGTACCAACATTTATGTGTTCAGATAAATAAAAATAAAATGTTGAAGTGAACACCCGTTATAGTGAACAAGAACACCAGTGAGAACAACAGAACGTATTTGACAAATTACAGAACTTCTTAATAAAATCTAACAATCATATAGTGAATGCTTAATTTGCAAAATGTCCACCAGTTGTCTCATAATGACTCATACTTCATTGTTCTTGTATTTTCATTTAAAAATGGCATTCAGTTTCCAATGTTTACTGTTCGATCCTCTTGTCTCTCTGCTGCCAGACATTCTGTTCCTGACTAGCGTCATATACTACTTATGTCAATGTAAGTAGCTCACAGCACAGCATCACACCGGACATGAAGATTTAATCCTACACCTTAGGTCTCGTAAGCGAATGCTTCACCTCTAGACCACTAAGCTGTTATTCAGCAGTAGTACTTAGTCGTAGAACACGCATTATTTAACATAACATGAATTAAACAAAAAGGAATAACGTTAAGTAGAGTTATGTGAATCGTAATTATGATGATGATGATGATCTTAATAATGAAACTTATCTCTATGTAAGTTATCTTAAACTTGGTGTTTTCGGCTTTGAAACATCAATTTGTATTTATAATTAAAGAACTTCATTTGGATTTCTTTCTAAGAAGTCGAAAACTTAGTTATCATATTACTGAACTCTAAAACCATGACAACTCATTAACCTATTCATTTAGAAAAAGAGGAAAAGAGGACCAAACCTTTTGATGAGATCTTTCAGGATTCAACAACAACACCAACAACAAACACTTTTAATTAGTGAAGCTTATCATAAAACAAACAAAATAGTCTCATTTTCTTTTTCGAAGTTGAAACTATAGTAGGTGGTGATAAAGAGAGAAAGAGAAAGGAATAGAGAAGTAAAGTAAGTACAAACACATAAATGGATGAATATGTATATAATCACGTGACATGAATTCATTCCATTTCTCTTCTCAGTGGTAATGAGAAGAAAAACTCTGTTATTGTTCAATAATATAAACATATATGTTGGTTTACTAACTTTATTTCTGAAACATCTTCATGTATGTTACTTAGTTTAGTTAGAATGATGATTAAAACTTCTCTAATGAATTAAATGCAGAGTGTGTTCACTTTTTATTTCGGAAAAATATTGGGCGAAACTAGAATTTATGAACCAACCAATCAGATCCAAGATAACAGACCTTGGATTTTGGCGCGAAATTCACTCACTCATTTGATTATATAGCATTTTGGTATTATAACGAATGTCAGTTAGTGATGGAAAATCTTAAATCTAATTCCTGACCCTAACCATCAACTGTAAATCAGAATCGTAGTCCCTCACATTCGTTTATGATCATCATTCAGTAATATTTAGTAGATGGGCATTCACAAGGTCACTTCAGCGTTACTCAAAGGTCATTCATGAGTTATAATCCCACCATATGAATAATACTTATGAACCAACCAATCAGTAGTAAGAGTAAATTGCTTTTAAATTTTTGATCAACTAATCATATATGAGATTATTTAAGGATTTTCAAGCATTCGATAAATGTGCGGTAATGGCATAACCAGGATTAAGAACACAATTGTTTTAGGTTTCTGAATGAAACTCCGGTGAAACTATAATTTATGGACAACCTTTGAGGGACGCGGAAGTGATCCTTAGGGTGGAGACCTACTGATTAGGACTAAATGAGGGTTATAAAACAGTTAGAGTTGATGGTCAGGGTTAAAAATTAGATTTAGAATTTTCATCACGAACTGACATCGGCTATAATGTCAAAACTCTATTTATCCAAATGTATGGATGAATTTAGCACCAAAATTCGTGACGCGTTATCTTATATCTGAATGGTTCGTCCATAAATTATAGTCCCGCCAAAATTCCAATAAGTTGTTTAGTGAACACTAAAAATGCCTGTGTAAACTCTTGTAAACACTTAGAATCATAACGAAAGGATGATTTTTGTCGTTATAGGGTAGAATGACAGTGTTAAACATATCACAAGCTCATTTCGGTATCCGTATGTCGTATATGACAGGTGAATCTACACTTTTTTTAAATACTGAGTCTATACACTTAATCCTGAAACAAACTTTAGTCTAATGACATCAGATTTCAGGGACAACCTAGTCAGACAATGCCTTTTGGATTTTTGCATGAAATTCACTCAGCTGCAGAGCATCCTCTCATTATAGCCAGTATCAGTTCATGACGAAAGCACGGATCGTTTGCCCCTACCATAACTACTTAAACCTAACTAGGAACAATGTGATGACTTAATGATCTATTTGGGTTCTTATGAATGTTCGAGACGACAGATAATCTACAACCATAAAAACGAGTATGCATGTTGTTATTTTTATAACTTACAGACACGGCAACCTGTAGAAGAATGATTTCATGTGTGAAATCTCTTTAGGCCCTGGTGATTTTGTCACGGGATAACTGACAAGAACAAAAGTCATGACAGTGATATATTTTTGCATATTCTGTCTGTTCGCATTCGTTGTTTTCTGATCGCCTAGAATATAGCTGGGAATTCGTCTCGCTTGCTTTAAACTCATCTTTATACTATACTGCCACGTCGCAGTTTTAGCACTTTTGGTAAATTTAATGCCTTATTTCTGCACATAAATGAAGATTTCATTTCAAGGACTGACCTTTACTACTTTCAGATTTTTCATGTGTCATATTAAGTTATATTGACGTTTCTATGGAAGATAGATGTCAATGACTCCTGATATTCGAAATCCCATGCTGGCGGCCTGCTTGATTATCTGAGTTACCTGTTCCTGTCATCGAAATACTCCTACAAGTTATGTGTTATCGTTAGTCTGAACACATCATTTTGTCTATTATTCGCATAGACTATTCAGGTGCGTTTATAAAATGTTTACGATCATTCGCTGTATAAGTTACAAACTAGTACCATTAGAGACATCTTAATAACTGTCAATATGCATTGAAAAGAGTGGACGTTATTCAGATATCAATTCCTGAACCTCTAACATCCAAACGCCGATCACTAATTGGCAGTGTGAACTGACTTCAATTCTTACTGAGGCTAGACGGTGATCGGAATAAAATCACTTTAATTAAGTTGACGTTAAATATTACTGCCAGCTGTTGAACACAGAAGAGTGATTAAACATAAATTTAAACTTAAATTAAAATTTTTCAGTGAAGTCCATCATCACTCAAATGTAGAATATAATCAAATATATTTAAGTCATACACAAGACACAATATCATAAAATCACTAAATCTGAACATCCAATTACTCATATCTTCAATTTTAACCAATATCATGATTGGTTGTATTGCATCCTCTACTTGATTATGTCAGAATACGATATACAACTCATGGCACACGAATGTGCGAAACTTCACAGTTGTGAAGCAGGAGACGGGAGAAGCAGGCGAAGTGATTATTAGGTAAGAATCAAAAATGGATATTCATGTTTATTGGTATTGGTTATAGCATCATTATAACTTGGACAATCCACAAGTAGGCAATTTTCGCCATTGTCCTATTGTAGTATTTCATGTTGATATTCTGCTGGGGTGGATTTGTAGCTTGACAAATGGTTTGAGGCAGCGTTACATTCTTTTTGCTGTCTTTCTTGTTCAATTCTTTATTCTCTTGTTCTTTCCAGGATTCTCTAAAGAAACTGTTATTGTTGTATCTGTGATTAAATCTAATGACAGATTCACATGTCTATCTCTAGTTTACATCATTCTTTTGTCCTTATGGACTGGATTCGTGTGTCTGATAAATGTCCCGAAAGCTCACACCAATCTTTCTAAGATTGATCCTGATTCACATCAGTACATCCTGAGGTATGACTTGATGAGCATTTTATCTCTCGCATAGAAACTTCGGATATTCGGATTCATTCTGTGTCATCAACTATTTTAGGTGGCAGCACAGCGTTGAAAATAGTCCGAATACTTTCTCCAAACTTAGCTTCGGAAGGAGACTTCCCACCTGGGAGAGTACATTTGAGATAGTTATGATGATTAGAAGTCGTTAAAATAACGAGCTTGTAAAGAATTCCTGAACAATGCACTTTAAAGCAGGTGGAACCAAATGAGCGTTCCAAGTGACATGGTGGGCTCGATACTTCCAGTGTCAATAATAAAATTGTGAAAAGCAATTCCTTTATGGCTTTCGAAACTAGTATACTTCGCATGGTTTGGTAATGGTTTTTTGAGAGTTCCGAAGGGGAGTGAAATAGGCGTATCTGGAAATGTTAAGGCTTTTATTAGGTTATCATCGTCCTTTACAAATAAATGTGAGAAAACGCGACAGCATCGTACCATCCTCAACATCTTACCTAGTCATACCCTAGATTTTAAAACTTTGGAATTTGAATGTATCTTCAACTGTTCAAACACTGGCTCCATCATGATACCAACACGATTATTAGAAGTATTCTAATTATTATAATAACTAGGGATTCCCGAAATAGTACAATTAACGGTAAATAGAACTAGATTGACACAAATGAACGCATTGTGATTCAAGGTAAATAGTCAAAACACTAGAAGGATGCCATAGTAAGTACTATCTTAAATACAGGTGCACGACTCAAACCTGAAAACTTGTAGGTCCAATCAGAATAATTGTTAAAATTTAAGAAAAAATTATTCGGAAGCAGTTATTTTAGTATCTCAACGCAAACTAGATTCTTTTTGAAAGGCAGAACGGCATTAGGATAAAATACCCATGTCTCACAAACTTAAGAGTATCCCGTGAACGTCAGCGCATTTTTAAAGATCACAGTCTACCTAATGATGTAACAATCTCTGACTTCAGTAAGGCTTTCTGCAAAGTTTCACACAACCATCTGTCATCTAGTTTAAGTGACGTCAGAATTGGAAGCCTTTTTATGTGAATAAAGAACTTCTTAGTTGGATGTTGACAAGAGGGCATGAGTGCACTCTAGGTTGGCTAGCTGGGAAACTGTGCTTAATGAAGTGTCTTAAGGCACACTTTTGGGGCTAGTGTTGCTCCTACAGTATGTAACTGACCATCTTCGTCTCTTATTATTACCGGTCTTGATATATATTGACCATATCAAGCTATGTAAAGCGATGAAAAGAGAAGGTGATAGCTCGGAGCTCTAAAATAACCGGGAGAAATGATCTTAATGGTCTAGGTTTGACGGTTGCCGACAAATGCTTTCAATTGCATTATGATGCATATTGGTCACCAAGATGCAGATATATACAAGAAGGATAACAATTAGCTACATTTTGTTCAGACACACAACGACCTAAAATTCATCGTTAGCCGAGACATAAAAACTACTATATATTGCTGTGCCATAGATGAAAAAGGCTTTGGGGCCACAAATTCTATGAGTAGAGCAGTAACTGTTTCGGTGTTAAAAACCTACAGTGTTTGTTAATCCTAAACTTCAGTACTGCATACAAGCGGCTAGCTCCTACCTGAAAAGAGACAAAAAGCTGTCGGAAAAGGTTCAAAGAAGTGTAGCTCAGTGTTTTCCGGATTCCCAGAGCTAATGTATGATGACCGACAGGAAAAACTAAATATATCTCTCTTCTCATATACAAGAACCAGATCATAGTTTTCCAATTATCGAATGGTGAATAAACATGTGATATGCCCTCATCTTTCCTGTCTTCCAAAATAAACAATTCACGAGAACACTCTGAGAAAAGTTTACAGGTTTAGAACAAACCAATTGTCAGCTGACTAACGAGTTCCCCATATAATCATCAATGAAAAGGATTCGTCACCCCAAAACGTTATTAGAACCCCACCTGTCGGCACTTTCAAACGAAAGTTGACCTCCGTTGTCAGGATTAACACAGGCTACAGACCTTTTATCCTCCCCAAACTGAAACAGTAACTGTTCAGCGCAGGTCACAAAAAGTGGATCACTACAAGCTTATCTTTTACAACGATCAAAATCAGCTTGTAGTATTTTCCTTATTGCCTCTCTAGCCTTAATTAGATTTGTCATTATGAAGTTGTATGTTCTATTGTTTGTTTAATTCGTCCTTCGTTAATTTGAAGGGTATTTCGTTGTGTATCTGAGTTACGAAAAACGCGTGTGTTTAAAAGTGTATCCAGTAGCGTGTCGAAGTGTTTGCTTTAAGTTTCTCTTCTTAGACCATCTTAGTTTGAGGCCTGTTCTATCTCTAGTTATTGTCTGTTGGTTCTGTAATTAAGTGTAAGTTCATTGTGAGCGCTCTCTGTGTTTTCGAGAAAGAAAGTTGTGTACACGTGTACAACACATGTTCTGATTGCACTTTGACTCTTTATCATATATACATATATATACATGTGTGTCATCTTCATGAGAGCATATCTGTTGAAGTTCCTGCGTTTTTCTACCAACTAACCATGATTATTCAATGGATAGTGATTCCTTTTGAATTTTAATTCATTCGCACTTCCAAAGCAAATCCCCTAGAAACTTTTCCCTGTAGTATTTTTTCCTAAACCTGTTACAAGTTAAAATTCAACCTTGAATGAAGTTGGAACCAGAGTCGAATAAAAGAAACGCAGGACACAGCACAGTATGTTCAACTTAATTTCAACTAAGTCTCGTTTTTTCAAATTTAGTGTTTAGTTATTTCCATTATATTAACTATTTATTATTTAGAGCTAGTTATTTATTACGGCTTAACTCATCTATCCAGAGATTTATAAGTTTACATCTTTTCACTCGTTGCAAAGACGAAATCTCTCAAAATTAATACAAACAGTATTCGTATAGGTTCGTGCAAAATGCATATTTCAAAGTTAGGTCCATCATGGAGTAAGGTTAGGCAAGTCCATTTAATTCTAAAGCATGGCCACTTATTTTTTAATTCATTAATTTGAAGATGTCGTTTTGACTGTACGATTCGACATCTTATTGCTGTCCGGATTTGGAATGATCCTTTATATGATATCAGTCAACTATAAAACACTTAAAATTCATTTAGACTTCTGTACTTTATGTATAATCTAGTTTGGTTACTTTCCAGACAGTAACAAATAGCTTAAGACTTTAAATATATATACGTGGGTTAAACTCAAAACATGGATGGCGAAGAAATCGAAACGATAATCTTAATGCCATGACTAAACTTACATAATATAATTTGAAATTAACGGGTAAAGTCAAAGAATGAAAAACTTGTTATCTAAAGTAAGATTTGAAGTGAACACATCTACAATGCAATTAATTCAATCCCATCTCACTCAAAGTTTCTAACCATGGACTAATTTACAATTGCGGCTTTCAACCAAGCAGTCCACACATGCAATAGCTTTTTATTTATTTCATAATAAAAATAGTTAGTATTTATCAATTCCAATGGTTCTTCGACACAAATTATTAATTATTAAAATAGTTTGTCTCTACTATTTTTAACGATAACTGATCCGGACCAAAACATGGCACAAGTTCATGAAGTCACTGACAAGTGGACTGACCCATGTTGGTAGGTGTAGACTACCTTGTTGGGGACCGCGAGACGATAGCGACCGATGGTTAGAGACCCTGAATGACATGGCTCAAAATCGTTTGCAGTGACGCAGGTGCATACACTCTTTGTGTTCTCCCAAATTTTGGTCTCCTTATTCCTCCTTGTCTTTTTTTTCTCTTCCCAAATTTGTTTCACTGTATTATACTCTTTAAATAACATCTCCAAACACTAATCTTCCCGATTACTGCTTAAACTCTTATTACCTCTACCACTACGGGATTTGAATCGACCACAGCATCTCTGTGCTAATGTGGTGTGACAACTCGAACTGATGTACGTACGTACGAAGTTCTGCGTTGTTACTGACTGACTGACTGAAACTGAATTCCACAAAGTTTTGATCCCTTAGTAGAATGGTTCAGTCGGTAAAATTCTATTATCGCTTCACTTGATATAACCGCTACCTGATCCAGGTGGAAGTGACCATATCAAATTATTCCATAAGTTTCAAATCAGTTTATTTTCATGAAGTGATATGCGACTGATTTTCTCTAAAGATTTTGTATCCCTCATGTAAGCTGTGCTATTTCTTTATTTTTATAACTTATCAAAGAATCCAGCTAAGTCAGATGTAAACAGAACAATTACAACAAATTTATGTGGCTGGAGTGAACAGAATGCTTTTGATTCGGTATGTCTTAAACCCGCTTGCCGAACAACTGGTCCTAATGTTATGGGAGGTGTAGGATGTGGAAAACCTGAAAGATTCTCTTACCAAAAACCAACAAGAATCGGTAAACAGTACAAATTCTATCATTATGATGATCCGCATGCTTACATACTTCAATATAGACGGGATTGTACATTGAATTCTAGTTCAAAAGATCATAACCAAGACAAAGGACCAGTAGAAGAACTCAATAAATCAATAGTTGTTGAAATGGATACAAAAAATTACAATGTAAGAATTTTTTTAATTTTAACCATGATATAAAATCTCCTTATATCGTACTGTGAAAATACAATTTTCTAGTCAGGAGCTAAATTACTAATGTACGATCAGTGTAAAGCCAGTATGACAAAATAATTATCTGATCCTCACCCACTTTTAAAACATTTTACAATGTAACAAACCATTCATCTTCTTTTTCTAACCTAAAATGTGATATCAGCCTCGATCACGGAGATTATGTATTGATTCTCTATATTTTCCAAAATATTGTACGTTAGTATTTTATTTCGACTTTTAACATACTGGCTCACTGATCTTTTGTATGTTTTGTTTAGCTTAAAATTTATGCAACAGTTAGTTTAACTCTGAGTAATGCATAGTTATAACACTACAGTCGACTTGATCGCAAACTGAAATGATCTAATTGGATGAACTGTTAGGTCATTTACAACATTCAATTTTAAATTACAACCAAACAAATTCCAAAAATTATGACTATTAATCATTTACCTTAATATTTATAGTATAATTGAAACGCTTTTTACTGATAAATCATTAACCTGATAAATTATCACTGATTTCAAATACTTTTGTTACCTCCTTTTTTGTTAATTAACAAAATACATGTATGTATAAAACTTTACATGGAAATATATTCGCTCTTCTAGAAAATATCAAAAATTATCTTTCAAAATGACTTATCTTCATTTCACTGGTTGAAATCATGAGTCAGTTGGAGCTTGACCATCATGGGAAACCCAAAACCACTGGACGGTCGTTTCGTCCCATTGCGGGACTCCTCAGCAGTGCGCATCCACGATCCCGCCCGCGGAGAGATTCGAACCCTGGACCTATCAGTCTCGCGCCAAGCGCTTAACCAACTAGACCAATGAGCCGTCATCTAATGGTGTTAATGTCTAACTTCAACCAATCCACGAAGATGCGCTACCGTACACTATTGTCTTCAGTGAGTTGATGTCTCACAACCGACCTACTTGAACTCTACGAGTAACGGCTTCTCACTATAACTCCAGGAGTATCTCTTGAAGTCAGTCACTAGTAAGCAGATGATTATTACCATGAGGGGTTTTGTGGAGATTTTAGAAATTTCACTGGTTGAAATCATGAGTCATTTGAATCTAGACGACCACAGAAAACCTGGAAGCACTGGACGGCTTGGTTGAAGTTAGACATTAACACCGTTAGATGCCGGCTCAGTGGTCTAGTTGGTTCGAATCTCGCTGGGGGCGGGATCGTAGATGAGCACTACTGAGAAGTCCATACTAGGACGAAACAACCGTCCAGTACTTCCAGGTTTTCCATGGTGGTCTAGCTTCAAATGACTCATGATTTCAACCAGTGAAATTTCTAAAATCTCCACAAAACCCCCACTTATCTTCATTTGCTTATCATATGAAGTGTAGCAAAATCAAATGAAATGTTATCACAACAAATTATTAATTTTTGCTAAATTATTGTGCCCGTCTCTGTGTAGACTCACTGTTTCTGTTCCATGAAGTGTCGAAATCCAACAGTGATCAAACAAACTATGCTGCTTTATATCTTAACTATAATATTCTTTTAGTCTTCATTTCTCTTCCGACTAAAATTCATTAGAGACAATATTTGGTTTTAGCATTCAGAGAAGTCCGATATCAGTCAGATAAACAATGAAAGTTTTTCTGAACAATCACATCTTAAATCAACGTGCACAACAACAACAAATAATTTTCAACCCCAGTTGTCTGAAATGAAAGTAAAATCTACCAAGTCAACATTAAATGCTACTACTACTACTACTACTACCACTATGTCTGGGAATCGTCATTTATGGGTAAATAACTATCCTACTGGTCCAGGTCGTAGTAATCATGTGAATAAAGTTCCTAATGTAGATACCAGGTTAGTTTTAGTTTAATTATTGATAACAACTGCATTTTTTTTCTTCATTCAGAAAGCAGAGTTCCATGAGATACTTAGTAAAAGTTACATAGTCTATTTTCCCATTAGTATTAATACCTCAATCATTATTTTATAAAGAGATATAATACTCTGTTGATAAATTATAGGACACTTTACATTCAAATAAAAATCCATTATAGTCCGTAATTATAAGCCAGCTATTTCATTTAATTAGTCTCTTTATAAGCTTTCTATACTCAAAGGATTTATCACGTTATCTAGAAGTTGATTATTAATAGTAATTGGTTATTGGTTAAAAAGGCAGATATCATCCTTAATTTTCATCTCTCACCTATAGAAAGGTTAATCATCCCATGAGTAGTTTAGACTTTATGTTCTTGTTGATATTATCACATCCAATAAACACTTTTAACCAATTCCTTTTAGAAGCGTTATCATTTCTTTCATCTGGTTAAACTGACCGTCAATCTTGTGATTAATCAATCATGTCTACATTATTTAATATATTGGACTGATAGTGATAATGATGATAATGATCCGAAATTAACGACTTTAGTTCAGTAAACTTAACACTCATGAAAATTATTCATATGAACTACGAGTCATGGTTTCATATTTTCTTCTATATGAATCTGTTATAGCTTGTGGCCTATTAATATATCATGAGATAATATCATCAATTAGAGACATCGACTTATGCTGTCAGACTAATGACACATAAACCTGTAGGAGCAGCTCGGAGTTCTGATTGATCTATTGAAATAGTAACTTCTTACCTAACTCAGCCAGTTCAGTCTAAAACTCAAATAGCAGCCTTCATTATATGATTCATATATTTCAAACATACTGAGTTTACATACGAACGAACGAAACCAGCCAAAAACTGGTTGTGATTCTGAAATACTATTACTAATAAATTGAGAATAACTCAGAGATAGTAAATCGTATAACAATAGTCAATAGGTTAAAAAGGAAGCTTATAATAAAAGGAATATGAATATACATATAATATAGTTACTTAATGGTTATACAATAAGAGTATTCGTATAATATTAGTCCATAAATAGATCCTAGCGGTTACTATTCACTTATTCTTTGTTCGGATATAAGTTCATACATAGGTCAATACCTTTTTCATTCAGTTATTCTTCATTTATGTTTCATTTTGTTCTTTAAAGCACTAAACATGTCAATCAAATGAAACAAAAATCAACTAAAAAAGAGTCAATCATTGTAAGTTTTTATTATTTTTTTTCTTTACATAATTTTTTGGTACTAAATTCAATTTCAGTAGTTGAAATCATGAAGCACTGGATGGTCGTTTCGTCCTATTGTAGGACTCATCAGCAGTGAAGCTAGACATTAACACCGTTGAATGCTGGCTCGTGGGCGAGAGTAATAGGTCCTCGGTCCGAATCTCGCAAGGCGGAACTGTGGATTCGCATTGCTACAGAGTCTTACATTAGAACGAAACGGCCGTCTAGTGTTTCCAGGTTTTCCATGATGGTGTAGCTTCAATTGACTCATGATCACAACCATTGAAATTACCATAATATCCACAAAAACCCCTTCTGACATTAAAAAAATATAAATGAGAGAAATTTTTTTCAAAATTTTCATACTCAACGTATCGTTCCAATTTCAACTTCTATCATTCCTTAGTTGTATACTTGACTGATAGTTATTGTTTTAAAAGTATTAGATAGTTATCACTATAGGGTTAACAAATAAAAAAAACAACCATTTACAAGTAATAAATCTATATGAAATAAAGATACGTTAGTTTTCAATGATGGAAATAGAGTAATTCAGAATCAGTTGATATGCATCTACTACTTTAGGTACAAACATTTCAATATTTCCATAAATGTATAATAATCAATTGCACCACACTTCATCATTCGATTTGTGTGGGCTTGAATACTGACCGGGTGCCCAGATAGGAGTACATGGTTCTCTTAGGGGGCCATACCCAAAGCCTTTGACTTCAAAGTTTGATCCATAAGACAGTAGAGCAACGTAAGGAAATGTAGTCCAATGGTAACCGGTGACCAATAATTGGTCCATACGCGACTTGTTCCTTCGGGATCCTGGAGCCCATGTACATCATTGGTTTGGAATGAGGATTTTCCAACTCCCCTAGGTGGACCCACCGGTCCACGGTCAAAGCACTTTACATTCGCTCTTCGTCCTTTTAGTTCCGTAAACAATACCCTTGGTGCGAGAAAGAAGTGAGTAGGACCTGTGTTGTTGTTCCTGTATAAGAGTGTCCATGTGAGAGCATTTGAAGAGGGAGAGCTAACAGTTCTGTTCTATTCAGCCTAGTTATTACAAACGGACCATACAGCTAATGTGAACCAATCATTTGCAATAATTATTATTGTATGAATAGTTATTTGCCTAAATCTATTTATTTCACTCACCGAATATTCTGATTATTAATTCCAAAGTTTCAATTGACCTACAAATTTATTCAAGCTAACCGTATACATTAGTCATTTCATCATTAATAATGTTCATAGATCAAATCACGAACTAATATGGTATATGCTACTGATGTAGATAGTGAGCACATGATTATTATTGTATACGGAAGCTTGCGGCAATTACAAAACACTTTTAAATCAAATTATAAACTGAGAAGCTGTGAACAGTGGATTTTAACTAATCCGGGTGTCAGGGAGTTATCTGCCTAACCCTACAGTCTATGGACATTACGCGTTCGCACTTAAGACCGATCTTAGGTTCGATCTACTGTGATGCAGTTCGTGGATGGGCACTACTAATAAAGGGCTATATTCTAGGCTAAAACAACTATTTGAGATCAGTTATTGATTTGAACTATGAAAGTTCTAGTCTCCACAAACCTTCATGTAAAATTATAATCGTATTTTACTACGGCAACAATCATAAAATCATATGGTGTACTTTTAAATGATATTTTTGCCCTAAATTTGGCTGACTATTGGAATATGAAATTGAGTTGATCACTGTAGAACCTGATAATAACTTATTAAAAAGAATATTCATCATTCGTACATCTGTGTTTTGTATAAGTGACGTCTTTCTCAGGAATATCACCCTTTTTGTAGTCAACGCAAACGTTCAAGCAAAGTTGACAACTCTAAACAGTACACCTTCCACAAAGTTACTAAATACTTAGGATGCATTCTATATTACACAAGCTCACATAATATGTATTTAGGAAGCATCAATTACCTGGGTAAAATTTATTATATCACTAAGTGAACTGCTCAATGTAATACTCTAGATTTAAAGTACAATCTTGACTGTCGGTCGCCCAAAAAGTAATTTCGATTAGCATACTATTATTATTAGAGAATCTACAATACGAATTTATAAAATGCGGGTCTGCTGAACGAGTAGATAAGAGAAACGATACCATATAAATGCAAAGATACAAGGGTGTGAATACATTGATTTGCTGTTGGAACCTGTGACAAGCCCATTTGGCCACTGTATCATTTGTCTATTCATTGTAACTCAGACTCTTAATTCACTATGTTAATTTCGGTGTGTATGATTGAATGCATGTCTGTACATTAACCCTTAAGCTATCCTCCCCTATTGGTTTCAATGTGCAGATAATCGATAATTTATCCACACCCGATTAACCCTCAAAAATATATATGGATTTTTAACACACACACACTCACTCTGTTTCATCGTGTGCTTGCTCACCGTACGCTTGTGGATTTTTATTAATCATTAACAATAAACTATCTCTATAACTGGTGTTCAGGCTTCTCAATAATCTCGAGTAAATCCGCAATTCTACTAGGAGATTAAGCCTACCTTAAATACTCAGTTTACGGGATATTATTTATTGGAGTCAGATATAGAGGACATTAGCCTCAACATATTGGTTAGCCGCCGTTTCATCAAACCCCTTTGTTAACTCACATCACTATTAAAGGTATAACAAAGTTCAAACCGTCATTCCAGTTATATGTAAATTAGAACCTAGGTCATATGCATCGGTTCCAGTTATTACACATCATCACTTCAAGATATTAGAGTAGTAGAAGTAGCAACAGTATGAATAGTAAAATAAAAGATGAACCAAAGACGATGTCGTTCAAAAAGGGAATATAAATTTGTGAAATAAAACGGTATTACCTAATTTTGAAACCGAAGTTTAAATTGTGAATACATCCCCATCATTATGACCGATTCTAAGTCATTTCATCTATCTCTAACCATTAGTTATGATAATCGTGCCGACTCCAAACTAAATAGTCTGTATAAATCCAAGTTAGCTGAACGTAGCCCTCCTATCCCATACACACGAACAAATGCAGATAAACACAACTAGTGTAGCAGCAGTTTCTGCATCAGTAGGCCTCACCATACACAAGGGAAAAAACAAGAACCTCAAATACAACACGGAGACTACTAACCCAATCACACCTAATGGCGAAACTCTGGAAGATGGGGAATCCTTCACGTACCTGGGAAGCATCATCGATAATCAAGGAGGATCAGACGCAGACGAAAGGCGAGGATTGGCAAAGCAAGGGCCGCACTCTTACAATTGAAGAACATATGGAACTCAAAACAACTGCCTATCAACAAACATCAAAGCCAAAATATTCAATACGAACGTCGAGATAGTTCTACTATACGGAGCTAAAACTTAGAGAACTACAATCGTCATCAAGATGAAATTATTTATAAATAGTTGTCTACGCTAGATACTCAACATCCATTGGCTGGATACCATCACCAATAGCCTACCGTAGGAGAGAACAAACCAGATTCCACCTGAAGAGGAAATTAGAAAAAGACGATAGAAATGCATAGGACATACATTGCAGAAATCACCAAACTGCATCACAAGGTAAGTCTTAACTTGGAATCCTGATGAAAAACGAAAAAGTGAAAGTCCAAAGAACACATTACGTCAGGAAATAAAAACAGATCTGAAAAGGATGAATAACAACTGGGAAGAGCTGGAAAGGATTGACCAGGACAGGGTTAGATGGAAAATGCTGGTGAGCGGCCTATGCTCCTTCACGAGGGGTAAACGGAGTAAGTAAGTTAGCTCAAGTTAGAATTAAATTAAAAACATAGACAGTAAATGAATTAAAATGATTGTAACTAGTAATTATTAACCAGAAAAGCTAAGTATTGAGAATCAAGTTAAAGATTTCATAAAGAGAGAGATATGTTTTTGAAAGTTAAAACTGATTTGAATATAAGAAGCAATGTCAATGGTAAAGTCACAGATAAAATTTAACTTTTATTGAAATTATACCAATATCATTTTGACAAATTGTACAACAAGAGAAATGTTTATTTATCTACAGAAAATGTTCAGAATTATTAATCACTATGGTAACAAACTTACCTATTTATTGTCGTAAATTCCATTTCCCCACCCGCATCCCCACCCCCGCACACACACACCCACATACACATAAAAAAATAGAAGTCACATCACATTTATTCAAGTCAATCAACATCAGGAAAATTCTCTGATAAAACTGATATGAATTCAAATGGATCAAATTATATACCTGCTCTACGTATAAAAAGTGCAACAAAATTGAATGTAGAATCTACTACTTATATAACTACTATTCAACAATCAATTCGTGATGCAAATCATCCAGAATTTTGGCCTTTATTATATAAGAAATTGATTCATTTACAAGCTGAACGTGCTAATCAAACTGAAGAAGAGAAATAATCATCCCCCCCAACTAAAAATGTATGTGTTATTATTTATTCATTTTAAATAGTTCAAATAGTTTATAGTCTCTTTCGTATAGTCACTAAGATACAAGTATTCTTATTGATTTATTTAAACACATAAGCTTTGGTACAATGATGCACCAAACAGATATGCACCACATAAATTAGGATACTGTCTGGGTGCCCAAACAGAAGCAGGTGGTTTTCTTAGAAAGCCACAACCCAACTCTTTGGCCTAAATGTCTAATCCACAAGGTAGTGAAGCAACATCAGTAGATGCGGTCGCATGGTAGTCGGTGATCAACAATTGGTTCCGACGCCATTCGTTCCTTCAGGATACTGGAGCTCATGTACACGATTGATTTTAAATCAGGGTTTTCAACCCCCATAGGTGGATCCTTCATATACATCGACTAGGTTAAAGCACCGGACATTCGCTTTTAGTCCTCTTGATTTCGTAAACAACACCCGTAGTGCGAGAAGGCAGTGAGTAGGACTTTCGTGGCAGTGGTTGTATGCACGTGGCCATGTGAGAGAATTTCGAGAGGGAGAGCTGACTCTCCCCACTCTCGGCCGTACCACAGCATTTGGAGGCCAATAGAAATATTTACAATTATTTCAATTCCTCAAGATAATGATTACCATAATTAATAACCAGTATAATGTAAAAACTTCTAAGATCAATTTTTATCACAAATTAACACTGACTGGTGAACCAGTGGATAACAGACTCATGGAGCATTCAAACCATCTGATCTTACGATAATTACAGTACGTTTATTCAATTAAGCTTAAATCCAACTGCGGTCAAATTACGTGACTATTGTTCACCTGTCATTCGGTACAATTGTATTTTAATGACCATGGATTCGCACAAAACTTTAAGGATTACCATTTACTAGTAGGCACACTTAAATATACAGTTTTATAAGTGTAATCTAACTCCTCATCAATCTCATACACTAATACTTAATCTTAGAATACTATTAAATCAACTGTAGTTAACAACATTATCCGACAGTAGACTAAAAAAAAGACTTGAAAATGTACAAGTGATAAGAATTCAATCAACTGTTAAATGTATATGAAATAAGACCAATCAACAAATACAATTATTATTACGTAATATACAGAAGAATAATTAGAGATTGTCAGTTTAGTGGTTGTGGAGATTGTTAAGCTTTTGATTGAAATCATGAACTGATTGATGTTAGACCATCACTGAAAACTTGGAAGCACTGGACGGCCGATTCGTCCTATTGTGGGACTCCTCAGCAGTGCGCATCCACAACCCCGCTCGTGGGATTCGAACCCAGGGCCTTCGGTCTCGAGCGCGAACGCTTAACCTACTGGACCACTGAGACGGCATCCAATGGTGTTAATGTCTAACCCCAACCAAGCCACGAAGTTGCGCGGCCATCTTCCATTGTACTGAGGTAGACACCTGTTTCTACCCGACACGGATTAGCTCCGCTGGTCACGACTCACCAGGACTTCGAGAATTTTCTCACGAAGCTAGTCACTAGTGAGCACATGGTAATTATAAGTTTAGTGGTTGTGGAGATTGTTAAGCCTTTGATTGAAATCATGAACCGATTGACGTTAGACCAGCATTGAAAACCAGGTTTTAACACCATTGGATGTCGGCTCAGTGGTCCAGTAGGGTTAAGCGTTCGCGCGCGAGATTGAAGGCCCTGGGTTCGAATCCCACGAGCAGGATTGTGGATGCGCACTGCTGAGGAGTCCCACAGTAGGACGAAAAAAAACCGTCCAGTGCTTCCACGTTTTCAATAGTAGTCTGACATCAATCGGTTCATGATTTCAATCGAAAACTTAGAGATTGGTTCAATCTTTATAGTTAATTTGTATCATGAGTAAATAATTGATTTTTTGTGTTTACTAGATTGAATAATTGAACGTGTGAAGTATATGAACAAAGAAAATTCAACTATTTTTCTATGACTACTATCAGTGATAACATTTATTTAAATATAAGTGAAATAAAATGATATAATGATTTGAACTACTCGACTTAAATCAACAACATTTGCAAACCTTCTTCATTGAATGACTTACTGGTTAGCGTTTTTTTTAGCAAGTTAGTTTTCTACGAGATGAGGTCGTTAACCCCATGCCCAACCCTCCTCGTTTTCCCCAGTCTTGGGATCGTCACTAATTCGGGAAGAGCTGCAGACGAAGTTCTTGTCATTGAATGCCCATAATTAAAACAATGATGATTCTTATTAGTATGATTCGACCACATATTACTTACTTACGCCTGTAACTCCCACTGGAGCATTCTCTAACCCACTCTGTCCTGGGCCTTCCTTTCTAGTTATACCCAATTGTTGTTCATTCTTCTCATATCTGTCTTTATTTCTCAATGCAATATGTTCTTTGGTCTTCCTCTCCTCCTTTGGCCTTGAGGATTTCAAGTGACGGCTTGCCTTATGACCATATATAATCATTCTACTCGTTATGGATATAGTTTAGACTTTACAAAGACATAAAGAATATAATATGATCGAGGATATTTTAATATAATTATTGGAATCGATGTGTAACGATTAGGCAGGAATCGGCAACAAATTTAGTAGCTACTCACTACTACCCACCACCAAAAGAATCTTAGGTTTTAGGGAGTTGTGTAGTATAAGAAATCAACAATTGGTCTTATCTCTGTGAAAGATTAATACTTAATACAAATGCTACCACTCTTTATGTAAATTTGCTAACTTAAAATGACGATCAAAAGATGATTTGTGTTGATCTGGTTCAAAAACAGAATAAGTTGTTCAATAAATTCATTCTGATCACGTAACAGGACGAATAAAAAAACAAAGTAGATGATTTTCTGCCCTGCTTACCAATGATCTAAGATTGTGGTTTGGAATTCAACCACTTCCTAGTGGGATATTGAATTGGAATACAGTCGTGCCTGGACAAGACTATGTATATGATTAACACACAACTAGAAATTTAAATTCATGTATACCTTACGAAGGTAGATACCGGAAATATATTTATCTTTCGTGAGGTAATAGTATTTAATCCAATACAATAATCGCTTAGGCTCTTATAACCGTCATATAGACTAAACCCGACCGCTGTTGCTACCTTGACGTTGTGGTCAAGCTTGCCAATCGTGATGAACCAATCGAGCTATTCTAGCTGGAACAGTCTTTCCTCAACGTCCTACCATGCCAGACAGGTCAGCTGAAGAGCGGTATGACTAAAAGCAACAAACCCAAGGTTCGAAGGCGAAGTCGTACTGCTGACTGTACAGAGGTGTGACAGTAGTAAGGTGTTCCCTTCAGACAACCAGCATGACAGCGATGCTGCCTTCCCACAGGGAGGGATGGGATTAGAAAAGGTCGACCCCAAAAATGCACACCTCACCTTATCCCGTGGATATCCGTCTCCGGCGGTAAGGTCTCAACAAGTACGGAGCTAACACAAAAATTACTCTTAAAAAGGTTGTGTGACCGACTCCAAGCAGTTGTGTCCCTTAGGCACTGCGGTCTAGCTCTCAGGTCATTAAGACTACCTCTAACCCAATCTCTTTTTCGTGTACCTCCAGGACCCTTTTACCGTTTGGGAAATCGGGATGTGATAACCGTCCACATACCTCTAACAGCACTCTGTATATAGACTAAAAGTTGGGATAGAATCATCAAAGAAGACTCAACAAATGGTTCAGAACAGAAGTAACTCCAATATCGACTATCTTTGTGGCAAGATAATGTAGACCAATTGATTTCTGTATGCTCAAGTCTTAATGTTAGAGAACAATTCAAGACCTTCAGTAGCATCAAGTGAATACATCACAAAATGTAAAACCTAACTAGTAAGTGCTATACATAAAACACTCGTTGAGGACTATAAGGAAAGTTTACAATTTATTACTGAGTTATTCTGCTGTATATATGGGACTGTAACCTTTTGGATAGGAGTTTTGTAAACCTTTAGTCTTTCGGATCTTATGATCTCATTAAATATTATCGACTTCCACTGTTATTTGATAAACCAGATTACTAGTATGTACGTACTCAGCTTTGAGCTACATTGTAGGTAAAGTTATTAACAATATCTGACTACGTAAATAAATGTACTGAGAACGCGGTTCGGACTATGGGGCTAATAGTTGAGAGTTGGTTGCTATAACCGTTAAGTCATTCACTTTAACCATCTAAGTGTATATATAGGTGGTGGCTAGGAGTAGAATCAAAGATGCCAGTTTCACCCTATTTCAGCCAGAGATGATGTCCAACCCGGGACTCAAAACCAACACCTTTTGCTTCAAGCTTGTGTTATCCACTTAACTACTGAGTTCGGATAGCTATTGGCTTGTGAAATGAGGTGAAGCTTAATTCGTTTGTATTCGTTATTTGAATCTTCCCGGACAGTACTGAGTTCGAATCCCGGAGTGAACATCAACTCTGGGATACAGGTACATCCAATAGAACAGTTCTGGATTCTACTGCTAGCCACTGTTCGTCTCTACTTAAAAATGCTTATAACTTAGCGTCAATATCGTAAGAATCTGTACAGAATGTGCATATGCCGAAAGACTGAGATCAATCGCAGTCCTGAATATCGACAGGAAGATTCTGTAGTGACCTACTTTTATCAAGAGAACGCGATTGGTTTAATGGAAACAATTATTATTATAACCAATTGTACCAGGGATTGTTTTACGGTACTTGTTTGTTTAACTGTACCAAAACACATACATTCTTCCTTCGATTGTGACCTTGCACGGATTCGATCACGCTCAGTAACCACACTTGTACTCCTTCGGCACGATCTCGGTATTCTTTCGATACCACGAGATCGCCAACAAATACATCTCGACTACAGCCATCAACTGCCTTCTGATATTCGACCTACGGGGGATCCTATCGGTTAACTGGCACGTAGTCTTCCTGTAGTGGTGATCACAGTCAACCACGACCCAACGCCACGCTACAATTCAAATAACCAGTGCAAATACAGTATTAAGTGTATAGTTCACCGCCAATCTACAAACTAATAGATAGATCTTCATTACTCTCTTGTCTTATAGACCATAAAAAACCAATAAACGAAGGGATAATATTATTTATTATTTGGTCAAAACCATATATAAAAGGAGAACAAAGAAAACGAAAACCCCATTACAATAATCCAAATCACAGATGATCAGGCAAATTGAATAACAAAGTCAGTTGGTCCACACACACACACACATAACATCGAATAGACTGAAGAAGATGATGATGATGAAATGATCAATTTAACTAATTTCGTATTTTTCCGTATGAAAATTGGATTCATATGAAAAGTTGATCGGGGTGTCCTGATTGCTTACAGTAGCTTCTATTATCTAAAAATAAATAAAAAAATACAATAATATACAATGATATAATGTAACTAACTTTCTTTAACAAGACAGAATATGGTATACAAACAGTGAAACAGTAACTTGGTAGCTGAAGTGTTCCACTTTTATGTCACCGTTTTAAACTCTGATATCATCAACTTTGATTTTAACAAACAGGCTGTACTATTATTAGTCTTCATACTTAGGAAAATGTATAATCCTATGCCGAGTACATAAACTTTACAGCTGGATAATAAATAATGAGTAATATTAGTAATTCAGAAAATATCCTGCCATAAAATAGAAAAGATGGATAGTGGCTAGCAGTGGAATCCAGGACGGACGTGTCGTCTGATTTAGGACTCGTCAGTAGCTGGATGGCGTTTGGAGCGAACGGTGCTGGGTTCGAGTCCCAGAATGAACATCAACTCGGGGAAGCAAACACACCCAGTTAACGAGTTCCAAATAAGATTAAACGAGCGTCTTGGATTTTACTACTAGCCACCACCCATCTTTGCTTAATATGCTTGTGACTTAAGACAATATCGAGGCAATCCACACAGAACGTACATATGCCAATAAGAGACTAATCAATTGCAGTCCTAAACATCAATGGGAAGATACAAATAATACAAAATGAACATAAACTGGCAGATCAAAAGGACAATTTGCAAGGAAGATAATGAGTCGGTTTTCAGGTCATTTAAGTTTGTATACAAAGAAATATACAACCTATTAGCTATTCAGTAGTTACAATTCATGAGCAAAGCAAACTCATACTTGTTCATGACATGAAGTAAAATGTTTCCAATGAGGAAACAGCAGTAGTCATTGAAATACATTTTTACAATGTACTTACTACCCTAATCATTATTAGCTAAATGCCCTGGTGTGACCGAGGGCAAGAAGAGTTCACACTCCCTCCGCAAATGTGTATATAGCCACTAGCACGAAAGAGTTACTAACTACCTTCTCGTACCCGGTGTTATTTATCAAAGCAAGAGGACGAAAGCCGAATGCCCAACGAGGGCTTAAACACGGTTCCTTCACTGTTTTATGGAGTAGACCTCTGGGTCAAAGGCTCAGGGGGTGGGTTTCTTAGAAGACCACTTACTTCGGTTTGGACACCCGGGAAGTATTCCAGCCGACACAATAATTTATTGATTTTTGTGGCGCATATATATTTTAGTCCCCCTTTGTACTAATGTTTATAATAATATCTTTACATCACTACACATATAATTAATAATTTGCGTAGACAACTTGGGGTTAAGAAAATTTTAGTCGTACGATAACTATATTCCCAAACCAAAGCTAACTAAATAACTTCTAACACTTTCCGTCAGTCAGTCGCAACGTGGAACTTGGTACGTGTGTATATCAGTCCAAGTTGCCATCAACCATTAGCACAACGAAATGGAAATATTAGGCCAAATCCCAGAAAAATATAGGTAGTAGCAGTATAAGTGATAAAAGGAGAGATTAGGCATCGAGGACACAATTTGAAAAAATATAATTTACTGAGATAACAAAAGTTAGGAGTAATTTAGGGGATACCAAAGAATGGATACATGTGCACCATTGCAAACGATTTTGGGCCTATAACACCACTGGTTACGATAATCACTCAGACCCCAAACTGGCGGTCTGCACCTATTATAACATGCTTCAATCCAATTGTCAATGACTTCATGAGCTGATACTATGATATAGTTTGATCCCTCTTAGATCATACAAGACACATGTAAACATATATTACCTGAATTCCACAGTATGATTTATTTGATCCAAAGTTTAATTTCAAGGGGAAAAATTGTTCTGCTTGTGCACCACGTTCTGTTTTTAATGTGAACTCGAGGGAACCAGATGAATTATCACTATTAACTATGGGTATACGCCAGTCTAATTGAGTTTTACGTGGACTCAATTCATATTCCCCATCACAATTACCAATTAACGGAGGTTTAGCTGAGGGACTTCAATAATAAAATAAATACAAACGAATACTATATGAAGTCAAGTAAACAAATAAGGCGAGTAATACAGTGAAATGAAAAGTTAATTGTTGTCTATGTACTTTGTAATCAGTTGAATTACAACTCATGGAAAAGAATAAACTACATAGAAGACGGTACAAATGTTTGTCGGTTCAGACTTCTACATATTTCACAATAACACAGCTCTAAGTAAACCAAACAGTAAATCAATCATCTACAACGCAGGAACAGCCACATATATGCATCAGTTCAAGTTGACACACCTCAGGAGGACAGAGTGTATACTAGTACGCCATTGTGATGGACTCTGAGCCATATCACTCAGTTTCCAACCATTGGTTACGGTAATCACACGGACCCCAACCAAGTAGTCTGTATCTACCTATATGACTTTAAGGACTGATGTCACGTTTTAATTTGGCCGCCCATTAATATCTTCCAACCGTCTCTAACACTAGTCAGCATTGCACGTCGTTGTAATCGGTGCTCAAGTATAAATAACACGTGACCCAACCATCTCAGTCGATGAAGATTTACAACCTCATCAACTAGTTTACCATCATTCCCTAATATACTGAGTCTAACCTCGCTATTACTTACCCGATGATCCCAGCAGACACGATCAATATTACTAAGTCTGTGATCAAATACTAGTATTTGCAAGTATCTTCTACCGTTAATGGCCACATTTCGTAGCCGTTAAGTAAAACAGGATGAATTAACAATAAGACAAGTAGGGAAACAAAGATAATATTAATGTCGGTAAGAGTTCAAATTAAAATTAATGAATGGAGAACACGAAATAATAGTATGGTTAAAAATACAAAGGACAAATGTACATAAAGCACTGTGTCTGACTTAAAATCATGTCATCAAACAGACTACAGTTATTGCATAGATGTGTAATATGCAATTATAAAGCCTTTTGGATCCTTCAAAGCCCTCGATAAACTATTCCTATATCTTAGTTTGGCATTATTTCAATCTATTATTTACGCTAACCAGAACAGCACATCAAAGTAATCGGTGATTAGGCGTATGGAACAGAAACAATTATTCATAACTAGTGTGAAGCCAGGTACGATTGTGTATTGGAACAAGCTGTCACAGTGCACATCAACACAACAAGATAAACAGTAAAGAAGTCAAAATAATCGTAACAGTAATAACAATTACGGAGGCCAAATATTAAGAATATGGTTCAAGAAGATAGAATCAAAAAGTATGATTTAATAAACGCTGGATCTTAAAATATAAAGGACGATAAAGTAATGAGTGCGTCTGAACTACTGTGACCGGTTCTGAGCTATGTCACTCAATGTCTGCAGCCACTAGTCATGATAATTGCGCGGAGCTCGACCAGATGATCTCCATTTAACAACATGGTTCAGTCAAACAGTCAATGACTATGTGGACTGATATTACTTCTCAGTTTCAGCTCTCCTACTTTTCTTCTAAACTACTACATTAGCTAACAATGCAAGTCGAAATATACTGTGGTACGCGATACGTAACACACACCCGAACCATTCTAGATGAGGAAGATTCACCGCTTCAAAAGACAACTATTACTATGGTTTTAACATTCGTACCGATAACTTTCTTGTTCCACTGTAAATGAGTAATGCTTCAAAGACAATTATCGTCAACTACAACTGGAATTCTCTATCAAACGCCAAACTTCATATTCGTGGAGAAATAAACGACAATATACTGAGCAGTAAACTTGCTTTGATACCAGCAGACAGAAATCACATCCACACCAAACGTAAAATAATTTAGTAAATGCAAATAGTACTGTTCCTTGTATTTGTTTCAAGATTGAGTCAGTTGTCAATTCAATAAGTTTAATGAGACACTCATAAAATTAGTGAAATGATTGACAAGATCAACAATCTTACCACACATACTTTAAAACTAGAAAAACATACAGATCAGTTCATAACACAACATTTCATGTTCACGTATGAGGAGCATATTTCAAGGAAATAATTTTATTCCATTATCAACTGGATCAATAATCAACTGATAAACTTGATAGACTTGACTGATCAAATTATCCAATACGGTTTATTAGAACAAGAACGTCTTTACCAAAGATGTGTTTAGTGGTCCATAAAACTAACTTACGGCAATGGGATTGACATAACTAAATTCTCCAGTTCTAATACAGAATCTTGTAGTTCATATTCAACATTTACTTCAAAGCCACCGGGTATTTCATTTGGCCAACAATTAACTAGAATGAAGACAGTAAAAAAATCCTAAGTACGAATACAGTTACAGTGTACAATGCAATTCTTTGTGGAAAAAAAAAACACAACAGACGCTTTTGAGATGGTGGAGATTTGTAGCTCAGGTGGATCATTTTGACGGAGAACAAAACTCCACCAACAGCAGACGCTGTCTATATCCCAAAACTGAAGTAGGCAGAGCAATGGTTTAATTCTTAAAATATTCGGTTTTCAAACAGCTCTAAACCTTACTCCGCCTGCTATGATTTAAGTTACCGGGAGATATCACCAATCTCCTAAATACACGTGTCCAAAGCTGAGTGTACACGAATCTATAATTTGTATGGAATTTCTTATCACTGTCATTTATTAGGTAGAGAAAAGTTTGAATATGTTCAACATAATTTTAGAATTTGATAAGACTTATTTATGTACTAAGGTTTAAGTCGTACCCGATTAACCAAACCAAAGAAGACAGAACGATATTTAGACATACTGAAACCCTAGCTGATTTTAAAGCTAAACACCACTGAGCTCTTCACTTACATAAGTTTATAAAAGTGTTCTGGCGAAGATTTAAGGTTGTATAATTTGAAACACTGACTTATAAAACAATAGATAATGTTTCAGTTTCCGACAAACTGATTTTATATCACATTACCTACGATCTTAAAACTTTTCTCGAAGTGGAATAACTGACTAAACAAATAGACAAGTTTAAATAGTCAGTCAGTCAGCTACAACGTAGGACCAGGCACATACATGCATCGGTCAAAGTTGTCACACCTCATTAACACAACAAGATGAACATCAAATTCATAGGACTAGTTAATTTAACGGTGGTAATATATAAAAGGAAGATTGTATATAAGGATATAGTACTGGAAGAATTAGTTCATAGAAAGAAAGATATGAAGCGATTTTAATCTCTTAGTTTAAGGGAAGATAGACAGTGTATACGCCTACGCCATTGTGATTGATTCTGAGCCATGTCATCCAAAGTCTCCATCTATTGATTACGATAGTTACACGGATCCCAACCAATTAGTGTGCATTTCCCAACATGTCTTAAACTACAAGTTAGCGACTTCAAGAGCTGATGCCACGTTTTCGGTTGACCGCCCCTAACTTTCTTACAACCATCCTCAACACCGGTTAGCATTGCGCGTCCTGGTAATCAGTGTTCAGGCATACGCAACACGTGGCCCAATCATCTCAGTGGATGAAGATTCACAACCTCATCAACTGACTTACCATCCACCATTGAATAGTAAAACGGAACAACACAACAATATTATGTGATCAATCAAAAAACAGGTCTGAATAAATCAATGTCATGTCATCTCAATCAAGGTGATTCATAAGCGACATGTATGTAAATTTGTGTATATGTAAGTATACACTGTTAAGGATGAAAAATGTGTGACCTTTATGGTGAGAAAGGATAGAGTCTAATTTGTAAGATAATAGAGTGAATTGTGAATAATATCTAAATACGATAGATGGTAAGGCCTTCTTTTCTATTGAGGGAGGTAGAATTAAGCATTATATGAAAAGCTTTGGCTACTCACTTTTCTTTGTAATTGGAAAAAACCCTTTTTGTAATATTTTTGAAATTGATTTGACGGTCGTTGAAAATGGCGTGAACTGCTATTGCTGATTTATTTTTGTTGTTCCATTTTACTATTTAAACTTGGATTAATTTTGATTTGGTTATCTATTTATTCTCTGAAGAAGTGGCTTACACTAAGTCACGAAACGTCAAAAAATCTAATTTTTATATTCATTGGGATATTACAAATATATTAATTCATTTATAACACTCTACCGAATCCTCAATTTATTCGAAATTATCAAGTTAAACATTGATAATGATACCTATAAACACAAATGGACGTTTTATATGAGAGTGATAGAGAAAACTTTGAACGAAGTCATATGCATTTTATCAGTTAGTTTATTGATCTAACACAGTTATGGAGTAAATATACAATAGCTTACCAGTTATAGGAAGAGCAGCTTCATCGGAAGTTTGAAATCTCCATCTTAATATACCAACTTCTTGACCATTTGGAAATGGTTTACCTCCTGGTTTGATTTGAATCCAACCAGTGGACTAAACAAAAATTTGAGAATAATTAAGAGACATTTTAATGAGCAAAAATTAACATCTTGAAAACTTAATCAACAATATGTAAACTTTAAGATCCCAGTGGCTATTTTAGTTCTGTTTTGTAATTCAGTTTTAATATCCACATTGGGTGGGAGTTGAATCACGCACCTTAGGTAGATCGAAATCCAGTCTAACAATATCAACAAACGAGAGCATTTAAACTCTTATTAGTAATCATATGAAAATCATACCAGTTGAACATGTTCGTGACTACCTGAACTTAGTAGGTCAGTAGATAACACGTCAGCGTTCGAAAAGATAGGTATTGGATCTGAGGCCAAATGTGTAAATATCGACACTGAGATGCACACACATCCGGCTGACAAGTCTCAAATGGAACGAAACACATGACTTATATCCCTGTGCTAGATATAATCCACTTATTTTACAAAATTTGTGAGAAAATGACTATATTGAGGTTACCCGCAAAGAATGCACATAAACCACTAAAGACTGATTGAAATTCAGTCCAACTATTAATAATGGGATAATGCAAACCTTTATTAATGATAATATACTACTCGGCTAATTTAACATTTAAAGCTAATCATTCAAATGATTAATCAAATATAAGTTTGTTGAAAATTCCCATTTAAACATTTTGTAAAATGATTCCAAACATTAGGAATTATGTAATTCAACATTAACTACATTTTACATAATACTTTATTTATTAATTTATTTAAACACATAAACATTGATATAAGGAGGCACCAAATAGATATGCACCACATAAATCATTCGATTTGTGTGAGGGCTGTGATACTGCCCGGGTGCCCAAACCGAAACAGGTGGTTTTCTTAGGGGGCTACACCCCGAGTCTTTGACCTTAAGGTCTGATCCACAAGTCAGTGGAGTACCGTGGGGAGACGCAGTCCCATGGTAGCCGGTGACCAACGATTGATCCATACACCCTTTGTTCCATCAGGATCCTGGAGTCCATGTGCACCATTAGTTCGAGATCCGGTTAAAGCTCCGGACATTCGCTTTTCGTCCTCTCATTTTCATAAACAACACCCCCGTGGTGTGAGAAGGCAGTGAGTAGGACTTCCTTGGCAGAGGCTGTATACGCGTGGCCGTGTGAGAGCATTTCGAGAGGGAGAGAGGGCCTACTCCACTCTCGGCCATTTGGGGCCTTACATAATATTTGATAAGAGAATTAAAAACTATTTTAACAGGAAGTCAATTGTACAGTAGTTATATAGAAATCATACATGACACAAAGTGAAACATATTAGATAATTCGTTGAATGGCATTTAATCAACGTTCAGCTAAAAGACAGTCCTATATCAATGACCAAAGGAGAGAGAATGGGTGTACAAACTTCTTTTCAGTACAAAGGTTAGGTTTATGAATATAAATTCTGATAGATTCAGTCAGTCAGAAACAACGTCGAACTTCGTACGTACGTACGTACGTATATCAGTTCGAGTTGCCATACCACATTAGCAGAGATAGTGGTAGAGGTAGTAAAATTATAAGCAGTAATCCGAAAGATGTTTTTCAAGGAGTACAATACTGTGAAATAAATTTGTAAAGAGAAATAAAGGAATATGAAGAATTCAGAAGATTAGAATTTGGGAGAGCACAAAGAGTGGATGCACCTGCACCATTGCAACCGATTTTGTGCCATGTCATTCAAGGTCTCTAACCATCGGTTTCTATCGTCTTGCGGATCCCAACCAGGTCGTTTACACCTACCAACATGGCTCAGTCCACTTGTCAGTGACTTCATGGATTTGTGCCATATTTTGGTCCGGCCGCCCCTAGCTTCCTTCCAACCTACTCCTACACCATAAAACATTGCATGTCGGGGCAGTCAGTGGTTGGGCATACGTAACGCATGTTCCAACCATCTCAACTGGTGAAGTTTAATCACTTCATCAATTGGTTTGCCATCCTTACCTAGTATCCGTTTCCCAACAACTGATAGCTTCAGCAATATGTTAAGTACGAACTCGTAAACTATATGGTAAATTTGATGATAGATAACTTCCAAAGCTTTATTCAGGTCAACATATGATCGTATGTCCCACCAATTCAGCTAGAGCAGAAGTCTCAATCACATTAAACTGTCCATTGTTCAACCAAAAGGGATGGTACTCTGATATACGATGATGGACTTGCCGGATTGTACACCCTATAAAACTGGCTCCACAGGAGCAGTTAAATTAATAAACACATATGGATGTAATGAATTCAGGTAGCATGTTTTTATTAGTGGTTCTCATTATCAGACGAATGTAGGAAATCGCATTCAGTTTTGGCTGCAGTAAATGTTTTCTGAACCACCTTTATAAACTTCGTATTAATACTTTCTCAGTAGCGTCATTTAGAAACTGTGAATTCAAGTACACTAACTCCTTTGAAATAGTTGTTGTATTCGGTCTTATGTTTATTGAATTTTTTTAGAGGCGCGATATTTGACTCCAGTTAAATCTCATAATGTTTGTTATCAAAATATACATGCCAACAATCATCGAATACATTTTACAGCTTAATTAGCGTTACAGAATAACGTGGTAAAATAAGTCAAACACAATAATGAAGTTTGAATACACATATTTCATACATTCATTGATCTGGACAGACAATCGAAGTGGAGAAAGTGAAGCGAAATGAAGTGACTCGCAGTGGAGAAGGCCAGCGAACCAACTCAATTTGATGATCAAGTGTGACTCAATATTCATATTCAGATAAAAATAAGTTACAGATACGTGATGAATGGGGCAAGCAATCAACATCCACATGATCATATGAAAACAATCATGATTATTAAGTGAATAATTGACAAGCTCAAAATATGGCTTGAATATAATGAGTACATTGTCCTGTCTAGAAGCTAGAGTAAACTATTTGGGCTTAACGAAGTACCAGCCACTACAAATTCATTAGTTTATTGAGGAATTTATTCGAATATCTAAACTAACCAAAATCACAAATATTACCAACTTCACCAAAGCGTTCGTGGGCGAATTCATACACCAGTCGTAGACTTCTAATTTGTACGTTACAACCCACAAACTAATTTGCCTTTAACCTGTCTAGTTGACCTTTAAATTTCATATAAAAATGCCTTAACAAGTATATGTGTGATCAGATTGTTCGAAATGTATTGCGCAAATATATCATATAATTCTGGTAAACTTTGTCTTCTCATTGAATTATCGTAAAGAATAGGTATCTTATTCCTAAATATGATTGCTTGTGATAGAGTTTTGTTCTCTGAGCTGGACAGCTCGGTCATGGAGCTTTTATCGTTATTCTGGACATCAACATAAACTTCAGGTAGAAGTGAAGTGTTCGAACTTCTCCAAATATGGCTCACCCTTGTCCTGTAGACCTCGTTTGTTGACCTTTAACCTGTCATTGTTTACTTCTTTATTTTGGTTGTATCTCTCATCGATTTAATTGTTGGTCGTATATTTGTTCACAATTTTTCTGATTGGTTGATAAATTGGATCGATTCCAATGTGTTTGTTGATTGCTGATTGGCCTGAGTGCCATGCTTCTAAAAATTCTCTGGTGTTTTTAGAATTGCCTCTATCCAAGATTTCAACATTTTCCCAGTCGAATGTGTCCACATGCATCGATATAAGGAAGGATGTGTCATGGCGTTCGACCGCTAATCGATGTTCATGCAGATGAAGATGAAGGGGGCGTCCGCCTTGTCCGATGTAGTTTGTCGCAGTTGAAACAATTTATTTTGTAGAAGATGTTCGGTTTTTCTTATTTTGTCGTTTTGTCCTTTTGTTTGCATTGGATTTATCGAAGTGATCTTGTTGGTTTGTATGCGACACCTATTGTGAAGGGTTTCAGCAGTCTCGTTGTAGTTACTGATGTGTCTTTTATGTATGGTAGGGTGATCTGTTTGTTGATTTCTGTACTCGACCTTATTTTTGATGATGCGTGCAGCTGGTATTTTTTAGTGAAGTCGATTGGTTAGCCGTTCTTTTGAAAGATGATCATCATGTATTTTTCTTCATTTTTCCGCGCTGCAAGTGTGCTGCAGTATGTCCTCGCCCTCTTGAACATAGTTTGTACACAGTTGATTTTGTGGGCTCTTGGTTTGCTGCTACTGTAATTGAGAAGTTGATCTGTGTGGCTTCCGATGTATTTGAGTTGCCAGTTTTCCCGTGTCAGTTTTGGTGATTAATATACCCAAAAATGATAGTTTGTTGTTCGATTTCTGTTCCATTGTGAACTAAATGTCATCGAAGACGCTGTTGATCAGATTTTAGGTGTTTTCCAGCCTGTCTTTTTTGAAGATGATGTGTCGTCTGCATGACGAATCCAAATTTTTAACTTGATCACTGGTAAGATCGAGGCTTCCAGTCTCTGCATCACTGCTTCTGCAATAAGTCCTGATATTGGTGGCCCCATCAGTGTTCCTTTGGTTTTTTCGTAGATTTTGAATTGAAAATACGTTAAGCATAAGTCGATGAGTCCTAGTAAACTTTGACTTTAAGGTTTCGTATACTATGTGAGATTTGTTTCGTTGGTGAGAAGCAGGGATACAGTTTCTTTTGCTAAGCTTGGTTCAATTGAGGTAAATAAGGCTGTTACATCGAAGGATATCATCGGCTCGCCGTTGCTGAGTTGAATGTCCTTAATCTGATCCAGGAATTGCCCCGGTACAGCCGAGGGTGGTGGGACTCCGCTCTTCTCTAAATACTCTCACATCCCCACCCATATACAGCTACTTCCAGGGAAGTCTTACTGACTGCCTTTTCATACCCGAAGTTTTTTTTATCAAATTGAGAGGACAAAGGCAAATGTCCGACGAAGGTTTAAAACCGGTTGATGGATACGGAGAGTTCACCTAGGGGAGTTGGAAAACCCCTATTATAAACCAGTGGTGCAGCACATGGGCTGATTGGATAAATGGCGTATGAGCCTACAGTCCGTCACCGGTTACTATGAGACCGCATCTCCTAACGTTGCTCCATTGCCTTATGGATTAGACCTCTAGGTCAAAGGCTCGGTGAGTGAGTTTCTTAGAAAACCACCTGCTTCTAATCGCTCAACCGGGCAGTATTCTAGTTCATACACTAACTCAATGATTTGTGTGTTGTATAAATATTTTGGTCCCTTTGTACCAATATTTACGCGTTTAGATAAATATACGACACAAATCACGTTTATAATACAAGCTATAGAACATAGACCCCCATCAAACCACTTTTTATTTGTAAATATGATTAAAATAATTTAACTAGACTAGTCGAAACAATGAATCACAGTATGAATATGCAAGAAAGCACACCCATAATTACAAATGAACAAGGAACAGATATAGTGCTATTTAACGTGTTTATGTTTCATAAATCTTTTATTGAATCACTTGACAGGAAATGTTAAACTAGTCAACAACTCCCCATTAGCCAGTATGAAGAATTTAAACACATGGATATCAAATTATTGGTTCCGTGATGAGGTGCTAACTGTAGGACATTGCAGCTCATGAGTTAATCAAATTTAGTTTGGAAGCCTCTAACTCATTAGAGAGTGGATGACTTTCAAAACTGATGTTTTCCAACCATTTATGATATTTAACCACGTTTGTTCTGTGCCAATATTTCGTAGATAAGTTATTTTATCATACAGAATAGCTATACTACAAAGCAACTGTCTTGTTTTCACTTGCATCTTACTTCAATAATTCGATCTCGTGAGCAGTTGTCATTTGGGTACATAATATCATTGCATAACTTCTAGCGATCGGCATTATATTCATTCACCGTAACAATTCAAAACTCACTTACTCGTCAAATCCAAACTTACAACAGAATGTAATGATGAAACCTCTAGGTTGATGGACTAAAGTGAGTGACCACCATCGATAGTCTACAATCGTGTACTTCAAATCAATCAACAACTGAATGGTTTTTGTGAAAAAAATATGTTTACCATCCCATGCAAAGTAAATCCATATCTTCAAGCATAATTTACCATAGTACCAAGTCGTTTACATTGAAATACTATTTGAGTATTATAAAGAAAGAAGAACTCACCATGAAAGTTTTCTTATCAATATTAGGATGTGTTTGAAGTTGAACAGGTGGCCGATGTTCATTGGGCGGATTTGTACACATACTTGTATCCACTCGGATTTTCGCTTCACAAGCTTCATTTGTGATAGCTTGTGCAAACATTGTACCTTGCAACTCCATACTTTCTAAACCACCATCACGACCAGCTTGAACGATTAACTTCTCCTCAATTCGTAAATGCAGACTAAAAAAACAATGTGTAGGTGAAAAAACACATCGATTACTTGCTACCGAAATGTACAAACTTATGGTTGAAAAAATGACTTTCAAAATGCAAATAAAAAATATTAAGCCATACTACTACTGAAACGATTCAGCTTAGCTATGGACCTATAATATAAAGATTGTAGACAATAGACGATTACTTAGTGGTAGGTATTGAACAAAAATTCATGCTTCTTCACAGTTAAGGCTGATACACAAGCCAAGAAATTTTAGGAATCATAGTTGTGACAATCAAGTGAAGCTTTACGCAGGAATTCTCTTGTAAGTTGTAATGTATCATAATGCTTACAGTAAAATATTTTAGGATACAACTAAAACTAATCGTGAGTTACTATTTTGTCATCTATTTGTATCCCACATCTAAGAGCTCCGATATCTACAAGTGCATAATTATTTCATTGAGTACCTAGTTGCTGCCACAGATATTCGAGAAAAAAGATCAAACCAAGATGTAGCATCAATTAATGAAGTCACTGACAGTTGGTCTGTGTGGTATTGGATGATGTTAACTGTTTGGCTGATATTACTTAAATGTCCATAATCTATAAATGAAGAAACTGGATAGCATGTTTCAAATTCGGTTGCAGTAATTTGCATTTTGTTCTAATCTTATCCTAAATCTAGAATATAACATAGTTCTGTACTCTGTGTTTTACGATTTTGTTTGCTTCCCAAATGTTCACCACTATTATTACAAGATATATAATTAGTCTTCTTGAAGTGTACCGGTATAAGGTGAGATAAGTCAGACTGTTGTACGTTTGTTCCAGGTCCTCTATGCTTTATAGAGGAATGAATATACTTAAATGCCAGCTTGATTGTACTTGTAAGATATTAATACTTTTATAATAATGCATGCAGAAAATGGATATAAATCAATGTTTACTTTTCTTTGAACTATTAACATGTTTATTCGACAGAATAAATCTTTTTAGACTCTAAAGCATACGACTTACTTTTCTTTTTTAACATGAGATTTTTGAGTTGAAGCAGAAGTTGAGTTAGTACTCATTACGTTATCTGCTCCGTCTGATCCGTTAACTAAATTCATAACATCTTCGTTGACCACTTCACCTTCGGCTTTTAGACGATTCACAAACTGATCAATGCTTTTTAAACCACCCTGGCCACCACCAAGTTGCATACCACTTCGTTTCACTGATGCTAAGATAGTTGCTGGGTTTGTAGTAGGCAAACTTTGAACATCCGTATTCCCATCTCCCAAACGATCTTTCATGACGATTACACGAGGTTCATCTATTGATAACACGGTAGGAACATACACATGGAAATCAGCCATGAGAACTGTTTTTTCTATTTTAAAAACTTCACAGTTGAATTTAATAACTCGACAAACCTCACAAACAGGTAAATGGTGTACTATGTTACATTTAAAAATTTTAGCAAAAAGAAAATATGTGACAAAACCTAACATGGCTTTAAATGCTTATATAATATAGCCCCGAAATGCCCTGATATGGTCGAGGGTGAGGAGAGTCGGCTCTCCCTCTCTAAATGCTCCCACATAGACACGCGTATACAAGCACGGTCACGCAAGTCCCACTCACTGCCTTCTAGAACTACAGGTGTTGTTTACGAAATCGAGAGGACGAAAAGTGAATGTTTGGTGCTTTAACTGGGTTAGTAGATATGGAGGATCCACCTAAGGGAGTTGGAAAATCTTGATTGCAAACCAATGGTGCACATGAGCTCCAGGATCCTGAGGGAACAAATGGCGTATGAACCTATTGCTGGCCACCGACTACCATGTGACTGCATCTACTAACGTTGCTCCAATTCCTTGTGGATTAGACCTCCAGGTCAAAGGCTCCAGGTGTGATCCCTACGTAAACCAACTGCTTCGGTTTGGGAAGTATGACAGCCCTCACGCATATCAGTGATAACTGTCACTGACCTCATTGTTATTGTGTATTTGGTGCCCACTTGTACCAATATTTGTGTTCAAATAAATAAATAAAATAATAAAACGCAAAATTCGAAACATCCCATGACACCTTAGCGCTTACGAGAATTTCTAACCCGTTCAGTCGTACTATGATAAATACTTGGCCTGAAAGTATTCAACCGGCACATTAAATGCTTAACGAGTTTACTAGCTGCTTTCCTTCATATCAAAAATGTGCAATGATGAACTATTCTGTATATTAATGCCCAGTATTAGCAATAACTGTCTTCGCTGAATAAATTAGCACTTTTAATATCATAAAACAGTGGCCACTTCGCAAATGATAAGCTGATGAATATCAATTAAGTAACTGGTCGCAATTTTCAGATAGTAGATTTTACAAGCTTATAATATCTTGCATGCAAATTCTGCAGTTAAGTGTAAATATTCTCATCAAACCTTGCATTCTAATTAACTACCAATTTGTAACGCACATAAAGTACGGTGCAGTAAGAAGTTAGGGCAGTACCCAGCTTCAAATCAATACTCAGTAGGTTCAAACCCCGCACCATGTAATCTGGTTTGAGCACATAATTTAATAACCTCTCACAAAAAGAACTTGTAAACAAGTACACTAACTTGTACTTGTAAAGCGAGTCGCGCAAACAACACGAAAAAGATGCTACGAATAAAAAAAATATGTAAGAAAATCATACGGTAAGTGGATAAACCACTTACAGAAATATGAGAAATGTTACCACCTTAAAATTTCGACATATTAGTAGACAATATTTTACTTCCATTACAATCCAAATAAATACAGGAAAGCTTACTTAAATCATTCGACAGACCACCCATTCCTTTCCCACCACGATAATTAGAGAATCCTGAAAGATTCATACCACCTGAGCGTTTTCCAGCTTCTAGTCGGGCTTGTTGTAGTTCACGTGCTCTCTGTTTCATTTGCTCTTTAGCATCACGTTCTTTGTTCTAAAAAGCAACACATGAAAATGAGTTCGAAAAAGATTAGAAAAATCAAAAACAAAATCACTAGCTAAAGTATGTCTCCGAATTCAACGGAGGAATGTGAACCTTAGTGACATTACCAGTACAAAAGTGAAAGAATAGACGAATTTGTGACAATGTAAAGCTCAAAATAATTTTTTAATAAACAGAAATATCCCCAGACGTAGTGGTTGAGAACATACCTCCTGTACAGCACGGAACACGCGTTCATCGTGTGAGTCCATTTCCGTATATGTTCGAATTTGTGACAGGTTGACATCTTCTCTATAGCCTAGAGCTATGATTTCATCAAATGCGAAAATCAGTTGGAAAGCATGTGTCAGTACATCGTTTTCATCGGTACCACAAGCATACTCCGGTATCTATATGTACAAGAAAAAAATATATAATTAAAGAGAACATTAAAAATAGAATTATCAGTGAGAATATTTCCTAAACGTACCACACGTGCAAAGAGCCGTAATGTCTCCAAATCTTCGAGTATATTGCTAGCTTTGGTAGTTATCAGAAGAACATACAATTTTTCCAAAGGTTGGTAAACATACCGCACAGATTCTGTTTCCACAAATGTATGTTGTTTACCTAGGAAGCAAAAAATATAGGCAATAACGGTCCTGGCGAGCTAAAAATCTGATATATCCATGATTTAGATATACAAATATCGTAGGGTTTCATGAGGGGAAATTTCCTCAGGCCTGAAACCACGTTTCCTCAGTGCGAATACTGAGTCAACACTATATATGGGAAATAAGACAATACGAAAAATCTATTTTCAGCTGACAACTACAGTTTATAAATTCCACTCCACTAGCGTAACAGGTATGTTAATAAAAACTTTGAGAATTTACACGTTTACATTCCCGATAAGATGAACTAATTAGAAATAAGTGTTGATTCATCACCGTACACCTGGCTCATACGATCACAAATCCAGATATATCAATAAAGGAATATACTGAACAAGTGAATTATTAGCTGAGTTTTGTTAGGCAAAGCATCTCAGACGATACTTTACGTTAGTTTTCTATTTACAAGAAAAGCGATTAGGCCAAGCCAGATTAGTACACCAACTAGAACCATAAGTCGTGTTCTGCAAAAACCTTTCGTATAAATAAGTAAATCACCTAATAGGTGATTTTAAGTCAAGCATTTTCAATCACTGAACAACAACACACTTAACTGTGTACGTAGATAATTGCATTTAATAACTGACTGACAATATTTGCATAACAACCAGAAAACGGTTAAATTATATGACATAGGTCTAACTAAGCACACTTGAAGCTTAAATAAAGGAACCACCTTACATTTATTGAATACAACATAAGAACAAGAACTGTGAGTCTTCGAGAAATAAAAAGTGAAAACTAACCTGTCCCAAGAAGCTTTGGAAATGTTGCTATTAATCCTTCAATTCTTGCCTTTGTCATTTCCACAAACTGTCGAGACACCAGAGCTTAATAGATTAAATGCAAATCCACACTATGAGCATACCTTTACCATCACGAGTACACACAGAGGCAGCCAACAGAACCTTAATTTTTGGATGCTAAATAAAAGACAACTCACCATCGCGCCAACCTGTCAAGTTTACAATTAGCCGCTTCGCACCTCCAATATCCAATCTACATTCTTTGGAAACCTTCAAATGGTTCAAATGATTGTGAACAGAATAAAAGAAGCTTTCGCTTAACGGGCTTCCGTACCTATTGGCAGTGGATCACCAATACCTCCAGGTAGGAACCTAGGTATCTAGTCATAAGAATATAAGTAATGAATTCGAAATCCTACTCCAATAACTTCTGAGCTTGGTGGATAAAGCGCCTTAACTTCATGTCTTTGTAATTTTAAATTATTATTGATTGCTTTGATTGTTAAATAAACATGCGTGCTATATGATTACTGAGTCTACGGACTACTCTTTTACATGCTTTTCTTTCCTTTAGATTCTTTCACATGAGATGATCTTGGGACTAGTACTGTACGTACCCTTAGGCTATGCTCGAACACCGACATTTTCGGATCTTATCGGCGAACCTGATCTATGGCGATTATAGTAGTCTTGTAAAGTAGCACATAACAGTAAGCCAAATGACCGAACGGTTCAACAGTTTTTCAACAGGATGAATGAAACTTTCGCCTAACTAGCTCGTTTCTGATACCGATGGATTCAGACAGGAAGTAAAGCATTTGAAACAAGCAGGAATAAAAGAAAGATTGGTAAATTATAAAAGGACGTTGACTCTGAGTCCTTTGGAAACAATAAAGGTTTCAGTAGAAAAGCTTGATGCAATTTGGTGTAAGCTTTGAAAACATGACTACATATAAAAAGCAGAATGCGTGCAGTGGCATAAGCCACTAACACGAGTGAATAAGTGAAATAGATATTCAACATTTAACGAGGAGAAAAACCCAACTATGAGAAGACGGGAACGATAAATTGGATTAATCCGAATTAATCGGGTAGCATGCTTCAGCCTCGTAAGCATGGTCGCTCTCTACAACTTAATTTTACTCATACTAAATATATTGTTCTATCTACAGTCTAAATGTGTTCTTCATCATATATTGGTGATTGTTACGACGCGATGAGTTGGTGTAGATAATGGTGTGACCTCCATGTAAGAGCTGATAGACTAGACAGTTACACCATGACAAATCTACAATTTTATGATTAAGTCTATTATTAGAGCGGTATTAATATTATAGTAGACCATACTTCTACAGGCGCTCCTATAATCGAGTGTGTTGTGCTATACTATTACTTTTATATAGGTTTGTGTTCGGATTGAACTCGAGAAGTTGTTTAAAATCAGTCTCAGATACAGTTATGATGCTCTAGGTCATTACGATTTCACCTCTTAAAACCCTGTATTCTATAAGGTGTAGATTCATTTATTTTGTACTTTTCTCATGGTATGATCTTTTGGCCATGAGCTGACTTTGTACCTCGTCTTTAAACACTAAGATATTCTAGTCTTAATGGAAAGGATAAAATACTATGTTCCTCAACGGTTTGTAGGGTTGAACAAACCGATAAAAAGTGTGTTCGATGGGCAGCTTAATCCCGAATGGAATACGCAATCATAGTAATGGGCTGAAATAAGTCAATTGAATACTTTGAGCAAACGGCCCGATATAACAAAATAATTCCATATTTTTGACGAACCCCGTTATATCAGAAGGGGTTGGTGGAGATTTTAGAAATCTCACAGATTGAAATCATGAGTCAGTTGAAGCTAGACCGCCATGGAAGACCTGGAAGCATTGGAAGGCCGTTTCGTCCTAGTATGGGACTCCTCAGCAGTGCGCATCCACGATCATGCACCCCCGGGATTCGAACCCAGGACCTACTTGTTTCTCGCGCGAGCACTAAACCGTTAGACCACTGAGCCGGCATCCAACGGTGTAATTGTCTAACTTCAACCAATCCACGAAGTTGCGCCACCATATACCATTGTCTTCAGTGAGCTGATATCTCACAACAGACCTGGTTGA
Source organism: Schistosoma guineensis (assembly GCA_944470375.2). Taxonomy (NCBI): domain Eukaryota; kingdom Metazoa; phylum Platyhelminthes; class Trematoda; order Strigeidida; family Schistosomatidae; genus Schistosoma; species Schistosoma guineensis. The sequence goes on along the minus strand of OX103897.1, from coordinate 15,806,757 downwards.
ACTCCACTACTAGTGACTGACTTCAAGAGATACTCCTGGAGTTCTAGTGGGAAGCCGTTACCAGTGGAGTTCAACCAGGTCTGTTGTGAGATATCAGCTCACTGAAGACGACCGAAAAATTTGCAGCTTCTTCAATAACGCTACAATATAGGTGAAGTTAAGACTACATGGAACACTTTTAGTCAAATGACTACACTTTAGGTAAGAACTCTCTTAAGGTTCAGAGTGCGTTTTAAAAGACTTTCCTTCCATGTCATAATTTACGGGGAAAATCTAATTGTCACAGAATCTTATCTTTAAATAAAGAGCTTCCAGTTGCGTGTTTGTAAGGCATACTGAATGATCAAATACATACGTCCCAGGGTTGATAAGAAATTTATGTTATGCTTCTTTGGTCTTTAAACTTTTAGTGCAATTTGATATTAATTTTTGCCTACGTTTGTCAACAACTGTGATAACATATTCAGTCATTGAAATTAGAAGTTCCATAAAGGGCCAGTGAAATTCACTTGAGCTACGAAAAGGTATAATGAAGACAGAAAGTAGGGAGAAGCCAAACGATCACAAAGTGAGCCTGTCCAAACATCATAATGTGAATGTCAGAACCTATGGGACGCAAATAACTTAAGTCCTTTGTTATATACTTTTTCCAGCAATCACCACAGAAAGCTATCTAACAACATCAAATAGTATGAGTCTTTAGAATTATGGTCTAAGTTCACTATCAGTACTGCTAGAATGATAGAAAAATCCATAAGACCTTACGTGGAAGTCACATCATTATCTACACCAACTCATCGCGTCGTAACAATCACCAATATATGATGAAGAACACATTTAGACTGTAGATAGAACAATATATTTAGTATGAGTAAAATTAAGTTGTAGAGAGCGACCATGCTTACGAGGCTGAAGCATGCTACCCGATTAATTCGGATTAATCCAATTTATCGTTCCCGTCTTCTCATAGTTGGGTTTTTCTCCTCGTTAAATGTTGAATATCTATTCTCCCAATTGTCCGGCATTCAGCTTTGGGGATTAAGTGATTAAGACCCAGTGCCAATACAATGTCATGTGGCAGTCTGATCGTTATTTATCCTGACTCGTCGTATCGTAAGAATCAACGACATGACGTCTGAAGCTTTTGAAGAACCCGTTTCGGCCTTCAGGATTGTGCGGTTTGGACCAAGAAGGCGTTTTAGTGACTGGTACTGCGTTAAGCCCAAATAGTTTACTCTAGCTTCTGGACAGCACAGTGTATTCATTATTCTCAAGCCATATTTTGAGCTTGTCAATTATTCACTTAATAATCATGATTGTTTTCATATGATCATATGGATGTCGATTGCTTGCCCTATTTTTATTTGAAAATGAGTATTGAGTCACACTTGATCATCAAATGGAGTTGGTTCGCTGGCCTTCTCCACTGCGAGTCACTTCATTTCGCTTCACTTTCTCCACTTCGATTGTCTGTCCAGATCAATGAATGTATGAAATATGTGTATTCAAACTTCATTATTGTTTTTGACTTATTTTACCACGTTATTCTGTAACGCTAATTAAGCTGTAAAATGTATTCGATGATTGTTGGCATGTATATTTTGATAACAAACATTATGAGATTTAACTGGCGTCAAATATCGCGCCTCTAAAAAAATTCAATAAAAATAAGACCGAATACAACAACTATTTCAAAGGAGTTAGTGTACTTGAATTCACAGTTTCTAAATGACACTACTGAGAAAGTATTAATACAAAGGTTATAAAGGTGGTTCAGAAAACATTTACTGCAGCTGTTAAATGTATTCGTAGATTGTTTGCATGTTTATTTTGATAATAAACGTTATGGGATCTAACTGAAATCATATATCGGGCTACTGAACATATGCATCTCTGAAGAGAGATATAAATTTCTTAGAACATGTATAAAAGAGGGATATAAAGTTGGTTAAAAAAATAAACAAACGTAGAGAAGGTTTAGTCAGTGAGCAGTCACGTAGAATGAAATCATTATTTCGTACAAATACCTTAAATATTTTTCGGTAACCATCTAGCAACTCATTGAAAACTTTAAATCGTACATTGTAACAGAACAGTTTTAGCTTATTTTCCGAGAGACGTTTGGTGTGTATCTATATGTGAACATATGAGCACATAAGATATATGCGGTAGAATTCGTTTTATCAAGGTAAGTTTCCCAATATGTTTGTCTTAATTTGGATTTTGTTAACTAGAATTCAGGAGAACGTATATTAAGTTGTTTTACTATTGTGGTGAAAGGATAGTTACTATTATGCGTAAGGATTTTCTGACAGTTGATGATTATAACTTACTTCAAATTTCTTTTAACGTACACGAATTCTGATCTACTCATACTTCATTATATCAGTACTATATTGATTTTAAAAATTACATGCTTACTAATTCCCAACATGTCTTGAATTCCAGGATATCTTGCATAACACCATGTTGACAGAGCTATAATAAGAGCTGTCAAAGTTAGCTACACAGTTGGTAAAATAAACAACAAATAGATACTTAACTAAAACATATTCACTTACATTAGTTCGAGGAATTATAATTGTTTTATGCATTCAACGAAAGAGAAATCCCAAATTTGTATAAATGTCTTCTAATAGCTAAGATAGGTAAGTCGATAAACATTAGAAAATGTCCTGGTACGGCTGAGAGTGGGAAGAGTCAGATCTCCCTCTCCAAATGCTGTCACATGGCTACGTGCATGCAACCACTGCCAGGGTAGTCCTAGCCTCTTCCTTCTCGAACCACGGGAGTTTACGAAGTTGAGAGGACGAAAATCAAATGCTCGGTACTTTAACCGGGCTGTTAGATATGGAGGATCCATCTAGGGGGGGGGCTAGAAAGCCCTCATTCCAAACCAATGGTATACATGGGCTCCAGGATCCTTGAGGAACAAAGGCTGTATGGACCAATCGTTGGTCTCCAACTAACATGTGACTGCATCTCCTTACGTTGCCCCACTGCCTTATAGATTGGACCTTTGGGCCGAAGGCTCTGAGTGTGGCCCCCTAAGAAAACCCGCTGCTTCGGTTTGGGCACCCGGACAGTACCCCAGACCTCACACGAACCGAATGGTGAAATACGGCACATATCTGTTGGGTGCCTCCCTATACTAATGTTTATGTGTTTAAGTAAATAATAGCTTGACTGAATTGAAGTACCTAAATAATGGATATAATTGTGTAGAAAATCATTTCCTACAGAAATTACAGTTTACCATTTGTTAAACTTAGTAAACTGAGATTAGTTTTTTTTCTCAAGTGTATTCTATCACGTAAACTCAGCTTTAAGTATAAGAAAATGTTTTTCTACGCTTCTTTTGTCGTTTTCTCGGTACTTTCCAAATAAAATCAAAGTTTATTTTCTTGTAAGACTTTTCTTGGATATATCAAACATTTTTTCACAAAGGTTATAAGTGAATCAATAATACTGTAATGAATGAGAACACTAAGTGGGAACAGTCGAATGTATTTAAATACAAAGCAAAATCTGAGCATCATACAGTAAACACTTGAGTTGAAAGTTGTCAATCAATTGTTTCAGATTTCATTGTTCCTTAATTTCCATATCAATCGCTTTCTGTTCTCGTTATCTTTTCTTCTATTTTCTCAACTTTCTGCAGACAAGCATTTCACTTTCGATTGACGATACATACTACTTATATCTGTCGATGATAGTAGCCCACATCACAATATTAATGAATAATACTAAAATGAATAAATAATCAAATGATAATGAGCTAATCAAATAGTCGTTAATGTTAAAAATTCAATGATGTTGTGTGCGTGACAGTTACCTACCAATGTAAACCATTAAATACCAGTTCATTAGTCTAAGAGTTAAACATTCGCTGCATGACTTGAAGATAATGAGTTCTAGGTCTGCGATGGAGTTATAGTTAGGGACTACTAAAAAGTCCTTTGTTAGAATGAGAGTGTTTGATTTCAGTGATCATCGAAGTAAAGTTCGTCTATGATGTAAATCATAAAGTTCAGAACTATTTATGAAAACAATAAAGAATGACATAGGTCAGTGGTGTAATTATATTGTTCAAATGAAGAAAATGATTTTAAAGTTGACATCATCGCATAATTATTGATAGAAGTCTTGAAAAATCACGTTAAGGCTTTTCATGTTAAGAAATAGAAGAAACAATAAATGAGATTTAATGCAGTACAATAACAAAGTGTTTAATCAAGTATAAGTCTTAATAATGGAGGTTGTAAGACAGTTACGTTTGGATACAAATATGAATTTTATTCATATTAGAATAGGTAAAGATAAGTTTTGTGCTTAGAATTTGTAATTTCCTACCCTGAATTTGTTTATTTATGATTATTTATTGTATTCAGTCTGTCAAAAGTGCAATTTCAAAGTTATTGACTGTTCTTAATTGTTTTCGCGTAACCATAAAAAATGACGCTCGGAAACTCGACAACTGAACTGAATAGTTGAGTAACAGACCGCCCCAACTAGCACCTCAGATCTAGGTCCGCAACAGCGTCAGCAGAACGGAACCCTTCCCTCTTCCTGGTTGGCAGTGACACCAAATGCTGTGAACGAGAACAAATTTGTGGACATTCGAATGTGTTTGAATACAAAATAACAGAATCTCGTAGTAAAATCTAAGATCCATACAGCAAATACTTCATTCGTAAAATGTCGACCAATTATCTCAGACTTCATTGTTCTTTTGTTTCCACACCAATCCTTCTTTGTTCTCATTCTCTTTCCTTCAATATTCTTAACCTTCTGCTACCACAAGGCATTTCACTTTCAATTGTTGATGGTACATACCACATATATCTGTCGACATCATTAGCACACGTCGCAATACCATTGATTGAACAACACACATATATATCATTACAATAACATTATAATCAAGATCACAGGTATACCTTGCTAATGAGTGCCAAGTAGCATGAAACGTAGGTCCACGGTTTCCTGTTGATCACCTCCAACCATCATCTTACAAGTCATTAAATTCACGTGATTGAAGCATTTTGAGACCATACATTGAATCCTGTCCAGTTTGTCCAATAATTGTAGAATGGCACCTTCAACACACAACGTAAGTTATGGGAATTTACTTGAAAAAAACTGGAATTGACATTTAGAGAAACCTTGTACAACCTCTTTTGAGTAACTAACTGATTTGTTTACCTAGTTTTAATTGTTATGTAATCACAGTTGATTAAATGTTCTTGTATAGAACTAGTAATTGTTTTATATCCTCCTTTTAAAAGTTACGCCAAATAGTGTTCTGAGATGCTTTTGGAAAGTGAAAGGAGAATGTAAAACAATTACTAGTTCTGTACAAAAGCATGTAATCAACTGTGGACATATTGCTTCAAAGGAGTTTTCTTTTAATGTTATGTAATCTATTGAGTTGGCTTTCCAAGAACTGCAACGGAGCCTCCAGAGGCCCTAAAGAAGCCGAATAGTTCTAGCCAATCAGAGCATGATGGAGCTTTCCAGAATATCAAAGTGGTGTGCTACTATTGGTCAGTAGCATAATATGTCTTTTAGTGGATTGGCCAAAATGTGATGTTGATTTAACAAATGTTAATATCTATAAATACCCGTGTTTTTCTGTACAAAAATGAACCTTTGGAATAAAGTGTTTTTCGCTTATTTTGCGCCTTTTCTCTCGCGTTCAGGTCGCTGCAAAGTTCTAGTTTGCGGGTTACCAGAATAGCTTAGGAACCGAATAAAGCGTTCAAATTAACAAGACTTAACATAATCATTAAAGAAAATTAACTGGTTCTTTAACTTTAATTTATACTTACCTTCTTTTAATCTTTGTATTTATGTAATCGATGATCATAACCAATTGATTTATATTTCTTTTTTCATACTGATTCACTCAGCATTCTTCATTAGTATTGATTTTTTTCAAGAATAAAATGCAAAATTCTATATTGATTATATTGAATTATAAAAAGTTAATTGTCAAGTGATATATCCTAACGAGAATAATAAGATGGTAACTTTTGGGATCCATTTATGGACCAATACGATACATGTATTTGTTTATTGTATAATTGTTAAGCAGCTAAACTATGCATATTCATGTTCCTCTTATTAGAAGCTTTATTTTGACCCATAGACTATTAATATACGATTTACCATTCTTGAGTTATGCCCAGTCTAGTGATTACAGTCTCTAACAATCACAGCTACATTTGATTAAATCTTCTGTAAATGTTGTTTTTCATTTTATGGTACGATGTGGTCAGTTTGGTTTGTAATATAAATTCAGTATGTTTGAAACAAATGGTTCATATAACGGAGACTAAGATTGGTGTCCTGGACTCAACAAGCAAGGCTAGGTGAAGCGCAGGATCGATAAGGACTCTAGACTGCTCGTATGTGTCATGGATACGGTTGATAAGTCACTGTTCTCTAGTAAGCGGTATCGTTACGTTACACATCAATAAGATACAAGACCACAAGTTATAACATAAAGAAATATTCCATTACTCAAATTATATTCAATTAATTTAAATAAATAAACTCATCGAAACTATAGTATTAAACAACTTGATTAGTTAGCTAGAATTGCCGTTGAAATAACACCACCACCCCCTAATGAGATCCATGTATATTTTCAGTTCAATTAGTTTCTAACTAACTATAACTACCTCTAATTAAAAGTATGAATCCAATCAATCAATCAATCAATCATTTCAAATTGAAGATCGTTTCTATCTTATCATGTTTACTAATATTACATTATAATAATTAAAAAAAATTCTTCAATTTCTATGAATAAAAAACAGAAAGAAAAATTCTTCTGAGTTCATTCAACTTACCTAACACATTCATATACAAACATCCATATATAGAGAGACATTTAAACAACATTACTTAATGGTTAGCTTTTCTTTTTCTTAGCAAAGTTATTCTCTACGGGATGAAGTTGCCGACCCTATACCCAACCCTCTTCATTTACTTTGGCTAGGGACCAACAGTAGCTTTAGAAGAACTACAGGAGGAGTTATTTAAACAACATACATAACATAAACATATATATATATATATATATATATATATATATATATATATATATATATATCTGTGTGGGATTCAAATGAATGAACAGTTCAAATTATTGATTATTCTAGTTTATCGATTAATTGATCAATCATCTAGATTTAAAATTAAATATGCATCATTACAAGACAGTGTATTATTGATTAAAAAAATATTTAAATAGATGAAGATGATTTAAAAATAAATCAAATATTTGATAAGAGTATAAATTACTGAACGAACCAATCAGAAAAGTTAGAGGGATTTCAAGGACACTGTGTCCATTTCAATACTTGATGTTCACATCAATTGAGATGGCTGGGACATGTGTTACGTATGCCCAACGACCGACTACCTCGACGTGCAATGTTCATTGGTATAGGAGTAGGTTGGAAGAAAGCTAGGGGCGGCCAGACCAAAACATGGCACAAATCCATGGAGCCACTGGCAATTGGACTGAGTCATGTTGGTAGATGTAGACTATCTGGTTGGGGACCACGAGATGATAGCAACCGATGGTTAGAGACGTTGAATGACATGGCTCAAAATCATTTACGATGGCGCAGGTGCATCCACTCTTTGTGTTCTCCCATATTCTGATCTCCTGAATCCTCCTTGTTTCTTTTTTTCTCTTTCCAAATTTATTTCAATGGATTATACTCTTTAAATAACATCTTCAAACCCTAATCTTTCCAATTACTGCTTATGCTCTTACCGCCTCTACCACTACGGGATTTGAATCAACAACTGCATCTCTGTGCTAATGTGGTATGGCAACTCGAACTGATGTACGTACGTACGAAGTTCTACGTTGTTACTGACCGACTGACCTGATGTTCATGTACGATTGGTTCACAGCAGATTTTAGAGAAAATGTAGTAATTCAGCGGCTACAACAAATGAGACTACTAAAAAGTTAGTTTATTTGTAATTGTGGTAATCAAATGACTTGTGGACCTTGTTCAAACTACCTTGATGATGTAGATGTTGGAGGAAGAAATCTGTTAGAAGAGGAACATTTTTTTATCAATTCAGACTGAGATCAAGGCAAATTATGATGATTGTTCCGAACTGGATAATAAAAGCACTAGTAATACGCGTGAATGGAGAACATACAGATGCCTGCATAGACTTGATTATATGCAGCGTGTTATTATCCACAAGTGGCATTTTGCGAACCCAACAACCGGAGTGCACACAAGCAATAATGAAGCTATGTGGTCGTGGCTGAAACAGTTTTTACGACCTTATCATGGCTCCAGAAGCCGACTATTATGGAGTTATATGGATGATTTCCCCTATGGTATGAATTACAATTTCAGAACCTCTAAACCTCTTTCCAACCTTGAAAGGTTTTTAAACCATGTTAACGAAGTATGTGCACATTAATTCTTTGGTTTTGTATAACATATTTTTACTCTATACTACCTGTTTTTTGATTGACTAATATTTCTCAAGATCACTTAAGGTTCGTTCAAAGATCGTCCATAAATTATAGTCTCTCCCAACAATTAATTCACTCATTATTCTTGATGAGACCATTGTGTTTGTTAATTTATTTGTATTTACGGAAACATGTACATAGGGAAGAGTAATCGTGATTTACAAGTAAGGGTAGTGGAGCACATAGCTACAGAAACAAATAAGTTCCAATGGTCAAATATGATCACAAGATAAACAGATATCTTCCACCAAGGAGAAACATTTGGTTGAGATTGTTCATAAGGCTGATATGAAACCAGCATTTGTAGTGTTGTACAAAAACCTTCAACGGTATATACCACGGTTTATTGAAGCATTGGCTATACGGAAACTAGGAACCTCCTTTATGTGTTCAAAAACAATTTGTTTTTACCCTTAACCTACCCTGATAATACTGATTTATTATTCACAGTGATTATCACATTGGTTTTGTGTACTTTATTTTTCTTTCTTACGGCTTACGTTTAATCTGTACAGTTGACCTTTTGGTTTTCATATAAAAGTGTCTTAATAATTAATTATTTAATAGTTGAATTCAAAGGTCGATTGATGTTAGACGACCACTAAAAACCAGGAAATACTGAACGGCCGTTTCGTCCTAGTATGGGACTGGTCAGCAATGAGCATCCACGATCCCGCAGGCGGGATTCGAAACCAGGACCTTCTGTCTCATTCGCAAACGCCTAACTACACACCTGGTTAGTTAGTCATGTAAACTACAAACTTTAACAGTCTTCACGCAGCCATTATATTAAAAAAAATATACTCACAGGCAAATAACTTCAACAGGCAGTTCGACGAAATTCTGTCGAGAAGCTGTAACCAGTTGAGTTTAACAATATAGGGCATGATTTAGTTACCTACCGATGGTACTGAAGGACTCGTTAACAAAATGTGAAGGATATCTAAACTTAAAAGAAAATATATTTACTGTTCCGAATTCAGTTTGGAAAGTGGACGGTTACAATGGGAAAGACAGTGCTAGTTTTAAAATAACGATTAAGGCTGATCATATGATATGTCGCCCTCACTTGTGAACTGCCCTTCGGAGCATGTCAAATTGTTGAAAAGAACGTTAAAAAGGTTTTATGATGTATTTGTCTGGGAGTCAAAAGTTATCGGACACATGAAAGCTGTGGCTCATCAGATCAACAATGGAGATGCAAAAGCATATAGCCAACCTCCTCATCATGTACTAGTACAGTATAAAGAAGCTCTTAATGATATGATACAAGTTATGTTAGCACGTAATATAATCACCTTGTCCATATCATCTTGGGCAGCCTAATTATGTTAGTAATAAAGAAGAACGGAAGCTTAAGGCTGAGCATTAATTATCGACATGTGTAATGTATTTCGGTCATAGACACTACATAGAATGCACTCAAATTTGTGTAAAAACAATTAAACTTACGAACAGATAACACTCTCTCAGTAAATGAAATGTGTAATGCTAATTAGATAAATAGGTATAGAAACAGATTACAGTACATGTAACAATATATATGCACGTATAAATTCAGTAACAAAATTGACAAATTTATATCCCCCAAATGCCCTCACATGGACACGCATATACAGCCACATATTATTGCGAACTGTCATTTGCTTTTGCAACCCCAAGTGGTGTCCGACGAGGGTGTCCACTTTCTCCATTTTTGTTTAACTTTATCATAGATCTACTGATGGGAATAATGTTCTCGTCAACCGAATTCTCGGGTATTGATCTCCTTCCAGGTCCACTTATCGACTTAGAATACGCAGATGACATAGTCCCGTTTGGTGAAGACGCTGATAAAATGCAGAGTCTTCTGGTAGCACTAAGCAACAATGCCAGAATGTTTGGAATGCGCTTGTCTCCCATTAGGAGTTGAAGATACTCGTAAGCTACTAGTATTTGACCACAGATGCCTTAGAAATATTACTCGTATCTGCTGGGATCACCGGGTAAGTAATAGTGAGGTTAGATGCAGGGTATTACGGAATGATGGTAAATCAGTTGATGAGGTTGTGAATCTTCATCGACTGAGATCGTTGGGCCACGTGTTGCGTATGCCTGAACACTGATTGCCACAACACACAATGCTGACTAGTGTACGGATGGTTGGAAGAAAGTTAGAGGCGACCGAGCCAAAACGTGACATCAGTGCTTGAAGTCACTAACTTCTGGTCTGATCCATGTCGGTAGATGCAGACTACTTGGTTGGAGTCCGTGCAACTATCGTAACCAATGGTTGGAGACTCTTGGTGACATGGCTCAGAATCGATGACAATGGCGTACGTGTATACACTCTCTGTCCTCCTTTAAACTATGAGATTAAAATTACTTTATATCTTTCTTTCTACCAACTAATTCTTTTTCTTGTATTATATCCTTATACACAATCTTTCTTTTATATATTACCACCTCTGAATTAACCACTTCTATGAATCCGGTGTTCATCTTGCTGTACTGATGCGGTATGGCAACTTGGACCGATGCATATATGTGCCTGGTCCTACGTTGTAGATGACTGACAGCCACAGCCACGCAAGTCCTACTCACTGCCTTCTCGCACTACGGGTGTTGTTTATGAAATCGGGAGGACGAAAAGAGAATTTCCGGTGCTTTAACCGGGTTGGTAGTTACGGAGGACCCATCTAGGGGAGTTGGAAAACCCTCATTCCAAACCATTAGTATACATAGGCTTCAGGATCCTAAGGAAACAAATGACATATGAATCTATTGTTGGTCACCGTCTACCATGGGACTGTATCTTCTAAAGTTGCTTCACTGCCTTATGGACTAAACAAAACTATTTCATCAATGATAAACGATTTTTAATCTAGAATGAAACATAGTTATTTTATTATAGTTCATCTATCAAAAAAAACTGTAGAAAGAAAAGGAAAGTCAAAACTTCAAATAACCAAGCAAAATCTTTTATGAAACTTCATAGATGAACTGAAAAAATTATGCTATTACATTATCAAGATAAATAAAATCATTTTTCTACCTTATATAGTCTTCAGATTACATAATATAACTAACGCTATTCATCTTAAGTTTGTAGTATGGCTTCAAGTCACGGTTGACTATGATCACCACTACAGCAAGACTATGTACCAGTTAACCGATAAGATCCCCCGTAAGCCAAATATCAGAAGGCAGTTGATGGCTGTAGTCGAGATGTATTTGTTGGCGATCTCGTGGTATCGAAAGGATATCGAGATCGTGCCAGGTTACAAGTGTGGTTACTGAGTGTAACCGAATTCACAATCAACGGAAGGAAGAATGTCTTTAGTACAGTAAAACAATCACTGGTACAATTGGTTATAATAATAATTGTTTCAATTAAACCAATCGTGTTCTCTTGATAAAAGTAGGTCACTACAAGTTCATCATTGACAAGATCATTAACTTGTTAGTTAACTGATCCAATATAAGCTTATTTTTTTAAAAAAAGCTCCAATTACATTAGGTACATAGTTCGAAAAACTACCAATGCTTTTATGGTAACATTACATAACAAAACAGTCAAGTCAGTATTAAAATCAATACATTTTTTTTAGGTCAAATTAGAAGATTGTGAATGTTCTTTCGTATAAAATATAGTTTTCTTTTCTAAATTTATTTATATAGGCTCAAAAACCATAAGCATTTTTTTAGTTAAAGTGAATAGTATCCAACAGTAGAAACTAGGATGCGCGTTTCATCCCAAATGGGGCTCATTAGTTCAATTTACCTGTGTCATAGAGTTCATGTTCACACTAGGATTAGAATCCAGAAACTTTCGTTTCAAACACCCTAATACCTTACCTATTGAGCTACTAATTTTAGAAATACAATCATTGGTGCAACAGTGATGAATTTTATGATTTATTTGAATCTCTTCGTTCTTGTTATTGTTTACATCCCGATCAATCTCTTCTGTGACATGTATGCCCTAGGTGGACTGCCTCAAAAGAGACTGGATTCCATTCTCAGAGTAAACACTAACATTAAGTTAGAGGGACAGCGAATTGATGAGCCTTAAACAGCACGAAACGCTTGATCTGGATTCCACTATTAGTCACTATCTATCATCAATTAAATACTTGTGATTTAATGGTAACACTTTAAAAAGGAAACTGAATCAGTTGTGGTCTTATTGTCCTTAGAGAGGGACAACAAAGCAGAACTGAAAATCCCCATATACTGGACAACATGATATCGCTCTTCAACCGATCTGCTTAACATTGTAAGATGTATAGACAAAAGTATTTATACTGAAATGGCTCGATTTAGTCATCACAATAGGCAATACCGACCACCATCTCAAGGTATTAGCAACTATAGTTGATTTTCTGTCAAGTGCTCACAATCAATGAAACATACACAAGACCATTGTATTCAGTTGCATAATAATGTTTTTTGAAAATGTTAAGACCTGATAAACATAATGAATGGTAACTTTGGGATTCATTTATGGACCAATACTAAACGTATATTTCTATTGAACAATTATTAAGTAACTAAACTATGCATATTCATATTCCTCTTATTATAAGCTTTATTTTGTCCCATAAACTATTATTATACGTTTTACAATTCTTGAGTTCTACCCAGTAGATTAATTATTGCTTGATATGATGGAAAGAAAAGTCAATTCCTCGATTGAATTACTCATTATGAGTTTTATTCATTGTTACATCCGTTTTGATTCAACGTGAGGATCATTCAGTGGAGTATTTATTACTGTTTTCCCAGTATAATATTTTCTTCTGTATAATATACGAGATATTCTTGTATTCCATTGACATGAACTATACTTAGTAAGTGATTTGTTATAACTGAGTATGTGATTTCATCCTAATTGATTATCAAAGAGTGTGTACAATCAATATATAAATGAGTGTATTTTAGATTATTTTGATTCGTCGTCGTCAACGTGTTTTGGGGCTAATAAATCTTCACTTATACCAGTCTTGTGTGTTCTTACTTTCGCATCGTGTGAATTGCCAAGGTCCCTCGTTCCTAGTATAAGTGATCAGCGGCTTTTTCCGGCACAACAATCAGCGACGACCAAATATAACAGAGAGCTACTACAATCATTATCAAAATAGTACAAGTATTTATAAACAGTTTTTTACGTAATATATTCAGTTTCCATTGACTGGATACCATCAGCAACAGCCTTCTGTGGGAAAGAATAAACCAACTTCTATATGAAGAGGAAATTAGGAAAAGACGTTGGAATTGGATAGGACATACATTACGGAAATCACTCAACTGCATCACAAGGCAAGTCCTAACTTGGAATCCTGAAGGGAAGCGGAAATGAGGAACGCCAAAGAACACATTACGTCGGGAAATGGAAGCACATGTGAAAAGGATGAATAACAACTAAAAAGAGCTGGGAAGGATTACCCAGGACAGGGTTGGATGGATAGTGCTGGTGAGCGGCCTATGCTAATCTACGAGGAGTAACAGACGTAAGTAAATAAGTAACGGATGCAACCATAATTACCTTAAAAATTTGAAGTTATCGTCACACACACACACACACACTTTCTCTCTCTCTCTCACACTGATAGCGTAATCACTTCTTGAGTCACTTACAAAAAAAAGTCCAAACTGACAAGCAACTACAACAAATTATCTGTATATAAATTTAAAACAATTCAAATAATCATCTATTTATTACATTATCAATGAGTACATTCGATAAAATAGCTTCAGTTGTTAATGCATTTTGATTATATTCATATGCTGTTGTTGGTATATATCTCCATTTACGTATAGCTCGATCAACTGATCGATGTGTTAAATGATCACCATTAAGTAATATTTCAATTTTTTGATGTTTACCATGATTATTATTTGATTTATTAACAATATGAGGTAAAGTGAGTGAAAATAATGAACCTAATTTTGGAACAGTAGTAAGAGTTACTAATGATTCACTTGATAATTGAGTATGTAATGAATTTATTGCTAAACAAAATGTATTCTTTGTTTCCATTACTACAATACCTTCTATACCAGCCTAAAATGTAAATAAATAAAAAAGAAATTGAACGATGAGTATGATAATGAAATAATCACTATATAAAAGGTGCCCCCAAATGGCCGAGAGTGGGGAGAGTCTGCTCTCCCTCTCCAAATGCTCTCACATGGCCACGCGTATATAGCCTCTGCCAGGGAAGTCATACTCACTGCCTTCTCACACCACAGGGGTGTTGTTTACGAAGATGAGAGGACGAAAAGCGAATGTCCGGAGCTTTAACCGGATCCCAAACCAAATCAATGGTGCACATGGGCTCCAGTATCCTGAGGGAACAAATGGCTTATGAACCAATCGTTGGTCACTGGCTTCCATGGGACTGCATCTCCTTACGATGCTCCACTGCCTTGTGGATCAGACCTTCAGGTCGAAGGCTCGGGGAGCGGCCCCCTAAGAAAACCACCTGCTTCGGTTTGGGCACCCGGGCAGTATCACAGCCCTCATACATATCGAATGAGATTTGTGTGGCGCATATGTATTTGGTGCCTTTGTACCAATATCTATGTGTTGAAATAAATAAAAAAAATAAATATAAAAGGTAAAGAGTACTTATTGAAACTTTGGCAAGACTAGAGTTTATGGACCAACCAATCAGATTTAAGACAGCAGGTTTTAGATTTTGGCCAGAGATTCATTCACTCTGTGACAACGGACCACGTGTGAACTCGAGGAAGCTGTAAGAGGCTCAGAAGGAGCCGAAGATATTCTATCCAACCACCTTTCGGAAGAAGATTCTAGAATTCCTACGTGTAGCTTCCCGACTGGACAATGCTAATAGCCCCCTGTATGCGGACTGGAGGACTGTAATGATGATTTCGTTCTTACTAAAAACTATAAATACCTGACAATTTTGTACTGTAATTGACACTGTTAGGAATAATATTCTTTTCATTAGTCTTCTGTCTTCTTATTGCGACTTGGAAGGGTTTTGGTGTTCTAGTGCGGTATATCAAGAAATCAACATTCAAGATGTAACACACTCATTTTAGCATTACAGCTGATGTCAGTTCATGATGAAAACCTTAATATCTAATGCCTAAACCTAACTATCAACTGTAAATATTAATCCTAATTCCTCAACCACTGCATCTCTGTGCTAATGTGGTGTGGCAACTCGAACTGATGTACGTACGTACGAAGTTCTACGTTGTTACTGACTGACTGATACTGTTTTATAACCCTTATTTAGTCGTAGTACGTAGATAGACATTTTCAAGGTCTTTTTAGAGTTGTTCAAAAGTTGTCTATAAATTCAAGTTTCACCTGAGACTTTTAATTGCTTAAACAAGCAAAACTATCTTATATTGACAACCCTTAGCAACTTATTCGCCAGTCAGAATACAGTACTTAGTCACAATATCCAATCGGAAAGCAATACTTAATCATGAAAGTAACTTACAATAGAATGTTCATAAGTTGAATTACTTTTAAAATAAGTGAAAGAGGATCAGGATTAGGAATTTGAAGTCAAGATCAAAGTGAGAAGTGACGGTTATGAAGTTGGGATAATACTTTCCATTCACATAAACACCCTTGAGTATACCCTGAATCATATCAAGTGCGTTTAACAAGTATCTACAACGTTTCAGATCTACTTGTATTGCTAGTCGGTTTTTCTTATAATTTAGCTTACGCATCACACTGCATTGGTTGCATAACAAATATGTTTATCAACTTATCAGCATCCTTGGAATTAAATGCAAATATTTTTTAATTGGCTTTTATTAACACACAAGATAACTATCACTATGTGCAAAAACTGTAGGTACTATCTTAAATTTGATCAGTTCGTCAGTACAGCATAGTTTCACCATTTAATCTAACAAATATTTTATTAATCAAGAGAAAATTATGATTAAACGAATTAGAGATGGGCAATGAGTTCTAGTCTCAGTGTGAAAATCATCACTGGGATGTATGTTAGGCTGATGAGTTCTAAACAGGATGAAAGATGCATCCTCAGTTACATCGTTACCCATCATTTAAAATATATTCAATAAGATACATTTATAGACTGTTTATATTCTAAATTGTCGATGATCTACATGGGCTTCTCAATATTTTAATAACAGATGCTGTAACTTGCGATGATTACTGAAAACTGATAATGGATGATCTTCCGACAGAGAGGATGAATACCATAGTGTTTGCCACAAACCTAAACAATTATGCGGTTAATCGTGTAAGAGATCCTAAATACACACAGCTGATATGTTTCTAAATAATCAATGCTCTATTTTAATCTTTAACTTAGTATTAATTTATACTTCTTCATTCACTGATTACATCAGTTCACTTCGAGCACATATTTTTATAATTGATTCTGCAACTATCATTGACATCCTCATCTCGACTTCTTTCCTATCCCCATCCTGTCAACACACCGCCCCCCCCACACTTTAGCCATTGTAGGATATTAAAACTTGGATGGAAACATATTGCTGCTTGGGTATACATTTTCAATAAATGACTGATGAAACATCTTTCTGAGATGGTGGAGAAGATTTGTTGCTCAGGTGGATGATTTTGATGGAATTTTGTTCTCTAAGCCGGATGGTTCGGCTGTGGAGCTTTCATCATTCTTCTGAACGACATCATCACCACAAATTTCAGGTAGAAGTGTAGTGTTCAAATTTCTCCACATATGATTCATAGCTTGTCCTGTACACCTCGATATTGATTGGTTCTTGTTGACCTTTAACACTTGTCATTGTTTACTTCTTTGTTTTGATTGT
This sequence comes from Schistosoma guineensis, assembly GCA_944470375.2. Lineage (NCBI taxonomy): Eukaryota > Metazoa > Platyhelminthes > Trematoda > Strigeidida > Schistosomatidae > Schistosoma > Schistosoma guineensis. The sequence goes on along the minus strand of OX103897.1, from coordinate 15,789,437 downwards.
ATCTCCGATTGGTTTGTGTACACTTCACTTTTACCTGAAGTTTGTGATGATGATGATGATGATGATGTTGTTGTTCAGAAGAACAATGAAAGCTGCACAACTAAATCATCCATCTCAAAGAACAAAACTCCATCAGAAAAAAAAACTTTTCTAGTCTTCATAGATCATCAATTGATATCAGCTTATGATAAGAAATCAAATCATGACACAATCAACAACAACAACAACAACAGCAACAACTTCTACTTACTCGACATGATGTGGAACGTAGAATTTTAAGTTGAGCACCAATTAAATTCAAACGTAAAATTGTATCTAAATTTTTTGTTAAATTAAAATTACTACAATTAGCATCATTTAATTTAGTAGGTAGAATAGACATAACAGATTGAAAATAACCATTCCATAAATTATGTAATTGATTGGATAAATTCATTGATATCATTGATGGTTTTTGATTGATTATTGATTTATTGAAAGATTTTTTCTTTCTATTAGAATGATTTATTTTGATAGGGTTATCATTTGTCTTAGACGTTTGTTTCTGTTTTAATCGATGAATTTTTGTTGATTGTGGTAATAAATTTATATTATGACTAATATTAGAACCTGGACGCCAATATAAATCAGATTGATTACGTTGATTTTCATTAACATGACGTCGAACAAATTGTCGAACAAATTCACTAACAACAGTTATTCCTTGCGGATTATTTGATTTAGGTGTAGGATGTTTTGATAGTTTCTGTTTGTATTTTTCGGATAGTTTCTTTTTTGTCATGATGATATAATGCAACAATTTGTCTATAATTAAAACGATAAAATATAAACATTTTAGATATGAGACCATTCAATGTTATCAAATATAAAAAAAGTTCCATTCCTTGATAGGAAACGTGTCAATACATACACGCACACACACACGTGCACAAACACGTCAAGCACTAGATGGTGGTTGGAAGTAGTCGACAGGAAACCCTGGACCCGGTTTTCGTGCTAGTTGGCACTCATCAGCAAGGTGTACCTGTAATCTTGAGGGAACTGGTGCTTCCTGGCGGGTTCGATCTCGTGTCACCCAGCTTCACAGTCAGAGACATTACCATTGAGCTATCCGAACCGCGATCGACCTTCTGTAGGACTGAGATGTAATCACAATTGCTTGATCACTGGGTGGCGATCAATGTCATGCGTTTCTAGTCCTTATTAGTGCAGATCGAATGCTATCGACCACTATGGGATTTAAATTGACAATTCCATCTGTGTGCTAATGTGGTATGGCAACTTGAACTGATGTACGTACGTACGAAGTTCTACGTTGTTACAGACTGACTGACTGACAAACACGTCAAGTCGTAATCAAACTCCGGTAACAATGATTACTATTTATTTATAATTAATGTGGTGAGTAGGAGATAGATAGATAACATCAGTTAATCGATGATAAGTGTTCAGTGTTCTACTGTTCAAGTTACGATTTCTCACAATATCACAATACAACAGTGATCTATTTGAAAGTAGTACAACTAAATGCAACATGGCGCACATGGCAAATGTGAACTGGTCTATGTTATAATAACTTGCAACATTACAGAATGATATAATATATAATATAAGAAAAAGAGGTATGAAAATGATATCAATTATCCAGGAAAACGAAACAAAATAAGTGAAAATTTCCGGTCATATTATAGAATATCATTAAATATAAGCAATGATTGTTTTGTAGATCCCACTAAGAAATTCCACATGGGATAAATCTATCTCTTAGTTTGACTACCCCTAATTTTTGTTAAAAAATATTCTCATTTCAGAGAGGATTGTACGTTGTATTAACCAGCAACTAACTAGGCATTCAATCGATAATAATTTTTAGGCTACCTATTCGACTAAGCATTTTTCACTAAAACAGTAAGCCTAACCTCAGTTTTAGTTCTTAATAAACAAGTAATGTTCCCTAAAAATTTATAACCAATTACTTGTAACCTACGCATGTTTTCATTAAATTTTACAGGCATTATATCATTCCCATACACTGAAATAAAGGAGACTGTTGCACAGTAAAACTGTTCATTGACAAAACTAGTAACTCTCCTGAACCAAAAGTAACGTGAGCAGATAAAAGATGAGTGATGAAGATAATTCCCAGTTCAGATGGATGATTTTTGGTGGAGTTTCGTTCTGTGAACCGTTTAAAAGTACGATAAAACCTTTAGGATCGGACCATTTAACTCAAAGAAGGAAACTCCACAAAAAAGATGAGTGAGTTTCTTTTTGTATCAGTATAAGGAATTCACCTGCTACCAAAATACAAAAGTTGATAAAACTTCTAAGTGAAATGGAACAATTAATGCCACCGATTACATCATTGATTATATTTTATTGCTGCACAAGAAATAATTGTCAGTATACTTGTGTTTTAATCGCTTGACAACAAAATATTATCGATTACTGGGTTAAAAAAAGAATTACACGTTCCCAATGTAATTATAAACTTACATCATATAAGAGAAAAAAATATATGGAATTTGATCGTATTGCACAACCACTCTTACAGGTCACTAGACATAGGACAACAAAACTATTTTAATTAATTTAATCATTGAATTCATGGGTAATTTGAAGCTAGACCACCATGGAAAACCTGGAAGCTCTGGACGGCCTTTTCATCCTAGTATGGGACTCCTCACCAGTACACACCCACCATCCCGCTCCACGAGATTCGAACCCAGGACCTGTCAGTCTCGCGCGCGAACGCTTAACATTTAGACCACTGAGCCGGCATCAAACGGTGTTAATGTCTAACTTCAACCAATCCACGAAATTGCGCCAAAATCCACCATTGTCTTAATTGAGTTACTATCTCATAACAGGGCCAGTTGAACTCCACTGGTCACGGCTTCTTACTAGAACTTCAGGAAATAACTTATAGGTCTTGAGTTCGAATCTCGCGGGGTGGGATCGTGGATATGCACTGCTGAGGAACCCCATACTAGGGAGAAACGGCTGTCCAGTGCTTCTAGATTTTCCATGATGGTCTAGCTTCAATTGGCTGATGAATTCAATGATCAAATGAAAATTGGATGTTTTAACAATTAGATGGTTGAAAATGATCTAATTGGTAGATTTTAATACCACTCTATCTTTATCGATTTCAGGCCCAGGATCAATAGCCATCACACAAAAATGAGTATGGTTTAAAGTAGAGTACTTTTATTATTTACATTGTCGATTGACTTGTACATTATTGTACAGTTTTCTTTTGTTTACAATGCCATCTGTGAGTAAGAACAATAATAAATTCAAGTTATCAGGCATGACATACATTCTATGTGTGTCTCAAACATGTCCATACACGTCAATATATTAATTTGCTGGATAGTAATCATGACTAGAGTTGTTATATTAATGACTAGATTTACTGAAGGTGTCTGAAAGTAACCTGATTTTGGAAAGTGTGAGTGCGATAGTAGGAGGCCTTTAAAATCTTTGAAGATACTACGACATTAAATCGTTCATTTTATTTATATTTCTTTGCATATACAAGGAGAACAATTGGCATGTCTTATGCTTAAACGTAAATATAGCTTCATAAGAATGAATCGCTTGTCGAAAGTAAATTTATATTGAAATCGTGAAACGATCAATGTTAAACCAACATTGAAAGCCTAAATGCACTGGATGACCGTTTCGTTAGAATATCAAACCACTCAACAACGCGCATCCACCATCTTACACGTGTCAATCCAAACCACAACATTCGGTCTTGAGTGAACGCTCAAACTCTAGACCAATGAACCAGTATCCAATGGTGTTAATGTCTAACTTCAACTAATCGACGATGTCGCGCGATCATCTTCCATTGTTTTCGGTGAATAACTGCTTCACACCCGAAACGGTTGAACTCCACTCTCATCAGAATTCCAAGAATGACCTCTCGAAGCTATTCACTAATAAACACATGATAATTTTCAGTTTCCGGTTGTGGATATTGTTAGATTTCATTTAAATCATGAACATAGTGAATGAGTTGACATCAGCCGTTAACAACGTTGGATACCGGAATAGTGGTTTAGTGGTTAAGCGTTCGCGTAAAAACAAAGGTTCTGAGTTCGATTCCTGAGTGCGGAACCGTAGGTGGAGTAGAGAACCGCACCACAAAAAGTGTTTTGCTTGCTGTTCAAGTGAATTACAAGATTCTGTCCAAAAATAACTAAATTACTTGTGCATTTTTTATGTCCCGACAAGAATAATGAATGGTAACTTTATGGATTCATTTATGGACTAATACTAAACGTATATTTCTATCGTATAATTATTAAGTAACTAAACTATGCATATTCGTATTCCTCTTATTATAAGCTTCATTTCGACCCATAAACTATTATTATACGTTTTATAATTCTTGAGTTCTACCCAGTATATTAGTTACTACCTCCCACATTCACAGCCACATCTGGCTAATTCTTGTACAAATGTTGTTGCATATTTTATTGGTACAATGTGGTTTGCTTGTTTTGTATATAAACCGAGTACGTTTGAAATACATGATTCATATCGCAGAGGCTCGGACTGGTGTTCTGGACTTAACTGGCTGGACTAGGCAGAAATCAGGACCGATAAGCACTCTAGACTGCTCATACGGGTTTTACGCGTAACTAATCCGATCGATAACTCACTGCTCCCTAATTGGTGAGATCGTTACGTTATACATTAACAGGGCACTCGGGCCAAAAGTTATAACACTATTCCCAGTCAAAATGTTAAAGACTTCCATCGTAGTAGAAGAAGTCCCCATCTCCATATATCTACTGTGATATATTGACAGAAGTGGTAGGGAACTTTGGGTATCTGTATGTGTAAGAATGGTATCATACCGAACTACATATCAAACTACGTATAATTAAAGCTAAAGTTGATTAAGTCAATCTAAGACATTTTTGATGCTGTCGTGATTTTCGTCAAGCTGGACAGAATAAACAGAGATGTGGTCATTTTATACATACAGTTGTACTGTAAATTGTATCCGTTGAATTGAATATTAAAGGGACTAAAATTTAGAGTTAATCAAAAGTAAAGGTAACAGCCATCCTACTGTAGTTTTCCTCCACGAACAGTAGGATACATCTGTGAAGTAAGTCTCCCTTCTTTGTTGTATGTGCGTATAAATAATTGTCAACGACAACACCATTATTAAATATAATTGACTATTTACTGCGTGATGTTCAATACCATGTTTGTCTAAACCTTTACAGTTGATCATATTATGTCTACCAATATAAAGTGTGACAATCATCACTGCACTGTGATCAATCAGTTGTAAATATCTGTCCTACAAGCTGAATTAAGTAACAACCCTAATTTTTCTTGTGTTTATAACGCATAACTGATATATTATAACATTACTGCTTGTACGCAATAACTTTATTACTATTTTTGAGTTCATATAATGTTTGGTCCACCACAATTATCTGGTAAGCCTCGAGTTTATTCTAATTGTTATATTGCTTTTCTTTTTACTTGACACATCGGTTTATTTTTCAAATAATGTATTCTCCAAACAAACTTATTGACATGGACTCTCCTCCAGTAAATGCCCTTAACCCACTATCACATTCTGACGACAATATTTTAAGTTCAGTTAACGCTATTTCTGAATTCAAACTAACAGCATGCGGAGCTAATAACCCGAGGTTCTGGTTTGCACAAATAGAGGCTTTATTCATAGCTACAGGTATATGCTCTCAGGCAACGAAGTATGCTTACGTAGTTGGTGCACTCCCTATTGAAATCGCCGCCGAAGTCGGGGGTTTAATCGACCTAGTGCCGGAGAGCGAACCTTATGACAAAATTAAAGCCACGGTAATACAACGCACATCAGTCTCCGACGAAAAAAGATTACAGCAATTGTTAACATCATGCGAATTAGGAGACAAAAGACCATCGCAGTTGTTACCGCATCTGAAGCAACTAGCAGGTCCATACAAACTAGACGAAACCCTGCTTAAATAAATGAGATGGATGGTTTGATCGTGGAGCATTACGTTTGTGCTGATGATGTCGTTCAGAAGAACGATGAAAGCTCCACGACCAAATCATTCAGCTCAGAGAACAAAACTTCATCAAAATAATAAGATTACCAATGAACATCTACTAACAACTCAATACAAATAGAATAAGTAGCTGATAATATAAAACCACACGAAATTGAACAACATAAAAATCAATTAGATCAAAGTTAACATAATAAACTTTAACTAAGAGACAAAATTTACATACTAACAGTACTCTTTGTTTCTTTCTTTAAAAAGATGAGTATTTTCTATGCCAACTTATGAATCATGCATTTATATATGCAAATTACTATTCATTTTGATTTAGCTTATAAAAGGGGTGAACTGGTTATTCTAATTCGTGTGACACAATAAATGTATATGACCTGTGTGTACTAACATCTACTGCCAATTATGCGACGTATTTTTTTTTACATAAAATGAAGGTAGCAATGATACATATCTTAAACTCCAACGTACAATGATTAAACACAAATTATCCCCGAAAACCCCGACTGTTGTTGCTACTTTGACGTGGTGGTGAGGCTTACCAATCGAGCTATATTGGCTGAAACAACTGTTCCTCAACGTCCTACCATGCCACACAGGTCAGTTGAATAGTGGTAAGACTAAAAGCAGGAAACTCAAAGTCCAAAGGCGAAGTCGTATTGCTGACTGTACAGAGGTGTGACAGCAGTGAGGTGTTTCCTTCAGACAACCAGCATGACAACGATGCTGCCTACCCACAAGGAGGGGTGGGATTAGAAAAGGTCGACCCTAAAAATGCACACCCCAACTTACCCCACGGACATCCGTCTCCGGCGGTAAGGTCTCAAGAAGTACGGAGCTAACACAAAAATTACTCATAAAAAGGTCGTGCGTGACCGACCTCAAGCAGTTGTCCCTTGAGCACTGCGGTCACGCTCTCAGGTCATTAAGACCACCTCTAACCCAATCTCTTTTTCGTGTACCTCCAGAAGAACCCTTCCACGGTGTGAGCGACCGGGAATTGATAACCACCCTCATACCTCTAACAGCACTCAAGATCACTGTATCACCGAAAACATTAGTAATAGCACACAAGACTTAATATTAGTTGCATAAAACAGCTTAATGTATACTATTCTAACCAATATTAAATAGAATATACATGATAATTATTTGTATAAAACACTAGCAATTCTAATAAGGTTTTCAATGGTGAAATTACTTATATTAATGAATACGTGTTTATCTATGATGGTTTAGAATTTATCAAATCACAAATCTGTTGCATTTAAAATGAGATACTTAACAGAGATATTGGATTGAAAAAAATAACTTAATATAATTCATACATCAAAAATTCAGATAGATGAATACAGAAACAACTTGATTAACAATATCAAGTCAATTACAAATGAGTAGTAACTCAATGATGACAACTCATCTCTTATTTTGGCATGGGTTCAGACTTCACAACGAGAGAATTGACGAGACTATAATTTATGGATGAACCAATCTGGTATAAGATAATAGGTCTTGAATTTTGGCGCGAAATTCACTCATCCATTTGGCTAAATAGCATTTTGGCATTGTAGCTTATGTCAATTCGTGATGAAAACCCTAAATCTAGTTTCTAACCTTAATCACCAACTGTAAATCATATTTCCAATTCCTCACACTGGTTTATAACCCCCATTTATTCCAGGTGGACACTCTCAAGGACAGTCTAGCATCGTCCAAAGTTCGTCCATACATTATAATCTCACCTTTTAGCCATTTTAAAACTAATCAAAGAGGATTACATTCTCAAATTTGTACACTATTATTCCCTGTATATAAAGACTTTTATTATTGTAGTTAAAATGTGAAAGGGTCAACTATCCAACTAAAATGAATGACTAAAAATCAGTATAGTGTATTGGAAACACAACTGTATATTCTCTTTGAATATTTATGTCATTTCATTCTTCACTTTGACTTTAGATTCAAAATGTGTTCAAGAATACAACAACTGCAAAATATAACACAACTAAGCAATACTCAAGAGAACTTGATTTACGGTCAACTTTTTATAATGAACCTGTAAAGTAAGTATATAACAATGGCTTAGAACAGTTCATAATAACGCAGACACATTCACTTATTGTCTTCTTCTAGATTTGAAGTTCCAATCTTCATCCATACATACTTTTTCTTTCCTCATCCTCAAGCTATATTACTTCGATACTTTTCCAATCATCGTGTTAATTTTATTTTGTCCCCCTAAAGGTCTACGTTTATTGTGATTGACTGGGAGTAATATGGCTAGTAGTAAGAACAGAGAATTACAAAGTGAAGGAATCCAATTATAAACACAGTGCTTTTGAATGGTGAGAGATGTGTTTGTGTAGTTGTCACTTCTCTGGTGCCGATACAGTAAAAATACACCTCTTCTTGGAGGCTATCTCCCAGTTTTGGCGGCCTGTTAGAATATCTGGGCTATCTGTTGCTATCATCTAGATATTTCAACAACTTATCGGTTTTTGCTTGTTTGAACACATCATTATGTTTATTAATCGCACAAGTTATTAAGGTGTGTTTATGAAAAGTTTACGACCTTTCACTATCCGACTTACAAAGAAGTACAATCAGAGATATCGTGATGGCTGGCAGGCAATATACATTTGAAAAAAAATGAGCATTATTCAAATGTCCAATCTTGAACTGCGATCACTCAATATTTATCGTCATGATTGATCAAGAAATAAGAAAAGGAACCTTTTTGAAATGCTTTGTGCTAAGAATTCTATACTGTACCAAAAATATAATATTGAATAAAGCCATAATAATAATAGTAAAAGAAACTGAATTAGCAGTGGTCTTTTGGGCCTGGGAGTGTGACCCTAGAGTCCATACAACAACTGCTTGAAGTTAGTTACACACGATCTAACCATCAGTGATAAAAATCCGAGGAGTAAAGTATGCTGTGTTTAGAGCCGACCTTTTCTACCTCCTCCACCTTCCATCATGGCAAGATAAAGTCTCCAAAGAAACACTGTACTGCCGTGAAACCCCCCTATAAGATTGACAGTACAACTTCTCCCTCGAACCATGAATCTTACCCAATAAATATTGAGAAATATCTATTTCAAAGAAGCACTCAACAACAAACGATATGCAAACAAAAAAATATAGAGAAAGAAACAGTAACTAAATATATAATTTATTTATCTTTATATTGTAAGATAAAGCTGTTCTAAAGGAGTACAGAAAAACAAACAAACAAACAACCCAGTCACAATGAATGAATATAATGAACAAATCAGATACAAATTAAAATTATACATTTAAGGGTAAAATAATGATATAACTAAATAATTAAAGAAAAAAACAAACAATGATTACATAAGTTGTATATCTTCATTACACTATATGGTATAGAGAAGATGAATATGTGTAGAATTCAAATGTTCATCTGTATTCAACACAAACACACACACACAAACGAACAAACAAACTACCTTTCCTTTTTTTGTTATAGGCAAGTAAATATATTAGATAAATTAGTTGGTGAAGAGGTTTTGTTGGAAACACAGAAATAAGTAATACAGCACAAAAAATAAAACGACGATAATAATAATAATAATAATAATAATAATAATAATAATAATAATAATAATAGTAATAATAATTGTAATCATAATAAGGATAAACAGTACGCATAGAGTACGACTACAAGGTCTTCTTTTCTTTTTTGAAGTGTCAATCAGAATAAGAAATTAAGTGACATGTGAAAATAAAAGCAAATATTCATATCCTGTATCATGTTAATAATAATAATAATAATAATAATAATAATAATAATAATAATAATAATAACAGCAGTCGGCGTACAAATGAGCTAATACTCTTGCCAATCTGAATGTGAGAATACTTAAGGGTCAATGCCAAAAATGGCATAGATACAAACATGAGCACGTGCATACTTGCATACACACACACAGACACACGTACAAACATATGCCACTTGATAAGGAAGAGAAATAAAAAGCAAGCAAACAAACAAATAAATGTTTTTAAAAGAAAACAGTACTGAGATGAGACTGTTACTGACGCTGAAAACCACAAGATAGGGAACGAGGTGAACAAACGCAGATGTGATTCAATCACAAGGAATTAGCTAAAACAAAAAAAGCGTGTAAGAATAACGAAATTAGTCGTCATCAATATAAACAAACAAATAATATATCATTACTAAACGGATTTATGAGGAGACTATTGGATTTTATACCTTAACATCATGGATTGTTTTTAGTAAGGAAGTATTGGGAAGTTGGTTAGTATTAGTATAAGACACCTTAACAGTACACATCCAAGATAAGATTGTGGATTGAGTCCACAACTATCAGGTCTTGCGGAGATTGTCAAACATTTAGACCACTGAGTTGGCATCTAACAGGTTTACATGTTTAAGCTCAACCAAACTTCAATCGTGTTGGTAGGTAAAGAACTGTTTCATAGACAATATGGTTAAACTACATTGGTCACGGCTTTGCAGTAGAAGTCCAGGAGAATTTTCTTTTCAACAAAATCATTTACCTAAGCCAAATTCCCTTTATTTAAACTAGATGATATAATGAGTTAATTTAATCATCTGAAGAACTCTAGGAAGTACTCTAGACAAAAAACATGGGATAGTTCACAAGTATACACTATCATGTCATATGTGGTTTAATATACTCAGTACGACAAATAAACTAAATAATAGCTTTAAACCAAAGTTCTGGCAGCGACCGTGTTTAAGAGTACTTCTAATCATTAGAATATTGTTTTAAACTCGATTCCATCTATTTCCGTTTAGGATATTAAGCAAAAGCTGACAGACAAACCAGTGTCCTTCAAATAAAATTGTGCTTTCAACAACAGTTGTAAACTTGTGTATTAATTAAAACATATCACTGAACTACATATGTATGCAATAATTACCAGATTTGTTTAACATCGATCACTAGTTGGATTTTGTTTTAACAACGTAGTTCGTTCTTCTTCACGACGACGTTTAGCTTGAGTACGTTCATAAATCAATATTATAATACCAAGTACCACCAATTCAGCTATAATTCCAATAAAAGGCCATAAAGGAGCCAATTTACCTGTGAAATTTGAAAAAGATAAAATTAAAATGATAATTGTAGAAGCACGGAATAAAACGGTACTACTACTACAATTACTACATATGTTCTACAAATGTCGTCCCAGAGAATTCCAAGTCGTGCATTATTTGCCGACTCTGAGACTGGTTGGAAGAAGCGGAGAGGTGGTCAGTGCATGACATTGTGTCGTTGTATAAAAGAAGGCTGCAAAGAACTGGCTTCTGTCGGTCCTTCACGACTCCCTGGTTGGGGTCCGAGAGATGGTGCTACACAGTGGCTAGAGACGTTATCAGATATGGCTCAGAATAGAAGCCACTGGCGATCCTGCTGTAACCTTCTTTTACTTTCTTCATAAAAAGTGGTTGTGTCTCCCTTAACTGAAAGATTTCTTCTGATTGTACCTTTCCGTTCCCTCAAATAAATAAATAAATAACTACTCAATTCATTGGTTTTGTTCTGAATAAATAGTCCGAATTCAGTCAACCATCTACAATGTAGGACCAGGCATATATATGCATTAGTCTAAGTTACCATACCTAATTAGCGCGACAATATGTACACCGAATTCATAGAAGCAGTTAGTTTAATGGTAGAAATATGTGTAAATAAAGATTGCATACAAGGATATAATACAGGGAGAAAGAATTAGTTCGTAGAAAGATAGGTATAAAGTAATTTTAATCTCACGGTTTAAGAGAAAACAAGTAGTGTATACACCTACGTCACTGTGATCGATTCTGAGCCATGTTACCCAGAGTCTTCATCACATCTTGTAAAGTGTGAATATTGGACAAATATAATTGACAATATATCCTTGACAAGGTATGTATAATTAAAATGAACAAAAAGATTATTCATATTGACAAGTGTACACTTTGTTTAGATTTCAAAAAGAATTCTATTTCAAGTGCTTCCTATACAATTTAAGGTATAATCATCTCGATTGATGAAGTGGTGAAACTTCATCAGTTGAGATGGCTGGGACACGTGTTACGTATGCCCAACGACCGACTGCCTCGACGTGCTATACTCAATGGTATAGGAGTAGGTTGGAAGAAAGCTAGGGGCGGCCAGACCAAAACATGGCACAAATCCATGGAGTTACTGACAAGTGGACTGAATCATGTTGGTAGGTGTAGACTACGTAGTTCGGGACCGCGAGATGATAGCAACCGATGGTCAGAGACCTTGAATGACATGGCTCAAAATCATTTGCAATGGCGCAAGTGCATCCAGTCTGTGTTCTCCCAAATTCTAATCTTCTCAATTCTTCATGTCCCTTTATTTCTCTTTCCAAATTTATTTCACTATATTATACTCCTTGGAAAATATCTTTCGGATTACTGTTTATAATTTTACTACCTCTACCACCATCTCTGTGCTAATGTGGTATGGCAACTTGAACTGATATACGTACGTACGAAGTTCTACGTTGTTACTAACTGACTGACTGACTAAGGTATAATCTGTATAGAAATTGGTAATTTATTTCAAAAAATTTTATTTAGTGAAACATGTTTGTTATAATTCTGAGAAATATGTGATATTATGTCAGAAGAGAAATACATTTGATTATAGTGGAAATCCTATCGTTAAAATTATCTATTTATGTCTTTGAGTATATCTCGATTTATCATTGTCTTGTGAAGGGAAGTATCAAATGGAGAGTTTTTGAGTGGTGCTTAATACAAACATGTATAACTCATTTTAGTGAAATCATGAACCGATCAATGTTAAACCAACATTGAAAACCTGAATGCACTGGACGACCGTTTTGTCAGAATATCAAACCACTCAACGACACGCATCCACCATCTTACACGTGTCAATCCAAACCACAACATTCGGTCTTGAGTGAACGCTCAAACTCTAGACCAATGAACCAGTATCTAATGGTGTCAATGTTTAACATCAACTAATTCATGATGTCGCGCGATCATCTTCCATTGTCTTCGGTGAATAAATGCTTCACACCCGACACGGCTGTACTCCATTGGTTACGGCTTCTCATTAGAAATCCAAGAATGAAGTCTCGAAGCTGGTTCATAAATTCAATGAATTTAAACAATCTCCACAACCTCAAATTGAAGAATATCTCACTTCGTTAGTTGAATTGTATGAACATTCTTCGGTTAAAGAATAAATTGCTATTCCTCATTATTGAAATTTGTAGAAGTACTCGCACTTTGTCACATTTTCCTTCGGTAGTTTAATGTGTTAGTTCTTAATTATACACATAAATCGAAGAGCTGACTAAAAATATACACACGCAGATGGATTCACTTAAAAACTTGTTTCTTGTAGCTACTTATCACAACACATAGTACAAAAAACCATCGACATCGATATGTTATCAACTCCGGTATTATACTTAACTGTCTTGACACGTTGAAACACCTATGATTCATTTTACTCTCATCAAACTATTGAAATGAATAACATGATCAAGTGTAAGTGAGACTATCTCATAAAAAAGACGACACTTATCTGCTCCCAGTTCAGACGTTTAGAACGATGGGAGGAACATTTTAAGCAGCAGTTCAGCTGGCCTTCAGCTACTCTACAACTACCCACCATTCCCAAACGGCCTGAATGGAACATTGAAGTAGGTCCCACAACTGTAGCTGAAGTCCAAAAGGCTATAGCTAATCTGAAACCAGGAAGAGCAGCTGGTTCAAATGCATCAGCTCCAGTAGTTTTTAAGTATAGTGGTCCAATTTTAGATATTAGGTTGACTAATATTTTGACTATAATCTGGGAGTTGGACGTAATTCCATCTGAATGGCCACAATCACCCATCGTCCCAATATGTAAGAGAGGGTCAAAATCATCTTGTGATAACCATAGAGGGATTAGTTTGACTAACATAGAATCTAAAATACTAGCATCAACAATTATCGGACGCCTAACTAAGACTCGTGAACTGCAAACACGAGAAAATCACGCTGGCTTCAGACCTGATCGTGGCTGCATCGACCACATATTCATCATTCGTCAGGTTTTAGAACACACACATGCTTATCGGTGTGCGGCAATGTTAGTTTTTCCTGAATTAAAAATAGCATTTGACACGGTAGACCGAGATGTTTTTGACAGTGTCTGTCATTGAAAGACGTACCTCAGAAGTACATGAACCTTGTGAGGGCTCTGTACTCGAACACTACTAGTCTAATCAGAGCTTATGGCAAACTGTCACCTCAAGTGTTGTTCGTCAAGGCTGTCCACTTTCTCCATTTTTGTTTAACTTCATCATAGACATACTGATGGAAATAACGCTCTCGTCGACTAAATTCTCGGGTATTGATCTCCATCCAGGAGGTCCACTTATCGACTTAGAATACGCAGATGACATAGTCTTGTTTGGTGAAGACTGACAACATGCAAAGTCTTCTGGTAGCACTAAGCAACAATGCCAGAACGTTTAGAATGCGCTTCTCTCAATCTAAATGCAGGACTGGTCTCTGTCAACACCTGAACTAAGGATAGGAAGTGAGGCAGTCAAACGCGTTGACAACTTTACTTATCTTGGAATTGTGACAAGCCCTAATCGGTTGGTGTCTGACGAAATCTCAGCACCGATTTGAAAATCACGTTTAGCTTTTGCCAACTTACGTCATCTATGGCGAAGGCGGTATATCCATCTATTAATTAAGAGATGAGTATACTGCGCGGCAGTTCATTTTGTTTTAATTTACGGCAGCAAAACGTGGCCATTAAGAGTTGAAGATACTCGTAAGCTACTAATATTTGACCACAGATGCCTTAGAAATATTACTCGTATCTGCTCGGATCCCCGGGTAAGTAATAGTGAGGTTAGACACAAGGTATTAGGGTAAACATTTACTACACGGCCATTTTTGTATTTTTTTTGAGTGAAATTTTTTTCCACCCTTTTAAAAAAAATTTTCATCCATATCTTACAATAATTTTCATTCTGTTTCGTTCAATCAAATAACTAGTTTTAATTTCGTTTTAATTGGTCGTTTATTTCTTAAAATCGATATAAAGTATGAGGATTTGACGACAGAGCACATTTTCTTACAATTATGGCCGGTAATAACATGCAAAGTACGAGCTCCGTCGTTCCTCACGTTGTCACAGAAACCGATAACCTATTCTTGAGCACATTGTATCTCGTAGCGTTCCAATCTCTTGAAGAGTTGAATAGCGCCATTAGAACGTATGAAAGAGCCACGTACAGCCATTATGTGGTGAGAGATTCTCATTTACATAGAGATCGGAAGTCGTATATTAAATTCGTATGTTGGAGAAATGGCCGTAGAACATCTAGCGGTTCCTCACAGCCGAGTAGACGAACGAGATAATTTGATCAGTGTTATTATAATTTTTCATAAAGGACTTTCGTAAACACTCAATGTCCTTCCTTCATCTTTTGTAAGTTCATTGAAGGTTACTGGACTGTTGTTCGTGGGAATGTGCATCACAATCACGAGTGCAATTCCCTAAGGTACCAAAGTAATTATTGGATGCCCAGGTTAACGGTGGTGGAATTCGAAACAGTGAGACCACTTTTGATATCTGGGACAGCAGCATTCAATATTATACACTTTGTTTACCAATCTTATAGAAAGTGTACAAATCCTCAAGATGTTTTTAATATACGCCACAAAGTGTTCTCACAAGCCAACCTTCCTGGTAAGCAATGTGCTTATCTAAATTGTCAACGTTAGGTGATTACTCCCAATTGAAAGATCACATCATGTCGCTTGGTGGCCTCTGTGAATACCACTTAGATGGAGATAACTGTCTGTTGTATTTCTTCTTCACAACAACAGATCAAATGAGTTTATCAAGTCGATTTTTTGATGTTGTTGGTTTTGATGGGACCTACAAAACCAATAAGGAAAATTTATATTTGTATCAGGTTGTAGCACTTGATATGAATTTCATGGCAATACCTGTTTGTATTGCATTCATTAGTTCCGAAACATCTAGTTTAATTGCTCATTTCCTGTCGTTCTTCCGCCGATCAACTAGCAACCGAGAGGTGGTAGGCATTGTAACAGATGATTCACCTGCAATAGCTACTGCCATTATGCAGGTGTATCCCGATTCCCACCACATTTTGTGTCGCGTACACATAATTCGTAATGTGTTAAGGAGGGTAAGTTTTTCGTTGCTTAACATGAAGCCATTAATCGTCATTGTAGAGGCTACGAGCAGAAACTGTACAACTTTTCTTCCGTCTGATGTTCACTAGAAATGTCGAAAGGTGAATTAAAATATGCATTACAGTCTTTTGTAGTTTCCATAGTTATCTTCCATTAATTGAAGCATCAGACGGAAATTTTTACCGATATGTGAGAGATCACATGTTGCCTAAAAAGCACAAGTGGTCAAATGCTTTTCGACCCGCAGCGATGCTCTTGGGACAAAGTAATACGAATTTCGTTGAGATAACTCATCGCATTCTTAAATTACATAAGCTGAACAGAAGAATACCCGTGTTGAGATCAATATTCAGTGTGCTTCTTCGCACTGGATATTGGATCGATGCGCGAATGCAGAAGTATTATTGTGATTGTCGTAATAAAACAATAATCGATCGGCAGCCAGTAATATGTCGTCTTCGGGAAAGACTTACACCAGCTGCATGTCAATTACTGAAGCGGCATTTGCGCACTCCTATCACTGAGGTTGTAATGTCCGTGGACTTGTCAACGGCTGTTGATGGTACAGGCACTTATACAGTCTGCAGTAATCCACTCAATTGTTCATGTGCTTTTTACATTGAAAACCGAATACCTTGTCGTCATATTTTAGCCTACTGCATACGCAGTAATAATGAAGTGAATACTCAGATAATTAGTGATAGATGGTTGCAATCGGACAGGTACATTACCAGTGTTGCGATCGACAATACCTCCCCTGTTCAAATAAGACAGACAAGTGTAAGAAGATCGCTGTATGCCTTACTTAGGCGTATGTCCGAAGAGCAATGTACAATGGTGTATAATAATACATATCAACTTGTTTACGGTAGGATACCTCCAGCACCGTCCACCTTACCTGCTGTTGCAGAGTTTCAGATAGAAACCTCTACTTCAACTAATGTTACAATGCCGTCGATCCATCAGACAGCAGTTACCAGCTATCAATATAACGTTGCTATGGATGAAACGTTAAGCAATGACGAGGAAGAAATTGTTTCGATGATCTCAGAGGAGTTTGCTGAACTAGATGACGACAATGACGAAAACGCGCATGACAACAGACTTTGTGATATTTGCAATCTTGCGCAACCGACACATGAAACGTTTCATCCATAGCAACGTTATGTTGATAGCTGGTAACTGCTGTCTGATGGATCGACGGCATTGTAACATTAGTTGAAGTAGAGGTTTCTATCTGAAACTCTGCAACAGCAGGTAAGGTGGACGGTGCTGGAGGTATCCTACCGTAAACAAGTTGATATGTATTATTATACACCATTGTACATTGCTCTTCGGACATACGCCTAAGTAAGGCATACAGCGATCTTCTTACACTTGTCTGTCTTATTTGAACAGGGGAGGTATTGTCGATCGCAACACTGGTAATGTACCTGTCCGATTGCAACCATCTATCACTAATTATCTGAGTATTCACTTCATTATTACTGCGTATGCAGTAGGCTAAAATATGACGACAAGGTATTCGGTTTTCAATGTAAAAAGCACATGAACAATTGAGTGGATTACTGCAGACTGTATAAGTGCCTGTACCATCAACAGCCGTTGACAAGTCCACGGACATTACAACCTCAGTGATAGGAGTGCGCAAATGCCGCTTCAGTAATTGACATGCAGCTGGTGTAAGTCTTTCCCGAAGACGACATATTACTGGCTGCCGATCGATTATTGTTTTATTACGACAATCACAATAATACTTCTGCATTCGCGCATCGATCCAATATCCAGTGCGAAGAAGCACACTGAATATTGATCTCAACACGGGTATTCTTCTGTTCAGCTTATGTAATTTAAGAATGCGATGAGTTATCTCAACGAAATTCGTATTACTTTGTCCCAAGAGCATCGCTGCGGGTCGAAAAGCATTTGACCACTTGTGCTTTTTAGGCAACATGTGATCTCTCACATATCGGTAAAAATTTCCGTCTGATGCTTCAATTAATGGAAGATAACTATGGAAACTACAAAAGACTGTAATGCATATTTTAATTCACCTTTCGACATTTCTAGTGAACATCAGACGGAAGAAAAGTTGTACAGTTTCTGCTCGTAGCCTCTACAATGACGATTAATGGCTTCATGTTAAGCAACGAAAAACTTACCCTCCTTAACACATTACGAATTATGTGTACGCGACACAAAATGTGGTGGGAATCGGGATACACCTGCATAATGGCAGTAGCTATTGCAGGTGAATCATCTGTTACAATGCCTACCACCTCTCGGTTGCTAGTTGATCGGCGGAAGAACGACAGGAAATGAGCAATTAAACTAGATGTTTCGGAACTAATGAATGCAATACAAACAGGTATTGCCATGAAATTCATATCAAGTGCTACAACCTGATACAAATATAAATTTTCCTTATTGGTTTTGTAGGTCCCATCAAAACCAACAACATCAAAAAATCGACTTGATAAACTCATTTGATCTGCTGTTGTGAAGAAGAAATACAACAGACAGTTATCTCCATCTAAGTGGTATTCACAGAGGCCACCAAGCGACATGATGTGATCTTTCAATTGGGAGTAATCACCTAACGTTGACAATTTAGATAAGCACATTGCTTACCAGGAAGGTTGGCTTGTGAGAACACTTTGTGGCGTATATTAAAAACATCTTGAGGATTTGTACACTTTCTATAAGATTGGTAAACAAAGTGTATAATATTGAATGCTGCTGTCCCAGATATCAAAAGTGGTCTCACTGTTTCGAATTCCACCACCGTTAACCTGGGCATCCAATAATTACTTTGGTACCTTAGGGAATTGCACTCGTGATTGTGATGCACATTCCCACGAACAACAGTCCAGTAACCTTCAATGAACTTACAAAAGATGAAGGAAGGACATTGAGTGTTTACGAAAGTCCTTTATGAAAAATTATAATAACACTGATCAAATTATCTCGTTCGTCTACTCGGCTGTGAGGAACCGCTAGATGTTCTACGGCCATTTCTCCAACATACGAATTTAATATACGACTTCCGATCTCTATGTAAATGAGAATCTCTCACCACATAATGGCTGTACGTGGCTCTTTCATACGTTCTAATGGCGCTATTCAACTCTTCAAGAGATTGGAACGCTACGAGATACAATGTGCTCAAGAATAGGTTATCGGTTTCTGTGACAACGTGAGGAACGACGGAGCTCGTACTTTGCATGTTATTACCGGCCATAATTGTAAGAAAATGTGCTCTGTCGTCAAATCCTCATACTTTATATCGATTTTAAGAAATAAACGACCAATTAAAACGAAATTAAAACTAGTTATTTGATTGAACGAAACAGAATGAAAATTATTGGAAGATCGGGATGAAAAAAAATTTCACTCAAAAAAAATACAAAAATGGCCGTGCAGTAAATGCTTACCCGTGTTGCGTATGCCTGAATACCGATTACCACGACTTCAATACTGGCTAGTGTTGGGAATGGTTGGTAGTTAGGGGCGGCTAGACCAAAACACGGCATCAGTGCTTGAAGTCACTAACTTCTAGTGTGAGCCATGTTGGGAGATGCAGACTACTTGGTTGGGGTCCGCGTGACTATTGTAACCGATGGTTGGAGACTCTGGGTGACATGGCTCAGAATCGATCACAATGGCGTCGGTGTATACACTTTCTGTCTTCTCGTAAACTAAGAGATTAAAATCGCTTCATATATTTCTTTCTACGAACCAATTCTTTCTTCTTGTACTATATCTCTATATGCAATCTTTTATATATTACCACCACTGAATTAACCACTTCTATGAGTCCGGTGTTCATCTTGCTGTGCTAAAGAGGTATGGAAACTTGATCCGATGCACATATGTGCCTGGTCCTACGTTGTAGCTGACTGACTGACTGAGCGTACTGATAATGGTGAAAATAATGGTATGATGATAAACACTTAAATATTTGTATATTGAAAATATATAAATCATTCAGTCCTTACTTTTGATACGAACTTCCAACAATAAACTGTCTGATCCTAATGTTGATGTTGCTGTGCACATATAAAATCCAGTAGCATCTGAAGCATCAGTCCATTCCATAATAGCATCTTTAGTGCTCTCATGTGGTTTGAACATAGCCTGGAGAATAAAATAACATTCCAACAAAATATAAAAATTACTAAACATTACAAACCACAATGATAACAACAAAGATTGTTTGCATTGAACGACAACAAAATTCTAACTATTCTACAAATCTTTATTCATTATGATTCTCATTTCACTTCTTCACCAAATGGAAAAACTTTTCTTCAAATTAACAAAGTATAAAAATAATAAAATGAGAAACTGAGGACAAATATACATATTTTTTTAACGGCTATCCAATGCTTCCATATTTTCGATGGTGATCTAACATCGATCGGTTCATGACTTCAATAATAACTCAAAAATCTCCGCAACACTACGCTGATTGTAAATATCAGTTGATTGCTAATAATGGTATGGAGTTTCAAGATATAGATGTTCAGAATTGTTGACGAGTCTCAAATAGGACGAAATGCCCCTCTTGTATTCCCCTTCTAAGCCACTATCCATATCTGCTTATAATGCTTGTGACTTAACAGAATATCGAAGCAAACAGCACAGGATGCACATACGTCGAAAGAGACTGATTATTAGCAGTCTTAAACATTAATGGGAAGATTCGAACAACCAATATAAATGAATACAGGATTTAGTTCAAAAAGGAGGAATACAATAAAGCGGTGAAATAAATGACTGAATATTGAAATACAAGATTTGGATGTTTATTATATTTTATTATTAAGTATATTTTGTCACTTCATCAAATTTATCGATGAATTTTATCATGTAGTTTAGTAAGTACCCAGAGGTTTGTGCACTCCCTGAACACTTTGTCAATCACTCGTGAAAGCCATTAATACCTAAAAATATTTTGCTAAACGTGTGGAATTCGATTCTGTATGACTAAACGATTGATACTTAATTACGTGAAACAAGTGAGTCACAGACATTATTAATGAGGTGTATGCTACTTATCTGTCGACATAAGTAGTATGTAACACCAATTAGAAGTGGAACGCCTGGCAGCAGAAGGTTGAGAAGATCGAATTGAAGAGAACAGGAATGTAAACAGAGAGTAATTGTAATAGCAATAGGAATGGAGGAGCCATAAGGTTTGTAAGAGACAACTAATGATAGATGTGCAAACGAAGTTCTTAATGTATAGTTTTCATGTTTTACGAAGACATTCCGTAATTTTGTGTTAAACAATAAACTGGTCTTCCCCACCTGACTGTTTCTTCACTACACTACCACTAACATAAACTGAAACTATCTCGTTCATGGAGAAAATTCATTCTTCAAAAAGAGTACACAATTACAAAGAAAGAGAAGGTTCATTTTCTGAATATTATAGTAATGTCTACATGAATGAATTAAAAAGTAACTCAGTGAGTCAGTAAAAGTAGAATAAAATTGTGTTTCTGGTGGTATGAAGTTATAGCACTTTTAAATTAACTCCTCGTAACTCCACAACTAAACACAAATGTGTTAATGATTAACATCATAAAGCCAAATTTAGAGAATTGAAGATAAAAGAGTATAATCTAGCTTACTTTTTACCTCAGTAAAATTTAAGTATTGGAAAGTGATAAGAATAGTGTCCATCTCCTCTTTATAAATAAAACTCACATTGCTAACAGAAACTAGCCTATTCTTAGTCGAATCATCTTCATTTTCAATTACACGTCTCCAAACAACTTGATTTGGTTCTGGGAAGCCATCAACTTCACAGAGAACAGATAATGGATTGCCTTCGTGACCACGAACAGCCCCAAATCTCGAGCGAATTACAGGTTGAGCTAAAGAGTGATCAAAGTGAGAAAATATCTAGTGTGAAAAGGAATATTATTATAGCAATCTAAGTGGAATTATGCATTACAAAAGCTTGCTTTCTTTCCGCCGTTAATATTCAAAAGTGAAGCGGTTAGACTATGCTGGTCAATTCAGTTTTGAAAAGTGGATTAATGAGATTCGAAGGTTTAAAACGTTTGTTGAATTTAAGATACTATGAAATATATGCATAAGTAAACGAATAGGAAATGGAGTTTGGTGTCATCAGACACATCGATAAAGTGCAGAATCTCTAGTAAAACTTTTGGGGGCTGGCAATAATCACGCAGTCTTGAGTGTTGTTAGAGGTATAAAGGTGGTTATTACTTCCAAGTTGCACACACCGTGGAAGGGTTCTCCTGGAGGTCCTTGAAAAGAAAATTAGATCATAAACCTTTACTTTACAATATAGTTAGCTATACAGGATATACCAGGAGTGGATTTTACTCAAAAATAGAGAATTTAACCCAGCAAAAAACTACTTGAAAAGTTGGAAATTCATAAAATTAATACCAGAGATCTTTTATGTATATTGCCATCAATGCAAAATTTGGTTTATGTGTATATGTATTACCATAACCAGTTTTGAGAGCTTAGTACATGAGAAACTTTTATGTTAATTTGATTGAAGATATGTAAAGACCAAGCTTATTGACAAATTTGATTTTGATGCGTTAACATCGTACAGCAGCTTGAGTTGAAACATATTTATATTTGGCCCTATGTTGATCATGACAAACTGAAATCCTGTCTTGTATACACGTGACCAAATGATATGGTTAAGCCCATTAAATATCCAGATACTGTCAGAAAACGATTTCAAAAACCTCACGAAAATCGAAATAAAGTCAGGAAAGCTTTTTAGATTCGATTTGTCAACACTTAACAAACTAGTGATAAACTAGTGAGTTCTACGCCTATTATGCTCTAATTTATTCCAACAATAACCAGAAAATCGTCTAATGATTTATTAGTCAGTTATAAACAATATAGAAGCTGGTATACATGCGCATCGGTCAAGGTTTATATACGACATCAGGAGAGTGGGATGAAATTATCAAGATGAACGGTAGCAGAAGTACCAATGATGGTGAAAAAAATGAATCAGCGGAATAAAAGGTATAAAACAATTTTGAAACTCAAGATCTAAGGGAAGACGAAGATTGAATGCACCTGCGCCACACTAACTAATCATCGGTCGTATTATCCAACGTTTCCAACCAAGCAAGTCTATTAACTTGGCTGTGGAAAACATCTAAACGATTAAGATGAGTTATCAGAAGTAATACGAAATATAAAAGCTAAAACGTAAAACTTACACGAAATATAACAAAATCCAACATGTTTAGAATTATCCTTTGCATTTACTGTAAGAATCCAGGTCCCAGCAACACGGGAGGCTATATGTATTAAAGATTATGAGTACTTGTCGTCTTAAATGATTACTTGGCGCTTTCATATGTAATGTAATAGTAAAACCTGAGCTAACTTTCTCAGTTGAATAATATATATCTTGATTATCATTGTCACCAATATTGATCGATACATTATTGTACGTCCAATCAATTGATTCGATCTACATTATCAATACTAAGTTATACATATATTCAGATTTCAAACTTCTATCGGCTTTCGCTCAGCAATCACATTAAAAACTAAATTTACTGGGGTGGTTTTCCTGACGGTTGCTTTCTTATAAGATATTCCATGCGACTGGATGTTCTCAAAGTCAACTTCAAGTTTCACACGGCTTCCACAATCAACTGAAGCAAGATTTTGCAAAAGAAAAATGAAATTGTTGGAAATATACAAACAGCTGAAAGTAGTTTAAGGAGAATGAACAAATGAAGAACAATAAAGTATATTATAGACTAAAATGTTGTTTACATTAGACATCTGAAAAATGTTTAAATGATGATGCAACACTAGTGCATAACTGCCCATTGTTCTGATGTTTTTGCAACACCATATCTAGATATTCTTAACTACTTCTGAAGAAGAATTAGTAAAGGAGGCAGATATCTATGTGAGACCTATTTCATTTCACTGGATTAAAAAACAAAAATAATTGATAAGTAGGTACTGTGTAACTGATTCATGTGTTTCTAAGTGATTTCATAAGCTTAAAAGCCGTACGCCAGTCGGACGTCTCTCAGCTTTGTGTAGTAGAACAATCGTGAATTTTGACGATTATCTGTGGCCTAAACTAGGTAGATATATGGAAATCAAATCGACAAAGAACCCAAGATGGTATACATGCAAATTAAAATAGTATTAAGTATGATGTATATGTTTGGAGCAGACAGACTAAAACACTTGAACTCTCAAATATAGAACTGCAAACCTGAACACCCCCATTCACTTACTAAGGTTAGGATAAATGGACAAAAACACTAACACCTTTACGCAGTGTAGATGGGGGTTAGTAGAACAACATACCAGATCGTGGTGAATAAACAGGAACAGGAAACTGGTCATATAAAACAGCAGTTAGAAGATAGTTGAAGGCAGTCAGTCAGTCAGTCAGCTACAACGTAGGACCAGGCACATATGTGCATCGGTCCAGGTTGCCATACCTCATTAGCACAACAAGATGAACACCGGATTCATAGGAGTGGTTAGGTCAAAGGTTGCAATAAGGATATAGTATAGGAAGGAAGAATTAGTTCGTAGAAAGAAATATATGAAGTGATTTTAATCTCTTAGTTTAAGGGAAGACAAAGAGTGTATACACCGACGCCATTGTGATCGATTCTGAGCCATGTCACCAAGAGTCTCCAACCATTGGTTACGAAAGTCACGCGGACCCCAACCAAGTAGTCTGCATCTACTCGAATTTACATTTCAGTAGCATTATTTTGATGGACCATCGTTTATTGGCATCAAAGACTGTTGAAAGCGGACAGTTAATGAATGGTGTAGGTGTATAGCATAGCGAATAGTCTTGATAAGTGATATGTAGTTAATATTAACAGACTACTTGGAGAGCCATTCGATGTCCGTATCCGGCTCAACTCTGAGGAAACGGAAATACTGTGGTTAGTCTTACTTTAAAGGTGGGAAACTGATAACTTGTACATCGATAAGTCAGTTATGAACGACCCAGAATTTGATAAATGTATCTGCGTCACCAGACTATGACTTTCAGCTAATTACCATTCCGTTAACTTCCTAGAAATGTCAGGGTTTTGGAAAAAGGCTATTGACGAAAACTAAGATAGAGCCAAACGACTTATAACTATTTGAATGTGGCGTTTATACCGGTTATACTTAGTTAACATTACAAACAGACGGTTGATCGATTAACTGATCATCGTCCATGAATTTTGCTGAAGTTCAATCATTTCCTAATAACATACAATGAAACGTTAGGGCAAAGTCCCCCATACAGAGTAAGAGATGAGTAAGAAATGAGGATACCAAGGGAATAATGCCTCCTAAGACATGGTTATGGATTGACTCTGTGTTCATTTTATGACAATAAACTATCGAAACTGTTTGCACTACAGGTGTCCTTTATTTCAGCAGTACCTAATACATAATTGGGATCAGCGACCAGGACAGATACATGAAATATCAGCACTGAGTAGTGAACTTTGAAAATAATCATCAGGTAAGGAGTTGGATTGATCTTTGACTAGAAATATCACCCATAAGCAAATGCATTGGCTCTTGATTAAAAATGGCATATCGTGAGTTACAAATGCGTATCTGTTTAAGGAAGTAACTACTTTATTCATGTTCCAATCTATCACAGCGTACTCTGAATCAGCAGAAACGAAAAACAATGTTTCATATATTTATCGATATAATTTTATCTATTAATCTTAAACAAAAGCTCTTCCTGCAATTTCACTCGCTAGAAAAATGGTGCACATAAAACTTTTATGGAAGTGACACCGATATTTCATAGGACGAATCAACAACCAATGACGAGAATCACGACGATTTGAACTTTGATAACTATTTTGCCTTCCTCACTGCATTCCATCTAGCAAATACTCATAAAATGCTAAACCAACTCATTTAAGCTATATTTTAATGCAAGAAATCAAGAACTTACTTCTAGCATTCACTACAGCAAGAAATAATGACACCAAACAAACGTCAACTCTCATTTTGCCAATATTTAGACTACGCGCACAGATGAGGCAATGTCCAATGATTGAGATGAAGGATCTAAAGATACAAGACGTTCCGTTTCACTTTGACAATATAGTTGAAAAGATGAAGTCCTATAGTAGTTATAAAGGTTTATGACACTCAACTATTAAAGATATTTTCAATTTTTTATGAAACCATAGGGAAGGTATATAGTGAATTTATACAATAATTAATACCAATATTTATTATTGGAGTTCTTTTCCATTAGCTGTGATATTTTCTATGTAGAACCTGAAATAGTCTTATTGTAGCAACGCTTAATCCATTAGTAAGCCAAGAAATGTCTGAATATTTTGTCCCAAATATCTGGAAATTATGCAGTGTCGATTACTATGTTAAGCTCACGTAACTTATTCTAGATTCAGAATAGGCTAATCATTTCATTGATCTTGAGTCAAATATTGGTTTTGGTAATTATTTTCTTATCAACCATGACTGTCTTTACGTAAGCGTATGTGTGCACTTCTTATCCTATTCATCACATGTCTGTGACTTATTTTTGCTGGACCATGAATATCGATTCACGCTTGGTTAAATCGAGCCGGATCATTCACCTTCTCGACTGTGTGTCGTAATGTTTTGTCCCCTTCTCTTCGCTTTCTTCGCTTCGTCTCCCATTGTCTGTTCTGATCAACGATCGTACGAAATATGTACTGACTCACTTTGATCACGAGAACACGACTGGTTTAATGAAAACAATCATTATTTTAACCAACTGTACCAGTGCTTGTTTTAACGTGATTTTGTTTAACTGTGCCAATTACGGCCATTTTGTGCTTCCATTACCTTCCATCATTGTTCCGCGGTTTTTAGCTTCGTTCGCACGTACTCCACTTTCCTGTTTTCGCTTGTACCATTTCTTAGCACGATCTTGGTATTCGTTCGACACCACGGGATCGCCAACCCTCGCCTTCTGATTTCTTTGGCACGTGTTTCTTGGTAGCGGTGTTCATAGTCAATTGGGACTCGACACCACGCTACAAATATACAAATTCAAACTTCATTCTCGCATTTGAATTATTTGATTCCGTTATTCACTAACGCAATTTTAGTCGATGATATATACGAGGATATTCAGGATGCATATTTTGGCAACGACCATTCATACGATCTAATATGGGTCAGCTTTTTGGCTATTAAAATTAACTTGCATGTCACAGTCTTGCTTTGAAGGACGAATCCAGACAACACTGGGGTTAGTTAACAACACGTGGTTCATTTCGAACCTTTCGTGGGGGTTTATTTGCCACATCATTACCCACAACTACAAATGTTCAACCATTGTGTAATACCCTAAAATTAAGTCGTCTCCCTTTCATTATTGTTAGTAACCGATTAAAATTCTATTCTTCCTGATGAATCGAAGATGCATATATCTTTCAGTGGTCGCAACATATATCTGGATTCGTACTAGTCAGTAATTTTAAATACGTATTGTCGGGTTTGAGTGCCACACGTTTTTTTACTAGTCCATTTGGTATAGGGAATGAGTTTAATGGGACGATTGGATCGGCTTTTAAATTTGTCTTATCTAAATATTTCGTCAAGTAGTGCTACGTATTCAGTTTCGCGACTTTCTGAAACCAAACTCATTTACTAGAAGTGTACAACCAACTACACCAGTTTTCTGAGCCTACTTTTGCGTTTGTTATACTTAAAGTCTGTAATAACAGTGGTTAACGGACTAATAGTTGGCCGTAAGCATCTTAGTAATGTGCATTATGGCTCAAATATTCGTTCGCCTCCTTATATTGTATAGGTATTGTATTTGCCATTATATCCAATGTCGAAAAACCTAATGAGTTTGAGACAGATAGCTCCGTGCTCCATTAGTACTGTTCTATGATCAAAATAAAAACCTATTCACCACTGGTTCGGTTTATTCCACTGACAGGACGATGGGGGCTCACCGGCACGAAATTGAGGACACCGATGGGGTTAAAGTTTTGGGATTAAGCCAAAAGGCATGAGGAAGAAGTCAAGCTATAGGTTCTTACCCACAAGTTTTATATGAACGAGATTTTTTTACAGGCACTTGAACTTCCGCAATTTTTGTGCTTGTATATAGCCTTAGCCCAGTTTATTAGTAGTTTCGCGTAGTTGTGATTCACTACCTGGGAGAATGTTAAGTCAAGTTAAATGTTGTTATTTGTATCAATCTGAACTCAGGCAAGTGAAATGCGTTATTTACCAAGTCATAGATAGACTATAAACAAACTTTTGTACAAAAGTGAGCTCTAAATATCCTTAACATGTAATATATAACCCCAAATGATGCTGATAAACAAGGATGCCTGTTAGTTGTTTGGTAGATGCACGTTGAAGCAAGTTTGCGTAGAATTATTTTTTAACATCATACAAGTCTCTAATATACAAACATAAACAATTCTGATTATTAAAACTATCATCATTTCATCCGAAACTGTTATATTGTTATGTAACTTATTGTGATGATCAAAAGTATTTGAATTATTGTACGAACTACGAATCCCAGAAATAACGCAGTTAAGTCCGAATAGGACTAGATGAGCACAAATGAACGTATTGTACTTGGACTTCAAAACCAGACAGCCACCAAGTACAAAGGAATCATTAGTTCATAAAAACATCACAATCGTCACAGCTCAAATGAGAATTCAAATTTCGTAAGTCGATTATACCTCTTCTGCTTAGGTTCATCATGTGTCTGTCCGACTGTGTATTGAATGTCGACTCTGTATGACGTAGAATATACTCAGTAGTATTAGATTTAACAACTGAAATTGGAATGAACTCACCTGGGTTCTGGAACTAAATGTGATCAACATGTCGGCTGTGTACTAAAATTATTGATATCTATAATTTTAACCTTTGATTTTACGTCAATATCCTCCCTTCATGAAATAATTTTGAATCTTTATGTCCCAGTTTTCATTATCTCCCCACATCTCACGCTTTGAGTATCATACGTGAGTATTTGGGAACGCACACTTACATATCATTTGAGGCATTCCTTCATGTGAATTTGACTTGCATATAAAATATGGTACATATTCCTTTTGCTTCTCACGTTAGAATACATAAGACCATTGTTCCAGTTATCAGATAAATATTGGTAGATATGTAAAATTAACACATGTGATTCGTCTGGCTTGATTCACCTGCAAAACAATCAAATGGAAGTTATGCGTCTACCTCATACTCATTAGAATAAACTTGGACTCGGTTTGAATTTCCTATCTGTGGAAACTTCATATCTGGGCAAACCGGTTCTCCGATTGCTTCGAGAAAACTTGCTATTCCCTCTAATTCATCATAACAGTGACTAGGAAATCTACTCGACATACACTATTTGTGCGAGTATCCAACATCCGATACAATATCATCGGAAAGGTAACTAGTACTCGGCTCATTCGAAACATATCTGTCACATTCATTGTTGATATCATTAGAGACAAAACTATTGTGGGGACAAATAACACCTGATGAGACACCATAAGGACTGTGATACGATTTTAGCTAATTTAGAGCTTGTTCCTCACACTGAGACACGATTTCACTAGAAATAAATTAATCAGTAAGGCAAACCACACCCGATAGAAGAATGTCAGAGTTCTGATCAGGATTTGGTGAACTCCAAACATCCTTCACATATTTGTGAATGATTTTATTAGAAATACATGAGTCATTAAGACAATGCATATTTAGTAAAATAATATCATAAACCCGAACACTGTTATTCACTCGTAACATTCAACTTGATGTAACGGAAAAAGAACGATGAAATCCCTATGCAGCTTCTTTGTTGAATAGTATTGTCTTTTATTTGTTCCTTTTCCCTGTTGTGTATTTTAACCTTTGTTCAGATCTCGTTTAACCACATTTTTTGTTCTTCAGTCTTCCTCGTTTGAGCTTTATTATGTGATTTTGATTAAAGATTTATCTTTTGTTACCTAATTTTCTATTACATGTTGCCGGACCATTGACAGTAAGGTCGTGTTTGACTAAGCACAAGGTCACGGCGTGGCTCAGTGTATGACTGTTAATCTTCTGACTGTCTGCTTGGGAGGATTGCTGGAATCCCTGCAGATAGGTATTTGATCCCATCTTGTTGGGAATATTTGTACTGATTCTCAGGTATCGAACCCTTTGGCATTAACTGTTATATTGAGCACAGAGTTTGTGTTTTAATATAATATAATACGAGTATCTCAAAAACGCGTTGTGAGCTATACAGAGGAACGTGGTCTGGTCTAATCGAATAAATTTAGGGTTCGTCAGTCCGTTGTTCCAATCGATTATTGGTTATTCGGTCGCAACACTTAATAGGATCGAAACTACAAATTTTAACATTACTTGAAGAGAACTGAATGGTAGTATTAAAAACTGTTTATGTGCTCAATTTTACCACCTTTAAAGCATTTAGCATTACAAAATTATAGTGTTTCGAATTATTTGAATTATAGCACGAACTAAAAATCCCCAAAATAACGCAACTGAATCAAGAAGTACGACACAAACACGAACGAATGTATTGTATTTAGAATTCGAAATCGAGCATTCAACAAGTACAATGTTATCATTAGTTCGTTCAAACACTACATCCGCCACAGCTTAAATTGGAGTCTAGGTGTTTGTAATCAATCGTACGTCTTCTTCTTAAATTCATCCTGAGTCTGTTTGACATTGTATTGTATAACTCTATATTTTCTAGAATGCACTCATTAGTATTAGAATTAACAACCGGAATTGAAGCTGACTCACCTGGTTCCTGAAATTGTATTTGATCAACATATCGACTGTGTGTACTTAAGTCATTGATGTCTAGAACTCGCACCATCGATTTTCTGACATCCTTCAGAACAATACCCGTAGATGGTCGAAGATCATTTCCTCGATAGTATGTAACTTCTGCAGACTCCAAACATCTCATGTTCGACCGAAGAATTCTTCCTTTCAATAGTTTCGCTGGAGTCTCCTTCGTCACCGAAACTCTTTTATTTCTATATTGCGATAGAAAAGTATCTACTCCCCTCTCCAGCTCATTAAATGTTTAGGCGGCTATAGAATCAATTGCAGTCTTCAATGTCCTGACAAACATTTCTGCCTGACCACTAGAACACGGATGTCTGGGAGCAGTAAACAGATGTTTGCACCCTATACCGTTCAACCAGGTAGTGACTGCATCTGCAGCAAAATGTGAGCCATTATCAGTCACTAACACCACAGGAACCCATTCTCGACTAAACACCTTTCTTAATGCTTGGATTGCGAAACCAGAATTCGATAAAGCTGTGTAAAAAACTTCAGGCCACTTTGAAAAAGAATCGATAACTACTAGTGCAGAGTATTTACCAAGAAACGGACCACAATAGTCACCATGAATTCTCTGCCAGGCCTCGGACGATACTGGTCATAGCGTCCACTTCGAAGGCTGATTTTTCAACTGATTACATTTATCACAATTGTATGCCGTACTACATATGTCTGCATTTATCTCTGTTCACCAACATGTAAGCCTTGCCAATGACTTCATTTTCCCAAAACCTAAATGACCACTATGAAGATCTTCAAGAACAGGTTAGCGCAATGAGGGAGGGATGACAACACGACCATTTAAACACAAAATACCAACAGGAGTAGTGGATAGCTCATACCGCTTTGAAAAATAGATAGGAAATCTACGTTTCAAATTAGCATTCCAACCTTTCCTTATAGCACTGAGTATACATCCAAAATATCTACGAGTTCCTCTAATGAGATCTGAACGTCTCACTGGTAAAGGTTGCACTAACAAACAATCCGAAGTATTAATAGGTTTATCTTGTAATGACTGTCCAGAAATGTAATCAACATGTTGAGTCTGTTTGGCACTTCTGTGCTGAACCGTATAGTCATATGCACTCACAGCAATACTCCATCGCCGAACCATAGCTGCTGAGGAACGTGCTAATGATTTTTCAGGATGATAAATAAACTTTAAAGCTTCATGATCCGTAACAATAGTGAATTTCTTTCCGAATAAATATTTATGAAGTCTTTTAACAGCCCAAAACACAGCTAATGCTTCTCGCTGGGTCTGTGAATAACCTTGTTCAGTAACAGTAAATTTGCGTGAAACAAAAATAACCGGTCTACCTTCCTGTTCCAAAACTGCACCAATTCCCACAGGTGATGCATCCGTAATAAGCACAGAATGTACACTACGGGAGTAATGTCGAAGAACAGCATCACTTTGAAGAAACGTTATTAAACTTCGTAAGCATGACTATTGTTCCGAACTCCATTTGAATGAATTGGATGTCAAAATATGAAATAAAAAATTTGCCCGACAAGAAAAATCTGTTACAAAACGGGAATAGTATTGAAGAGCACCCACTAGTGAACGTAATTCCGTAAGATGTTTTGGAGACGGTGCATTTATCAGCCGAGCTAGTCGTTTCATATCTGGTCAAAAACCATTGCCATCAACTAGATATCCAAGACATTCAGAACTAGATACACGAAATGAACACTTATTTGGATTCATTGTAATTTTCTTCTCAATTAAACGACGTAATAAAGCAATAAGTCTCTGGTCATGAACTACCTTATTAGAACCATGAACAATGAGATCATCTTGATAAACTTCAGCACCTTCAAGATCACTAACTACCTCATTTATGACTTCCTGAAATATGGCTGGAGAACAACTTAGACCACATGGAAGGAAGTTGTATTTAAACAGACCAAAAGGAGCGTTAATTGTCGTCAAAATAGATGAAGATTCATCTAAAGGGATTTGAAGATAAGCATATTCTAGGTCAACTTTCGAAAACACTTTAAAACCATGAAGTCAGTTTGAAATATCTTCTGCCTCTACCATCGTACACGTTTGCCTCAACAAACGGGAATTCAGAGTTAATCTATAGTCACCACAAATTCTAGGGGTCTTGCCGTCCGACTTCAGTGGCGAAACGATAGGTGTACCCCATGCTGAAGACTGAATTGGTTCAATTATGCCTTTAACACACAAATCGTTTAATGTCTTATGTACTGCTTCTCGAAGACCATAAGGAATTATTCGTCTTTTAAGAAAGACGGGATCACCCTGTACTTGAAGTTTTATAGGCTTAATTTTCATACCTCCACTGCACTTAGCACACATAGCTATCAAATCTTTAAGTACAGTATAAGAATTTTCTTTAGAAACTAGGAAAGACGACCCCACTCTAAACCTTTTCAAATTCCCTAGACGCAGTATTGACAGTCCTGTTTCGCTAACTAAAAATCCACAAGGTATGTATGAAGAATCATCATCTCTTATTAGCAATCCACAACATTCTCGTATGGTCAGTCTGTGTCCAGTAATCCTTAATATTGATACTTCAGTGGGTCGTACCACAACGTTAGGATCTAAGGATTTCAAGTTCTTGAGTGAAATAATGGACTCTATACTGCCTGTGTCCACAATAAAATCATGAAATGAACCAAGCGATGTATATAATCGCTTTTGAATATGAGCATTACCTTTCGAAATGGTAGGCAAAGATAAATGATCACTAGGAACATCCAAACTATTGAGATTTAAATTACAAGATTTAGTACAGCTCGAAGCAAAATGGACAGTAGCTTTGCATACTGACTGAATGTGTCCTACCTTACCACATTTAAAACATTTAGCATTACGAAATACACATGAATTGCGAGCATGAAACTTTCCACATGATAAACATTTACCAAACTTCATCTCACCTTTGTGATTTGCTTTGTAATTCCTCGTTGAAACACCTTCCATATTTACACGAGAATAGGAATCACTGTTCAATGAACGCAAGTTTGATTGACCCTGAGATTGTAGTTCATCATGACGACTAAGCAAAGTATTAGAAATCTTCATCGACTGGATATCAAGTTCATTTACTGCTTCGTAGTTAATACACGCAGTCCTAGCATCTTGAAAGGAACAGTTTGGCATTCTTAACAGTTCTCTTTCCAAACTCGGTATGTTAATTCCTGCAATTAGTCGATCTCTCAGATGCACATGAAGTTGATCACCGAAATTGCACTTGGCAGCTTGTTTCT
This sequence comes from Schistosoma guineensis, assembly GCA_944470375.2. Lineage (NCBI taxonomy): Eukaryota > Metazoa > Platyhelminthes > Trematoda > Strigeidida > Schistosomatidae > Schistosoma > Schistosoma guineensis. The sequence goes on along the minus strand of OX103897.1, from coordinate 15,755,015 downwards.
GAAATTCAAGGATGAATTCCTGAACTTTTTGGTCATTTTGACGAACCATCTTATGAAATTTCGCCCTGTCACGGCATTCGAAACTGGTGCACTTTACATGAATTATTAATAGCTCTTTAAGAGTTGCATAAGGAAGTGAGAAAGGTCTTTCTGGATATGCCAAAGTTTTTACTAAGCTGTACGCTTTTCTCTCAATGAATGTCAGGAAATGTGACACAATTTTATTATCTCTAACATCTTTCTTTGTCATGCTCCAGATTTCGAACCTTTCCAAATAATCCTCAAAGGCTTCCGAAGTTAAATGAATATCTAAATTTTCCATCGAAGGCTCCATCGCGACGTCAATATAATGTTTCGAATCATTTGAATTATAGTACGACCTGACCATTCTGATGGGAGATTTTAATGCCGAGGTTGGAACGGACAACACTGAATATGAAGACATCATCGGACGACACGGACTGGGAGAAAGGAACGAAAATGGTGAGAGGTTTGCAAACCTATGTGCTTTCAATAAAATGGTCATAGGCGGCACCGTATTCCCACATAAACGCATACACAAAACCACATGGACTTCACCGGATCACTCTACACAAAACCAAATCGACCATGTTTGCATCAACAAAACCTTCAGGAGGACGATGGAGGACGTGAGAAACAAGAGAGGAGCTGATATAGCATCAGATCATCACTTGCTGGTCGCCAAGACGAAATTGAAACTCAAGAAGCACTGGACAATGAGGCAGACAATATCACAAAAGTTCAATACGGCCTTTCTTCAGGATACTAACAAACTCAACAAATTCAAGATAGTCCTCAGCAACAAGTTCCAAGCCTTTCATGATCTACTCAATGGAGAAGGAACCACTGTGGGAAGCAACTGGAAGGGGATCAAAGAAGCAATCACTTCAACATGTCATGAGGTCCTGGGTCACAAGAAGCACCATCACAAGGAATGGATCACTGTTGATACACTGGATTAGATTCAAGAAAGGAGGAACAAGAAGGCAGCAATCAATACCAGTCGAACAAGAGCAGAAAAAGCCAAGGCACAAGCTGAATACACAGAAGTAAACGAACAAGTGAAGAGGAGCATCAGAACCGACAAACGTAAATATGCGGAAGATTTAGCAACGACGGCGGAAAAGGCTGCAAGATAAGGAAACATGAGACAATTGTATGACACGACAAAGAAACTCTCTGGAAATCGCCGCAAACGTGAACAACTAGTGAAAAGCAAGGAAGGCGAGGTAATCATCAACAATGAAGAGCAACAAAACAGGTGGGTAGAACACTTCAAAGAACTCTTGAATCGACCAGCTCCACTGAAACCACCCAACATCGAAGCAGCACCCACGGACCTCCCAATCAATGTTGGCCCACCAACAATTGAAGAAATCAGCATGGTCATCACACAAATCAAGAGTGGCAAAGCAGCAGGACCAGACAACATCCTAGCAGAGGCACTAAAAGCAGACGTAGCGGTAACTGCAAGGATACTCCACATTCTCTTCAATAAGATTTGGGATGAGGAACAAGTACCAAAAGACTGGAAAGAAGGACTCCTGATCAAAATACCGAAGAAAGGCGATCTCAGCATTAAAAGTCTGTCTGAATAGTTTACAAATATAAAATAAACGGGACCAAATAGACGATGTCACTTCTTAATATCAGAAAAACTTTGAGACCATCATAAGATTAGAAGATCCGACTGTACAGTTTCACAACATACCACAACACACCTGAGTAAACAGTTTAGTTTGTCTATTAATATATCTTAACAAGAAAGCTAAAAATTTAGATCCGAGTCATATTCATTTCGTCCCAACAACTTTAAATAGATTAGTTCAAGGTGTGAAACTTCAGTTTCGGAAGTGCCTGAGGTTGGTTGTATGTGTTAAAACGCACAAGTTCTTGATTTCCACATACTTATGTAGTCGGTTGAATGCAGCTGGACGATCTAGACTTCGCAAATGATCTGGCCCTTCTATCGCACACGCAACAACAAATGCAGGAGAAAACGACCAGTGTAGAAGCAGACTCAGCAGCAGTAAGTCTCAACAAACACAAAGGGAAAAGCAAGATTCTCCGATACAACACAACATGCAACAATCGAATCACAATTGACGGAGAAGATTTGGAAGATGTTAAAACCTTTACATATCTGGGTAGCATCATTGATGAACAGAGTGGATCTGATGCACATGTGAAGGCGCGGATCGGCAAAGCAAGAGCAGCATATTTACGACTGAGGAACATCTGTAACTCAAAGCAACTGTCAACCAACACCAAGGTCAGAATGCTCATATAGTGACTCACGTGCAATCGAGTTTAGTTCAGTCAATGTCTTTGTTGACCTATTTAATGGACAAAGTCATCCATGATATAACAACTTGTTGTACTATCTTTATTATTATGCTTGTATGAAATACATATGCTTGAACATTGTTTAGCGCCTACGCGTGTATTCATTCTGCTAGCTTCATTATTAACTGCTTAATCTATTCGCTGACTCATCCATTTTCCTATACATATATATATGTGTACATTTGCACCCATTCACAACTACAACTACAACTACCACTACTACAACAACAACTACTACTACTACTACCACTACTACTACTTCCTACTGCTACAATCGTAGTTCGCTTGCTCATTCATTTTGCCTCTCTGCTGTCTGGTCCGAATTATCTACTAAATAAACTGTAGTAGCTGCTTCTTTTTGCCTTCTGATTTCAAACATCGTTGAAGATTATACGATAACGGTTCGAGGGTAATTAATTAACGAAGCACAGCCACTACAGAATTGGTAATCCCGACGTGAGAACGGGAAGCGAATTTCGGCGAAATAATCAAATCCAAAAATCCGATTCTTTTCATCTCAATTTGGATTATCAAATGAACTATAATTACAACTGTGGATTTATATTATTATTTTAATTACACTTACATTATTTCGCAAACATTATTAAACGTGACGATTATAATCATAATAAATAACAATTATCCATAAACAATTGATATATTGGTGCAATTTAGTAAGTCTGTTCCATTTTATAAATTGTACCATTTTTTTATTATCATTATTTTTGCCCGTCTATTCTTTCTTGTGACTGTTAAGTTATTTTCGTGTGCTACTTAATTTTTATAAGTATGTCTTATGAAAACACAGTTTCAAGCGTACAGCAAGCCTCGTCCGTGAGGTCTCTTAACCTCCCTGCCCCTTCTTCTAAAATCACAGACCCAAAACTTTGGTTTATAAGACTTGAAAATTATTTTCTCGCTAACCGCATTCTTTTGCAAAAGGATAAGTTCGGCCTGACAAGCACACTACTCCCAGACGAAGTAGCTGACAGCGTTCGAGAGGCACTAGCAAAACCAGACACAGAAAAACCATACGACGTGCTAAAAGAGGCAGTAATTAAAACTCTCTCTCTCAGTGACCAACAAGCCGTCGAACAACTCCTTAGCCAAGTACAAATTGGAGATAGAACCCCATCACAACTAAAAAATTATATGAAAAGTCTACTTGGCGATAGACACATTGACAATAATCTCTTTTATCAACTGTGGCTCCGCCGACTCCCGGCAAATATACAGCAGATCCTAGCTGTGGGAGATACGGATGCTGATTTAGACAATATAGCAAAGATAGCCGATAGAATATACGAAAGAAGCAAGCAAGCAAGCCCTCCACTACACAATGTGACGGTAGACGATAGACTTGATACTCTACAGAAGGAAATAAATGTTTTGTGCCGAAAACTCTCAGAGTTAACGCAGAGAAAAAAGCCACAAAGGTCATCGCGAGATCGTTCGCGTGAAAGGACCCGGTCAACTTCTAGACGACGCACAACTCCCGCGATATGTTGGTGTCATCAAATGTTCGGCTACAGGGCTAGAAAGTGCCTACAACCTTGTAGATTTAACAGGGATAGTAACCGATACCCACGAGTATCAATGGCAACAGCATCAACACACATAATGCCTGAAAATAGTCGCCTCTTTTATATACAAGACCGGACCACTGGCGCACAATTCTTAGTTGACACTGGAGCGGAAATTAGCGTAGTACCTCCATTTAACGAGGAAAGAAAAAACATTAACCCGTCGTTAGTGCTAAGAGCAGCAAATAAATCAGATATTAAGACATATGGCAAACGGAAATTGTCCCTAGATTTTGGACGTGGCGCTTCATACCGCTGGAACTTTGTCATAGCAGACGTATCGATGCCCATAATAGGCATAGATTTCTTATGTAACTTTGACCTGCTAGTAGACTCTAGACGACACAGACTTATAAACGGCAGTCAAACCACTTCGATAAGAGGAATACTTACGGAAGCCGTTTCAATGAACCTTGTGATAGATAAAAGTCGTGGTGATCCATATAAATTGTTGTTAAGGGAGTTCCCTGAACTCGTAAAAGTAACATACAATAAAGCGGATCTTAAACATTCTATTCAGCATCACATCGTAACGAATGGTCCACCAATCAATGCAAGACCAAGAAGGTTAGATCCCAAAAGACTAGCCATCGCAAAACAGGAATTCGACTAGCTAATGAGGCTAGGCATTATAAGGCCATCGAGCAGCCCGTGGGCATCCCCGCTACATATGGCCCCGAAAAAGAATGGAGAGGTTAGGCCATGTGGGGATTACAGAGCACTGAACAAACAAACAGTAGCTGACAGATATCCTATACCGCACATTCATGATTTCACCTACAGTATAGAGGGCACTACTATCTTCTCGAAGATCGACTTAGTCAGAGCATACTACCACATCCCTGTTGCCCCGCAAGACATACCGAAGACAGCAGTAACAACCCCATTTGGGCTATATGAATTCCTGCGTATGCCTTTTGGACTGACTAACGCGGCACAAACCTTTCAACGGTTTATCGACCAAGTCATTAGAGGTTTACCTGGGGTATACGCGTATATCGACGATTTATTAGTAGCTAGCACCACTAAGGATGAGCATATACAACAACTACGGCAATTATTTATGCGACTCAGAGAACACGGCATTTCTATAAATATTGAGAAGTGTGAATTCGGAAAAGAATCTTTACAGTTCCTAGGTCACAATATAACTTCTCAAGGCATCACACCAATAGCAACAGAAGTCGACGCCATCAGAAATTATCCCCTACCCGACTCATGGAAAAAGTTACGCCGATTTCTCGGGTTAATAAATTATTACAGACGATTTATCCCGAATTGCGCGTCAATATTGCAACCACTAACAGATGCATTACGCGGAAACGCACGGACATTCCAATTATCACCAGACGCAATTCAAGCATTCGAGAACGCTAAAAAAGCACTAAATAAAGAAGTGACACTAACTAGACGAAAGAGCGAAACACCGTTAGCTATCATGACGGATGCATCAGACGTAGCGGTAGGAGCCGTTTTACAACAATTAGTAAATGGCATATGGGAACCGCTCTCATTTTTTTCGAAAAGACTGAATCCGACACAAACAAGATATAGTACTTTCGGAAGAGAACTCCTAGCGATTTACTTGGCAATAAAACATTTCCGACATATGATTGAGGGTACCATTTTCACAGTATATACAGACCATAAACCCCTCACAAAAGCATTGAACGCCAAACAGGACAACTACTCGCCGAGGGAAATCCGACAATTAGAATTTATTTCCCAATTCACGTCCAACATACAGTATATCAAAGGTAATAGTAACGAAGTGGCAGACGCGCTATCCAGAACGATGGTCAACGCTCTCGTCCAGCCTGAAATCGATTATCACAAGTTAGCAGCATTACAAAATATTGACGTCGAGTTAAACAAACTAAAGTCTACCAATACAACCTCGTTAGTTCTCAAAGAAACTCCATTGGAAGAAGTAAGCATCATCTGCGATATTTCTACAGGTCAACCAAGACCATTTATTCCAAAGCCGCTAAGGCGAAACATTTTCGAAGCCATGCATAATATTTCGCATCCCGGAATAAAGGCCACCATCAAACTAGTCAGCGAACGTTTCGTATGGCCAAGTATGAATCGGGATATTCGTAATTGGACGCAAGCGTGTATAAAATGCCAGAGAGTTAAGATACATCGCCACACCAGTTCCGCAGTAGGTCAGTTCCGTCATCCCGATAACAGATTCGAGCATTTACATATCGATATTATAGGGCCACTGCCGGTTTCGAATGGCTTCAGTTACATTTTCACTTGCATTGATAGATTCACACGATGGCCTGTAGCTGTGCCCATAAAAGATATTACAGCCGAAACTATCGCAAAAACCCTAGTAGAGCATTGGATTTCCCATTATGGTGTACCTACTAATATTACAACCGATAGAGGAGCTCAATTCGAGAGCCGCCTCTTCCAACAACTCACAGAACTACTCGGAATCAAACGAATTCGCACAACATCCTACCATCCGATGTCGAATGGTATGGTAGAGAGATTGCATCGGCAACTTAAAGCTTCTCTTACAGCTGTCATCAGCAATAACGATTGGGCCAGCAAGCTACCGTTAGTCATGTTGAGCTTAAGATCAACAGTCAAACAAGATATAAAATGCTGCCCAGCAGAATTGGTTTATGGAACCACACTACGTCTGCCAGGAGAGTTTTTCACTGCAGGTAAAAGCGTTCCAACTGATATAGCGGACTATGTACAGCGTCTTAAGCAGCATATGAGTAGTCTAAGGATAACGCTTCCGAGACAACATCAACGCCGTGTGTACATACCCAAACAACTAAGTGACAGTACTCATGTGTTTATCAGAAGGGATAATGTGCAACGTCCCTTACAACCGGCCTACGATGGTCCATTTAAGGTGATTAAAAGAGACGACAAAACTATTACGGTAGAAAAAGCTGGAAAAACGGATGTAATTAGCATCGACCGAGTCAAACCAGCTTTTATCGAAGCCTACGATCAGCCAGTACATACAGATACTGCGAAAACCGTTGAATCATCGAAACGTCAGTTCCAATCATCAACGACATCGACGAACACAAACAAAGAGAATCCAGTAACCACAAAGTCTGGTCGAAGAGTAAGATGGCCCCAACGTTATGTCGCTGCAATCTTCTATTAATAATTTTCTACTATTTTAAATATTAATTATAACTTCCACTTCATTGTATACACATGCATTACTAATTTCATGTTATACGCTATAAAACTCAACATATCTTATGTACCCCTACACTTACACGTATAATTTTTATTTAAAATGTAAAGCAATACCGCATTCCTTCTATTTATTGCTATTATTTTTTTTAACCTCACGGACGGGCACAAACCAAACGTACAGCACACACTAACTTCATCTTAATTTTGTACAAACCATTTTTTTCCAAACGATTGTAACTACTCTATTCAGTTTACTGTTATTTTGTGCAAACACAGACATTTTTCCATATATCTTTGTTTGCAGGGGGGAGCTATTATAGTGACTGACGTGCAATCGAGTTTAGTTCAGTCAATGTCTTTTGTTGACCTATTTAGTGGACAAAGTCATCCATGATATAACAACTTGTACTATCTTTATTATTATGCTTGTATGAAATACATATGCTTGAACATTGTTTAGCGCCTACGCGTGTATTCATTCTGCTAGCTTCATTATTAACTGCTTAATCTATTCGCTGACTCATCCATTTTCCTATACATATATATATGTGTACATTTGCACCCATTCACAACTACTACTACTACCACTACTACTACTTCCTACTGCTACAATCGTAGTTCGCTTGCTCATTCATTTTGCCTCTCTGCTGTCTGGTCCGAATTATCTACTAAATAAACTGTAGTAGCTGCTTCTTTTTGCCTTCTGATTTCAAACATCGTTGAAGATTATACGATAACGGTTCGAGGGTAATTAATTAACGAAGCACAGCCACTACACTCAATATGAATGTCAAGACAGTTCTACTTTAATAATAATAATAATTTATTCTCAAATAACAGTTTGTTACATGAGGCACGCCAGTTCACAGGCAAGGTCGAATTGATACAAATGATACAATATCCACTGTAGTAAATTACATGGCTGGGTTGATAAACTATAAGATATGAATGTAGATTGTTTTTAATCAGTACTACAGTTGGCGCGCTTCACGAAAGTTGCGTTGCGAATGTGCAACTGATGGTCAAGGATAGGAAGGAAGGGAGGAAACTTGGAGAACCACTAAAGTCATCTTCTAGAAGATACAGGTGTTTATTAACAGTTGTCTATGCAAAATACTTCGGATCCGTTGGCCGGACACTATTAGCAACAACCAACTGTGGGAGAGAACAAACCAGATCCCAGCGGATGAACAAATCAGAAAGAAGCGCTGGAAGTGGATCGGACACACATTGAGGAAAGCACCCAACTGTGTCACAAGGAAAAGAGGAAGACCAAAGAACACATTACACCGGGAAATGGAAATAGACATGAGAAAAATGAACAAGAATTGGATGGAACTAGAAAAGAAGGCCCGAGACAGAGTGGGTTAAAGAATGCTGGTCGGCGGCCTATGCTCCATTGGGAGTAACAGGCGTAAGTAAGTAAGTAAGGACGAACTAAAAATCCCCGAAATAACGCAACTGAATCAAGAAGTACGATAAAAGCACGAACGAATGTATTGTATTTAAAATTCGAAATCGAGCACTCAACGATTACAAAAAAATCATTAGTTCGTTCAAGCACCACAAAAAATACACATGAATTATATGAGTATAATAAATATAAATGTGGTTGCATATAAATTGTGACAATTTAGTGAAAAGGTTTTGTTTTTGTTGTTACAAAAATCATTGAATACACATGATGAAGAACACGCTTAGGCTAGTGATAGAACAATATATTTGATATGAATAAAAAGCGTATGTTACCACTCAATAATAATCACGTCTGCAAGGCAGAGCCATGCCGTTCGATGGATTCGGACTAATTCAATTCATTGTTCTCGCCTTCTCCACCGTTGTGTTTTTCTTCGCGTTAAATGTTAATTATCTATTTTCCGAGTTGTCTGGTGTTCAGCTTTGAGGATTGTGTGGTTAGGGCCCACCGACACTACAAAACCGTGACATTCAGCACACATACACGTCTTATTTTTTATCAAACTATTTCTACTTTCACGGGTTTCGTGCGTGGTTGTCTGTCAATTATTATTTTATCCAATGCCTGTCTCTTTGACGCACTACAATTTGTCTATCTTTTACTGTTTCCCTTTGGTAACGAGGGTATGTATCATACGTATCTTAAGTTCATTCTTGTAGTTGACTTATTTTATTACTCTACTCTCTAATGCGAAACGCTTCGTTAATTATATACGAGCGTAGTCGCCATATACATCTCGTTAACACCATCACACCGTAAAATCGGACCCAGACCAACTAACCGCAATAATTATCGTTGATATTGAGGGGGTCGGTAAACTATTCGAGTCCCAGTGACAGGCTTGATAAATGCTGTTGATAGAGCTGTGACGCTTTACTTTCCCTACAGACACGTTGATTCTTACCACATGATGTTTAAACCAGCGTTACGTGTTATTAATATTTAAGAGTCGCACCTTCTATCTATACGGTCAACAGGGAGATATCAATCGATCCTAACAATACAGACTTATCGGTAATGTTTTAAGACCACTTTTAAGTACCTAGAATCACACAAAAATAACAATAAAAAAGTGCAAAAAGATCAATCAGTTTATACAAACTCGTGACCAAGACATTGGGTATTGTATTAAAGCGCTATGTTTATAAATTGCGGTACTTGAGCCTGACGACAGAAATACTTTATGGCTGCTTCTTCTGTGAGTCACAACCCGTGGTGGAGTTTCTTTGTTTGGTTCGTTGCTGTGAACTGTTGGCCATTACTGTAAATTTCAGTTCACAAGGCTTGCTGATATTGTACATAAGACGCATCTACTGTACTATGTACTGCGCTTGGGTCAATAATGTAGGGACTTATCATCATTGTGCTTTATCTATCGTTTAGAATTCTGTTCATGTGGTCAGCCTGAAACACCGTCAATAAATTTAAAAATATCCCATCACATTGATACGATACCATTCCACTGACAGTACTATGTGACATGTCACATAATACTGTCAATGGATTTCTTTGTAGTGGTTGCTATTATAGTTAGCTAATAAAAGGTTGTCTATTATTTAGCCAAGAAGGTCACTGGGCCTCGAACGTAAGCATTCCGGTCTTATATCGCAAAACGGGAATCAATGTTTGGAGATAGAGAATTTAGGGAGAAACGTTGGACATTTCAGAATTATATATGTACGACAATAGTGGTAACTTTGTTTTTTTCCCAATAACTTTGATATTCACTCTTTACATACGAAAATGGTTTTACTTACCACTCGTCATTGTATAGAACTCGGAATATAATACCTTGTCAATTCTTCACTAATAGTCACTTACCTAACCTGACTGAATTCTAAATTGTAATTCGTAATTGTAGAAAACTGAAATAGGTTTTTATTGTCTCTATATGCGTTTCTACAAACTACCACTTGGATTTTGTTAGGTGGGTAATCCTATCATCAACCGAGATGTTAGGCAAAATTAGTTTACAATGTCATAGTGCCATATACAAATGTAGATTTCCAAGTTAGGTATCTCCGTCCCAGAACCAATAATTGGTTATCTTAATCCATGAAGCGGTGGTAATTTTAGCTTTTGCATGGTTATTAGTAAGATGAATTATGATAGCATACATATTACGTCTGTTGTGACGACTGTTATCACTACTTAATTGTCCTAATTGTGGTAGACTGAGCTAATTTCATTGGATTTATAACTACATTTACGTCTATTGCACTTCTGAACAATTTCGCAGCAACTTGATGCAGAATGCGTTGACATTCGTTAGATGTTAATTAACAGCCTCAATCAGTGTTATAAGACACCACACTTATTTTCCAATGCTTTCCATCATCCTCAAAAGCGTTTGCACACCATAAGATTTCGCATATAGTTTAACGAACAGTCGTTTAGAGATAACATCAATTGAATATCTTTAGCTGCAGTATATTGGAAAAGCTGCTTTTACTGATAAACACCAACTTTTCTCACAATGTGCCATTGGTCACTTTTTCAGAGAGCATCGTTTTGTTAGTGTTGTTGCATTCGGAGTAGCTTTCTCAGTTATATTTACTGTGAGTAAGAATCTCAAGGAGAATACTTTATTTAGGATTCTTAATAAATTATTCATTCGTGTGCTGTGTAAAAGGTTATGCGCTACTTATAGCTAACGTTTTATAATTAGTTATATGGTTTGCGATTTTAGCCAGGTGCTTGACTGTATCATCACCCTTCTCAACTATCTAGTTTGTTACACTTCTTGTCATAAGAACTGTTAGATAAACAAGTCAAGTAACCCCGCAAAATGTCACGCTAAATTTTGTAGAATTATTGATATTTTTTTCTGGGGATTCAGCATACTATCAATGTACTGAATTTAGTTTTTCCATGATTTGCTTCCATTGTTAATTTTAGATAAGTTGCTCAGATAAATCGACAGTTTAGTTTGATATAATGGAGGGTATTTTGTTAAAATGGACAAATTATGTTAGTGGTTGGCAACAACGATATTTCATTTTGGACGATGGAGTTCTGTCGTACTATCGATCCAAAGAAGAAATGAATAGTGGATGTAAAGGATCGGTCAAATTATCTGTATGTGATGTTATAGGTGAGTTTCATGTAAATACTGCTAGTTTATTGCGTACAAATGATACAGTTCATAGTTCCGATCCACGAAGATTTGATTTGATCCTTGGTGAACAAAGATATTATTTGCGTGCTTTATCGCGGGCAGATCGACAAAGATGGGTTATAGCACTTGGTAGTTCAAAAGTAGGCACTGCACAATTAAAGTCAGAAGACGTAAATATATATGGTAAGTTTAAATATATATTTGATTTCTTCTCATTGACTAACTCCAAACTTTGTATGTATACTTATATTTTCACTTTCGGATTTTTTATTTTAATCATAACACGTGATCAGTGATCAATTATTCTGCTTCATCCCTGTATTTCTTGGAGTAACTCTTGATAATACCCACTTTTTCAAATCAAATAAGATGAAATGGTGGGATTTAAATTTAGGACTGAACTGTTTGAAGTTGAGTATTTTGATCAGTAAGCCATGGATCCTTAAATTATGTGAGGATTACTTTTAATTCCTCCTACGTAATACATTTATTTATTTATTTTAACACATAGATATTGGTACAAAGAGACACCAAATACATATGCGCCACACAAATCTCATTCGATATGTGTGAGGTCTGTAATACTGCCTGGGTGCCCAAACCGAAGCAGGCGGTTTTCTTAGTGGGCCACACCTCGAGCCTTTGACCTAAAGGTCTGACCCACAAGGCAGTGGAGCATCGTAAGGAGATGCAGTCCCATGGAAGCCAGTGACCAACGATTGGTTCATACGCCATTTGTTTATTGAGGATACTGGAGCCCGTGTGCACCATTGGTTTGGGATCCTGTTAAAGCTCCGAACATTCGCTTTTCGTCCTCTCATATTCGTAAACAACACCCCTGTGGTGTGAGAAGGCAGTGAGTATGACTTCCCTGGCAGAGGCTATATACGCGTGGCCATGTGATGAGAGCATTTGGAGACGGGAGAGCGGACTCTCCCCACTCTCGGCCATACCAGGGCATTTGGGGGCTACGTAATACATATCACATAGAGTAGCAATGGAATATATACTCCAATTCATTAGTTTATCTACAATATGAATAATGCGGTGCTGAAATATGTTTACAACCTAAGTTGTTCAGAGCAGAAATAAATTGTTTTTTATACATCCGACTTTCAGCCGTTCAGATAATCGTTTTCAATATATCTACACTTTTCAATATGGAGTTGTGGAGATTGTTGTGTTTGATTAAAATCATGAGTCGATCTACATTTAATAATATTTTATTAACCATATAGTCTTATTACTCACTATATGATAAACGTGTCTTAATCAGCTCGCAAGACACAGGTTCTCTTATTCAATTTAATCAGTGGAATAATAAAGTAAATCGAAATTAAGCCTACTAACTGGCGAATTATTTAATACGAAAAATTGCTTATTCATTGTTAGAACCTTCACAGACCCAATTAATCGATAATCATCGTTCTGAATTGCGTCTTTATCATAATTTGATGGTACAACAAGTTAAAGAGATTCAAAGTGAATTAAAAGAAGGTACGGTCCCAGATATGAATGTAAGTTTTTGGTCTTCTAATTTCCGTTGATTTAAGTTTTTATCGTTGGTTTTCGTTCTACTAAATTTTTTAAAAACTGTAGTCACTATTCTCAGTATTGAGTTCAATCTAAGTATTTCCATACATCAGTAGGGGTATTGGTCACAGTAGTGTACTGGATTTTCACAAACACGTGTGATACAACATTTGATAAACATCTTGTAAATGAGTCTAATAAAAGCAGGAATCGCAGTTTCTTAAGTGAATTTGAGCGATGTATATTGATGGGTCGAGCTGGCTGTCATCCACTGTGATCATGACATCTTTCTCACTAGCTAATTTCAACACCGGTGACCTTGAGTATATTCCCTAATCATTGCAATCATATATATATGCAGCGTACTAAGCGACTTTTTTTGTCTTGTCTACTCTGTTGGCCGGATTTATTAGCTTGGTAATTAACATATTTGGATCATTTACAGGTGTAAATTTGTTATCGGGTAATTTGTATCAAGATAAATGGTGAGTTAATCGGCTAATTGTGTTTTATGGGTTTTTAAAACAAAGAAATTGACGGAGATCATCGATCATGAGTTTCACTGAATATGGTTTGTAGTCAGTTTTCATACTTCTTAAAACAGAAGTAATGTTTCTTTTCTCTAATCAGTCCGTAATAGGGCGTGGGTTCGAATCCCACCTCCGCCACCAATTTGTAGCACGTACTATTAGCGTTGATCTGCGAGCAGGAGCGATCTGAAACACAACACGACAGTCAGAACCGACAGATGCTACTCAAGTGAGAACACGGCGTACGAGCACAACATAGATATATTTCAAAATTGAATTACGCGGTTTAAGTACAAAAACGGGAAGTCTATTACAAAATGATTTTACTCATTATCTCGCAGGTTTAACTTGCGCAAGGCTTGTTCTTCCTCTTCTAGTACGTTCACTTTCTGTTGCCCTGAAACAAGGAAAACAAACTTGCATTAATAAAGTCACACGTAATGGTTTTTGATACTGCTACATTACCCCCTCTCTCCATGGGGCACTGTCCTCAGTGCCTGGTGCTGGACATGAGTATGCTACCCCTCCCTCTGGTGGCACTTCATAATGGCTGACGGCAGTCGGCGGGTTGACGGTCGGGGTATCTAAGTGCACCGTTGTTCTATCGGGCTTCAATTGATTGTAGTGTGCTGTAATAACATCGTCTTGGGGTCGTTGGAGGTTACGTAAGACGAATGTAGTAGGGGACCGCGTAAACACCACTTCATAAGGTCCTTGCCAAGGGTGATGGAACTTGCTACATGTCCCCGGTGGAGCCAAAGGGCGGTGCAGCCACACACGATCTCCGGGTTTATACACAGGTCCGTTCGCCTTGCGATCGTACACATCCTTTTGGTGCCTGCTGGCATTTTGTAAGTTGATCTGCACTAAGCTATAGGCGTCGGCTAGGCGGTTGCGAAGGTTACGGATGTATACTACATGATCTTGGGCCTCGCATCGTAACAACGGTATTTGCAGCTCAACGGGTAGGCGCAATTCATGTCCAAAAAGTAGGGTCGCGGGGAAAATCCCGTAGATCCGTGCACTGATGCGCGGTAAGCTAACAGACATTCTGGTATCACATCATCCCGAAATTCCGTCGACGACTTATTGATAAACGACTGTAAGAGAGTTTTGATAGTCCTGTTGGTTCTTTCCACCAAGCCGTTACCTTCTGGATGATATGCGGTAGTGTGTGTTTTTCGGATTCCCAATAATCGACATACCTGAGCGACGAGATGACTTTCAAAAGCTGAACCTTGGTCAGAATGGAGTGAAAGGGGAGCGCAGTACCGGGATACCCAATGATCAATGAAAGCACGAGTGACTGTGAGGGCATCTTGTTGTGGTATAGGAACAGCTTCACACCATTTGCTGAAATAGTCTACCATAACTAGGATATAACGGTTTCCGTTCCTTGATGTTGTGAGTGGCCCCATAATGTCGATGCCAACTCGCTGATGCGGACCTTCTGTCGTCATTCGAACTAAGGGTGCACGAGGTATTTGTAGGGGTGACTTGATAGCATAGCACGTGCTACAATTTTTGCAGAATTCGGCAACGTCTTCATGGATGGATGGCCACCAAAACCTCTGGCAGATAGCATGTTCAGTCTTCCGTTTTCCTGAGTGCCCCAGTTCTCGGTGTACCTGCTCCATAATATTCTGAACCTGTACACGTGGTACTATCAATAGTGGCTGTTTTGATTCGCTGACTATAAATAACGTGTCTTTATACAATCCTAGACTGCTCCACTTGGCACACAGACGGCGCGTTGCCAAGGAATGATCCTTCAACTCTGTCATAGATGGTTTATTATTGCCATGTAGTTGCCTCTGGTAAATAAATCGCAGATCAGGGTCTGCTGCTTGAAGCGACGGCCAGTTGATATCGGGGGCTGTGCTAAGAACGGCATTAATGGTATCAGGAGAATAGGGTATACGAGATAGGGAATCGGCGTTTGTGTGTCGGCTTCCGGGTCGGTATTCGCAAGTAAAATCAAATTCCTGCAACCTCTCCTGCCAGCGCGCTACCTGACCTTCTGGTTCACGGAATGAACGAAGCCACTGTAGTGCACGGTGGTCTGTGCGTACACGAAAGGGTCGTCCTAAGAGATAGTGACGAAAATGTTGCAAACATTTTACCAAAGCCAGCATCTCTCGGCGCGTCGTAGAATACCGTGTCTCTCTTTTATCTAGCCGCCGACTAGCGTACGCTATGACCCGTTCCTTTCCGTCTTGTGCTATTTGAGACAGGACTGCTCCAATAGCTGATGAGCTAGCATCTGTATCAAGTATGAACTCACCCGCTTTAGCCGAAGTGTCCGGAAAAGCCAGTATGGGCGGAGCAGCAAGAAATGACTTCAAAGTGTTAAATGCGTGTTGGCATTCTGTGGTCCACAAAAATTTTCGTCCTTTATGCGTCAGGCGATGTAAAGGTGCTGTCAGGGATGCGAAATCGCGTACGAAACGTCTGTAATAAGAAGCGAGCCCCAGGAAGCTGCGAACATCCTCGGCAGATTTCGGTTGTGGCCAGTTAATAATGGCGCTCGTTTTTGCCTTATCCGTTGCTACTCCATCTTCCGTAATGCGATGCCCCAAAAAGAGTACTTCTTTTTGTAAGAGTCGACATTTAGATGGTTTTACTTTTAAGTTGTGCTGCTTAATACGTTGTAGAACTGCCCTTAAATTGGCATTATGCTGTTCCGGCGTGCTGCCATACACAATAATATCATCCAGGTAAATTAAGCACTTGTGTGGTACGAGACCATATAGAACTGTCTGCATCAATCGTTGGAAGGTGGCTAGGGCATTAGTTAGCCCGAAGGGCATCACTTGAAATTCATATAGACCATTGGGTACTATGAACGCGGTTTTTTTTCTATCTTGAGGTCGAACCTCCACTTGCCAATACCCTGATGCTAAGTCTAGAGTCGAGAACCAGCGAGCGCCTTTCATAGCATCTAATGTAGCATCAATCCAAGGAAGTGGAAAAGAATCGCGTTTGGTTATAGCATTAAGGCGTCTGTAGTCTACACACGGTCGTAGGGAGGAGTCTTTCTTTTTCACTAAAACAATAGGCGATGCCCATGATGATGAAGATGGTACAATAATCTTTTTCTCTAGCATATCTTTTATCATTGATTCTAATTGAGGCTGGTAATGTACTGGTACTCGGCGAGGTGGTTGACGTAATGGCATGTGATCACCTGTGAGGATGGAGTGCTGTACAGTGGTCGTCCGATTTCCAGAGATATTCTCAGAGAAAACGGAACTAAATTGTTGGAGTACATCAGTGGTTGCTCGACGGTCTTTTTCACTTATTATTTTATTATCCTGTACCTGACGTACAATCTCTGCAATTCCCATCTGGGCTACGGTTTCGGTTGGCATTTCCTGGCGTTGTAGTTGCACGACAACGCCGGCAATTTTAGCTTCCGACTTATTCATGTCTATACAGACCTGATATCTTAACATGAAGTCAACCCCGAGTATCATGTTCCCGGTCAGTGTGGGGCAAACCAGGAATTCATGTCGAAAAGAGTTCTTGTTTATTGTTAGCTCTAACCCTATCTTAGAACACGCAGTCAAGGGGTCTCCGCTCGCCGTGATTAATGTAGAGGAGCACTGTTTACGCTGAGTGCTGTAGTTAAGTCTCTGCAAGAAGTCTTCCTTAATAAGGGATACTGAAGCTCCTGTGTCTAGAAGTATGTCTAGCTCGATGTCTTGTACTCTACCTTTAAACGTAGTTGGATTGACATGATTAACATAGGACGATAAATAACCAAAACGCCGCTTACCTGGTTTACGGGGGCGGTTGTGACCGCATCTTCTGGCGTTCCTGCCAAACCTTTTGCAATATATACAGTCGGCTTGACGCCCATTGTAGTTTCCCTATGCTGGTTGTTTATTCCACCTCGAATTTGACTGTCCGCGCGTAGCACCTCGGCCGGGAAGGTCAGACACAGCCATTGCAGTCTGGCAGCTGTCCAGGCCACTAGATTTTGTAGCTCGTTCCACAGTCGTTACTGATGATGAATGTGCACTGGATAAATTCACTAGTTTGTCAGCTGCCAGGAAGCGTAATGTTGTTCTTTTTACGTCAGACGTATCGGTTGGTGGATTTCGAAGAAAGTGTTCTTTAAGTGGTCCGGGCAACAGGCCTTCGACAAAACGTGAGCGTATTAATTCTTCTCGTCCCATCGTATCTAAACGAGGAAATGCTTGTACTGCGACTTGCTGCAGGGAATGAAGATAGTCTATTGGACTCTCGCTTGCTTTCTGGTGGCGTGATAAAAACTGAATTGTCACCTGCTGGGTGCCTACGGGCATGGAAAAACAGTCGTCTAGAATTCTCCAGTTTCGTGAGAGCGTGTTACTGGCCGCAAAACCATTCGCTATAGCCCTGCGTATCGCTTCATCGCTCAGATGAGAAACGAGATAGTTGAAATATTCGGTCAATGGAACTCTCTGAAGGTACGCTGTGACTTCAAATTTCCAAACGGAGTGATCTGACGACGTTTCAAGCAGTTGTGGTTGGCGTGTGGTTGAACCATGAGCAGCCGTGATTGGAATCAGAGGGGGTTCGTCTAGATTCTCCTCGCGTTTTTCCGTCGGCACCTCCACCAGAAAGCAAGCGAGAGTCCAATAGACTATCTTCATTCCCTGCAGCAAGTCGCAGTACAAGCATTTCCTCGTTTAGATACGATGGGACGAGAAGAATTAATACGCTCACGTTTTGTCGAAGGCCTGTTGCCCGGACCACTTAAAGAACACTTTCTTCGAAATCCACCAACCGATACGTCTGACGTAAAAAGAACAACATTACGCTTCCTGGCAGCTGACAAACTAGTGAATTTATCCAGTGCACATTCATCATCAGTAACGACTGTGGAACGAGCTACAAAATCTAGTGGCCTGGACAGCTGCCAGACTGCAATGGCTGTGTCTGACCTTCCCGGCCGAGGTGCTACGCGCGGACAGTCAAATTCGAGGTGGAATAGACAACCAGCATGGCGCAACTACAATGGGCGTCAAGCCGAGTGTATATATTGCAAAATGTTTGGCAGGAACGCTAGAAGATGCGGTCACAACCGCTCCCGTTAACCAGGTAAGCGGCGTTTTGCTTATTTATCTTCCTATGTTAATCATGTCAATCCAACTACGTTTAAAGGTAGAGTACAAGACATCGAGCTAGACATACTTCTAGACACAGGAGCTTCAGTATCCCTTATTAAGGAAGACTTCTTGCAGAGACTTAACTACAGCACTCAGCGTAAACAGTGCTCCTCTACATTAATCACGGCGAGCGGAGACCCCTTGACTGCGTGTTCTAAGATAGGGTTAGAGCTAACAATAAACAAGAACTCTTTTCGACATGAATTCCTGGTTTGCCCCACACTGACCGGGAACATGATACTCGGGGTTGACTTCATGTTAAGATATCGGGTCTCTATAGATATGAATAAGTCGGAAGCTAAAATTGGCGGGGTTGTCGTGCAACTACAACGCCAGGAAATGCCAACCGAAACCGTAGCCCAGGTGGGATTTGCAGAGATTGTACGTCAGGTACAGGATAATAAAATAATAAGTGAAAAAGACCGTCGAGCAACCACTGATGTACTCCAACAATTTAGTTCCGTTTTCTCTGAGAATATCTCTGGAAATCGGACGACCACTGTACAGCACTCCATCCTCACAGGTGATCACATGCCATTACGTCAACCACCTCGCCGAGTACCAGTACATTACCAGCCTCAATTAGAATCAATGATAAAAGATATGCTAGAGAAAAAGATTATTGTACCATCTTCATCACCATGGGCATCGCCTATTGTTTTAGTGAAAAAGAAAGACTCCTCCCTACGACCGTGTGTAGACTACAGACGCCTTAATGCTATAACCAAACGCGATTCTTTTCCACTTCCTTGGATTGATGCTACATTAGATGCTATGAAAGGCGCTCGCTGGTTCTCGACTCTAGACTTAGCATCAGGGTATTGGCAAGTGGAGGTTCGACCTCAAGATAGAAAAAAAACCGCGTTCATAGTACCCAATGGTCTATATGAATTTCAAGTGATGCCCTTCGGGCTAACTAATGCCCTAGCCACCTTCCAACGATTGATGCAGACAGTTCTATATGGTCTCGTACCACACAAGTGCTTAATTTACCTGGATGATATTATTGTGTATGGCAGCACGCCGGAACAGCATAATGCCAATTTAAGGGCAGTTCTACAACGTATTAAGCAGCACAACTTAAAAGTAAAACCATCTAAATGTCGACTCTTACAAAAAGAAGTACTCTTTTTGGGGCATCGCATTACGGAAGATGGAGTAGCAACGGATAAGGCAAAAACGAGCGCCATTATTAACTGGCCACAACCGAAATCTGCCGAGGATGTTCGCAGCTTCCTGGGGCTCGCTTCTTATTACAGACGTTTCGTACGCGATTTCGCATCCCTGACAGCACCTTTACATCGCCTGACGCATAAAGGACGAAAATTTTTGTGGACCACAGAATGCCAACACGCATTTAACACTTTGAAGTCATTTCTTGCTGCTCCGCCCATACTGGCTTTTCCGGACACTTCGGCTAAAGCGGGTGAGTTCATACTTGATACAGATGCTAGCTCATCAGCTATTGGAGCAGTCCTGTCTCAAATAGCACAAGACGGAAAGGAACGGGTCATAGCGTATGCTAGTCGGCGGCTAGATAAAAGAGAGACACGGTATTCTACGACGCGCCGAGAGATGCTGGCTTTGGTAAAATTTTTGCAACATTTTCGTCACTATCTCTTAGGACGACCCTTTCGTGTACGCACAGATCACCGTGCACTACAGTGGCTTCGTTCATTCCGTGAACCAGAAGGTCAGGTAGCGCGCTGGCAGGAGAGGTTTCAGGAATTTGATTTTACTTGCGAATACCGACCCGGAAGCCGACACACAAACGCCGATTCCCTATCTCGTATACCCTATTCTCCTGATACCATTAATGCCGTTCTTAGCACAGCCCCCGATATCAACTGGCCGTCGCTTCAAGCAGCAGACCCTGATCTGCGATTTATTTACCAGAGGCAACTACATGGCAATAATAAACCATCTATGACAGAGTTGAAGGATCATTCCTTGGCAACGCGCCGTCTGTGTGCCAAGTGGAGCAGTCTAGGATTGTATAAAGACACGTTATTTATAGTCAGCGAATCAAAACAGCCACTATTGATAGTACCACGTGTACAGGTTCAGAATATTATGGAGCAGGTACACCGAGAACTGGGGCACTCAGGAAAACGGAAGACTAAACATGCTATCTGCCAGAGGTTTTGGTGGCCATCCATCCATGAAGACGTTGCCGAATTCTGCAAAAATTGTAGCACGTGCTATGCTATCAAGTCACCCCGACAAATACCTCGTGCACCCTTAGTTCCAATGACGACAGAAGGTCCGCATCAGCGAGTTGGCATCGATATTATGGGGCCACTCACAACATCAAGGAACGGAAACCGTTATATCTTAGTTATGGTAGACTATTTCAGCAAATGGTGTTAAGCTGTTCCAATACCACAACAAGATGCCCTCACAGTCACTCGTGCTTTCATTGATCATTGGGTATCCCGGTACTGCGCTCCCCTTTCACTCCATTCTGACCAAGGTTCAGCTTTTGAAAGTCATCTCGTCGCTCAGGTATGTCGATTATTGGGAATCCGAAAAACACACACTACCGCATATCATCCAGAAGGTAACGGCTTGGTGGAAAGAACCAACAGGACTATCAAAACTCTCTTACAGTCGTTTATCAATAAGTCGTCGACGGAATTTCGGGATGATGTGATACCAGAATGTCTGTTAGCTTACCGCGCATCAGTGCACGGATCTACGGGATTTTCCCCCGCGACCCTACTTTTTGGACATGAATTGCGCCTACCCGTTGAGCTGCAAATACCGTTGTTACGATGCGAGGCCCAAGATCATGTAGTATACATCCGTAACCTTCGCAACCGCCTAGCCGACGCCTATAGCTTAGTGAAGATCAACTTACAAAATGCCAGCAGGCACCAAAAGGATGTGTACGATCGCAAGGCGAACGGACCTGTGTATAAACCCGGAGATCGTGTGTGGCTGCACCGCCCTTTGGCTCCACCGGGGACATGTAGCAAGTTCCATCACCCTTGGCAAGGACCTTATGAAGTGGTGTTTACGCGGTCCCCTACTACATTCGTCTTACGTAACCTCCAACGACCCCAAGACGATGTTATTACAGCACACTACAATCAATTGAAGCCCGATAGAACAACGGTGCACTTAGATACCCCGACCGTCAACCCGCCGACTGCCGTCAGCCATTATGAAGTGCCACCAGAGGGAGGGGTAGCATACTCATGTCCAGCACCAGGCACTGAGGACAGTGCCCCATGGATGGTGGCCATCCATCCAAATTCTTACGTTTCTTGTAATATAGAGGCATATCCTTCTATCAAAGTTTCTCTCTCCTTATCCTTAAACAATAAATAAGCTTGTTGTAATATAAATTATCATGTTCGATAACTGTAAGATATCTTGTATGAATCACTTTTTTTAAATAGTGATGGTAGTGGTTAATACTCGGACCCGGGATGCGCGTTTCATCCTATTCGGGAATCGCCAGCTGGTTGTATCTGCATCTCAGTGTTTATGTTCATACCAGTGCTCGAACCCAGTGCCTCTCTCTTTGGACGCCGATGCATTATCCACTGAGCTGTCTAACTCGTTACAGTTGAGAGTTAGACAGCAGTAACCTTGGGGTGTTACTGCTTTAGAATTCGTGAAATTATTCCTTTTGGGCCACAGTTAGAAGAGATAGTACTATCCCGTTTCTATTAATTCATTTATTACACTTATTTCCTTGGTTCAAAGGAGTATCAAAATGTATATAAACCACACGTCATCGAACTTGTATGTGGGTTGGAATACTGCCCAAGTGCCCAAACAGAAGTGGTTTTTTTAAAGAGGCGCACAGCTCTAGCCTTTAGCCCAAAGGAAAAGCGGACTGTTCCAGCCCTTGACTATTTCTACGTGTTTTCTTTTCTTTATATAATTCCGTTTTATTGTAACAATTCACACCTTTTTCAGTCTCCATTTTCTTAATGTTCTATTCGCATTAATGTATTGATTTTTTTAAAACTCCATGTTGAAAAACATTTTTATGGTGCTCCTATTCAGTGATTCTAACAATAACTATAATCTGTCCCAACACTGGTTCACAAGACGTTTCTGTCTTCTCTCTTCTTAAGGTAATTAGATAATTACTACTAATATTCAATAAATGGCTGTTTATTGTTCAATAAACGCTGTCTTAACAAGTTACATATCAGTCAGTTAGTCATAGAGAGGATAAAATCTATTACTAATTAGTTTAAGTTTTGTATCACACGCATCTTGCTATACCATTTCGACATTGCAAAAAAGTAAGACCATCAAATAAGCTCGAACAATATTGATTACTT
This sequence comes from Schistosoma guineensis, assembly GCA_944470375.2. NCBI lineage: Eukaryota > Metazoa > Platyhelminthes > Trematoda > Strigeidida > Schistosomatidae > Schistosoma > Schistosoma guineensis. Next base: position 15,731,767 of record OX103897.1, on the reverse strand, counting down.
TATCCCATGGTTTTCCCTTTGATTTCCTACAGCCACAGTCAGTGGTTAGAAATATTGATGAGTGACATAGTTTAGAATTGATTATAATGAAGATGCATTCAGACTCTAACTTGTTTTAAATCTTTGGTCTCAAATCTATTTTGTATCTTCTATTCTATGTGTTTAATCATTTTCAATATTACTAATAAATTTACTATTCACGTATTGATCTTAATAATTTCATTGCACTGTACATTGATGTTTAGTCTGACAAATTGAACCGATGTACACATATTTACCAGGTTCTGTATTCGTTGTGATTAACTCCCTGCTACCTTAAGTGTTTATTTAAATTACATGGAAAAATAGATGCTCACAATACTATTACATCTAATGGAAAAGAGGATAGGTGACAACACATATATGCTAATCAAACGGTTATATATATTAAATAATTTGTAGAAAAGTTGTTCGTATGTTTGGTTACGTATAAGAAAAGTGGAAAAGTTGAAAAATAAATGGGGATATAAGGCTTCTGTCAGTATTATAATTTGTCATTTTAACTTTAATATGAGGTTGACCGATAGATTCACGTAAGCAGAAATAAAAGTTGAGGGCAAATACTAATATTTGTACTAAGAGTTAGGGGAGGGAAAGGCGATGAGTGAACTTTTACGCCAGTGAATTTACAAAATGAATTTCATATTGTTTTTGTTATATTCGGACGAAGACTAAAGGTATGGTAACTATCAAGACTAATTTATGGACTATTATATATATATATATATATATATATATATATATATATATATATATCCATTCTAACAACCAGAGCAACAGATTTTGTAGATACATGGAATATAAGGACCAGCCAAATATAAACGGATGCCGGCTCAGTGGTCCAGTTGGTTAAGCGTTTGGGCGCGAGACCGAAGGCCCTGGTTCGAATCCCGCGAGCGGGATCGTGGATGCGCACTGCTGAGGAGTCCCACAATAGGACGAAACGGCCGTCCAGTGCTTCCAGGTTTTCAATTGTGGTGGTCTAACATCAATCGGTTCATGATCTCAATCAAAAACTTAATAATCTCCACAACCCCTATACTAGTAATCAACATGTGCTCACTAGTGACTAGCTTCGTGAGGGAATTCTCGGAGTTCTAGTGAGAAGCTGTGATCAGTGGAGCTAATCCGTGTCGGGTAGAGACAGGTATCTACCTCAGTACAATGGAAGTTGGTCGCGCAATTTCGTGGATTAGTTGATGTTAGACACTATCACCATTGGATGCCGGCTCAGTGGTCCAGTAAGTTAAGCGTTTTCGCGCGAGACCGAAGGCCCTGGGTTCGAATCCCGCGAGCGGGATCGTGGATGCGCACTGCTGAGGAGTCCCACAATAGGACGAAACGGCCGTCCCGTGCTTCCAGGTTTCCAAAGGTGGTTGTCTAACATCAATCGGTTCATGATCTCAATCAGAAACGGAAATGATGAGACAAGTTGGCGTAACTCGAAATCAGCGAAACCTATTGAACCGAAGCTGGACAGCGAAGGTTAGGTACGGGAGAGATGCTGGAAAGAGGAAAATGCTCCGCACACTCAGGGAGTTGCTCAGATGTTCAAAGGTGCACGAAATGCACTTACAGGATGTGAATCTCATGAATTTAGGATCTTCAAAACAAAGGAGGGAATGACGATGAATTTTGTCCAATGTTATGTACTCACTAATAACAGCAACGACAGCGATAAATATCAGTTCGAGAAGCTGCAATTCATCATAGCGAAGTGCCCTGGAAAGGACTTGACAATCCGGATGGGAGATCTAAGCGCCAAAGTCGGAATGGACAACACCGGATATGATGATATCATGAGGCGACATGGACTAGGAGAAAGGAACGAGGAGGGAGAGAGATTTGCAAATCTGTGTACATTCAACAAGTTGGTTACAGGTGGCACAATATTCTCATACAAACGCATACACAAAGTTACGTGGATTTCACCGGACCACTCCACGGAGAACCAGATGGGTCGTATTTGCACCAGTAAAAACTTCACAAGGTCAATGGAAAGTGTGAGAACCAGGAAAGGAGCTAACACAGCCTCAGATCACCTTCTGATGGTTTTCAAGATGAAACTGAAGCTAAAGAAGCACTGGACAACTGGGGAAACAGTATTACATAGGTTCAATGCAGCCTTCCTTCGATATACTGATAAGCTCAACGAATTCAAGATAACTCTCAACAACAGGTTCCAAGCCTTTGAGATTCTACTGAAAGAAGAAACTGCGTTGGGGGACAACTGGAAACGGATCAAAAAAGCACTAACTTAAAAGTGTCAGAAGGTGCTGGGCCGCAAGAAGCATCATCATAAGGAATGAATCTCTATGGAAAATCTGGACAAGATTCAAGAAAGGAAAGAAAAACAAAAAGACAGCAATTAACAACAGCCGAACAAGAGCAGAGAAAGTCAAGGCACAAGTTGAATATACAGAATTAAACAAGCAAGTAAAGAGGAGCATTAGAGCTGACTAGCTGAAATAAGTGGAAGAGCTTCAAGAGAAGGAGATATGAGATAGCTATATGACACAACGAATAAACTAGTAGGAAAATATAGTAAACCAGAAAGACTGGTCAAGGACAAAGAAGACAAGCCAATCACTGAAATTCAAGGACAGAGTAACAAATGTGTAGAATATTTTGAGGAACTCTTGAATAGACGAGCTTACATTTAACCAAACGATTTGGACTTCGCATATAACCTAGTCCTTTTATCCAACACGAGCAAATGCAGGTTAAGACAACCAGGGTAGCAACAGTCTCTGCATCAGTACATCTCAACATACACAAGGGAAAAAACAAGATCCTTAAATACAACATGGAAAACACCAACACAATCATACTTGATGGAGAAAATCTGGAAGAGGTATGAATCAACTGTAACTATTTTATAAACTAGCCAGTGGCTTAGAGGTTAAGGCAATCAATTTTTAGCCAATAGTTTACAGCTTCGAACCCTAATTCACTTACTTGCATTTAGACAAGCGGATGGTAGTATCATTAGCTCTCTCGCGTAGAGTGGAGCTGGAAGTCAAGTACATAAATCTGTACCTTTTAAATGTGTCAATTAATAAAGAATATATCAACGGGTCATCTAAGCTTTTAATTATCACGAAAAAACAAATAATAAACTAGGTTTTGTCATTATGTTGCGCCTAATATTCTCCGGATCTGACGCTATGTTATTTTAAGTAACACTCTTAGCTGTATTGCTGGATAATTGTTTTGGTTCTTTTTGTGTGTTTATCAACCATTAATTTTCATACAATTTTTATTAGTAACTGTTTCATTCATGATTAAGTCAACTACATAGTTCACGACTTCTCGCTAGAACTAGTTCAGAGTAACTCAAATCGTAGTTATATAATAGTGAGTACATAATTATTGGAAATAGTAAATGTAAAACTGAAAGTGTAAACCGGTCAGTTACAACTCACTAATTTAACGGTTACATATACTCTGTGATGATACATTAACATTTTAAGTTCTTTTATATGTAGAGTTGTGGCTGTACATTATGAAAAGGTATCAAGCTAAAATGCGCACTGCTTCAGAGTTCCACAATAGAAAGAAACAGCCGTTCAGTACTTCCAGGTTTTCCATGATGGTCTAGCTTCAATGGACTCATGGATCTCAACCATTGAAATTACTATCATATTCATAAAACCCCTCTGACATAAAACAATTCACTCAATGGTTACTATATTTTGAGAACTGTCAAATAACCCAATGATTATTAAAAAAAACTATGAAATCGAATCTATCATGATCTATGTTATGTTGTAATTAACACATTATAGACTAATATTTAAGTAGTATAATGATAGTCAACATTCTCTAATATGTATTTAATGTCAATATATTTTAACTGGAATTTGGACAAGTAAATTTTGTATTTGGTATGTTTGTTATAATTAAAAAAAGCAAATAGTAAACTATTATTCAATGATAAATGTGAAATTATTTCAAATAGTGATTATCTTGTATAGTTTAAGTAGCAAACTAATCGTTTTTATTTTATTTATCATAAATATTGGTACGAGGCACCAAATACATATGCGCCACACAAATCTCATTCGATATGTGTGAGGTTTGTAATACTGCCTGGGTGCCCAAACCGAAGCAGGCGGTTTTCTTAGTGGGCCACACCTCGAGCCTTTGACCTAAAGGTCTGACCCACAAGGCAGTGGAGCATCGTAAGAAGATGCAGTCCCATGGAAGCCGGTGACCGACGATTGGTTCATACGCCATTTGTTTATTGAGGATACTGGAGCCCATGTGCACCATTGGTTTGGAATCCGGTTAAAGCTCGGGACATTCGCTTTTCGTCCTCTCATATTCGTAAACAACACCCCTGTGGTGTGAGAAGGCAGTGAGTATGACTTCCCTGGCAGAGGCTATATACGCGTGGCCATGTGATGAGAGCATTTGAAGAGGGAGAGCGGACTCTCCCCACTCTCGGCCATACCAGGGGATTTGGGGGCTATTCACAGTTATATAATATACTCTTGTGGGTCAGAGTAATATTACATTGGTTTTCAGGAGAATCAGATACCATCCGGACTTTCACGCGACAACCCAAACACTACAGCTCAACCCCGTTTAACAGGAGAGCCAGACACCACCCAGGCTTAAATCTTATAAACCGAGCAGTCCAGCTTAATCCCACTTCACAGGAGAACCAGACACCGTATAGGTTTTAACGCTACAATCTGAATAGTACAGCTCAATCCTGTGGCGCAACCGCACAGGTACCATGCACACTGGTGAACCAAATCGTTTTTAGAGATTCGTTGGAAATTCGGAAGAATTAGACAGCTTTTTCGTTGTAACATTTGATATATCCATATTTCTGCCTGGAACTGTACTCTGAACGTTCATGTTTTAAGTTGAACTTTTAACCGGAAGTAAATAGAGTTAAGTTCGAGCTTGAAAACTAATGTTTCATAGCCTAACGAAATATCATTGTTTATATGAAATATTTATGAAAATGTCTTGCCGTGTAGTAAAATTGTATCACTTTAATTATTTTCTCAGAAAAATATAGTTATTTCTCTCTAACTCTTATGATATCAGTGTCTTGATTAATCTTCATTCATTCGTACTTAAACTGTATTGCAGAGTATCAAATTTGTCTAACACACCGATTTATACAACAAATTTTTTGAATGTTGGTCACTGAATTTTTGTTGTTGTTGTTGTTGTTGTTGATAAAATCTTATCTGCGTTATGTTCTTTGAACTCCTAATTCATTTACAATTCTTGAATCTATTCATTTGTTTAAATTCTTCAATTAAGCAGACATACTAGAATTCCATAGAGTCTTTATTGATTTGAACTTGTCCAACAGAAATTAGTCGGTTACAGGCAAAAAATACAGTCAATACAGAAGAACACTAGGTATTTAAATAGCTTTAGAAAACTTAAGATTAAAATACGATAGAAGAACAGATTGAATACACAATTCTAGCTTCTCTAAATGTACAACAAAAGGTTCCGCTGTGTTAAAGAGACTAGACTTCAATTTATTAAAGATCAATTTTATTTCAATTCATCTTGTTGATGAATTTAAACTGTGGATGCGTTTTAATGTGATGACATGTGTTTACCAGGTGTTCGATTATGGAGCTGCCTTTGGATTTATTGTTGTCTTTTTTCAATCACATCAGATAATAATCTTCAATTATCTTGGATGAAATGCTCACTAAACGACTTATATACCCATCTCCATAGGAGCTGATGAATTGATAACCACATATAGAAATGATCTGATTCAAGAGTTTATAGTTCAGGCTATTTGTGAACATAGATAAGTTGGCTGGATGAAAGCACTATTGTCTGTTCAATATTTCATCCTATGATGTTCTAATCTTTGTCCTATATACAAATCAGGTATTTAAACCATATATTCACCAACAGTTTTGTTATTGTAGAAATTAATTCCTGATATTTAATTTTCCACTTTCGTTTTACTTTAATCAGCGTATTGATGAATTAACTGGTATGTTAAACGCATCTTGCTCCACATTCTTAATAACGTTGGATGAATTAATGATTTTAAGTAATGCACAAGCTCCATGGTTAAGTTCCATTGTAACAGGAACAACATTGGAGACAAGTCCTACTATATTTCGAAATACATCATGTCTTACCAATACAGATCCTTCTAATATACATTCACCAAATATGAGGCAAGTTTAATTAATTATACAGTTGACTCCATTTATCTTTTGATCTCATGTTTAAAAGGATTGGGTAAAGCTGAATTATTAGGTCGAGCCAATAATCAAGAAGGATCAAGATATTTCGAGACTAAGGCGTATTTTATTAAAGTGGAATGTTATTTGTTGAAATGTGATGATTAGTTTTAACAATGAAAGCATCAATAAACATTTAAGTTTAGATTTAAGACTAAGATTTAGAATTTAGAGCTTAGGATGTATGATCAGGGTTTGAGTTATGATTAGATTGTAGAGCTTAGAGTTGATGCTTACAGTTAAGATTTAGGATAATCATATATATATAAGCTGTGACTGATAAGATTCATTTGGATTTGAAATGAAACAACTGGTACGTTTTGTATTGGAGTGTTAAGCCACGAGCTTTCTAATCACTTCCTAGTTCCTGAAATTGTTCAACTTTCAAACTCTTAATTGGAAATAAAAAATGTGAACTATGAAGGAAACTTTATTCCAAAGATTAATTAGTGCATGGAAGAAGCTGGTGTATTTATAAGTTTACACATATAATTTCGAGATTGAAGAACTAGTTAAAACAACATTTGTAGAACAGTGAATGAAAAGCTCACTTCTACATGAAGTAAACAATGATGATATTCTCCAGAGAATAGCATTGAAAACTCCACAATCGAATAATCTATTCGCATCATAGAATACAATATAATACTGTTATTCCTCGTTGAGGAGGTTAGAACATCCACCAGTATTCTCCATACAACTTTGTCCCGGGCAATCCTTTCCAGTTTCTTCCTGTTGCTATTCATCCTTTTCATATTTGCTTCCAATTTCCAGTGCAGGGTGTTCTTTGACCTTCCTTTCTTCAGTTTTCCTTCACGAATCCAAGCTAGCGATTGCTTCGTGATGTAGTTTGAGGATTTCTTCAATGTGTGTCCTATCCAATGCCATCGTCTTTCCTAATTTCCTCTTCAAATGGAAGTTGGTTCGTTCTCTCCCACAGCAGTTTGTTGCTGATGATATCCGGTCAACAAACATTGAGTATCTTACGTAGACAATTGTCTAGAAATACTTCTACTTTGTTGATGATGGGTGTAGTAGTGCTCCAAGTTTCATCTCCGTACATTAGAACTGTCTTGACGTGCGCATTGAAGACTGTGACTTTGATGTTGGTTGACCGATAGTTGTTTTGAGTCCCATATGTTCTTCAACTTTAGGAATGTTGTCCTTAATTTGCCAATCTTCGCATTTACGACTGAATCAGATGCTTCATGTTCATCAATGGTTCTTTCCAGATACGTGGAACTTCCCACCTCTTCCAGAGTTTTTCCACCAAGTGTGATTGTGTTGGTGTTCTTCGTGTTGTATTTGAGGATGTTGCCTTTTCCCTTGTGTATGTTGAGATCTACTGACTCAAGGACTGTTGCTACACTAGTTGTCTTCATCTGCATTTGTTCATGTGTATGAGATAGAAGGACTAGGTGATCTGCGAAGTCCAAATCGTCTAGTTGAATGCAAGCTGTATATTGTATTCCGTGTTTCATCTCAGATGTCGAGGTCTTCATAATCCAGTCGACCATTAGAAGAAAGAGAAAGGTGGAGAATAAACCATCTTAACTGACCAACCAAAAATTTATTATAATGATTGGTATTAGCAGTAGAAATATAATTATTTATAATAATGATGAATAAGTATTATATTTGATAACCAATCCATTCTTGACTTCTACATTTCATCTTTAGTAATAATCTTTGTTCTTCATTGACGAATGATCCTATCTTTCGAAATTCACATGCACAATCATTGAATCGTCGTCACTTCAATGCTACACGAAAATATCAAACTTTTTTTTCTACTTTAGAATATAGGTAAGTCGATATTTCACCATTAAAAACTAGTCTGTTATTGATAATTATAATTTAATTTACGTACTATTGATAGATCACAGAGTAGTGACCAATGTCATGTATATCAAGTCTTTTTTAGCTCTGGTTGAATTCTATCGATCACGTTACTGTGTGGCCACTATTTCAAGTGACTCGACTTGTTTAGAATTATTTTGATATGCTAAATAGTTGGAGCTAATTGATAACAAACCTTGGAGTTAAGTTTTGTGCTATTTGGTATTCATCAACAAGGTGTACTTGTGATCTTAAAGGATCCTGAAGGATTCAATCCTGTTTTACACAGTTCAGCTACACCGTGGCAACGTCTCTGACTGTGAATCTGGCTGACACAGGATGAGATCCGTTAGGAAGCAACAGTCCACTAAAGGTTACAGTCACACGTCTGTGACGAGTACCAAATTTTAGTTCTACATTTAGTCGGTATGCGTTAGCTTCTTATATACTTGAGTTCCAAGTTTCACTGTATTGTTTCTGGTGATCCGTATGTCCAAAAATGGTAGTTTGTCGGCTGAATCTATTTATAATGTGAATTTTATTTCATCAAATACGTTGTTGGTCTAATTGTCGGTGCTTTCCAGCGGACTCCTTTTGATAACGACATATGTGTCATTTAAATGGTGAACCCAATCTCATTGAAATCAATGTCAGACCAACATTGAAAACGTGGAAGCACTGTATTACCGTTTCACCCCACTATAGGACTCCTCAGCAGAACGTATCTACTACCCTACACGCGGCGACTGAACCCAGGATCTTCGGTCTCTTGCAAGAACACTTGACCTCCAAACCACTGAGCCGGTGTTATACCTTGCGACCGCCAATTAGGGAGCAGTGAATTATCGATCGGACCAAGGACGCGTAAACACGTGTGAGCAGCCTATATTTCTGATTGGTTCTGCTTTCCGCCTAGCCCAGCCAGTTAAGTCCAGAACACCAGTTTCAGCCTCTGTAACATGAATCCTTATATTTCAAACATACTGAGTTTATATACCAATCAAACAGACCACAACGTAGCATAAAATAGGAAACAACATTTGTAAAAAAATTTTCAAAATGTGGCTGTGAATGTGGGAGGCAGTGACTAATAGACAGGGCATAATTCAAGAATGGTAAAACGTATAATAATAGTTCATAGGTCAAAATAAGGTTTATAATAAGAGGAATATCAATATGAATAGTTTAGTTATCTAACAATTAAACGACAAAAATATACGTTTAGTATTGGTCCATAAAAGGATCCCAAAGTTACCATTCATTATGTTTATCGGGACCTAACACTCGGAATCCTACGGTGTTTTTTTCTAACCAATAAATTCACCTTCCAATACTTTCGTTAGGTAACTGTCTGTCACCCGACACTAGAACTCCTAGAATTTCTTCTCAAATCTGATCACTAATATGCACATAATAATTATTAGTATATAGTTGTATAGATTCTTGGCTTTCCTTATAAGTAAGACTATGATTTCCAGCCTCTGCGTAACTAATTTTCAATGGTAGTCTGACTAAGGTCATTTGATGATGGGGAACGATGAAATTCAACAACATCTTCAACCCCCCCTCACCCTGTAATAATAATTAATTGTGTTTTTCACTACTTCATAATATATATATCTACATATCTTAATATTATTTTCTTGTATTGCAATTGACAGTTTTGAAGAGATTAAACCATCTATACCTATTCAACCAATTCCAAATAATGATGATGAAATAAAACTACCTGGTGATTATTTATCAGCATTAGAATTTGTTAAAGCATCTAAATGTTTATTGCATTTTCTTGATCGATTAAATAATAATAACAATAATAATACTAATCAAACTAATTGTACATTATCAACTACTTCACGTACTTTTATTGCATTACAACAAATTCGTCATCGTTTATTAACTTATTTAAATTGTATTGAATTTCATGTTGAAATGCATACTTCCACAACAAATATTATTAATGATCATCATAATCATACTACTGATATGAATACTACTGTTATCGGTGGAACAGATGAAAACTTATCAATAGACAGTAAACAGAATCATCATGATACAAATGTAAACAATCATTGTAATATTTTATTTAAAAAAGCTCAACTCAGCTTAGGTTATCTTTTACGATATGAAGTGAAACATAAAGAATCTATTCAAGAAAATAATAATTCAGTTTATATGGCTATTCTGTGGTTATGTAGGTAAGTGTATTTGCATTCGTATTTTTTATTTCACTGGTTGAAATCATGAGTCAATTGAAGCTAGACCACCATGGGAAACCTGGAAGCACTGGATGGCCGTTTCGTCCTAGTATGGGACTCCTCACAAGTGCGCGAGACTGATAGGTATTGGATTGGAATCTCGCGGGGTTCGGGATCGTGGATGCGCACAGCTGAGGAGTCCCATACTAGGACGAAACGGCCGTCCAGTGCTTCCAGGTTTCCCATGGTGGTCTAGCTTCAATTGACTCATGATTTTAATCAGTGAAATTTTTAAAAATCTCCACAAAACCCATTCTGATATTATTTATTTATTTATTTAAAAAAAAGTAGGATAGTTTGGCTATCAATAAAATTCAGGTGGGGTATTTCATCCTTAGCTGGATATATTTTCATCTCCAAGTGAAGTTGATATTCACTCTGGGCCTCTTTTATTGTGTTTGTGTATGAGTTAACTATCACGTAAATTATATGGCCAGTTTCAAGCAGTTATCTCTTGACCACTGGGGTTACATTCTCCACTGTAATTCTTCTCTGTAATCTAATGTTTTTTTTAGAGCCAACTCAAGAAAAAAATGATCACTGTTATGACTTTATGTCCGGATTTTTATCAAGTGATTTACACACCAATCAAGATACGACTTATACAATCTTCGAACTGTGCCAAACCAATGACGTTCGACCGGTATGGGCAGTCTAGCGTCCTTATTGGTCCTATGTTCGCCTAGCCCGTCCACTTGAGTCCAGAACACCAGAAACCAGCTTTCAATATGCAAATCGAATATATATTGGGTTTATACATCAACCAAACAGACCGCAACGCACCATAAAATAGGAAATAACATTTGTACACAATAAAGCCAAAAGGTGGCTGTGAACGTGGGAGGCAGTAGTCAATCAACTGAACATAGCTTAAGAACAGTAAATCGTACAATAATAAATTATAAGTCTAAATAAAGCTTATAATAAGAGGAATATAAATATACATAATCTAATTATTGAGTAATTATACCATAAGAATGTATAGATAATATTAGTCAATTAATATGTTTCAGCAGAAGTTACTCGTGATTTAATCTTCGCTCGGATATAACAATCACCGCCTTCATACCTTTAGTGACACTCAAAGTCACCATGTTTAAAATCATACACCGGCTTGATTACTTAATGAATATACTGGTGTTGATGTAATTCAATAACCAAGTATAGGTGTGTGTATGCTTGCAATTAGATATAGTTGTGTAGTTCGGACCTAATACTGACTAACAGAGAGTTCAATACCTCAATAACTCATCCGGTCTTGATTTATGGTTACCAGTAATGTAATATTTTGTCTGAAATATACTTTACTTTTCCATGAGTACTATCTCACTATATTGATTAATTAGTAAATAAAGTAATAACCTGTGCACGTTTGTTTGCTCCTTAGTGTTAATTAAATTCTATCGATCAAGTTGCGGTTTGGTCAATCACGATCATAGCTGCTACCTTGAAGTGGTGGTCTGGCTTGCCTGTCATAATTACTCAAACGATCTATATAAGCCGAAATGCATGTAATTTTCAAGTTCTACCGCGCTAGGCAGATCGGTTGGATAATGGTAAGACTAGAAGCAGCAACTTAAGGTCCAAAGGTAACTTGGACTGATAGACGTACGTACGTACCAGGTTTTACTTTGCGACTGACTGACCGAATGTGATCAGTTGCTATTATTTATCACTTAATGATCAATCTGCCCAAAAATCTCAGTCCTACAGAAGGTTGATTGCTACCCGAAATAAAGAAATATACATTTCTGATAAGTGTTAATTATCACAAAACTTAATTATCATAATTTCTCACTAATTAACTCCAACCACATAAAGTTCTTTCTAATCACTTACTTATACATTCTATAATCGAATCATTTTAATTCATATTTTAGAAGCTTTTGTGACTATGTTCTATACTTAAATATTTTGTTTATTATTATGCTTGCGGTCTGAAAATGTCTTATTACTTCCATTTGATCTGAAATGTATGGAAAGTGAATGCGCGGCAGTCCGTTCTGTTTTAATTTACGGCAGCGAAACATAGCCATTAAGAGTAGAAGACACTCGTAAGCTACTAGTATTTGACCACAGATGCCTTAGAAATATTGCTGGCGTTTGCTGGGATCACCGGGTAAGTAATAGTGAGGTTAAACGCAGGGTACTAGGGAATGATGGTAAATCAGTTGATGAGGTTATGAATCTTCATCGACTGAGATGGTTGGGCCACATGTTGCGTATGCCTGAACACCGATTACCACGACGTGCAATGCTAACGGGTGTTGTGGATGGTTGGAAGAAAGTAAGGGGCGGCCAAACCAAAACGTGGCATCAGTGCTTGAAGTCACTAACTTGTAGTCTGAGCCATGTTGGTAGATGCAGGCTACTTGGTTGGGGTCCGCGTAACTATCGTAACCAATGGTTGGAGGCTCTTGGTGACATGGCTCAGAATCGATCCCAGTGGCGTTGGTGTATACACTCTGTGTCTTCCCTTAAACTAAGAGATTAAAATCGCTTCATATCTTTCTTTCTACGAACTAATTCTTTCTTTTTGTACTATATCCTTATATGGAATCTTCCTTTTATATATTACCACCACTGAATTAACCACTTCTATGAACCCGGTGCTCATCTTGCTGTGCTAAAGAGGTATGGAAACTTGAGCCGATACATATATGTGCCTGGTCCTACGTTGTAGCTGACTGAATGAGTGAAGCCGTTAATAATAATAATAATAACAATAATAATAATAATAATAATAATAATAATAATAATAATAATAACTTGCTTCACGGAGATGATTTTTTTTCAATCATTTTCACGATGTAGAAATTGTTACACTCCTTCTGCTTAACTTGTTACATAACGAATAAATCTCGGCAAATAAATAAACCAATTCCAATGATAGATGAATTGATTACTGAGTAATAACCTATGTTATGATTGTCTATTCCTTAGTGATGATCGGATTCTGTCGATCAAGTTGTATACAATTTAACTGTTAGTCTAGTTGACTTAAGTCAATACAGATGCTGATTTTAGGCTCAATCTACTAGCTAAAAATGACAATTCAGTTGAATGGGTAATGAATCTTCATCAACTAAGGTAGTTGGGACGTGTGTTACTTTTACCCATCGTCCGCTTGCCTCGATGCTCGATGTTTTCTAGTTTAGGAGTAGGCTGGAAAAAAGCTAGAAGTTGGAGCAAACCCAGATATAATATTAGTCTGTGAAATCACTGATAGTTGGACTAAACTGTGTTAAGTAGTACGAACCTCCTAGTTGAAGTCGTTGAATTGTATGCCTCGTAATCGTCTGTAGTGATGCAAATGTACTCATCAACTGTTTTCCTTTTGACCTTAAATTTTAAAGTTGGCTCATAGTTTTTTATTCCATAAATGGATTTTTTCTTCTTGAATCATGTTACCTATATTAAATCTTTCCTACCCCCACTGATATTCTGATCAATTTTACTACTGTGGTATTTATCTTGAATTGATATTATTCTACCAAGAGAATCAGTCTGAAATTAGTTCTTCTTACTACTGTAAATAATGACTAGTATAATCTGCAAATCAATGAATCAGGGTTAACAAATACACTCAACTGGGGGAGGGTATCATTTACCTAACTACTTCCTGGACTATACCAAATACTTCGTTCCTTTTTTGTATAATGCGTAAAACATATAAACTTAATGTGTATTTTACCCAGTTATGATCTTTATTTTTTTCTAAACAGACAATATATTATTAAATTATTGATTATCGTCGTCACCTAATATTCATCTACCCGATAGATCTTTTTCACTTATCACCGTTAAAATGAATATCTAAGCGAATAATGATTAGAGTTTCCATGTATATATTTGTCAAAGCATAAAAATATGTGAAAGATCGATTTTATATATGCCTTATGAAATCTTATTAATTATCACATATGCATACCCGTACACCCACACACACACACACTGATGAATCAACATTTGGCATTCCCTAACAAGAGCGCATGATAGAAAGTTTCTTCAATGAATAAATGTTATGGGGTAAATCAATTACAGTAATTAATTACACATTACATGTGTGTGTATATGTGTATTTCATTGAATTGAAGGTAAATTATTGACAGAAAAGACAATATCACAATCATTTTTTGATGTATGATGACAACACATGAGATTCATTATGCATGGAGTAGAAGAGAAATTAAAATACGGTGTTTAACCACAGATTGTTCTTTTTAAAGCAAATAACTAGATAAATGACAGTATTATATTGTGCACTAAAGTTTGTGAAGTTATGGCGTAGGTGTTAAGTTGTTTGATTTTTAGTCACTAAGTCACGGGTTCGAATCCCACACAGAGCTGGCTTTAATTTTGCCAGTCAAGTAGTATTACTAATTCTCACACAATCAATTGTAATTAGTATGGCACCTTGCATAAATGTGCATAATCGGTCCACGTTCCCATATTACACTACTAAATCAATGTGGAACAACCAATGAATTACTATAATAAGTAATATCATTGATATTTAGAAAAAGGTTAAACATAAAGTCATAATATGATACCGAAACTGGAAATCTAGGGGACAACAAAGAATAAATTTGTGTGTGGCGATACAGCCACCTGGCGTCTCCTATCGCTGATCACGATTATCGTATGAATCTCATCATATAGCTTGAACCAACTAAAATACCTTTATTTAACTGAGATTCTCTATTCCATCAACCATCTTTACTACGCAAAAAAGTTAGTATTACTTGCACGGCTATTCGATAATACTCATAAGAGATCCTTGTCTTCCACTTTCAAAAAACGCATCTCTCAATTTTAAGGTCAAATTAAACATATTACTGTTCAGTTTACTCACTATTTGATAGACTGGTTTTTGCTTACACAGAGTGTGCTTCAAAGCGGTTCGTTGATTGAGTTACCTTTTTTATTTAACGAACGAAATCTCATAGAACTGACCGACAACAAGTAATTTGTGTAAGTATTAATGAAAGTAACACAAGATGAGATTTATAGACGATCCAATTCACTCATCCATTTGAATAGATAGAGTTTCACTGTTCACAATTGATTGATCGCTGAGTGGTGATCAATGTCATATGTGTCAAGTCCTTCTTAGTACAGATCGAGTGCTATAGACCAAATTGCAATGTGGCGACTAGTCTAGGCGACTCGACATTGCATGCACTATGGTGAGATAAGATAGTGTTTGGAAGCAGTCAACAGGAAACCCTGGTCCCGAGTTTCGTGCTATTTGGCACTCGTCGGCAAGGTGTACCTGTAATCTTGAGGGAACTGGTGCTCCCTGGCGGACTCGATCCCGTGTCACCCAGCTTCACAGTCAGAGACGTTACCACTGAGCTATCCGGGTCGCAACTGACCTCCTGTAGGACTGAGATGTATTTACAATTAATTGATCACTGGGCGGTGATCAATATCATGTACGTCAGGTTCTTCTTAGTGCAGATCGAATGCTAACGATCTTGAGTTTCCCTGTAAATTTAATCAAACAATTAATGAACACATAGTCAATTCAATTCTAACGTTTCAACAATACCAACAAATACTTCTTAAAATACATCAAATTATTTCACCGGTTTTCTTTCGTTTCTTTTTTTTTAAAAAAAGTATGTTAAAAGTTTACAGCGGAAAAGGTTTACTGTTTTAGACAAGTTTCTATCAATTTAATGATAAATTTGGAATTTCCATAGAAACTTAATTAGTGTGTACGTCATTTATATAGAACTAAGTAATTTGTTTCATCAAGACTAATTTATTATTATCATAATTGAGTTAGATTTAATCATAGAAATGTATATTGGCGGTTAGTTCAAACATTTGTGATACATCTTTTCTTTTTTCTGTTCAGTTATGCAATTACAATGCGATAATAGTAGTATAGAATATGGTTGAAAAGTTAGATCACAATCATATTGACCGTTATTTTGTATCTATAACCTTGAATAGCTTAGTTCAAGTGTTGAGCATTCAGTATCGGAAGTGCTTGAAGTTGGTTGTGCGTGTGTGTGTGTGTGTTAATTCACATAAGTTCTTGATTTTCATATACTTATGTAGTCGGTTGACATATGAAAACCTAAAAGAAAAACAAGTCGTTTAGAACCATTTAAGTGTATTTCTTTCCTTATGTAAATATCAGATTCCTTATCGTATAACTGTCTATTGGGAAGTCCTCGTTATACCCGTTTCGTCTAACATTGTATTCGACTCAAGAAATAATGCAATATTGGTAAATATAGTGAAGTGCATTCTGGAAAGCATCCCAAACGAAGAAAAGTTTGTTTGACAAAGTGGTTTAAACCGGTCATTTATATCCACCGACACATGCCTCAAAATGGAACATTGATCAGTAGTACTGTATATTTTTCTCTTAAACTTGTGAAAATATTACCAATGTAAGTGAACAGTCCATAGAATTGCATGTCATTATATTTATTGATGTTACGTTATTTCTTGAGTCGAATATAATGTTAGACAGGATGAGTATACCGGGGTTTTCTGAATGGACATTTATACAATTAAGAGTCTGATGTTTACACGAGGAAAGAAGCACACTTAAATGGTTCTCAACGACTTGTTTTTGTTCTAGGTTTTCAGAAGTCAACCGACTATATTACTTACCTACGCCTGTTACTCCCAATGTAGCATAGGCCGCCCACCAGCATTCTCCAGCTCACTCAGTCCTAGACCTTTCTTTCCAGTTCTATCCAATTGTTGTTCATTTTCTCATGTCTGTCTCCATTTCTCAGTGTAGTGTGTTCTTTGGTCTTCCTCTTCTCCTTTGACCTTGAAGATTCCATGTGAGGGCTTGCCTTGTGACGCAGTTGGATGCTTTTCTCAATGTGTGTCCTATCCACTTCCATCACTTCTCCTGATTTCTTCCTCCACTGGGATCTGGTTTGTTCTCTCCCATAGTAAGTTGTTGCTAATAGTGTCCGGTCAACGGATTTGAAGTATTTTGCATAGACAACTGTTAATAAACACGTGTATCTTCTGGATGATTGCTTTCGTAGTTCTCCAGGTTTCCGCCCCACACAGTAGAACTGTCTTGACATTTGTATTGAACATTCTGACCTTGGTGTTGGTTGATAGTTGCTTTGAGTTACAGATGTTCCTCAGTCGTAAATATGCTGCTCTTGCTTTGCCGATCCGCGCCTTCACATGTGCATCAGATCCACTCTGTTCATCAATGATGCTACCCAGATATGTAAAGGTTTTAACATCTTCCAAATCTTCTCCGTCAATTGTGATTCGATTGTTGCATGTTGTGTTGTATCGGAGAATCTTGCTTTTCCCCTTGTGTTTGTTGAGACTTACTGCTGCTGAGTCTGCTTCTACACTGGTCGTTTTCTCCTGCATTTGTTGTTGTGTGTGCGATAGAAGGGCCAGATCATTTGCGAAGTCTAAATCGTCCAGCTGCATCCAACCGACTACATAAGTATGTGAAAATCAAGAACTTGTGCGTTTTAACACATACAACCAACCTCAGGCACTTCCGAAACTGAAGTTTCACACCTTGAACTAATCTATTTAAAGTTGTTGGGACGAAATGAATATGACTCGGATCTAAATTTTTAGCTTTCTTGTTAAGATATATTAATAGACAAACTAAACTGTTTACTCAGGTGTGTTGTGGTATGTTGTGAAACTGTACAGTCGGATCTTCTAATCTTATGATGGTCTCAAAGTTTTTCTGATATTAAGAAGTGACATCGTCTATTTGGTCCCGTTTAATTTATATTTGTAAACTATTCAGACAGACTTTTAATGGAATTTTTTACCAAGTATAGATGTAAAAGATTGGTAATGCTCTGCTGTTGACTTAGGCTTACTAACCGTGCTGCTCGGACGTGTATTTGGCTAAATCAGAGACTCTAAGCCATGAAATAAATAATAGATGCAAAATAGGCCAAATTAAAATCGAAATTCTGATTGGTGGCCCGTCACGTGATATGTTTGCCAGAGATCACAAGACAATAAAATCTCTTGCAAAAATATCCATAGTATCTGTGCTGAAGAACGATGTTCAAATCACGAAGCATTTATCTTACACTACCTCTTAGGGGAATTTTAAGGGCAACTTTGAGATTATCAAAACAAAAAATAGACTATCACCATGGAGTTTTCGTGTAACAGAAGCCCTACAATACAGAATAATGTTAAAATTGTAGAGAATTAGGAGTTTTAACATCATTCTGAGAGCTAAGCATAGATGATTTAGTCTTTAGTTCATTGTTCTGTAGTGAGTTTATGCCCTAATTATTAGTTCAATATCTTTTAAAACTTAATTACTAACCCTAAAACTCATCAACCCTGGCTTTTTTTTATACTCCTAACCCTGACTTATTGACCTTAACACTTCATTCCACATGTGAACTATTATCCAATCTTTTTAAAATATGAAATATACTGAAAGTCATGAATTTCAACAACAAGCTATCTTCACTATAACGGTTCGCGTCTAGACAGTTGGTGCTTTGTGTAATAGGGGAGCATCCATAGTAGCGTGATAGAGGGAACTGGAATAGAGTAGAATAAAAGAAATGGTGAGTCGACAACTCAACCAGCGCACACAATATACTTGCATTTAATATGGAAAATAATAGACAACAATCAGAAATAAGGCAAGCCTCAAATTAAGACAATCTTGAAATTGAAATTAGAAGCAGATAGTTTAGCTCGCTCACACGCAACAGCGTTCTTAATTCTCTTATTGTCTAGCTTAATTTGGATTGGTCCCTCAAGTCTGTTGATATCATATAGTTTTACCTCTAATTATGATTATTTAATCCAATTAAACCTTTTACTGTAGTAAATTCAAGTGTCTCTGTGACTATGTTATAGAGTGATGTATTTTTTGGATTATTCATTACTTTTTACATTCATTATATAGATGGTTGAATTTTGTCAGAGAATTTATTCATCATTTATTCTGTTCACCGGATCCATCTTCACTTATTAATAATACATTGAATACTGATACAAGCCTTGTTACCATAGCAAATGAAGCGTATACACGATGTTTACGACCTTTTCATTCATGGTCTGTACGAGGTATGGCTATGGTAAGTAGTAATTTGATATTTACATTTGAATAAACAATAGAATGATCAATTTTATTCATATGAATCAAATATGATGTGAAATGAAATTGATGAAGGTCTCTGTGACCTTGGTTACCTGTATAGTTAGTTGAATTGATGATAATCGTCGAGTGATAGGTTAATCATAAACGTTCTTAGCTTTCAATAAATAGATTGCAATGTTTAAAGTCATTCTATACACTTTGGTTTGGACACCCGACTAACCATATCACTAATAATTCCTTCAAATACAAAGTTACAAATTTACATACATGGATTAGATTTACTCAATATGTAAGTGAGTTGCATGAATGTTTTTTAGATGATCGAATACAATGAGAAATTCTGGATGTAGTTTATGTGCTGAATAATAATCTTAGCCATATATTTCAGCTTAAATAATCAAATTTAGTCATTAATTGGACAAGACAAACATAACATTGTTCACTACTCAGTGTTATGAATCGGTGTTTATATCTGTGTAAAATAGCTTAATTACAGCTTTTCTTATTGTAACAGTGAGTTACACTGCGTTAACTCGTTTGAGGATCATCACTCTCTTAAAGAGTGGAAATATACTATTCTGACGAGTTCCCTTAAGATTACATGTACACTTTACTGATAGTTAGTATCAAACAGTATGAAATCTAGGTTAAACAGGTTTTCCTATCCACTACCTTTAACTATCTTACAAGAAGTATATCGCTTCAATTGTAGTGAACAGAACACGGGTGGTGACAACCGAATTATATTTCTCACAACATTACAGAGTTACTTGGTAAAATAGAAAAACCATACTATAATACTTCATTTGCAAAATGTTCAGTAATTGTCTCGGAATTCATTGTTCTTGCATTTCTATACTAATTGCTTTCTATTCCCACTCTTCCTTTCTTGATCTTCCCCATCTTTTGCTGCCAGACATTACATTCCTGACTCGTGTCATATACTGCTTATGTCAATATAAGTAGCACGCACATAGGATAGTCTTTATCGTTTGATTAAAAAAGAATTATTAGTATTTCTTTGCCAATATAAACCTAATAATTAGAAGATCATTTAATGATTTATGCAGCATAGTCCAACTATAAAATTGTCCGGTAAGATTTGTCCAAACTTTGTTCTTTTTTAAAAAAATACACACACTATTTCATAGACCAACAATCCAATGAAACCAGTTTTCTGTCACTATTTTGTACTTTCAATAATTCTTAACATCAACTAGAACACTTTTAGAGTCTATTATTCTCGAACCTTATTCATCCATAGTGAATGAGTATAATTCATATTAGATTGTGAGGAATGGTTGAAATTGTTATAACTTGTGAGTTTGTGCCCCTATCCATTGTATAATGTAATGATACCGCCAATTAAAATACAGTGATTTATCGACCGTATCAATGACGCATAAAACAGGGACGAGCAGTCTAGAGACCTTATCGGTCCTTCTTCCTGCCCTATATCTGTCTGTTGAGTCAAGAACACCAATCTGTCAGCCTCTGTGATATAAATCATGTATTTCAGACATGCTTGGGTTATGTACAAACCAAGACCGACCATATCATACCATGAAATAGAAAATACACATTTGTACAAGATTTCCTCTTGCAAAATTCTTCTCATCTCTTTCATTCTCTTCTATTTTTTTTCTTTAGGTTATTATACAATCACTTCCTTCACGTTTATACTTATTTGAATTATTATTAATGGATAATCCAGAAACAATACCATCGTCAATCACTTCATCGACTGGATTACCTCTTGGGTCTTTCAATGAAACTAAATCATTATTAATACGTTATCCAGAAGCATATATTCAATTAAAATCAGATGCTACACGTTATTCTGAAGCATTAGGTCGTTTCTTAACATTAATCGAAGGTCTTTTAGCCAGTTTAGATTTAAATCGTATATTCACTGGGTCAGAAAGTTATTAATATAGAGAATGAGGACGGGGGGGGGTCTGTTTCGTAACTTTATCTTCTTTAATCCTCATCATATCAGTGTAATTTCGTTGTTTACATTGAACACATTCCTTACTTTGTTTTTATATGTTATGGCTGTTTCTAATATCAATAATAAACCTATAAACTATTCATTTAAAACTATTTTTCTATGTATAGTCTCTTTTTTTTTTAATAATTTTTTTGTTTATATGTGTTGTCTTTTTGTTTGTGTGTTTGTTATTTCCTTTTTTTCTTTTATTTTTTTCTTGTTCTTTTTACTCGATGAATTATTTATTGTGTTTTTTTCTCTCTCTCATCATTCATAAGCATATTTAAACTACAGATTGAAAGAGTAAGTGGTGGAATCAATCATTTCATGTTTTGTTTGTTTGTTTGTTTGTTTGTTTGTTTGTTTGTGTTCGTATGTGTACACTTCAAAGAGAGAAAGTGAGAGGGAAATATGGGGGGGGGTAATTTCCACCCTGTTTTCCATTTAATATGTTTTAGTTGCCAACGCTCTACATCTACTCATATATATAATTATTGTCATTGTCATGATACAATTTGTTACGTATCTAATTTATTCGATGCAAAACTTGTTGCGTAAGAGTTTATTCTGTTTGTTATTTCAATGAAATTTTATGTATTTTTTATTCACTCTATCAATATTATATTCAGATTTTATGTACACGAATTTATGTGTATTCACCAACTTATTTATAATTAATTTATCAATCATGATGATTTAGTCCTTTTTGTGTTATACTGATTGAATTATATCCACCAAGTTACAATGTGACTATTAGTCTAAATGACTTGACATCATATGAACCATGTTTTTATAACTTGTGACCTTGTGTCCCATTAATATGTAATGTAACGATACCGCCGATTAGACAACAGTGACTTATCGACCGGACCAATGACGTATAAACCCGTACGAACAATCTGAAGTCCTTATCGATCCTTCTTCCTGCCTAACTCCACCTGTTCGAGTCCAGAACACCGATCTCAGCCTCTGACATATGAATAATGTTTTTCAAACATAATGGGTTTATGTACAAACCAAACAGACCACTGATAAGTCTTGCTAATTGAACACTATATTTGATTCCTAAGCTATTCTCGTAACCCCCAAGCTAGAACTACACAGCGACCTGAACACAAGAGAAAAGGCGCAAAATATGCGAGAAGTACTTTACTCCATAGGTTCTCTCTAGTATAGAAAATATGTGGAGATAGACCCGACAAGCTTATTTTGTAAATAAGCCTGTCAGGCCTATCTCCACATTTATACATCGTCTGGTCCACCACAAATATAGGGTTTTATAGTATTTTCGATGTCCTTGGGTTTCTCGAAAATCCTGGAATACTACTAAACACAGTAGCAGTATAGTAACCAGCCAATCAGAAATTGTACATGTGACTTTTTACTTTCTTGATGTTTCTGGCTAAACTTTTAGTGAACACTGATTGGATAAAATGTGTCTTAGTGATTGCTGAACCTTTGTTGTCTTTTGCGAAAAGTCTTCTGGACCACCCCATCAACCACATTACACCACAAAATAGAAAATACGCATTTGTACAAAATTCTGCCAAAGGTGGCTGTTAATGTAGGGGACTGCAATTAATAGACTGGGCATAACTCAACAATAGTAAATCGTATAATAATAGTTCATAAGTCAAAACAAAGCTTATGATAAGAGGAACCTGAATATGAATACTTTAGTTACTTAACAATTATACAATAATAATATATGTATATTACTAGTCCAGAAATACATTCTGACAGTTACCATTCATTATTCTCATTGGGATATAAAACCATGTTAAGATGTCACGTGATTGGAGGTGGTGTATATCTAATCCTCTAAAGACGATAGGCTTCGTAGTGGCTGGTAGTAGTTGTTAAACTGTATTTATAACCTTGATGATATATTTCTCATTCTTGTTGTAATCCCGACTAATCCAAAAGACGGTCTTACAAGAAGAATCAGTTGGCAAACAAACAAAGAAGGCACGTTCTTGTGATAAATAGTCACAAAAACTTTGAAATAAGATAAAACTATAGTGCGCTAGGAGATTCCAAACGAATATAAGTTAAAGTTACACCTTAAGAAGAAGATTTCCTTTAAGTTTTCCCCAAGAAAATGAACATTAAGGCTTTAGGAAAATAATGACAAAAAATGTGTTTTCCTGGGAGGATTAAGTGTCATTATCAGTTATTCCTTAATTGTCGTGTGTTTTGAACTCTTTCTCAAAGTGTGCATTTATCAATCACTCTCTAATTAACAGTAAGCCCATCTAAAATATAACAAGTTAGAGACACTATATGAGTCTTCATGGGCTAACTGAGTTCTGTCAATCACAGTTATATGACAGTCTTTATACGTTTGTTCTTCATCTCTATATAGCTCAGTTACTCCTGTGTTTTACACTGTACTACTTACTAATACTCAGTAACTAACTTCATTTTTGATTGTTTTGAGTATGTCGTTAGTGGTACTACGCAGTGTATCAAAGCTAATGGCTGAAGACCTTTGTTATCAGCAAGCACAGTATCACTGAAATTCATGAGCAACCTGAATTGATCTCCAAAACTATCTTCATCGATTTCCCTGTCCACCATCTGTCACCACTGTTGTGTTTTGGGTGTTAATTAGTAGTGAAGCGTTCGTGCGCGAGACTGAAGGTCATGGGTTCGAGTTCCATGTGTGGTATCATGGATACGTACTGCTGTAGAGCACCGTAATGAGACTATACGTCCATCCAGTGCTTCTAGGTTTTCAATGGTAGTCTAGCTTAGATCGATTCATGAATTCAACAGTATGAACCTGCTTTAATGTTGAAACCGAAAGAACGGTTAACGGCAAGGAACGACATTTCGCCGTTAATAGTCCAAATGCTAGTAAGGGCTTGATAAGTCGAGAATTCAACAACATTAAATCCCGCATAGAATTAAAAAGCGACTACATTGTTTGTGTAGCCACTATACTTACAACACAGACTCAACAAATTCTCAACGAAATCGGTACTTTAACTATTCACCTTGGATTTTCCAATTTCTTAATTTGTATTTCTCATCTTTCAGTTTTAGGGAGTGATAGACAGTCGATAGCACATTGCTTCTCCTAAATCCTTCAATGATACTATGTTTTAACCACTGCCTTTGCTAACTGGTGTGTTTGTTAACGAATAGTATTAAAAGTCCAGTTCATTACATTATCACTGACAAATTTGTTTGCATTATTGCTGACATAAAGATAGGAATTCGAAAAAATAAGCCCAGTGGCCTACATCGTTTTCTCTTGGAAATATTTCTAAGCTCTTTCCCACTACACGGAGTGCTTGATCACTACTTTATCACACAAAACAACGGTTTGATATAGATACAAACATATTACATGATCAACAAAAAATTAAAGAACCGAATGTTTGAATACCATTATACGACCATATTTTATTGCTCTACAGAACTAAATCTCAGTGGATTACCTTACATATTAACAACGTTTTTCTGCAAATAACCGGCTACCGCCAATATTTTATCAGATGTCAGAGCATTTTCTATGCCACCAATGACACCGGATGACGGACATTCAGTGTCGAAGAGTGGGATATCAACCACCATTTTCTTTAATGGTCTATAGATCTAGGCCCGACCGCTGATATGACTGAGGTTTGACAATGCGAATGAGAAATATGATAGGATTTCCACCGATCTCTTCGATATCATTTAGTGATGATTGTTGACTTCATATAATGCGCTAAAGAAGATTTATTGACTAGAGGCTTTGCATGTCAGAAGACGAAATGACTTTGAAGCCAACAGATAATAAAACGTTTATATCTGTCTTCGCCTGACATTTGATTACATTTGCCCAAATTAGAGAGTATAGATGTTTATGAGAATAATCTTTTTCAGCAGTCGTGTTATTCGTAGAAATCTCACACACATTGAAAGCTTTATTTAGCCATTGAATATAACACAAATGACTTAGATAAGTGACTAGGCAAGTAATACTGAACGTCTCCGGAAGCCTGTTACCAATACAAATTATCATAAAGCTGTTGACACAAAGAAGCCCTTCGTACAGTGGTGGAGTGTATTTTCACTAACAGTTTCCTGTTAACATCCACGATGTTATTCTTATTCGCTAAAACTTGTATATCCTTGTAGACTGCTCATGATTCATAAATCACTGTTATTATGAGCATTCATTGAATCACACTTTTTAATTCAGAAAAGAACTTGTTTATTTATTTATTTAAGTAAACTTGTAAGTCCGTTGGATGTTTCCAACTAACAACACAGGTGTTAACACTGCATTCCTTTGGAAATCCTCGGTTTCAAAATGTTTTCGAGACATACTCGAAACCTCATCAAGAGAAAACTTGTTTATCAAGTCGCGATACTTAATGATGGACTTCGCTTTCGCAGAACAAATCAAGAGCAGAACAACAACGCTTAAGACGATGAAAAAGCTTAGCCTAACTCACACGCATATACGTAACATGAGACATGTGGTACAGAAATATTAGCATGCTTTATCACACCTTTGTTAAGTAAACATGTCTAAGCAAGAAGTTGCTGTGTTGTGACTTACAGCTTAACCTAAAGCGGAGTACGTGTGCCCGATGTAAACAATGACATTTTTTCGAGTTTGGAGTAACTTCATTGATCTCCTGCTAGTAGCTCGAAGTACCCACTTTTCTACTATTATTTTGGAAAATTAAAACAGTTCAATGAATAGGAGCTGCGTTTTCACTTTGCTGACAAACATCTACATTATCAAATCTGACGACTATAATCATTCCAAGGTTAAACCACTGCTCAGTAGATCCAGTTGTTTTGATCAGCTCTCCTCTAATGACTGCTTCAAACGCAACGTCCATCTCCTTGTTAGCATATAACGTGAGGAACGGTTACTGGATCTACGAGACGTTTCTGGCTACTATGATCATAGTTAACACTGAATTTACAACCGCCTGTCATGTTCTATTCTTGTGAAGCACATATTCACCTCTTTTCACTATTTTTTATCCTTCGAAACCTACTTCTTGTTCATTTTCTCCATAAATCGTCGAATGATTGAGTGGTAGTCACAGTAATAGCGTTGAAACCAGTAACTCCACTGAGGCTACAAGAAAGCTCAAAAGTGCTTTTAATTCAACTATTGATATTACGATGAAAAACACCGTATCTAGAATTCAGACTGCAAGAAAGCTCAAAGTGCCACCAAACAACATGTAAACTTATGGTCTAGTTCGTTGTGATACATTTACGTTAAAGCTAGAATAATGTAATTAAGGCGAATGAAGACAGGTTACAAAGAATAACCATGTCTGCCAGGCTGAGCCATGCCAACCGATCGAACAAAATTAAGACATCCACGTTCTCCATTGTTAATTTTCTTTTCATGTCAATTGTTAAATGTAAATCTACTCAGTAATTATATGCTCGGCCACGAAATTCGTATAGTTATGGTGTAATGTAATATCTGTAGCGCCTGTGTTCACTTTCGCTGTGATACTTCAGTACCTAGAAAGTACTATGAGTTTAATTTAGGTCACTCCCGTCCTTGATGCTAGTATGTTCTTCCACAATGCAGATGAATATACCAATTGAACTAAAAAAGGAGAGATATGAAACCCTACTAAAAGCTATCCTATTAATCCCTACTCCTATACCCAATTTGTGTAATACCGACTATACCAAATACGCAACTACAGGAACCAAAAGATGGATTTGTACCTCATTGAAATTTCTGATTATTACTAGAACTCGATTGTCCGTTGACGATGAGTAGCAGCGTGTGCGCGTGAAGAAGGGAACTAGCAACAGCATAACTCACAGAACTCTTAAGGTGGTAGACAGACGTACGAAAAACCTCCTTCATTCCACTTTACGTTCCAGTGTTGGACGCCAGGTTAATAGAAAGTAGGACAGCTTTGGATGAATAACAGTAGGACAACCGTTAGTCAATTCCTATAGTAGGTACAATCCAAGCAAAACTATATCAATATAATAAAGGTCAGAACTTGGTAAGTGAAAATTAGTGTTCGACAAATAACTAGCAGGAAACTTCGACATTCTACCCCTAAGTGTCGGCAAGTGGGATAAAAACCCCTACACAGTTGTTTCATAAGCGGCTCGCCAGAGCCAGTCGAAGCTCAAGAATGACTGAGTACTTGGTCGGCGCCACGAGATGAGATGTGAACAGAAAACTCTCCAGATTCGTGAACAGCGGAGAGCCTACACGCCGGAGGATAAGTACAGTTAAAAGGCTGAGTGACGAAAATCTTACTAACTCAAAGATGGGAGAAATCCTTCATGCCAACCTAATACACGAGAAGCATGCAAACTCAGAACCCTCCTGATTTGTGAACGAGGAAAATAATGATTGGTGTTTTGTATCGTCAGACTAATAGATAGTCTGACGCGTATTAGGTTTTCTTGAACCCGTGAAAGTGATGTATCATCAATAGTTCAATTATAAACATTACCCTGTCCGATGTGTATGAACACTATCTTCCTAGAATTAACTTCCAGGACCCAACCTCTAGCTTATATAACTAATTCATCTAAGTCAGCTTGGAAATCCAAATGATCAGCCTCACTTCATATTGTTCTCCAGATTTTTGCATCCACAAACAATAATGTCGACGACTTAAGCAACAGCGGTATTTCATTAGCGTAGAGAAAGAAAAGTAGGGGGTCTAAGACGATGCCTTGGGGTACACCAATTTTGACCGGTTTCCATTCAGATTGCGTTCCATTGACCCCCACCCTCTGTCTGCGGTCAACTAAGAAGTTTCTTATCCATTCCTGCACAACACCTGTTATTCCGAAGCTCAAAAGCTTTTGCATAAGGCTAAAGTGTGAAACACTGTCAAATACAGACAGACCGTTATCTAGGGTTGATGTCCAATCCTCTCTCGCACTATGTGAGTTTGTCAAGCATGAACGCTTGTTACGAAACCCATGTTGCTCGGGAGTTAAGAGATTGTGTAAATCTATGTGATTTAGTAGCTTAACCCAAACTTTCGTTTCAAGTAACTTAACGACTATGCTAGTTAGACTGACAGGCCGGTAGTTAGATACGATCTCCCTCTGACCATCCTTAAATATAGGGCTGACTATAGAGTCTTCCCAACCTTTATGGAGTTTAGCGAGTGAAAGGGACTTGTTGAAGGGTGTCGCAAATCATTTAAAGCCAATGCAAGTTAGGCTTCGAGCATATTTTGTATGCGGCGGGACTTAAACGGGTCCACATCTTATGGAACCACCTATTTCACTCATCGCACTGCATTCCTCCCTCCGCAGGGAACAAACAGTTTAGTTGTCTACAACCAACCATTGCAATCAGACTAGGAAGGTTTAGAACACAATATGAACACAAGTGTCAGTCAAAGAGAAAGAAGGTACCACGAGACAAAGTTTATCAAGATTTCAAACCTTAATCGAAATACTTTAGTTAAAGTGGACGAAGAATGCCGTTGATGCAACAAGTACACAAAAGCAAAGCCAATCAAAGCAAGCACAAAATTACTGCCGTTTTTGAAACGCGCGTCAGGTGTCCTACTTCACTTGACACAAAGCACTTGCAGTCCTACGGAAATCTGCTCCTAATGGTCACTTTAGGGCATGATCCTGAGCTAGTAGCCTGGGCAGCACTTCAAATTGTAAAGTGGATGTACATGAGGTAAACTCAAGTATTAAACTTACGTGAATACTAATCGGCGCAATCACTCTAGGATTTTTGCTAGATCTTTTGAAACATACTCACGGCCGTACCTTGAAGTGCACAACCCTTACGCACCTCATCTCTTTGAAAGAGACAAATCTTTCAGACCAAGTATAGAGACGGGCAACAAAGTGGATGATAGCGCTGATACAAATCTTATGATGAAAGTCTCCAGCACCTAGAATTATTTTCACTGAGCCTTATAAGAATGATTAGTGAACTGGTAATGGCATTCAGCATATCGAGTACGCCAAGCCCCACGGAAACGAGGATCTTTCCCAGATAGCAGTCGGTTTATACAAGCTCGTGGCGAAATATTGAATATCTGAAGGTCGATGAAACAAGCGCGCTGTAGGGATCGCGCGGCATGACTTCTAAAGTTAGTAGACTATCATCGCTTGTTATTAACTCGGATCCTGTATATCTGAAAAGCGAGAAGTAATATAAATCACTGAAGTACATTTTTTACAGTCGCATTGTTTACTCCTCTGACAAGTTTGTCGTTGTTCTTGATGCACGCACGGGAGTCTCTCAGTTCTTACACGGACATAGAGACTCAGTGGTTTGGATTGTCCCTGGAATTGACAAACCCCATCATGTATGTCTCTAAGTGGTTTGCTAATGTTTCAGGTGATTTCTGGTGGTCTAGATGGAAAGCTAATCGTTTGGGATACTAAAACATTTGAGAAGGTCCAGGTAAGTTTTTGATCTAATGTACAATATCGTAAAGATTTTGAATACCAGGTTCCCAATAGACTTCTGCTTCCCTACTGCAACTGGCTACATTTTTAGCCATACTTGCAAAAACAAACGTAGATGAGTAATAATTATGTATATATTCTTTTGTAGATGTCGTGAAGTCATATGACCGCTCTACAGGAAGTTATGTAGACTACGTAGAATTCCCTCAGAATGCTATTATGGCGTATAAAGTATAAGATTTATTTTCTTAATCAGTTGTAGGATTCTGATTTTGTAGCATGTATAGTCGACTCCATCCTTATCGTATACTGGATTAACTTAAATGTCTCAGTGAGGTAATTCTTTGACTTTTAATATTAAGGTACTTATTTCCTCATAGTATTCTTCGGTTTGAATTGACTCCCGCCGTTTAAAAATAAACGCATTAAGGTCTTGTTTTCTCCAAACAAACTAGTTTTCATAAAACTAAGTTATCGTGAAGTTCATGCGACTGGATCTCTTCATAAATTTGAATGAACGAAAGAGAACATTACTCTCAGAATACGACAGATTCACTATATGTTACTCAAGAGAAAATAATAAAAGTCTGTAGACTTGTCGTTTATATCATAAACTTGAATAGTAGATGCTAATGTTGATAATGTCTAGTGGCGAAAATCTATTAGCTTGTGCTGCCATTTACTAAATTTTATGTAACGCTTCATCTTGGGTACATTCACAAATTACATTTCTCTATTTAAACAGTCGTAATTTAATTGAAAGTGTGAAGTGACTATTTGCTGATGCACCGGATTTATTGGTTACTTACTTATCTGTCCAGTGTATTCTATACATAAATATATCAAAGAATGAAATAAGTTGATCCTATCATCCTTAATTGGTCTTTATGATGACAAGCTTTTGTGTACGCTCTTGTGATTATCATGAACTATCACTAATGAGCATAAAGCATAACATAGTGGTTTATTAACAATGGATGCATTCATTCTTTCACTGTTTGGAAACGTCCGTTCAGTCTTAGTAGTCCGTCTAACAGTACATCCTGTTAGCAGTCAAAGCGGCGTTAAACCTGCCATATATTTGCATCTGTTTCAGTTGCCATACCACAATTTTACGATGTCGTTGAGCAAATGAATATATAAATTTCTTCCCACCATTCGGTTACCTAATTAAATCTGTACTAACACTCATGCTTACTGGACGGCTGAATTTATCTCTATTAAAGTATCATTGTTCGTGGGAGCCTTCTTCGTCTTGAAGTCATGGGATATCTTCCTTTGTACGAAGTAAAACTGTTTTTCATCTAGGCAACCTCTGGGTTTTTTGATCATATTGGCATTTTTTATATCTAACACATCCTTACTAAGGTTTGTTTTTAGTGGATAGACTACATTCGGTCAGTTAATTTATTTTAGTTCAGTCTGATAGAAAGGTTAACTTGAGCTTTAAAATTCGATGTCTTTATGCTTGAGTCATTTGTTTTCTTTCGAGTAACGTTACTATGGCTTACATCAAATTGCAAATGGTTAATAAGGGTGAAGCCATACTATCTCAAACTTGACAACTAATACAGTATTATACGAACAGTTGGCCATGTTTTCCGAGTAGCAGTCATAGCAGTTGGTCATACCTTTTGTGATGATTCGGTCGAACTTAAACACTTGTTTACTGAATTTCTAACATTTTAACTAAATGGTAGTATTCGTTCTCTTTAAGGATGTATTTATGTAAATTTCGCTTCGGTTTGGGCGCGCGGGCAATATTACAGCCCTCACACAAATCGAATGACAAAGTGTCACACATATCTGGTGCCTCCTTGTACCAATGTTAATGTAATCAAAGTAAATTTTACCCCTTTTCATAGGTATTCGGTTCCCAATAATGAAAGGCATTCAGAACAAAAGAATTACACATGCGTCGCAGCACATCCAAACGACTGCATCGTTGCTACAGGAAATGGTCTTGGTGAAATATTCATTTGGTGGAATTTATGTGCTCAAACTGATGATCATTTAAACATGCTAAACCCTGTTTCTGACGAATGGACTGGAAATGAAAATTGTTCAGAAAATGATGATTTCGATGACGTCAAAAAAGCTATCAAAGAACATTTTGCAGAAGGTCGTTTATTCACTTATTACCCAGTTCATCCTTCTCATGTTAAAAGGTCTTTACTTCATTGGCATTCTGTACAAGTGACAAGTCTTTGCTTCACGTCATGCGGTTAGTTACAAATGCAATGTTTTTACGTCTGTCATATTATGTGTTAGGAAACTTGTTCGGTTATTTTGTAACTGAATGATATTTTTGTGATCTATAACGTCTTTAAAAACTGTTTGATGATGGAGATAATAACTAAACGATATTTCGCGAGCTATATGGTTCATAATTTCCCATAGATTCCTACATCACATGTATTGGTTTCGTTCTTGTACCCTTATATCGTCTTCTGTCTCACTCTCTAATACTTATTCATACTTTTCATCGCGGAACATATTGTATGTATTATGCTCCCAAGGAATCGAATCGTGGAGTCAATTATTTTTATTAATAACATGTTCGGTAATTTTAGGATTTTGTTAGTTAACATGTATTATTTTAGAGAGCTACTTTTCATTCTCATTCATCCAATATAAGCACTTATTGGAGCCTGTTAAGAATTGAAAATGTGCTAACATTTATTTTGTTTTACCAACTGTCGTCTCGTGTGTTAAAATAAACGTACTACGAGTTTGAAGCATTCAGTAATCAAGTCTTTTCAACTTACAGGCACTCATCTTCTCTCTGGTGGTTTGGAAGGTGTGTTGGTCAAATGGGATGTGACTGACTGTTTTGGAGGTCCACAACAGCGTCGTTTTCTACCTCATTTTGGCTATCCAGTATCTTCTGTTCGAAGTCATGGTGGTTTATGTGAAGATATGATATCTGTCAATTTGGAGAATAATTGTAAGTATCTACTTACTATATATTTTAGAAAATAATTATTGTCATCGTTATCGGATTAAACTGTTTTTGGGAAATGATTTTGGTGACTTTTACTAATTTTACATACGGCATCCGCGGGTTCTTCATAGCAGTCACTGTCATGAGGCAAAAATTACTGTGGGATACAACTAATCAATGCTTCATAAGTTACTCTGTTAGCTCTATTTTGGCATGCTTGTCAGTTGCAGATTAATTTGAATATCATGCTTCTAGAAATTCTATTCTGTTTATATTTCGTCGAGCCAAATTTCGGTAATTTATGCACTTAAATCAGTTTTTTGTCATGCTCAAACGTTTGTGTAAAAGCGGCGATACCGCCCAATTACTCTAAACCAACGATAGTAGTTTTGATCGATATCGTAAAAAATCTCGCCATACATATCCCGCTATATTTCATTTACTTTGCGTCTACTATTCCGTCTTTGGCTTGTCGTTTCAAGTTTTGACTAATGTACTCCTCGAGTGATAAGAATAACCGTAAGTTAAGTTCGAGGTCATCCTAATTCCTATTTATGTACTGATAAACGCCCCAGCTAAGTTTCTGTTATTGTTTTTCAAGCACACATGCCTTTATATATATTAGTATTTCAGATTGCATCACACCATGAATTTGAAGATCCTACTCTATACATAAACAAGTAAAATATGGCAGCGAATAGGGCAGGCCGTCGATAACTAATTAGCGATAATTTAGGAATAAATTCATGTATAACCACAGTTATGAGATCCAACAAAAGCTTAAAATAATGGGAATATCAGTCAGTAACAACGCGTGCTGTTACGGGTATGAGGGCTGATATCACTTCCCGGCTGCCCACACCGTGGAAGGGTATTTCTTGAGGAACCTGAAAAGGAAATTGGATTAGTGTTGGTCTTAACGACCTGGCAGCGTGACCGCAGAGCCCAAGGGACAACTGCTTGAGGCCAGTCACGCACGGCCTTTCCGTGGAAGGTTTTTAATGTGTTAGCTCCGTTCTTCAAAGGGCCTTACCGCCGGAGACGGAAATCCGTGAGGTAAGGTGAGGTGTGACACTTTTGGGATCGACCTTTTCTAACCCCACCCCTCCTTGTGGGAAGGCAGCATCGCTGCAGATGCTGGTTTTCCGAGGGAAACACCTTACTGCTGTCACACCCCTCTACAGTCAGCAGTACGACTTCGCCCTCAGACCTTGAGTTGCTGCTTTTAGTCTTACCGTTCTCAATCGACCTGCCTGGCATGGTAGAACCTACAGGAACATATGTTCCAGCCAATATAGCTTGGTTGGGTCATCACGATAGGCAAGCCCGACCACCGCGTCGAGGTAGCAGCTTCGGTCGGGTATGGGAATATAGGAAGCCTAGTTACTTAATAATTGTACAGTATGAGTATATATAACAATAATAGTAATAATAATCCAGAAAAAAAACAAGTTCACATCATTAAGAAAACTTTTGTTTCTTTTTTCCAATTTATTTAAACTCATCAGCATTTCATATTATGGATGGAGCTTTCACAATAATCTACTCAAAACAAGGTTTTATGCAATTACCTAAACACTGGTTTCCAATTCCTGTTACATTAACGATGCCCGAAAATTTAATGACTTTACAAAGTAAACTTCCACATAGAGATGATGAATTGTCTTCGACTTATCTCTTGACAAATGGTGGCTGTGGTAAAATACAACTAATGAATGTAAATGACCGTGAACATTGTGTTCAAACGGTAATCAATTATTATTGTGTAGATGCAGTATTGATTAAAAACTTTATGATAATTTATTTATTTGTTTAAACACATAACCCATGGTACAAGGAGGTGCCACACTTCGTCATTCGATTTATGTGAGGGTTGGAATACTGTCCGGACGCCAAAACCGAAGCAGGTTATGGTAATATATTCAGATTGATTCCAGTGGAGTTCATCTGTATCGGGTGTGAGGGAGGTACCCACTGACCATAATGGAAGATGCTTGCGCAATATCGCGGATCAATTGAATTTAGACATTAACACGGACGAGTCCTTACTAAGTGGCATGCGAAATCAATGGTCCTGGCTTTGATCCCCGGTGATCAGCTTGTCGGTGCCCACTGATAAGGAGTTCCAAATGAGGATGAAACAGCTATCCAGTCTTTCCAGATCAGTCCATAATTTCTATGAAATTCGACAATCCTCACATCCCCATACAAATAGTTCCAATAAGGCGGATAATATTTCGCAGAAAGGGTTTATTTATTTACCTAATAAACTTTTGTTTAGTCGTGGATTAGTGATAAATACGTTCAGCTTTCAGTTGCTAAGTTCCAAGCATTGAACACGTCCCACTTCGGTTTAAGTAACCAGTTAGTATTGGTTCTGTTTCTATAAATTTTGGATTGTTACAATAAATTTAATTTTATCCAAAGTTCAACATTGTTGTGCCGTGATGTGGTATGATGTAGTGAATCTTCCCATAGTATTTCAATAAACGCCAACTAACCTTCAACTGCTGACCGAATTATAACGATAATTTTTATTCATCAATTGTCACTCATGTTGTAAAATAATAACTTCAACGTCTGTCAACATCTTCATATGACTGCACTAACTGTGACAGTTCAACAGTATTTCGGTCCAGCATACAACAGCTTCCTTATCTCATGAGTTCCCACTCCTACAAAATATAAATCTCACAACGAAGATTTATTCATGATACAGTCAAATTAATTGGAATTACTTCCGAGTTTACTCAGTCTTGTATCGACTAAATTGAGTGATTATTCGTCATAAAAATTATAAATTAAAGTAATCATCATTTGAACACCGAAACTACAAAGAGTCGATTAAAATCGACAATGTACACTGTGAGTACATTTCCACTCTACTCCTGTATTCAACTATCAACTAGATTTGGGTATAAAAAAACAACTATTTAAATGGGATAATAGGTTGAACATTGACAAATTCTATTTACAAACAATTGAGGATTTTCCAATATGCACGAGAACACATATGAAGAACATAGAAGAACCCTTCCATAGTGTGGGCAACCGGAAGTGAAGACCTTCCTCATGCCTCTAACAGCGCTCAAGACCACTGTATTCATAATCAATTTCTCTCTTCAATTCCTATTATTCCCCCTACTTCGAATTTCAACTGTAAACTTCCTCCTTTGACTTCCTCCTGAAGTGTCACTATGGCCAACGATTGTAGTGCTCGAAACACTGTCTCAAGTCTATAGAAACCTCGCTCCAAAATACGGATTAGAGCCTTCAACGTACTCACCCTATATCAAATCGGTCAGCAGGCCTCCTTGGCTAAAACCCTAAAATCTCGTACCATTGATGTACGCTGTATCTCCAAAACACGAATAAAGGATCCTAGTGTGGTCATTCGACGAGATGCACCGTCCGTGTATCTGGCGGCCCGATGGTTGGTTCTTGTGGACCGGCGTGTGTAGACATAGCACTGAGTACGAGGGCAGAACAAACACTATTATAGTGGGTCCCCGTTAACAGTCGTCTATGTGCTGTTCGGCTAAGCAGCTCCGTAAAAACTCGGAAGGATAGTGACACACTTCGTTGCCTTTTCGTTGTTTCTGTTTACGCTCCCATTGACTGCAACCCGGATAAAACGAAAGATGACTTTTGCAGAAAGCTTTTGGAACTTCTTCAAAAACCCAAACTCTCAGACATAGTACTCGTAGCAGGTGACTTTAATGCCCAAGTAGGTAGCTTAAACCGAACAGAAAGTCATTTAGGTGGGTAATTTAGTATCCCGGCTCAGCTAACAGATAATGGTGATTGTCTGTTGCAACTGTGCTCAGTCAATCGTTTGCTTTTAGCGAGCACTAGTTTTAAGCATAAGGAGAGACATCATCTAACATGGCGACCCCCTACACTAAACCAACAATGGACTCAAATAGATCATATTGCCATCAGTCATCGTTGAAAAGGGTCGATAGAAGACTTTCTCTCGTTCTGGAATGCTTGCTTGGACTCCGACCATGCCCTAATATGAGTACGCATCTGCTTGCGCCTCACGACTCAGAAAGGCCACACAAAAAGACCCATTAGAACTGAATTGAGTGACGAGAAGGCCGAAAGTAGATTCCAGGAACAACTGAGGTCACACTTAGTTCTAAAAACGAGATGTTGCTTGGAAGGATATACGAACAGTTGTGGAAATAGCAGCGACATTTATTAATTACTTGAACCAAATTGTTAACCAGAAGTCTACGGAACGATCGTGAGAAGTGGTGAGCAACGAACACATAAGAGATGGAGAAGGTAGTTTCTGTAGGTAACACCAGACAGCTTTTCAAACTAATAAAAGAAACTAGAATTAAGAAGTCAAGTGTAAGTGAGACAGTTTCAGGGAAAGTGACATTTCCTCTTTTTTCTCTCACTATAGATTGATATTACTCACCAAAATCTTGTTGTCAGAAATACGGATTCGAAACATCCAATTATACATGCTGAAGTATTACTAATGGCCCAGTTGTGCACTGAAGTTGCATTTACATGGTTTGTGACTTATGAATGTGTAAAAAATTTAGCTGATTATGAACAAGGATTACCAATTGATGATCAGTCACGTTTAACTTGGTGGCAGTGCCATGAATCAGAAAAAGAGAATGAGAATAAAGATCTGTCTTCATCATCAGTCGATGGAATACATGAATTTGTTAAGTAAGGAAGCGTTTCGTTTTTATTAGTGAATACATTTCGTAATTTATATCTTAGATCGTTTTACTTATCATGATAATCTATGCATTTTTGTTCATTCGCTAAGCTTGCTCTCTTTGCTACTTCAAAAATGACTTCTTAGACATCTAACTTCTACTATCGCAAAATCATCCTTGAAAGTCAGGGATTAGTATCGTTTTCGCCTGCATGAAAACAACCAGTTTTGAATCAATTCATTAGAATAAATTAATTATGTTTTGTCGAATAATTTTTAAATAAAATATCACTTTGCAATTATCATTTGTATTACATATCGGACAATGTAATTTGATATTTTGATGTGATAATGCTTAGGACAGTTTAGGTTATCTAGTTATTTCTTCAAAGGATAACACCTCTAATATCTATTTCTGAAATAACACTTGGCGTTACATTATTGATTGTTATCGCTTCTAGTTCACTACCTTTATTATTTATGGATTTCTAGGTCATTACACGTTTCTATATAAACAGAGTTGTACCTTTCCAACGTTTGACTTTTGTACAGAATATAAAACTCTCCTGAAAGTCCCGTGTTCTCTAACTCTTATCATCACCATGTCGACTAGTAACGCTGAAATGTTGTTATGTACCAGTTTATTTATTTGTTTAAACATATAAATATTGGTACAAAGTGGCACCGAATACATATACACCACACAAGTCACTTGATTTGTGTGTGGGCTGTGATACTGCTCTGGTGCCCAGACCGAAGCAGATGGTTTTCATAGGGAGCCACACCCCGAGCCTTCGACCTAAAGTTCTGATCCACAAGACAGTGGAGCAACAAAAGAAGATGCAGTCCCATAGTAACCGATGACCAATAATTGGTTCATACGCCATTTATTCCTTCAGGATACTGGAGCCATGTGCACCACTGGTTTTGAATCAGGGTTTTCAACTCCCCCAAGTAGACCCTCCGTGTCCACCAACCCGGTTAAAGCACCAGACATTCGCTTTTCATCCTCTCGATTTCGTAGACAACACCCCCGCCATGGGAAGGCAGTGAGTAGGACTTCCCTGGCAGAGGCTATATACGCGTGGGCACGTGAGAGCATTTGGAGAGGGAGAGCGGACTCTTCCCACTCTCGGCTGTTGAGTACCCGGGCAGTATCACAGCCCTCACACAAATCAAATAAGATTTTTGTGGTGCATATGTATTTGGTGCCTTCTTGTACTAGTGTGTTCAAATAAATAAATAAATAAATAGAAATCATCATTTGAATAATACAACATTAAGATATCTAAGAGTATGACGGTGTTTATTCATTTATGGTAATGTATCATTCATCTATTAGTGTGAGTAATATATATTCCAACTGTTGAGATCACAAATCAATTAAAGCTAGACCACAATGGAAAACCTAGAAACACTGGATGGCCGTTTCGTCCTACTGTGGGACTTCTCAGCAGTGCGCATCCACGATCCCGCTTCACGGGATTCGAACCCAGGAACTACTGGTCTCGCGCACGAGCACTTAACCACTAGACCACTGAGCCGGTCGGCATCCAACGGTATTAATGTCTAACTTCAACTAATCTACGAAATTGAGCGACACATCCACCATCGTCGTCAGTGAGTTACTATCTTACAACGGACGAAACGGCCGTCCAGTGCTTTCAGGTTTTCCATGGTGGTCTAGCTTTAATTGATTCATGATTTCAACAACTGAAATTACTAAAATCCCCACAAAACCCCCTTCTAATAAATATTCAACTGTTATGTAAGTACTTATTATTTGATTAGTATCATTGAAATACGAAGTAACATGTTTCAGCGGTTTAGTAGAATAGAGTGTATAATTTGGTTCGAAGTAGTCTTGAAATTAAGTTTTTATTACTTTATGGCACTTGTTGGTAAGTTATATCTACGTTAATGAGACAGCTTTAGAGTTGGTATTCACTTTACTTAGCTTTACAATTTGGAATGTTACCACCAACGAACCATTCCGGTCGCAATTGGACCGCCATCTGTAGGACTATTATGTTTAAAATAGCCTGCTTCTAAGGCAGATTATGTGTTAAATTGCTTTGTATAGTGTAATGCGTAGTCAAGAGTGTTTAGTGGAGCTAGATAGTATTCCCACACTCTAAATCAACCCTAAGTTTCTTAAGTTTGTAAACTACAGAGTGACAAAACATTGTATTATAACTGATGTCGGTTGGTGATGAAAACACTAATCCTGATTTGTAAATCCAACTAAAAATTCTGAATTAACTCAATACCTAACCCTTACGTTTTGCATTACAACTGATATCTATTGATGACGGAAGCTGTGGGGTAATAACCTTAACTCGTGACACTGACCCACCTCCTAGTATGTAATATTGATCTTTTTTCTTTACTACAGGGGATAATTTGACATGTGAATGTTAATTATTCACACCAAAGCTATTATTCCATTAATTTGTATTGCCAGTTCTAATATAAAATTAATAAGCGTTTCCTGACTGTAATGATAAGTTACCTAAGGTAGTCAGTATAGTACATATTGACTTCTGATTTCATAGAAGCAGGTAAACTGAATATAATACACCTAAAATTGGTCTGATCTGAAATGTCATTCATTAAGTTTTTGTTGGAAATTAGTCTTATTCGTCTTTCGTGTTTTAATGTATCAATGAGTGTATCCCATTTTCTCCTTTAAACAAATTATCATCATCAATAATTATGAACCGAATGTTATTTAGGTTATTATTATTATTATTATTATTATTATTTATTATTATTATTATTTATTTAAACACATAAACATTGGTACAAGGAGGCACCAAATACATATGCGCCACATAAATCATTCGATTTGTGTGAGGGCTGTGATACTGCCCGGGTGCCCAGACTGAAGCAGGTGGTTTTCTTAGGTAGCCACACCCCAAGCCTTCGACCTAAAGGTCCAATCCACAAGGCAGTAGAGCATCGTGAGGAGATGCAGTCCCATGATAGCCGGTGACCAACGCTTGATTCATACGCCATTTATTCCCTCAGGATACTGGAGCTCATGTGCACCATTGGTTTGGGATCCGGTTAAAGTGCCGGACATTCGCTTTTCGTCCTCTCAATTTCATAAATAACACCCTCGCCACGAGAAGTCAGCGAGTAAGATTTCCCTGGCGGAGGCTATATACACGTGGCCGTGCGAGAGCATTTCGAGAGGGAGGGCTGGTCCACCCCATTCTCGGCCATACCAGGGCATTTGGGGGCCCTGATTAGTAAGTGATTGTGTAACATTCATGTTTGAGGGAGCTTTTTTTCAAATAGTATCAGTATTTTCTTTGTTAAGTCCTCATTGAAGATTATTTATCTTGGAAATTATGTTTAATATCTTCGTGTGGGAATTTTTTCCAATCTTATTTAGATTCACTTCAGTGGATACTTATTCCATGTCACATTTTGGTTGTCCTGCTGTTAGTATGGAGTTTGTTCCATCTGAGAAAAATCAATTATATGTTCTGTTAATGGATTATCGACTGATGATATGGAATTATAATATTGAATACAGTAAGATTTTTTGTTTTATTCATTTCTTTGTTTTAATTCAGTCAGTCAATAACAATGTAGAACTTCGTACTTACGTACATCAGTTCAAGTTGCCATACCACATTAGCACAGAGATGCAGTTGTCGATTCGAATCCCGTGGTGGTAGAGATAGTGAGAGTATAAGCAGTAATCCGAAACATTAGGGTTTGAAAATGTTATTCAAGGAGTATAACCCAGTGAAATAAATTTAGAAAGAGAAATAAAGTGACATGAAGAATTCAAAATATTAGGATTTGGGTGAACACAAAGAGTGGATGCACTTGCACCATTGCAAACGATTTTGAGCCATGTCATTCAGGGTCTCTAACCATCGGTTTCTATCGTCTCGCCGATTCAAACCAGGTAGTCTACACCTACCAACATGGCTCAGTCCACTTGTCAGTGACTTCATGGATTTGTGCCATGTTTTGGTCTAGCCGCCCCTAGCTTTCTTCCAACCTACTTCTACACCATAAGACGCCGCACATCGGGGCAGTCGGCGGTTGGGCATACGTAACACATGTCCCAGCCATCTCAACTGATGAAGTTCAATCACTTCATCAATTGATTGGCCATCCTTACCTAGTACCTGTTTCCTAACGACTGCGTTACTTACTCGATGGTTCCATGATATACGAGCAATGTTTCGAAGACACTTATGATCGAATACTAGTAACCTATGAATATCCTCTACTCTTACCGGCCATGTTTCACTGCCATAAAGTAGGACGGAACGAACTGCTGCTCAATAAACACATCCTTTGGTTGATAGACGGATATCTCACCTACGCCATAAATGATGCAAGTTGGCAAAAGCTAGTCGAGCCTTCTGTATCCGTGCTGAAATTTCGTCACACACCAGACCGCAAGGGCTGATGAGACTCCTAAGAGAAGCGATGCAATTAACACGCTCAACTACTACTTGTTTTAATTTTTTAACACTCAACCTGTTTAGATGAAACAAATATGTTGGAACATAGCACAGAATATTCTTTTTAATAATATATTCACACAACGAGATGAGATTACCATGGAAAATTTTAGAGTAGTTAGAGTGTTATTAGCAGTAGAAAAGATTAGATATGAACAATACTATTCATTAAGAAAGTATGAACTTATAAAATGAAGAAACATATTATCATTAAGAAACTTCGGAAACATAAAACAATGGATACACCTCAAACAAGTGTGAGTTTTGTTTTCCAACTATAATAATCACAAGAATCTAAACCAGGTAACTTGTACCTAACAACATGACTCAGTTTAGTGGTTAATCATTTATGGGTTGATTCCATATCTTGGTTTGGCTACAGGTTCCAGCTATTCACTTTCGGATTAGGGACAACAAGACTGTAAACTACGCTTTTTTAGATCGATTACTTTTCACTCGACTTGATATGTTAAGAAGCCGAAACATTAACGTTTTTTACTTTTACAGCGAAAGATCCCATATACTCCCCATGGATTCCAGCTTCATGTCACCTTTTATCGTATTGTATTCAAAACTCTTCGAAGCTACCACCTGGCTCTCTAATTATTCCCTTCAATGTACAATCTAATGTAAATCAATTCAGTACATCGACAAGTTTTTTAGTGTATTCTGGTCTTAATCTGACTCTTTTGAACTGGAATCAAATTTTACTCGAAAGTAAGTTCAGATTACCCTGTTGTGGTATAATTATTATTAACTCATTTGCCAGGTACATATTGATGTATTCACATTCGATTAAGTGATACTACCATCCGTTTACCAAAACCGAAATGGGTGTAGTGGGTTTCGAACCTGTGACTTAGTGTCACCAAATAAGCGGCCATCTGTTTTGGTACTCAGTCATTTATAAACGTTTTCTCTCTCTTGCTCTACGAAGTGCAATCCGTTCGGGGCCTGTGTTGATTTCGTTTTCAATCTCTTCAATATATGATGGAGTTTGACATCATTCATTTTATGCAGACGTGTTTACCTTGCTATCGTTGTAACTCTGACATGGTTGTATGTTTGTATGATGTATCATATCTCCTGTTTAACATTTTCAATCACCAATGTTTTTTGAAAGTGATTTGATCGTATACCAGAACGGAATACAAAACGGTGAGAAACAGTCAGTCGGACTATGTTTGTGTCGACAAAAGTATGTCTTCACTTCTCCGCTTATTTTGCACTCTTCTTACTGAACATTATAGTCGATAAGTAAACTAATCTAACCGATTGCATCTC
Source organism: Schistosoma guineensis (assembly GCA_944470375.2). Classification (NCBI taxonomy): domain Eukaryota; kingdom Metazoa; phylum Platyhelminthes; class Trematoda; order Strigeidida; family Schistosomatidae; genus Schistosoma; species Schistosoma guineensis. The sequence continues at coordinate 15,688,488 of OX103897.1, read as the reverse complement.
CTTAGACAGTGGATAGTGGCAGTTGGTTGTTCCAAAAGACACATTGATTGCAATCTTGTGTTTATCATTTAGTCAATCATGATCAATGTAGATCCTGGTACAAATGTTCACTAACTCAAGTTGCCATACCGCAGTGGCATGACGCAACTAATTTAACAGATGAATAGAAAAGGAATCAAATCACTTACCTGAAAAATTTCTTCTGATTGTACCTTTCCGTTCCCTCATTTCTACCATACTACCTTACACCAATCTCCTCGTTATTGTTCTCTTTTTTTTCTATTTCTCTTCGAATTCTCATTGTTTTGTGTGGCGCATATATATTTAGTGCCCTCTTGTACCAATATTCATGTATTCAAATAAATAAATCACTGTAATGACGATGGTAATTGATAAGATTGAACACTGAGGATATGCTGCAAGAAGACAGAAAACTGTGTGCCTGGATGACTACTACTACTACTACTACTACTACCGGAGATGTAGAGGAGGATGAAGTGTGCGTTGATCCACACTATTGTGACTGTTTCTAATCCATTTCATTCAGCGTCTCCAGTTATCTTTTGTGATTATTACTCGAACGCCAATGACTTATTAATTCATATATTAATGGGACGTTTTGATTTGATCTGCCTACCTAACATTCAAGCAATCTACTCAAAACCAGACAGTGACTGATCATACTTGAAATGTTTTCCACCAATCTCGGTGAAGATTTAAAGTCTTACCAAATGATTTGCCGTATTTACTCAGTACTTTTCCCTAATATCTACGTTCACCATTCGATTGTTCACGATGTACGAAAAATGCTTCAAAATTGTCTATGATCTAAAACCCACACTCTCTTACTGTCGTAAACAATATTTCACGGTTGTATTTTGAATACATATTTCTATCACTGAACTTACTTACTTCCGAAGTATCTAACCATTTCTTTCCAGTTGCTGGAATACTTAATCCAAACATAGGCGTTTCCAGAGTATAGATTCCATAGACATTATTAATAGGTCTTTAAGCATTTTCAATTCATGCTCTATACATGTTTGACTGAATTCTTTTTTAACGTAACCACTGGGATAATTGTTATCAGTTGGATCACCATTCGGATCACATTTATTGGATGTATTACACAACATTTCCAAGTTTGGGTGGGTGGTTAGCTAGCTATCCATTAATCTAACATTCCTTTAATAATTCATCACATCTGTCTTTAGTTTAGATTGATTAATGTTCTGTCCAAATCATTCTCGTTTTCAGGCAATCCAAAAGTTGCTGCCAGCATTTGTCTACGAGATAATCTATTGAGTCTGTGGCCAGATTCAAAGAAGAATAATATTGATAAATGTGTTATAGTCTCTTATACGGATAATGACGATGATAATGTTACACGTTACCTGGCTATCACGGTTCGTGGTCACGCTCCTAGATCAGAGAGTGAGCGTACTTCACTTGGAGCTTTGTATCTGTTAAAATGTACATCTTCCAGTGTTGAAATGATATCAGTAGTTCCAGATGTACTAGCGACGTGTTTAACTCCACATCCGAGTAAACCTTGGTTAGCTGTGGGATTGAAGGATGGAACAGGTTGGTTTGTGGTATATATAAAAGCAATTTCATATTAATTTCGTAATTATGTTTTATGCAATAAAGTACTTCCTGAAGTAACCTGTTCGTAGTTTTGAGAAGACGTTCACACATAGAACGGTCACCAGAACGTTGATGGAAATGTTGTTTTAGTAGTTGTTGGTTGTACTGGTCTGTCCTAGTGACTAAGTTCATCCACATTGGTCGGAACGCTCATTCCCCCAGGTCCTACCATGCTAACCATATCCATTGAGTAGTGGCGAAATTAGAAGCAGCATAATCATAATTCGAGGGTGTAGTGGTTCTGCTGACTGCACAAGAGTTTAGTGCTAGTAAGTTGTTTTCATCAGACAACCGAGATGTGTTGTGATGCTGGTTCTCATTACAAAAGGATGGGTTTAGAGAAGGTGGGGACTGAAAATAGTACACTTCATCTCATTTCACAGATTTCTATAACCGGTTGTAGTTTTGAAGTGAGAAGCTAATTTATCTAACACTGTTTACAAAATGACAGTTTGTGACTGATCTCAAGCAGTCGTTCCTTGGACACTATAGTCGCATTCTGAAGTTATTTAGACTTCAATATAGCTCAGAAATATAAATTAGAATGGGATAAATGAAGACGTACTGCAATTCTACATCTTGAACAAGATAAAGAGTGAATGAATGTGTCATTGTGATCGATTCTGAAGGATGTCACACAAAGTCACTAGCCACTGATTTCAAATATACTGAAACGTCGACTTTTTGAATCACTTGTAATAGCTTCTCACCAAAGACTTGTATTAGTTGAACCAGCTATCTAACTTGTGTTATAGGTAGTTCACCAGTATGAACTGATGCTCAGGAATAAACCGAATGGTAAGAGTTATGTTTATGTTCACCAACATATATGATTTATCCAAATTTCAGATTAGCGTTGTATGATGAAGTTGTTATCGCTGTTGTGAATTAAGACTTCTTTATATTGCTCCCACTGTTAGGTTACGTAACTATTGAATCCGTTGATCAGCGTTTTAACTTATAAATGCTATATGCTGACTTCATAGGATTGTATATTGAGAACATTTGCTAAGAAGATTATAAATAACGAATATGGAGGAAGGCTACTACTGTTTAGAAGTAGACAAATTGTTATTATGATTAAAGTCCGAGACTTGGTTTTCGTCGTGTACGTGACTTGACGTCTGGATTTATTTGCATTCCAGTGTTGATCTTTTCATTGAAACTAGAAGTCAGTGACTCAGCAGATAAAGCGTCGAGCATTTATAAGGCGAATGGTTACTGACTTCGGGTTCCACTATGAAAAATGCACACTAAGAGAGATTTGTCCAGTTGACAATTCTCGAATAGGATCAAACTCATATCCTACACTTCACTGTGCTAGTTATAATTTATCCTTTTTTAAAGAGTGAAACTTGTGACAGAATAGCTAATATCAAGGCAATCCACTCAGGATTCACATTCAGAATAAAACATAGCTCCATCAAATTTCAATAGTTGAGGATCAAGAATTGAATAACTCAACTCATTATTCATAATAATATAGATCATTTTTTTTAAAATGTCGTCTGTTCTGGTTTCATCGATTGTTTAGGATCACTTTCAATCAATTAACTTCTTTCTTTCTTCATTCTAGTTACCATTTATGAAGTTCAATTGAATTCAAATATAAAATTGAATATCATACAATCATTGGGAAATCTTGTTTCTCAACCATTATGTGATCGAACACGTAAAAGTGGAATAAAGAATAAACATAAACTATCAAATGGAACAATGTTTGTCTCACTTTGTTTTATTCCATTGAATAATGATACAATGATAAAATCAATCAATGATAATCATAATCATCCTGTTCAATTGATAGGATTAATGAAAACATTAATTGGAAGAGAGACAGGACGATATGATTTAGTTTATTATGGAACACGTAAACAAATACAGAAAAGCCTAGTAAGTCTATTTGTAATGTGATGGTTAGGTTTTCTTTTATCTAAGCAGGTAATTCGTTATTCATCATAAATAACGATTTGTATAACTTGTAGTTTTAACGAGATGTTTATCTATGATTTGAAGAACGATTATGATGCATAGCAGTCGACTCTGTATTACGTGATGGATGAGTGTGAAACTTGATCTGTAAGAGTAGCAGCAACAACCTCTGCAACTATAGACCTCAACATACACAAATAGGAAAGCAGAGTCCTGAACGCCAACCTAATCACACTTGATGGCGAAGCTATAGAAGATGCGGGAACTTCCACGTGCCTGGTCAGTATAATCGATAAACAAGGAGGATTTGATACAGATGTAAAAGTAAGGATTGGCAAAACAAAGACCACATTCCTACAGTTGAAGAACATATGGAACTCAAAACAACTTTCAACCAATATCAAAGTGAGAATCTTCAATAGGAACGTCAACACAGTTCTACTACACGGACAATTGTCTACGTAAGATACTCAAAGTCCGTTGACTGGATACCATTAGCAACAGACTAGTGTGAGAGGGAGAGAACAAACCAGCTTCCGCTTTGAAGAGGAAATTAGGAAAGGCGTTGTAAGTGGATAGGATACACATTGAGGAAATCATCAAACTGTATCACGAGGCAAAGAGGAAGACCAGGAAACATATCCTGTCGGGAAATGAAACTAGACATCAAAAGAATAATTGCCAATTTTAAAGGATTGGATAGGACAGAGTTGGATAGAAAATGTTAGTGGGCGGCTTATGCTCCTCCATGAGGGGTAACAGGCGTAAGTAGATAAGTAACAAGGCAAAATAAACAACTTGTTTAGTGAGGTTGCAAGTCTTCATTAATTGAAGTGATTAAGGTATATGTTACGAATGCTTCACTATTGCCTACATCAACGTCCAGTGTTAATTGCTGTTAGAGTAGGCTGGAAGAAAGATGGAGCAGCCAAACTTAAATGTCTCATTAGTCAAGAACTGTTGATCTCAGTCTTGTAGGTAAATGCAAACTACCTGGTTACGGTCTTCTTAATTTCTACAATCGTTGTTTGAAATAGTTGTGTAACATTGCAGATTCAGCCTTAATGGCATAAGTAAGTCTAGTTCTAATCTTTCTGTAAATGTCAAGTTTCACTCTTCCTTTATACATACCTTCTCGTGAGAACATACTGTATAAGAGCGAGTCATAGTTTATGATAACTTCTTCTGCAAACTCTACAGTTATAAATCCAAAATTATTACAAAACAGTATTAAATTTGACTTAATACATGTTATAAGTTGAAAACGGTAAATCTCACGTTTATTGGGATTAGTATGGGTTTATGGTAATCACTAACTGCGTAATTGGGATTATTCCATTACGAACATAGGCGAATAGGAACCTGAATAGAATAGACATCTTTCACATACAACAATACTTCAGCGTGAATAATCTACATCCTCGTAAGAGGTAGAGAATACAGGATGTTAAGGATAGCTTAATATTCGAAGCAGAGGTCGAAAAACTAAATAGAATACTCTGTTTATGCAATTACACCCGGTGACACCGTAACACACAACAAGGTTAGCAAACCGAAGGTGTTGACAATCAATCAGGTAGCAGCATATTTTATTGCGTTAATATAATTTGGGAAAGTGTCGTTAAGAAGGTTGTCCCTTGTAGAAAGAAACATGCACAGCTCGCCTTATCCCATGGATATCTGTCTCCGGCGGTAAGGTCTTGACAGCTAACAGGAAAATTACTCCTAAAAAGGTCGTTTGTGTCTGACCTCGATCAGTTGTCTGTTAGGCACTTCGGTCACGCTCTCAGGTCATTAAGACCACCTCTAGTCCAATCTCTTTTTCAGGTACCTCCAGAAGAACCCTTCCACGATGTAGGCAACCGGGATGTGATAACCGCCCTCATACTTCTAACAGCACTAAGAATGATCCACATCGTATCAATGAGTGTATATTGACTATTGTATGTATTTACTATTTTCCTTCATTAAACATCATTTCTCATTCAACCCATACTTTTACAGATGGAGACTACCGGGTTAAATATACCACCGAAACAACGAAGCTTACTACAATTGGTTGATACAGCAGCTCCTGTGAAATTCGACAATCATATACGAGCAAATAAACGAAAATTAAATTCTGACATTCAATTGGAAAATACTTTGAAACAAATAAGTGAATATCCTATTTATACAGCTCCACCACCTGATCAACTATTACATCAACTTATGCGAAAACACTGAATTATCATTTTATATGTAAATAATATGTTTACTACAAAAATAAAACGATGTAAATATATGTGTACAGTTGTTCTTATATTCTGGTAAATCAAGTTTCACTATTTCACTGGCCAAGCATTTGTAAAATCGCAGATTATTCACAACCTGATTAGACCATTGGTAGTGACGTCTCAGATTGTGAAACTGGATGACTCGAGTTTGAATTCCACCATGGAGCATCAGTTCATTCGAGAATACAGACAAGGGCCAATTAACATGAGACCTAGAACATACCAGGGTTTCGTGTTGATTGTCCTCAACTATCTAACATCTTAAGATGGTACATTTGATGTTGATTCATTTCGACTAATGGTCACATTGTTAATTGCTCAACAGAACTCAGTCAACATATAACAAAAGACTAGACAATCATGATTTTTATCGGTACTGATGTTTTAGCATTGAAGGAGAATGATGAAAGTCTGTCGTTATCATTTATGATTCCTCAGAACAATAGTCATATTTCCCGACATTGAAACCACTCAATCTACAGAGGAAAGTATTATAAGAGAATGACAATGTCTTAGTTAATATAGCTGAGAACCTAAGCCATCGACCAAGGTATCAAATAATTGCCTTCACTATACTTCATTATAATCTTCTACTGTTTATTATTCCCTGTATATTGTAATACACTCGACAATTCATAAATCAGAGCAAGCTATGAAAGCGAACAAATATTCCAGTAGTATCCTCTTTATACCCACGATAACGCTGACAAGTTAGAAATGGAACAATCAACGTGCTCCCGTCTGATCCTAACTTACGTATTCAATAGTCAGGACTTTGTCACGCTAATAACAGATTTCACTAACACTTAATAACTGATGATAATCCACAAATTAAGAAATATATACTATATTGGTCAGTTAGGTAGTGAAACACAAGAGCGAACCTGAAACATGTGCTGACGTGGGTCCCAATTCCGATACCCTATTAGCACAGGGAGATGAATATTGTCACAGCAAATACCATAATAGAAGTAGTAACAGGATTAATGGTATTTGGAACGATTAAGCATCCAAAGTACGATCCAAGAAAATGTATATTAGTAAAATGAGAGATTGTAATGAATTTTGAAGCTTTAGGATCTAAAGTTATATGTAGTGAATACACTTGCACTATTGAAAACAATTTTAAACCACGTAATTTAGTCTTTAACCATTAGTTACGATAATCACAACCCTAACCAGGTAATGTATACCTACCTACATACTGGGTCTTAAAGTCAATGAAATGGTGCCATGTCTTAACTTTGCCCACCATGGCTTTCTTAGAAATCTACTACACCGACCGTCGTCGCTGTTACGTCCTTGATTTGTCTGCCCACTCTTGGCGCTGAGGATAACCTGTCTAATCTAGATTAAGACCTTGACGAGATAGACTGACCGGCTTAACCTTGAGGCTAGTACGCATGAGTTCCAAGTGGGGTAGAGAGAAGAAAACTTTTCTATTACCTGATTGGCTGACAAGCACACGAGTGAGAGAAGACAACTGGAACACTACTCGACTTATTCCCGATTTCAGATTGGTATAAAAGAGTACATGAATAAATAGATAACTAACCTGACCACAACGTACAATAATTAGGAAAATACAATTATGTCGAAATTTGGGAAGTAGAGTACAAAATAATACGTTTAAATTACGAAAGCTGGTGATCTGTAGAATAGATTAGGGGCAAAAATAAATGTTACTGTTTTCCAATATCTGAATTAAATTAAATGACGTCCCGAAAAATATTTTTAGTAGTATGTCAAGGCTTTTTCTTTCTCTGTTCACATCAGTCGCCTGTAGAGGTGGTCGGTAAATGGGTACATATCTTAACCATCAGTCAATAAATGTCCACTACCTCATCAATTGATTTGCCATAGTTACATAGTACTTAAAGACTAACCTCGGAATTATGGTTTGAGTCTTATAAGATCAAAAGAAAACCCCTCAATGAACTTGATTTGTCATGAATTAATTCCTCATCGAATGTACACTCCCTTCCTAATACTTTACAATATATATTTTATCAACCCAACTGTATCTCATGTCCTGTAAATGAAGTTTATTGATGCCCATTATAATTGTTTAACAGTACAAGTTGACATTGATGTTTCCGTTGTCAGATAGACAACTTTCGATAAAGCGCTTAAAACTTATAGGGTTTTTTTAAACGAAGTTAGCTAAAAGGGAATATGTCTTTTTAAAAGTTGTAAATTACCGTGATATGAATGATGAAATCTCATTAAATATTAACTATAATATGTTGATTCTTTCTTAAAAACAAAAAGAATGAAAATCACTATCCGAAAGCCTTAGAATTACACACCGAAATATCTGTTACTTCAGTTAGTTTAGGGCTCTCTACACCATCAATATCAAACCATATGTTTTGTCTATAAATACTGTCAGGCTTGAAAGAGCCCCCAAATGCCCTAGTACGACCGAGGGTGAAGAGAGCCTTCTCTCCCTCATCAAGTGTTCTCACATGACCACACCTACGCAGCCTCTGTCAGGGAATTCCTACTCGCTGCCTTACTGTTGTTTACGAAATTGAGAGAATGAAAAGCGAATGTCCGGCGCTTTACCCGGGTTGGTAGATATTGAGGATCCACCTAGGGAATTTGGAAAACGCTCATTCCAAACCAATGGTGCACATGGGTTCCAGGATCCCGAGGGAACAAATGAAGTATGAACGAATCGTTGGTGACCGGTTACCATGGGACTGCATCTCATTTCGTTGCTGCACTGCCTCGTGGATTTAACCTCCAGGTCAATAGCTCCGGGGTGTGGCCCTCAGTTTGAGCAACCGGGCAGTACCACACTCCTCATACATATCAAATCACTTGTGTGGCACATATCCATTTGCTGCCTCGTTGTACCAGTATTTATGTGTTCAAATAAATAAAGAGGCCTGAAAAAACAGATCATATTTCAGTGAACCGGTTATTGTTATCAGGATTTCACCTACCCGTTATAGAGTATTTTTTGTAAAGAAGCTATTTGAGAGAGAACCTAATTTTAATTCATCTTTCAAAAGCGATGGTCAATTCTATCTAAAGTGAGTCAAGTATTGTTTCTATAGTGCATTACATGGTCCATGCGTTTGTTTATTTGTATTTAACTTGGTGTGTGGTAATGAAAGTAAAAGTGATTTATCCCTCGGTGTGAAGATACAGAAACTTTGATTACTGATTATTTGAATATGTGATTTCCTTTCTATTATTGATTTCTACTCCGAACTCATTGGAAGTGACCACCTGTAATTGTTTGAAATAAAGTATTGTTTAGCGTTACATTGGTTCTCTATTATTGGCGGTGAATCGGATATATGATATAACGTTGTCTAGTATCTGTATAGGATACCGCTTCGACTATTCAATCTAACGATAGTATAAACTCGGTCATACACTGTAGTCTTATTATCATATTTTTTTAATGGCGTAGAAAGAGAAAACCATTTAAATTCATCTGTTATATCACCACTAACATTATTACTACTTCTATGGGAGAGAACAAACCAGTTTCCAACTAAGGAGGAGATTAAGAAAAGATGTTGGAATTGGATAGGACACACATTTCGGAAATCATCAAACTGTATCACAAGGCAAGCGCTAACTTGGAATCCTGAAAGGAAACGAAAAAGAGGAAAGTCAAAGAATATACGGCGCTGAGAATTGAAAGCGGACATGAAAAGGATGAATAGAAATTGGAAAGGATTGTATAAGACTGAGTTTGATGGGGAATGTCAATGGATGGTCTATACTCTTCCATTACGGGGTAACAGGTGTAAATAAGTAAGCAAATAATATTCTTACTACATCTACTTCTGTCAGATTTTCCCTAACTGTTGTATCTCGCTATGTTAATCCAATGTGACAATTTGAATCGATATACACACATATGTCAGTTTGTATTCTGGGTTCTTCATTGTCGATATAACTTGGATGGTTATTTTTGTCAGAATGAAATTTCAAAGTAACATCATACGAGAACAATTTTCGGAATTCCCCTGAATGATTGATACTTTATGGGGATAAACGCAACGACCGATTTGGAAATGATTCCAAAAAACAAAAAAAGAAAGAGTGAATAAGTTAATTATCGTCTCAATTAGATATAGCAAATTAAAAATAAATCGATATATATTACAGACAACAAAATGATGTAAGTTAGTTAATGATATTGAACTGAGTTCCTGAGATTGTAGTGGTTTATAGTTCTCTGAAATATACAAGAAAAAGTAATAAAAGAATTCAGTAAAGCAAGTAGGGGAGAAAACTTTACTTTCGTTCGCAATATTGATCTTACACCTAGTAACCAACTGAAATGAAACGAGAATTACTATCTACACTATTGTAATCCATGCTGGGTGTGTGTGTGTGTGTATGCTTCGTTCTCTGTCATTTTTGCTGGCTTATATGAAAAATGTACAATGAAAATACTACTTCATCACATTATAGACGTGTCAAGTGTAAGGTAGTCAGTCATAATAAAAGTCATACTCCCAATTAATTCTATGATAGATGTTATTTCAAAATATCTAACCCGAATGCCCTGGTACGGCTGACAGTAGGGAGAGTCAGCCCTCCCTCTCGAAATGCTCTCACATGGCCACGTGCATACAACTATTACTGCCAGCGAAGTCCTATTCACCGCCTTCTTGCACTATAGGTGTTAGTCACAAATTTGAGCGGACAAAATGGAATGTCCGGCATTATAAATGGGTTGGTGGATACGGAGGATCCATCTAAGAGAGTTGGAAAACCCTGATTCCAAAGCAATGGTAAACATGGGCTCTAGTATTCTGAAGGAACAAATGGAGTATAAACCAATCGTTGGTGACCGGCTACCATGGGACTGCTTCTCTATACGTTGCTCCATTGCCTTGTGGATCAGACATTTAGGTCGAAGATCCCGGGTGTGGCCCCCTAAGAAAACCATCCCAGCCCTTACACAAATTGAATGACTTATGTGGCGCACATCTATTTGGTGTCTCCTTGTACCAATATTTATGTGTTTAAATAAATATTCTACAACTGAGTGACTGAATAGACTGAATATTATACACTTAGATGAATTGATAAAGTGGATTTTATCCTCAGCTTGTTGTTTTTCACTACAAATCTACATTAACATACAGATTTTATATTTAAAGTATTTTTGGAGAAGATCATATGCTTTTGGAATTGCATATTATAGACTGACTTCAGATAATAAAAAGACTATTGAAATCTAAGAAGTACTAGACAATTGTTTCATCCTATTATCCGAATCTTCAACAGTATCCATACACTACTGTACTGAAGATCGAATCTAGGACCTTTAAGTTTTACAGCGAACAGTTAACCTTTGTACTAATGGGCTGATAACCAATGGTTTACATTTGTAATCAATCCTTGTTATTGTGCAACCGTCTTCATATGTCGATGGAAGCTAATCGCCACACATTTAACTCCGTGAATTACCTCTTGTAGTTAGTCACTACTAAGAACCATGATTATAAGCTTGTATAAAGCTTTGAATCTGACAATCCTCATGTCCCCTTATATTAACAACAACATAATATGAATTCGTTCTATATGATATCAAGTATCATGATGAAAATGTTTTGATAAAATTCAACTTACTACAATTAAAAGTGATTCATTATTCTATTTCGAACGTTGTCTTAAACTTGAATCGGATAAATTTCTTGATCTTCGATCAGTAATATGAGGTGAATTATCATTTGGTGGTATACCATCAATTAGTTTTGATGGACTTGAATTATATGGATCTATTTCATTTGGATCATTGAGTAGTCCACCATCAAAAAGTGATTGACGTAATTCCAATGATAATCGACGTCTATAAGCTTCAGGTTTATCTTGAGCAATACGATGTAAGATTGCTGCAGTATACGCAGCTAAAAAGAGAGGGATATAATTGATTTTAATCAAATATAAACTATATATCAAAATCTAATGAAGTTGAATAGTGGCTAACAGTGGTAATAAGCTCGCATGTTTCGTCCTACTTGATGCTCATCAGCTGGATATACCTTCATTCTGATGTTGATATCTACATTGCGAGTCAAACTCAGTACCATTCACTACAAACAATAATGCATTACCCACTGAATTACACCCACTACAATGGTAAACTGAAAATCAATAATAATGGTTCTCAAATGCCCTGGTATAGCCGAGAGTGGAGAGAGCACTTTCTCCCTCAGCAAATGCTTTCACATGACCACGTGCACACAACCACTGCTAGGGAAGTGCTACTCACTGCCTTCTCGCGGCATTACTGTTATTTACGAAATTGAAAGGACGAAAAGCGAATGTCTGGCGCTTTAACCGGGTTGGTAGATATTGAGGATTGACCTAAGGGAGTTGGAAAACCCCGATTCCAAACCAATGGTGCACATGGGTTCCAAGATCCCGAGGGAACAAATGGAGTATGAACGAATCGTTGATGACCGGCTATCATGGGACTGCATCTCCCTACGTCGCTCCACTGCCATGTGGATCAGACCTTTAACTCGAAGGTTCCGGGTGTGGCCTTCTAAGAAAACCACCTGCTTCTGTTTGGGCACCCGGACATTATCCAAGCCCTCACACAAGTCGAATGATTTATGTGGCGAGAATAAAATTTTATTTTGATCACTTACCAATATATTCATTATTCGACTGAATTAGTTCGGTAAATCGAGGACAAGCTCCTTCATTTTCAATTGCTTGACATCCAGAACGAGATGTTGACAACTGACTTAAGAAAGCAGTTGAAGCACGTTGTAAACATACAGATGGGGAATATACTAACTAAATAATAAAAAAATAAATTAAACTAGATGTAACCCAATTTCACGACTAACTATTTAAATCTTACATTTGTTGATCTAATTACAATATGACTTACTAGTTTACGTGATTCGATATTATATGCACTATGTTGAGAAGTTAGGAGGTCAGTACTAAAGGAGTAGACAAACATGTAATTGACCACTATTCAGTGATTAATTAATTGTAAATATCTCGACCTGGTAGGACGTTGGTTGAGGCTTAAATACAACAGTATTAATGTTTATAACTTGGAAAGTAGATGACATAGGATCGAATTCGCTAGACAGCAGTACTTTCCTCAAGATTACGGGCATACCTTGTTAAAGAGTTCCAAATATCATGGAACCACAATCCAGGGTTTTCTTTCCATTACTTCCAGTTATCTGATGTCAAGACATAGTGCACTGAATGTCATGTCACATAGACCAGTGGTCCTGTTGCAAATCGATCGGTCGGAAGTTGATAAGGATTAAGGACTAGAAAAGAGTGATATCACTGACTATTCGGTGATCACGAGTAGAAAATATCTGAAAAAGCATTGAAGGTCATGAATTACTCGGTAAATCGCTTTTTGATCTCAGTATTACAAATAAATTCCAAGTGAAAACCGGTGTCAGACAAAGCAGATTATTTCAGCCCATTCTCTTCCCTTTAGTGTTCGGCTGGATTATAAAGACCTCTACATCTCAATGGGAGCGAAAAATACAGTGAGTGGCTCGGATCAGATAATATCAGCAACAAACTACTGTGGGAGAGGACAAACCATCCTCCAGCTGAAAAGGAAATTAGGGAAAGACGTTGGAAGCGAATAAGACATATGTTACAAAATTCGACAGACGCATTCCAAGTGAGAACCGGAGTCAGAAAAAGATGCTTACTCTCCTTTTTTCTCTTTCATATGGTGTTTAAATGGATTATGAAGACCTCTATATCTCAGAGGGAGCACAGAATGCTATGGACAGCTTGAATGCGATTAGACGATTTGAACTTTGCAGATGGTATAACTATTCAAAATACGGGTCAGGACATTCAGTGTAGCAGCAACCTCTGCAGCATTAGGCCTCGACATACACAAGGGGAAAACAAGATCCTCAAATACAACACAGAAAACACCAACTTAATCGCGCTTGAAGGAGAAGCTCTGGAAGACGTCAAAACTTTCACGAACCTGGTCAGCATCATCGATAAACAATGAGGATTTGATACAGACGTGAAGCGAGGGTGGCATTTATACGAATGAAGAACATTTAGCACTCGAAACAACTATCAGTCAACCGATCTCAAAGTGAGAATTTTCAATATGAACGTCAACACAGTTCTACTATGCAGAGACGGAACTTCGAGTACTACTACAACCATCATCAACAAAGTACAAGTACTTATAAACAATTGTCTGCGCACGATAATCAATGAACATCACCCAAATACCATCAGCATCAGCCTACTGTGGGAGAGAACAAAGCAGCTTCCATTTGAAGAGGAACTTAGGAAACAACGATGGAAATGGATAGGACACATATTGGGGAAATCATCAAACTGCATCACGAGGAAAGTGCTTATTGAAATCCTGAAGGGAAAAGACATAGAGGAAAACGAAGGAACACATTGTGCCGGGAAACAGAAACAGACATGAATAGGATAAGTAGCAACTGAAAATAACTGGAAAGGATTCTCCAGGACAGAATTAGATGGAGAATGCTAGTGGGCGGTCTACCCCCCCCCCGATGAGGGGTGACGGACGTAATTAAATAAATAGGCTTTTTGATTATCACAAATGATTACCAGTTAGTATCCCATTTGCTTCAAAATTATAGATATACACTCCTAGCTGATAGAAAATGTTTTATTTTATTCTAATTTATTTTAACACATAGATATTGGTACAAGGAAGTACCAAATACATATGCGTCACACAGATCTCACATGATATGTGTAAGGGCTGTGATACTGCCCGGGTGTCCAATAGAAGCAGGTGGTTTACTTAGGGGGTTACACCCGGTGCCTATGACCTAAAGGTTTGATCCACAAGGCAGTGGAGCATCGTAAGGAGATGCAGTCATATGGTAGCCGGTTACCAACGATTGGTTCATACGCTATTTGTTCCTTCAGGATACTGGAGCCATGTACACCATTAGTTTGGAATCAGGGTTTTCCAGCTCCCCTAGGTGGACTCTGCATGTCCACCAACTCGGTTAAAGTCCTGGACGTTCGCTTTTCATTCTCTCAATTTCGTAAACACCCCCGCCACGAGAAGGCAGTGGGTAGGGCTTCCCTGACAGAGACTATATACGCGTGGCCATGTGAGGGCATTTCGAGAGGGGGAGCGGACTCTTCCCACTCTCGGCCGTACCAGGGCATTTTTCAATTAAATTATTGAAAATATTAATCAACTAGAATACTTTTTACCAAGATCAATGATATAATAAACTTACTTGTACAACAGATGAAACTAAACCTGCTGTATGAATGAATTCTTCTTGAATAGATTGATCTTTAGCCATAATCTGTAATGCGGCCAATGTTAATTCTAGCATATCTTCAAGATTTACACCTTCTAAATAATTATTCGATTCTTCTTCAGTGATACCATGATATTGTTGTCTATTGGTCTTATTCAATGAATTAAATGTTTGTAAGAAAATATTTGCTACCATTCCTGGTACATTTAAATCTCTGTTATGAAAGAAAATATGAATATTTTCATCAGTAATGTGTTGTGAAAATTGATGAATTTCATTAAACTCATCAACGAATCAATATCAGATGACCATTGGAAACCTGGAAGAACTGGATAGTTATTTCATCCTAGTATAGGACTTCTTAGCAGTACACATCCACGATCGTGAATGCTGGAATCGAACCCACGATATTCGATCTCGCACGCCAACGCCTACCCTCTGAACGATTGAGATGGTATCCAACGGTGTTGATGTCTAACTTCAATCAATCCATGATTTTAGTGTAAGCCAACAATCTCCACAACCGTATACTGATAATTATCATTTGCTCACTGGTGACTAGCTTCGAAAGATAATTCTCAGAGCTTTAGCGAGAAGTCGTAACTAGTGGATTTCAACCGTATTAAGTGAGATACAATACAGTAGAAGATGGTCGCGCAGTACTGTGGGTTGATTAGAGTCAGACATTAAAACTGTCGGCTGCAGAGTCAGTTATCCAAAGGTTAGGCGTTCGTGTGCGAGACCGAAGGTCGTGAGTTCGATTCCAGCATGTAGGATTGTGGATACGTACTGCTAAGAAGTCCCATACTAGGATGAAATAGCTATCCAGTTCCTCCAGGTTTTCAATGGTCATCTGATATTGATCAGTTCATGATTCCAGTAAATATATTTTTCTCAACAAATGACTATTCAATTCATAGTAATCGTTTTATAGTTTTATATCACAGATTTACTTTAGTCAGACACCTGTTGAAAGTTAAAAAGCTGTTTTCTCCTGATATGAGATTTTTCAGAAGTTTCCATCTATGACCCTATCGGGGATTGAATCTACAACCTTCAGGTTTACCGATGAAAGCTTAGACCCTTAAATTAGCGTCTAAAGGTTAATATTTCTAACTTCAGCCAATTCTTGATATTGCGCAACTATCTGTCACCGATGAGTAAGTACCTCACATTCGATATTAATGGAATCGGCGGACAGTCGCTGCTTCTCATCTTAACTTGGGGAATTTTCCCTTGAAATTAGTTACCAGTGTTTACATAGTGGTTTGTACTGAGGTTGATAAAGATTGTTAAATTTAGTAGTTTACATCCTAAGTATGTAGACCATTAGATGGCAACTTAATGGTCTAAAATTTAATCATTCTTTATAAGAATTGAATGTACTGAATAAGATCCGCAGTGGTGGTCTTGAACGTGCAGTACTAAGGAATGTTATACTAGAACGAAATAACTATTCAGTCTTTCCTCGTTTTTGATGCCCTTTCAAATAAGATCGAACCGTAATGTGAAACTATATAATTCATTTATTTCTACAAATAACCTCATACTTATATAGTACTTACTTACTTACGCCTGTTACTCCCAATGGAGCATAGGCCGCCGACCAGCATTCTCCAACCCACTCTGTCATGGGCATTCTTTTCCATTTCCACCCAATTCTTGGTCATTTTTCTCATGTCTATTTCTATTTCCCGGCGTAATGTGTTTTTTGGTCTTCCTATTTTCCTTTCGCCTTGAGGATTCCATGTGAGGGCTTGTCTTGTGACGCAGTTGGATGCTTTCCTCAATGTGTGTCCTACCCACTTCCAGAGCTTCTTCCTGATTTCTTCCTCTGCTGAGACCTGGTTTGTTCTCTCCCATAGTAGGCTGTTGCTAATAGTGTCCAGCCAACTGATCTGAAGTATTTTGCGTAGACAACTGTTAATAAACACCTGTATTTTCTGGATGATGGCTTTCGTAGTTCTCCAAGTTTCCACCCCATACAGTAGAACTGACTTTAAATTTGTATTGAAAATTCTGACCTTGGTGTTGGTTGATAGTTGCTTTGAGTTCCAGATGTTCCTCAGCTGTAAATATGCTGCTCTTGCTTATCGATCCGCGCCTTCAAATCTGCATCAGATCCACCCTGTTCATCAATGATGCTGCTCAAATACGTAAAGGTTTTTACATCTTCGAAATCTTCTCCGTCAATTGTGATTGGATTGGTGCATGCTGTGTTGTATCGGAGAATCTTGCTTTTCCCTCTGTGTATATTGAGACCTACTGCTGCTGAGGCTGCTGCTACACTGGTCGTCTCCTCCTGCATTTGTTGTTGCGTTTGTGATAGAAGAGCCAGATCATCTGCAAAGTCTAGATCGTCCAGCTGCATCCTAGATGTTCACTGTATACCGCGTTTCCCTTCACACGTTGACGTCTTCATGATCCAGTCGATCACCAGGAGGAAGAGAAACGGTGAAAGTAAGCAACCTTGCCTGACACTGGTCTTTACCTCGAACGAGTCTGTCAATTGTCCTCCATGTACAATTTCGCAGTTTAATCCATCATAGGAATTCCGTATGATATTGACTAACTCCGCCTGGAGTCCCTTCGGGGGCCACTGCCGGTCCCAAGCCCGGATAAAGGAGGAGGGTTGGACATGGCGTTAACGACCCCATCCTGTAGAAAAAACTAACTCACCAAAAAAACGCTAACCAGCAAAAGAAATTATTCAAACCTTTTAAACTCATACTTATATAGTAGTTGGCTAATAATCTCCAATCGACGATGTTATCATTTACAGATGGTCAAAATTAGAATTTCTTCAAGACCTACTTTATGAACATAAAGATACGAGTAGCTTTGATTAAAATTTTCTCCATGATTAAACATTCAGCTATTCACTGATTATTTACAATGAGATAATTAAACATAACTAACTCACTTAAGTTCATGACGTGTCACTTCCACAGTAGATAAATTTCGAATAAGACCAACAACAGATTTTAATAAAGGTAAGGCGGATACAAATTGATATTTCAGGAATAAGGAAGCAATAGTTGACAAAGTGTCACTGGTACGTACCTAATTTAAAAGAGGGAAATAAACAGAGTTCAACAACATCTGTCTTGTAGACTGATTTGGATAGAGCTTTAACTGAAGATTCAAGCGCCTATATAGTCAAGAAGCGTATATCTTTGAAGATAGATTGATTCGTTAACACTTTATAGTTCTCAGTGGTGCTGCAGTGAACAAGAACATGAGTGTGGGGGGGGACAATCGAATGTATTTGAACACGAAATTACAGAATATCTCACTAAAATCTGAGAACCAAACAGTAAATAGTTAATTTGCAAAATATCAATCTATCGTCTCAAACTTGACTGTCCTCTTTGCAAATATCAGTTCATCGTCTCAGATTTCATTGTTCCTGGATTTTTATACCAATTGCTTCCCGTTCTCGTTTTTTCCTTCTCGATCTTGTACTGAAAAACATTCTATTCGTGACCATCGTTATATACTACTTATGTGGATATAAGTAGCTCACAACACAGTATTTCAAAATGTATTGATCAGAGATTGAAAAACTACCTTCTGTAAAGATTTCTCCATCTGAGAAAAAAAACTAACATTTAATCGAATAACTGCCCCAAACAAACTGTAATAATAAAAATCGTAATAATAATCCTGGAGAGATCATCAACTTTGGGATGACGGTACATCCAGGTAAAAAAAACGAGTCCCAAAAAGGACGAAACGCGCGTTCTGGATTCCACTACTAGTCATTGCCCAACTCTGTTTTTAAACCAACTAATTGTTGGTTAGTAATTAATATCAATAATATCAGTGACTTGATACCAAGATGTAATTTGATTGATCTAAGTTGGTAACTTCTCTTCTGACTATCAATCTAGATGGTAACATATTGAATCCCAAAAATAACATCAATTGTTGCAAGATTATTGATTCATAAGAAAAGATGGATAATAGCTAGCAATGTAGTCCAGGACGCGTGTTTCGTCCTATTTCGGACTCGTCGTCTTGATGTACATGCATCGCAGACGTGATGTTCACTCCGGGACTTTAACCCCACTACCGTTCGCTTCAAACGCCATCGCGTTATCCACTTAGCTACTTAGTCCTGATAGTCAATTGCTTCTGCAATGCGGCGAAGTTTAAATTCAATTGGTATTGCTTATTTGAATCTTCTCATTGATGTTTAAGACTGAAATTGATCAGTCTGTTATTGGCATATGTGCATACTGTGAGTATTGCCTCGACATTGCTTTAATCCACAAACATCAATGAGAAGATTCAAGTAAACAATACCAAGTGAATCTATTATTGATTCATGTTATTGATGAGAAATAACTTGGACAAAGTCTGATGAAAGGGCTTACTATTGACTGTGATGTAAAGTTATTTAGAGTTGTTTGATAGAATTAAACCACCACTGAAGATTAGACAATCGTGACATAAGTTAATACTTAATGGTTAATTAGTGTAAAAAATAATCAGTTCTTCAGTTTTTGGCACATATATTCCATTTAGTGACCGTTGATAAGAATAACAAGTTAGTTGATTTAATTACATATGGACTTATCAGTTGATCATTTCATATTAATCAATCAATAAACATTTTAAATGAACGAACGGCACTGGGTTCGAGTCCTACTGTAAACATCAAATCTGGGATACACGTACATTCAGCTAAAAATGAGTTCCAAATAGGACGAAACGTGCGTTCTAGATTACACTGCTAGTTATCATTCATCTTTGTTTATAATACTTGTGACTTAAGGCAACATCGAGGCAACCCGTAACGGATATGCCAATAAGAGACTGATCAATTACAGTCTTAAACATCAATATGAAGATTCAAACAACCAGTAACAAAAATGAATTAAATTCTGAGACTTCTTAAAGAATGATGTATCATCCATATGACAATGAATAAAGATACGGAGTATATTAGGATTATTGGACGTTAACTATAACATGGAGAAAGAAGAAACAGGAAGAACTTACCTCATAAATTGCTGAATTAGAATGAGGATTTCGATGAGTTACATGCCTTAAAGCTGAACAAATTGGTTCTGCAATCTCTTGACGTTCTGAATTTAAACATAAAAGTCTACAGAGCACTTTTACACCACCTGGATGAATAAATAATGAAAAAGGTATAAAAACGTGTCATTAGTTGCTACGATTCAGATTCAAACTGTATACATTTTATTCTAGATAGTTACCAGAGAATAGTTCAATCTAAGAATCGTTTATATTACGGAATAGGACACTTCAACAGTAAGCACATATAGTTTCATACAGACTAAAATTGATTACCTCCAAGTTCTTGTAATAGGAACGATGCTTCTAATCCACTGGGCTCGAGTACAACGACATTATAGAGAAGAAAAAAAAACTACGCAAACTATCCATCTGAACAGTGGTATAAAGGATGCGCGTTTCATCCTATTTGGGACTCGGCTTTTTTTAGCTGGATGTAACTGAATCCCAGAGTTGATATTTATAGTGAGACTCAAACCTAGTACTGTTCTCTTCAAGCACCATCGTATCAACCATCTATCTAGGACGAAACGTACGTCCTAGGTCCCACTGCTAGCTACAATCCATCTCTGCATATAATGTTTGTAGCTTAACGTAATATAAAGACAATCTGCAAAGGATACATACATGTTGATAAGATGCTGATCCATTGCAGTCTTAAAAGTCAATAAAAAGATTCAAACAATCAATTTATTTTTATTTATTTGAACACATAAATATTGGTACAAGAGGGCACCAAATATATATGCGCCACACAAATCTCATTCGATATGTGTGAGGGCTGTGATACTGCACGGGCGCCCAAAACAAAACAGGTGGTTTAATTAGGGGGCCACATCCCAATCCTTTGACTTAAAGGTCTAACCCACAAGGCAGTGGAGCATCGTAAGGAGATGCAGTCACATGGTAGCCGGTGACCAACAATTGGTTCATACTCCATTCGTTCCCGCAGGATACTGGAGCCCATGTGCACCATTGGTTTGGGATCCGGCTAAAGCACCGGACATTCGCTTTTTGTCCTCTCATTTTCGTAAACAACATCCCCGCCACGAGAAGGCAGTGAGTAGGAATTCCCTGGCAGAGGCTGTATACGAGTGGCCGTGTGAGAGTATTTCGAGAGGGAGGGCGGGCCCGCCCCACTCTCGGCCATACCAGGGCATTTGGGGGCAAAACTATCAATACAAAAATATCTAACAGAACAACTATTTTCTCCTCATTACTAACTAATTCTTAACCTTTTTGAAATTCAATTGAAAAGCCGGTAACGGTTAATCTCAATTATGTCGAAAATGATTCACTTATCATTGATAGTAGTAGTAGTATTACTACATGAAAGTTGCTTTATGTATGCTGAATTGACTAAATTCGAAAGTGTAGACTGTTAGGCTTTTTACTACAATGTCAAATGCTTATCGTGAGACTTTGAAGATCATGAGTTCAGTTTCATGGGAGGTTATAGTTGAACTCTGTAAAGAGAAGTTCATGAAAGGGACAAGGAAGTCAATCATAGCTTATTGGTACAGTGGATCAGTCAAAAGTCAAATATTCTAGATCCATTCAAATACATAAGGATCCATTTATCCCTTAAATTGAACACAGTTATCATATACATATCTATGTAGCTATGAGCATGTGTTGTTTGTCTAACACATTTAGATCAACCGAGTAAAAGCGTACGACTTATGTGGACAATGTAATGATAATACAGGAATCTGTCAATACTAACGTGAATAATCTGGATTAAAGACACCGTACCTATTTGATTAGTTATCCCTACATAATAAGTGGGTAATTTCAGTATAAATCAGCTATTGAAATACAAAGCTTTGATAAATCTTCCAATTTAACTCTTGATTAGTTTTATTAAGCTCTTTACACTAAATCTACACAGCAACTTGAACACGAAAGAAAAGGTGCAAAATATGGAAAGAACGCTTTACTCTAAAGGTTCGTTCGTATACAAAAAAATCTAGGGTATTTATGACATTTTAGATGGCCTTTGGTTTCTGGAAAGTTCTGGAACGCTACTAAATCTAATAGCAGGATAGGTAATTATCCAATCATAAATGTGACATTTGACTTTTCAGTTTCTAAATGTTTCTGATAAAACTTCTATTGAATGCTGATTGGATAAGATATTTTCTCAGCATTTTCAGAGTCGTTTTTGGTTTTCTTCAATGAATTTTCTGGGTGTATCCAACAGAATGCTTTGATCCAGATCATTATATATTATTCTGTCGTATAAAGGATTTCACTGGTTGAAATCATGAGTCAATTGAAGCTAGACCACCATGGAAAACCTGGAACCAGTGAAATTTCTAAAATCTCCACAAAACCCCTTCTGATATTAATCATCTGCTCACTAGTGACTGACTTCAAGAGATACTCCTGGAGTTCTAGTGAGAAGCCGTTACCAGTGAAGTTCAACCAGGTCTGTTATGAGATATCAACTCACTGAAGAAAATGGTGTCCGGTGGTGCAACTTTGTGGATTGGTTGAAGTTAGATATTAGCACCATTGGATGCCGGATCAGTGGTCTAGTTGGTTAAGCGCCGGGCGCGGGACTGATAGGTCCTGGGTTCGAACCCCGCGGGATGCGGGATCGTGGATGCGCACTGCTGAGGAGTCCCATACTAGGCCGTCCAGTGCTTCCAGGTTTTCCATGGTGGTCTAGATTCAATTGACTCGTGATTTCAACCAGTGAAATTTCTAAAATCTCCACAAAACCCCTTCTGATATAAAGGATTGTTAAAGATTACTCGGAACTATAAAGGGGAAATATCAAATTATAACACCCCAAGAGTTTATATTTTTTACATTTAACTGTCTAACTGATTAATATACAACCTCATTGAGGACATTCATGGAACTAAAATAAATCAATAGTACAAAACTCGATTGTTATTACCATTTTGTAATTAACAATAAGAATCATAATAACATTAGTATTTTGATTTGTATAAAGAATAACTATGAGTAGAGTGCCTTTTAATAGACTATTCACTGAGTATTGGATATTCAATAAAAAGGTGTATATCTTCAATTTAATAGAAAGAAAACAATAAACAATAATTAGAAATAAAGTACAACAGTTGCTTAATGATCGAGACTCTCGACTTTCATTTACTAAGTCACAGGTTCGAAATCTGTCCTACCTAATTTGGTTTAAGCAATGGGGTTAGTATCCCACACTAGCCTGGTCATATTTAGAGTGTGGTTCGAGAAGCAACGTACATTAATCTGTATGACATGTCATGTTGCCCCTAAATGCCCTGGTACAGCCGGGGTTGAGTAGAGTCATTTATCCCTCTTCATATGCTCTCACATCCCCACGCATATACAGCCATTGTCAGGGAAATCTTACTATCTGCCTTCTCGCACCACAGGTTTTGTTCACAAAATTGAGAGGATGAAAAGTGAGTGTTCGAAGTTTTCACCAGGTTGTTGGATATAGGGTATCCACCTAGGGAAGTTGGAAAACCTTCATTCCAAACCAATGGTACACATGGGCTCCAAGAACCTGAGAGAACAAAAAGCGTATAAACGTATTGTTATTCACCAGCTACCATGGGACTGTATCTCTTGACGTTGCTCTACTGCATTGTGGACTAGACCTCTAAATCAAACGCTCAGAGTGTGGCCCCATAAGAAAAGCACTTGCTTAGGTTTTGGCGTTCGGGCAGTACATCAGCCTTCACACAAATCAAATGATTTGTGACGCGAATATATTTAGTGCCTCCTTGTACCAATGTTTATGTGTTTAAATAAACAAATCACTCAGCCATGTCAAATATGAAACACCATTAATATTGCAATTATTTCTCTATCATTATGTACATACTGATTGTATTGTGTTAAATAAACTACTTTCCTGATTGTCGATTTTTTATTCGAAAATTATGTATTCAGTGTATCCAGGTCTAGTGATTGCCTAATCTCGTACCCAAGTCGTAGAATAGCAACGTTTTTCATATTGTAACAGAGAGAAATCATTTTCATTTTATTGTTATATAACTGTACCAGAAGTAAATCAATTGAATAAGTTTGAAAAGAGTGAGAATTAAAAGATTCCTAGCAGCAGAATAGTATGCATTCATTTATATTTCGTCTGGTTCTCGTCAGTTGTTTACAATCTGTGATCTTTAAAAACATCATCATTACATTATGGATTTAAATGACTTACATGAAAGGGTTTGGTTGGAAGGTCATATTGAAGACATATTCGTATAGTATAGCAAGGGTATAAATAAATATAATAGACTGAATATTGTAAATATATACATTGCAATCCTTCAAGATGATTAGTAAGCAGCCAAACTTCAGTCTTTTGAAGTTTACTGAAGCCGTTGCCATCAGACGTCATAAACCTGACGGTTATTAATCTTTCCTTACCTTGGTGACAAATATTCCTTCACTATATTCCTACTCATTATGTAATCACTTGTTTCTGGCTGTTCCAACTGTTGTTAAAATCAATGTTATAAAATAATCTTTTGAATAAAGGTTATATTTACAATATTCAGTCTATACAATTTATTTACACCCTTGCTATACTATACGAATATGTCTTCGATAGAACTTCCAATCAAACCCTTTCATGTAAGTCATTTAAACCCATTATGTAATGATGATTTTTTTTTAATTATCACAGGTTGTAACCAAATTTTTTATTTATTTTATTTTAACACATAGATATTGGTACAAAGAGGGCACCAAATATATATGCGCCACACAAATCTCATTCGATATGTGTGAGGGCTGTGATACTGCACGGGCGCCCAAAACAAAACAGGTGGTTTAATTAGGGGGCCACACCCCAATCCTTTGACTTAAAGGTCTAACCCACAAGGCAGTGGAGCATCGTAAGGAGATGCAGTCACATGGTAGCCGGTGACCAATAATTGGTTCATACTCCATTCGTTCCCGCAGGATACTGGAGCCCATGTGCACCATTGACTTGGGATCCGGCTAAAGCGCCGGATATTCGCTTTTCATCCTCTCATTTTTGTCAACAACACCCCCGC
The DNA here is from genome assembly GCA_944470375.2 of Schistosoma guineensis. Classification (NCBI taxonomy): domain Eukaryota; kingdom Metazoa; phylum Platyhelminthes; class Trematoda; order Strigeidida; family Schistosomatidae; genus Schistosoma; species Schistosoma guineensis. Next base: position 15,663,297 of record OX103897.1, on the reverse strand, counting down.
CACGAGAAGGCAGTGAGTAGGAATTCCCTGGCAGAGGCTGTATACGAGTGGCCGTGTGAGAGTATTTCGAGAGGGAGGGCGGGCCCGCCCCACTCTCGGCCATACCAGGGCATTTAGGGGCCAACTGACCAACTGACGAGAACCAGACGAAATACAAATGAATGCACGCTATTCTGCTGCGAGGAATCTTTTAGTTCTTACTCTTTTCAAAATGATTAAAAAGGGAATTCGATGTATATGAAATGGAATCATTAAAAATAAAAAATAAAAAAAAACGGATTTTACCTTTTTCAACAAGTAAACTTTTATTTTGTACATTTTGACAAGTTAAATTACATAAACAACCAGCGGAACAAATAGAGATATGTTCATTTTTACTAGCTAATAAATTAATCAATATTGGGATCAGATTTTTTGTAGCCAATAAATGATAAGCTTGATCACTAATATTACGTAATCCCCATAATGTTTCTAATTGTAATATTTCATTAGTACAATTTAATAATGGAGTTAATGCCTAAAATTTAAAATAATAATACAATAAAATGGGAAAAGATTAAGATTTGATTATGAATTGAATTGAATTGAAGGTATTCTCCTCCTAACGACACACTTTCAATATCAATGTCAACAATTGATTAATCATTAAATAGTGATCAATGTAGTGTTTGTTTAGTCCCTTTAATTTGAATGAATTCTGTCGATCAAATCACAGGATGAACACGAGTTTAAATGATTTGAGATAGTGTATATTGTGTTAAGATGATTGAAAGTAATCGATGGGGAATGCTAAAACTAAAACAGAAGATTGTGCTTATAATTTTGAGAGAATTGATACTCCTTAGTAGGTTTAAACTCACATTAATCAGCTTTATAGTTGAAGATGTTACAAATGAGGTATAGGAGGTCAATAGATACCGAATAGCCAAGTGCTACCGTATCACACTGTGAAACTGGAGTAAGACGGGGTCGAGTCCGCTAGTCAGTACAGTATCTTTAAGATTAAAAGTACACCTACCTGTTATTTTATTTATTATTTATTTGAACAAATAAATATTTGTACAAGGGGGCACCGAATACATGTGCGCCATACAAGTCAGTTGATTTGTGTGTGGGCTGTCATACTGCCCGGGTGCCTAGACCGAAACAGATGGTTTTCTTAGGGAGCCACACCCGACGCCTGTGACCTAGATGTCTGATCTACAGGGCAGAGGATCAGCTTCAGGAGATGCGGTTCCATGGTAACCGGTCACCGACAATAGGTTAATACACCTTCTGTTCTCTCAACTTTCTGCAGCCCGTATGCACCATTGGTTTGGAATGAAGGTTTTTCTAACTCCTCTAGGTGGACCCTCCATATCCAATAACCCGGTTAAAGCTCCAAACATTCGATTTTAGTTCTCTCAACCTCGTGAACAAAACATCTTGTTGTGAGAAGGTTGTGAGTACGCTTTCCATGATAGTGGCTATATAGGCAAAGCTATATGAAAGCATTTCGTGAGAGAATGAGTGGACTCTCCTCACTATCGACCGTACCAGAATATAATTCATAAATTGATTATCACTATTCTCAAAATAGTATTTACTTATATATTTAAACACATAAGCATTGGTATAAGGAGGCACCAAATAGATATGCACCACATAAATCATTCGATTTTTGTAAGGGCTGGGGTTCTGCCCGGATGCCAAGACCGAAACAAGTGGTTATCTTAGGGAGCGACACCCAGATCCTTGGACCTAAATGTCTGACTCACAAGGCAATGGAGCATCGTGAGGAGATGCAGTCCCATGGTAGCCGGTGACCAATATACATTAAATGAATACTAAACTATTCTTCGATTCGAACATGCAATATTCAATACTTGTGAATAGTAATAATGATAGTTTGTTTGTTTGTTTTTCAATTTTGTAAAACGGGAACTTACCTCTACAGTGCCAGCTTCAACTAATTTTAGTTTATTTTCATTGCATACACTTAAAACTTTGATTAATCTTGCTATATTATAAGCTATTTTCATATTAGTTGGATATGTTCTCAAAAGATGTACAATAATTTGATAGATATTAGTTGATGTAATGGAAAGCTTTAACATAGAAAACAACAATATTGATAATAATAGAGTATCAAATAATTATAAATAGTGTTATGTAGTAGCTAATGTAAGTCAACAAGAAACCCTATACCTAAATCATATGCTACTTATCATTGATGATCGACAACATTTGATAAGTATTAAAAAGTACGACCAAGGCGGCCTGCTTGAATATCGGGGCTACCTGTCCCTTGCCATCTAGATATTTCAATAAATTATCTGTTTTTTTAAATGTTTGTTTTAATACATCATTTCACAGATTGAAATCATGAGTCGATTGAAGCTAGACCACCATGGAAAACCTGGAAGCACTGGACGGCCGTTTCGCCCTAGTATGGGACTCCTCAGAACTGCGCATCCACGATCCCACATCCCGCGGGATTCGAATCCAGGACCTATCAGTCTCGCGCCAAGCGCTTAACCAACTAGACCACTGATTCGGCATCCAACAGTGTTAATGTCTAACTTCAACCAATCCATGAAGTTGCGCCACCGCACACCATTTTCTTCAGTGTGCTGATATCTCACAACAGACCTGGTTGAACTCCATTGGTAACGGCTTCTCACTAGCACTAATACATCATTATGTCTATGAATCGCATAACCTATTCAGGTGGGTTTGTGAAACATTTACGATATTTCGCTGTACAAGTTACAAAAGAGCTCAATGAGAAACATTGTGGTGGCTGGCAATATGCATCAAAAAGAATATACATTAACTAGATGTCGATTTATGGACTGTTAACATCTAACTGGCGACCACTCAATATTTATCGCAAGGGTCGACCAAGAAATAAGAAAAGGAAACTTGTTAAAATACTTTGTGCTGAGAATTCTATATTTTACCAAAAATATAATATTGAATAAAGCCACTAATAATAGATAGATAGATAGATAGATAAACATGATCCTGGTCACTAGCACTCTGTGATTAATCAGTTGTAAATATCTCAGTCCTATAGAAGGTCAGTCATTGCCTGAATAATCGAGTGGTAACGTCTCACATTGTTGGCTTGGGTTATGTTACTTCAAATCCATTAGGGAGCGACTGCTCCATTGACGTTGTGGATACACTATGTTGACGAGTACGTGGTAACACAAAACGTAAGTCAAACCGAATTCCTTATTGGTTATCTCCAAATAATTAACATCTCATTATAGAATGTACAATGTCAAGTCACTTAGACCAGTGACCGGATTGTAAGTTAATCAATAGAAATCGATCAGCATTAAAAAGGATTATATAAATATGATACTGGTCACTACAAAGTGATCAATCAAAAACATGTTATGAATTCATGAAATCAATGACTGTTGGTGTGAGTTATGTCGATGTAAACTTTCGATCTATTTGATCGCATTCATTTCTTTTCACAATTATATTTGATGTTGATGCTACTCTCCCTCTCTCTCTCTCTCTCTCAATTGTTGATCATCGTCTTACTTTCCTTTATTATTTCCTGTATTGATCATAAGTGATGTAGTAACTTAAACTTGTCAGACTAGAGTGAATGTTTCAAGAAGATGAAACTATCAAACAATAACATGGCAAATTATAAAGCCTATTTTACTGTCTAATTATTAATCAATTGGTTTGTAATTTTAACCTTCCATTGAACTTATTGATTATTGTTATGGCTTATCACTAATTTATCATTATTCACCTAGTAACCGGTTTTATACTACTCATAACTTGATAATTTATAAATCACAGTTTATTTTTTATGATGCTATGTAATCAGTGTTAGCTTGATATGTTTATCTTCTGATTGGTTGTTGGGGATATTAAAAGCTGATTGGTTCAATAAAATGTCAGATTTCGTAGTCATTATGTTATTGGTCAAAACGAAGGTCAGTAGTAATTTGATAGGTTTAAAACGAACTCATAATTAGTAGACTCGATGACCTTGTGATTCGATCAAGTGAATAGATAAACGGGTAAGTATCATGACGGAATTAATACACATTCATGCTAGATTCTCTATGTTTGTGATGACTGTCTGTGGGCCTACAGATAGCTTAAGATAATTAAAATCAAGTCCCCAATGGAAATTGATACTCTTATATTCAACAGTCACAAACTAAACGTGAACGAAAAATGATTGTAAACGCTGGGTAGCACACTTTTATTGAAGATTCAAAAAAAGATGATTATCCTTAATCAGGTATCAAAAGTTTTTCTCACCCTGAACTTAACCTGGCATCAGTGATTTATTACCCGGAGTTGTGTATCTTTACTACTTTAGTATCACCCTTTCAGTTTTTTCAGTTGACTTCTTATTACTTTTTTTGATATATATGCCTTGTGACACAGTTTGGTGCTTTCCTCAATGTGTGTTCTACCCCTTCCAGCACTTCTTTCTGATTTCCTCCTCCACTGGGATGTGGTTTGTTCTCTCCCATAGTAGGTTGTTTCTGATAGTGCCTGGCCGACGGATCCGAAGTATTTTGCATAGAGAGCTGCTAATAAACACTTGTATCTTCTGAATGATGGCTTTCGTAGTTCTCCAAGTTTCCACCCCATACAGTAGAACTGTCTTAACATTTGCATTGAAAATTCTGACATTGGTGTTGGTTGACAATTGTTTCCAGTTCCAGAAGTTCTTCAGTTGTAGATATGCTGCTCTTGCTTTGTCGACCCGTGCCTTCACATCTGCATCAGATCCACCTTGTTTATCAATGATGCTACTTAGATACGTAAAGGTTTTTACATCTTCCAAATCTTCTCCGTCAATTGTGATTGGATTGGTGAATTCTGTGTTGTATAGGAGAATCCTGCTTTTCCCTTTGCGTATATTGAGACCTACTGCTGCTGCTACACTGGTCGTCTACTTCTGCATTTGTTGTTGCATGTGCGATAGAAGAGCCAGATCATCTCTATTAATTTCCTTTAACTTGTCGATTGTTAGGTCATTCACTTTAAACACAAAACGTTTTGGAATGTTTTATGATGTAATTCACTTTCTCCATCTTCCTAAAAAGTACTTCATACGTTCAGTCACTATAGATACAATTGTACAGCTTTCTGTGAATAATATTGTTGAAATGAGAGAACTTTCTTTGCTAAACTGTCTGTATTTTCTATTAAATGACTTATAAGTTCCCTTTGTTGCATATAACTATCTTGTAAACATAGTCTCTTCTATTTAAACTTACCGATTTGTTTAATGCAGCCTGTGGACTAAAATCCTTTAGGCATACATTTGTACTGACATAGTTTATTCAAAGTGTAAATTTAGATACAAAATTATTGGTGAAATCCGGATAAACAACACTGACAAACTTGTTGAATGCTTCTAATGAGGACGCTACAATGAAGGTATTTAAAAAGCTCTTTTTTTAGTAGTTGAGATCATGAGTCAATTGAAGCTAGACCACTATGGAAAACCTGGAAGCACTGGACGGCTGTTTTGTCCTATTGTGGGACTTCTCAGAAGTGCGCATCCACAATCCTACCGAGGGGATTCGAACCCAGGGCCTTCTGGTATCGCGTGCGAGCACTTAACCACTAGACCACTGATCCAGCGAGACTAAAGGCCCTGGGCTAGAATCCCACGGGCGGGATCGTGAATGCGCACTGCTGAGGAGTCCCACAATGGGACGAAACGGCCATCCAATGCTTCCAGGTTTTCGATGGTGGTCTAACATTAACCGGTCCATGATCTCAATAAAAAACTTCGTATTCTCCACAATTTTATACCGATAAAACAACAAGTCAACTTAAGAGTACAATTTCGACAAGTTTTAAAGTTGTTTAGAACAACAAAATTGTTGATGCTACAAAATGGATTATCTCACAAATAGAAATTATTTTGAAATGAATAAGAGTGATACATTCGAATTGTTATCAAACACAGTTTTCATTAAACAAACTCATTGAATGGATCCAACTGATGGTAATTCGAAATTAGTCAACTATAAAAGGTAAACTATACTACTAATCTTGTGTGAGCTTCTTATATCCATATAAGTAGTATAATATAACGACGGTCACGAATAGAATGTATTTCAATAGAAAATCGAGAAGGAAAGAATGGAAACGGAAGGTAATTGGTATGACAATGCAAGAACAATAAAATCTGAGACGATCGACTGAAATCTGCAAAAGGAACAGTCAAGTTCGAGACGATGGGTTGATATCCTGCAAACTAAGTATTTACTGTATGATTCTTAGATTTTAATGAGATATTCTGTAATTTCGTCTTCAAATACATTCGATTGTCCCCCCACTCATGTTCTTGTTCACTACACTACTACGAATAATACTTATTAAGAGGACAATAACAATAATAACAATCTATAACTAATATCTACCTTTGTTTCACTACTTTCATAAACTGCCATACGTAATGTATCTAAACAAATTAATAACCAATTTGAATCATCCAAACGATTTGCTTCAAGTAAATAAATAAGATTTAGTTGACCATTACATTGTCGAAATTCTGGACGTGAATAATTTGGTAAATGCCATAATAATTGATTTAATACATAAAGAGCAGTTGTATACATCACTTCGGATGGATGCCTTAAAGTTGGAATGAGGAAAAAAAACAAAGATAGTATGTTTAAATAATCCACTTTCATATACTTAAGATGTTTGTTTATTGTTAAATTAGTAAGGAACTCATTTGAATTTATTTACCGTCAGGGTGTTGAGATCTAAGCAGGTGGTGTTCTTAGGGAGCCACAATCGGGGCCTTCGACCTAAAGATCTAATCCACAAGGCAGTGGAGAAAAGTCAGAAGATGCAGTCCCATGATAGCCGGTCACCAACGATTAATTAGTGCGCTATTTGTGATCAGAGTTTTCCACCTCCCTTAGGTTGATCCTCCATATCCATCAACCCGGTTAAAGTTCAGGGCATTCGCTTTTCATCCTCTCAATTTCGTAAACAACAGTAATGCCGTGAGAAGGCAGTAAGTAGGATTTCCCTGACAGTGGCTGTACATGTGTGGCCATGCAAGAGCATTTCAAGAGAGGAAGAGCTGACTCTCCCCACTCTCGGCCGTACCAAGGCATTTTGGGGAAAATAGGGTATGCCGGATAAGTTTATCTATCTGTCATTCTGCTTATTTAACGGATTCATTTATTACATCTACTTTAATCAAATAAGGCATACTATAACAGCGGATCCATTTGTCTTTGAATCGGTAGGTAAATTACATTGAAACGACCATCTTCTTCATATCACATATTTCATTATTAGTTCACAATACATCTTCAATTACAGACACTGGAACATATCCTTATATATATCCACAGACGTATTCAATAATCGATCGAAAATGAGATATTTCTTTTTCATAATTAGATACTACTGATGAAAATAATTTATGTCGCATAATTAAAAAGTCGATCAAAGAATAAACTATGAATATTTTAACAGTTGAATTCATGAGTCGATCTGGGTTAGATCACCACTGAAAACCTAAAAGTACTAGACGGCTATTCTTTTCTTGTACGAAATTAATTTTACGTTTTTTTATACACCACCTAATTAAATGTAACATTTAGATATAAATTAAACTAAACATATCCCCAAAATGCCCTGGTACGGTGGAAGGTGGGGAGAGCCATCTCTCTCTCTCGAAATGCTTTCACATGGCTACGTGCATACAACCACTGCCAGGGAGGGCTTACTCACTGCCTTCTCGCGACATTACTTTTGTTTACGAAATTGCGAGGACGAAAAGAGAATGTCCGGAACTTTGACAGGGTTGGTGGATACGGAGGGTCTACCAAGGGGAGTTGAAAAACCCTCATTCCAAATCAATGGTGCACGTGGATTCCAGGATCCTGAGGGAACAAATGGCGTATGGACCAATCGTTGGTCACCGACTACCATGGGACTGCATCTCCTTACGTTGCTCCACTGCCTTGTGGATCAGGTCTTTAGGTTGAAGGCTCCGGGTGTGACCTCCTAAGAAAACCACCTGTTTAAGTCTGGGCAGCCGGTCAGCAACCCAGCACTCGCACAAATCAATGATTACTGCTACTGGCCTGATTGTTATTGTGTGGCGCATATCAATTTGGTGCCTCCTTATGCCAATGTTTATATGTTTAAATAAATAAATAGTATGAAATGATACAATTTTAATTAACTATTCAAAATAACATATACTACTCAATCATAATTTTTTATTATATCTGATTATCACCAGCCTTGCTGCTACCTTGACGTGGTGGTCGGTCTTGCCTATTATGATGAAACAGTTGGGCTCAGTGTCCTGTCATGTCAAGCAGGTTGGTTGTAGAGCGACAAGACTAAAAGCAGCAGACCCAAGGTCCGACGGCGAAGTCGTACCGCTGACTTTACAGAGCTGTGACGGGAGTAACGTGTTTCTCTGATACAACCAGCATGTCAACGATGCTGCTTTCCCGCAAAGAAAGAGTGGGGTTTGAAAAGGTCGACCCTAAAAATGCACACCTCGCCTTATCCCACAGATTTACGTCTCCGGTGGTGAGGTCCGAACAAGTACGGAGCTAACAAGAAAATTATAATAAAACGGTCGTGTGTGACCGGCCGCAAGCAGTTGCCCCTTGGGTAGTGTGGTCACTAAGACCATCTCCAATCCAATTACCTTTCCAGGTACCTCTAGAAGAACCCTTCCACAGTGTGGGCAACCGGGAAGTGAAGACCGCCATCATACTTCTAACAGCACTCAAGACGACTATATTCATAATCAATCTCCCTCTTCAATTCCTAATATTCCTCCGATGTAGGCTTTCAACTCTAAACTTCCTCTAATGACTTTTTTATTAAGTATCATCATGGCCAACGATTCTAGTGCGTGAATATCATCATTCACATTATAAATTAATCTAAGTTAGAAAAATATTGAAAACCAAGAAGTATTAGACAATTACATTGTCCTAGTATAGGACTCTCGTTTAACATTACCTATGTCATTAATCCCTCAAGAACTGAATAGAAGATTTGCAGGTCTTGTGAAGGTGTCTCTCACTAATCTATACACAGTGTTAATGAATGGATTCTACTAGTCGAAATACAAGGATTAAGTTGACGAAGACAATGTGAAATACAGGGAATTAATAACAACAAACTGGTTCAACCGTATATTTCGCGTAATAAAACGAAGGTCAATAGAAATAATATGGCAGCTATAAGCCTTTATGATGACAACTATTTCAGATCAAATCAAAAATGTTTATGTTGGTCTAATAAAATATAAGCAAGGATGGATAGGGGCTAGTAGTCGAATCCAGGACGCGCGTTTTGTCCTATTTTGGACTCGTCATCTGGATGTACCTGCATCGCAGAGGTGATGTTCACTCCGGGACTCCAAACCCAGTACCGTTCGCTTGAAACGCCATCGCGTTATCCACTTAGCTACTGAGTCCTGATAGCCACTTGCTTGCGCAATGAGGTGAATTTTAAATACTCTTGATGTTGTTTTACTTGTATCTTCCTATTGTTATTTAGGACTGCAATTGATCAGTCTCATGTTGGCATATTTACATTCTGTGCGGATTGCCTCGATATAGCCTGGGGTGGAGGTACGTCCAGTTGAAGAGTCCCAAATAGAATGAAACACGCATCCTGGATCCCACTACTAGCTACTATCCATATTTACTAAAAAGGCTTGTGACTTAAGGCTATATTGAAGGGATCCGCACAGGATGTACATATGCCAATATGAGACTGATCATTTACAGTCCTCAATAACAATGGGAAGATCCAAGTAAACAACAACACCAAGTGAATCGAATAAAATATATCCTTAAGAAAATCCCTACCTTAACATTTCAACTAATTGTGGAATACCAATCTCTTCACAGGCTAATTTAGCACCAGTTAAAGCTTTAGTTAACAATTGAAGTGTCAATGCAGCTTCAGATTGTAGGTCAACATTCTTAGTTGTCTGAAGAATGTGAATAATAGCTCGAACAAGCTATAAAAGAAAAGATATTTGGACATTGAATAATTGTAGTTATACTGGTTAATGGAAGCAGCAATTTGAACGAACTATATAAAAGGAATTAAATAGTAGAAATACATATTTAGTAAAGGTTGTCATGTATGGAGATTAAGCCAAGTTCAAGATCATTTTCATCACTGATTGATATCTCATCTAAGGAATCTCTAAAAATCAGAAAACACATCGAAGAAGTTAGATGGTGGTTGGAGGTAGTCGACAGGAAACCCTAGACCCGGGTTTCGTGCTACTTGACACTCTTCAGCAAGGTGTACCTGTAATCTTGAAGGAACTGGTGCTCTCTGGAGTATTCGATCCCGCGTCACCCAGCTTCACAGTCAGAGACGTTACCACTGAGCTATCTGGGCCGCGACTGACCTCCTGTAGGACTGAGATGTGATCACAATTGATTGATCACTGGGTGGTGATCAATGGCATGTGTGTCAAGTCCTTACTTAGTGCAGGTCGAATGCTATCGATCATTTTGCAATATGGCTACCAGTCTAGGTGACTCGACACTGCTGGCACTATATATTGAGATTAGATGACCTTAAGGCGGCATTCGACTCTATTGATCGTGAGGTTCTATGGCAGTGTTTGTCACTGAAAGGAGTACCAAAGAAGTACATTAACCTTATAAAGGCTCTCTACTCGAACACAACTGGTAGAGTGAGAGCTTATGGCGAACTGTCATCAGAATTGATCACCTCAAGTGGTGTTCGTCAGGGCTGTCCACTCTCCCCATTCTTGTTCAACTTTGTCATTGACGTACTTTTAGAGATAACACTCTCCTCATCTAAATATACAGGGGTTGAACTTCTACCAGGAGGTTCACTTGTTGACTTAGAATATGCTGATGACATAGTTTTATTTGGTGAAGACGCTGACAAAATGCAGAGTCTTCTGACCACTCTAAGCAACAATGCAAGCATGTTCGGGATGCGATTCTCTCCCTCGAAATGCAAAATGTTGCTTCAGGATTGGGTTACATCGACACCCGAACTAGTGATAGGGAGTGAAGTAGTTGAGTGTGTCGACCGCTTCACTTATCTTGGAAGTCTCATCAGCCCTTGTGGTTTGGTGTGTGACGAAATCTCAGCACGGATACAGAAGGCTCGACTAGCTTTTGCCAACTTGCGTCATTTATGGCGTAGGCGAGATATCCGTCTATCAACCAAAGGACGTGTTTACTGCGCAGCAGTTCGTTCCGTCCTACTTTATGGCAGTGAAACATGGTCGGTAAGAGTAGAGGATATCCGTAGGTTACTAGTATTTGATCATAGGTGTCTTCGAAACATTGCTCGTATATCATGGGACCATCGAGTAAGTAACACAGTTGTTAGGAAACGGGTACTAGGTAAAGATGGCAAATCCATTGATGAAGTAGTGAAACTTCATCAGTTGAGATGGCTGGGACACGTGTTACGTATGCCCTACGACCGACTGCCTCGACGTGCTATGTTCAGTGGTATAGGAGTAGGTTGGAAGAAAGCTAGGGGCGGCCAAACCAAAACATGGCACAAATCCATGAAGTCACTGACAAGTAGACTGAGTCATGTTGGTAGGTGTAGACTACCTGGTTGGGGACCGCGAGATGACAGCAACCGATGATAAGAGACCTTGAATGACATGGCTCAAAATCGTTTGCAATGGCGCAAATGCATCCACTCTTTGTGCTCTCCCAAATTCTAATCTTCTGAATTCTTCATGTCCCTTTTTTCCTCTTTCCAAATTTCTTTCACTGGATTATACCCTTTAAATAACATCTACAAACCCTAATCTTCCCGATTACTGCTTATATTCTTATTACCTCTACCACTACGGGATTTGAATCGACAAGTGCATCTCTGTGCTAAGGTGGTGTGGCAACTCCAACTAATGTACGTACGTACGAAGTTCTACGTTGTTACTGACTGACTGACTAGATGAGACCGAATCTGCCAGGGAGCATCAGTTTCCTCAAGATTACAGGTACACCTTGCTGACGAGTGTCAAGTAGCACGAAACCCGGGTCCAGGGTTTCCTGTCGACTACCTTCAACCACCATCTAATTTCAATATGTAGTGCACGCAGTGTCGGGTCACCCAGACTGGTGGCCACATTGCAACATGGTCGATAGCATTCTATCTGCACTAAATAAGGACTTGACACACATATGACATTTATCACCACTCAGTGATCAATCAATTGTGATTATATTGAAGAAGTGTTTTATTCTAGTTTGGTAAAAAATTTGGATCTAAATATGAACTAATGACTTAGCGGTTCAATGATATTGTGCCTATCACAAATACCTGAAACGCCTCAAGTTAAACTTTATACATGAAATAACGTGTGTAAACTGCTGATGAACAGTACCAAACAAGAATGAAATATCTATTCGATACTACCCAGTTTCTACTGGCCACTTACTTGACAATGGTTTATGATAAAAACTGTTGTCAAGTAGAGTTTAATCATATCATTTATTGCAGTAACACTGTCTATAAACTACTGGACTTATACATGAAAAACACTAAATTACATGTAAGGCAATAATAGTGTATGATAAACCCGTATAAATGTTGAATTGAAAAGTAAGTAGAATAATACTATGGTCTAGAAGTTAAGCGTTCACACACGAGACTGAAGGCCCTGGGTTCGAATCGTGCGAGAGGGATCGTGAATGCGCACCGCTGAGGAGTCCCACAGTGGGACAAAACGGCCTTCTAGTGCTTCCAGGTTTTCAATGGCGGTCGAACATCAATCGGTTCACGATCTCAATCAAAAAGTCACTAATCTCCACAACCCCATACTGATAATATTGTTATAATGGGATGATGATTGTAAGAACTGAAACTTTCGGAACTGATTGCCATGAGTTATTATTACTTATAATTTTGTTGCATAATTACTGAGCAATCTAAATTATTAAGTCTACATATACCGTTTACCATAAGCTTTCGTTTAATTCATTAACTATTGTTATACGACTTAATATTTCCCAAGTTGTTGCCAGTTAGAGCTTGACCACCTATTCATAGTCACTTTTGGCCCGTTTATGTGTAGTTGTCGTTTTTCAAATTATGAAGTGATGTGGTTCAATATGTCTATATATAAACCCTATGTATGCCTGAAATATGAGTATAACAGAGGCTAGTTTCTCTCTAGACTCAAAGTAGGAGATGTAGAAGGGATTCCAGATAACGGATAAATAAGACTTTAGCTTGCGTCGCCTCAAAGTGAATGATACAGATTGGACGTGTATAACAGGTCAAGTTTAATAAACATGATTTCCTTTATCATCTTGAAGAGAGCGGGAACAAAGATTTGAGCAGAATAGTATAAACTCACTTCATTTCGTTTTGTTCTTGTCGGTTGTTTACAACCTGTGATATTTAAGAATATAATTACAAAATGGGTTTAAATCACTTACATGAAAGTGTTTAGTTGGAAGCTATGTTGAAAACACATCAATATAGCAGAGCAAGGGTGACGATAAACTTAATAGACTGAATGAGATATTGTAAATATAAACTTTATATAAAAAGGCACTCTATAATATTGTTAGTATCAAAGTCTTAGAGACAAATGGTTACGTAACGAGTAAACGCTGATAACAAGTTTAGTTGACTAAAATAAGATTATTAATCTAGAAGATAGTCGAAATAAAAAGATTTAATCACGTAACTAACTAAAAAAGGAACTGAACAGAATTTTATAGTGTAATTAAAGAATATTTGTCACCAAGGCAAAGAAAGACTAGAAGCCATCTCCTTTTGAACACATAAATCAGGCTTCAGAATACTGGAGCTTGTCTGTTTATTGATCAGGATTCCAGGATATCGACCTGGTGTTCCGCATATATGAGATATTTTGTAATTGAGTTGTTTAAAATTAAAATAGTACTCTTTCTTGTTCGAAGATTTTCCGGAACATATTCAAAAGATCTAAGATATGCCCTTCTTTGTGTCGGGTCAATATAGCTGGTTTGGCAGAGTACTCGTAAATTTATAAACACAGTTGATGGTAACATGTAACGAGTCCTTATCGACCTTTGATTAGGTTATTGAACATGGACTTACCAGTAACATTGTTACTATTTAGTCGGTCAGCAAAATGGGATGAATTTCTTAACCTATATGTTCCTAATACAATGATATCGTATGCTAAGAACCTACCAACAAAGTTGTAGAAGGTGATTGCTAAATCACACAACTTCTTTTGAGTATTGGAAAAGTAGATTTATGTTCTCGAGAAATGTGGGATTAGTCTATAAATACTCCTATTATATAGGTGTGATGGAATAATCGTTGCCAACCATAGTAAATAGACTTATCATTTAATAAAAAATCTAGGTAAATAAAAAAGATCGAAATCCATTGCCCTTATAACACAAACAATTTACTAGCCTCTTTGTGAATACCTTAACTCGATTAACTAATGAATGATATTTAATCATTAAAAGCAATTAGTATTTTTGGAGGTATGAGGGTATTTGCAAATTCCCGGTTGTCGCAACTTAGTGGGAGGTTGGTTTTTCTTGAGGGACTTAAACAGAAAACTAACTAAGGTAAGGTCTTGGCTACTTTAGAGCATGACCGCAGAATCCAAGTGACAACTCCTTGGAGCTTTTTAAAAACGGTCTTTTGATGGATAGTTTTGAAGATCTTATCGTCGACAACGGAAACCCGTAGTTCAAGTAAAGATGAATTATTTCTGGAGTCCACCTTTTCTAACTTCTTGTTGCTAACTGTTTAAGGAAAACTCTTTACTGCTGCTGTGGCCCTGTACCCTCAACAATACAGCTTCACCCTAGGACCATAGGTTTGCTACTTTAAGTGTTACCAGTTTCCAATCGGCTCTCTTGGCATGGGATGACCGAAGAAGATGGATATTTCAAACAATACAGCTCAACTGAGTCATTATGATATGTTAAAACGATCACCATATCAATGTAGCAGTCACAGTGGAAGTTATGGAGAACAGATTTGAATCTTATTAGAAACACAATTAAACAATAAGTTTTAAACAAGAAAACATTCAACCATTGGATTCCTCGAAGAAAGTTCATAGTGGAAGAAATTAATGCAAAGAACCTGATTTTCTTCATAAACACAAGTTTTCAACATACCTCAGAACAATTCACCAATCCACAACGCGCAGCTTGATAACGTGCAAATTTATGGATATATGATACAACTTGAAATGCCTCATCGGCAGATATGTTAGAGCGAAGACGTTTAGCCAAATCTGAAGCAGTCATAGCCGCAAATTCAGCATCGTTCTTTGTAATGACAAAATATAGTAAAAACAATATATACCTAGTGATAATATAAAAAATAGGCCCTGTGTGAAAAATACCTATTCGCATATAAACTAAACGCAATAGTCTGAGTTTCATGTCGAATAAATTGGCCCCAATTGTATATATTAAAAATAGATTAACTACACTAAGCTTTTAAACGAGTCACTAAAAAATAATTAACGTAATTTCCATGGAATAGATTTTCTACTTGCATTGGAATTAAGGACTCAGGTTTTGTCGTGTTTCGGACGCGCTAGTTAAACATACCTGCGGAAGATACTGCGTTCAAGACCTGGTAAGAACATCAACTCTAGGATGCAGATAAATCCACTTGAAGTGTCCAAAATAGAACTTCGCTTACCTGCTGAATTTCGCTACTAACCATATTCCATTTATTTTATGTAAAACGTGTAACATGATGGTTAAGTTGAGGGAATCCGCATCGTATACATTCAACTGCCAAACTAAAATTGATCAGAATTTAACCAAGAATATCAACAAGGTAATTTAAAAACCTTACAACTTAAATCAAATAACCTAATTGAATTTGTAAGGATTCATATTTGAGTCCACACTTCAACGGTTAAATGTAAAAGAATCTTAGTAATTCTACATAACTTGTAATATCCGATAAACGGAATTTTGCTAACAACTAATTTACAGTGATTTTGAAAGGAATCATGAAATAATATGCATCTGATAGAATGAATATTGAGCTGGTGGAGAATATTTGTAGCTCAGATGGATAATTTGGATGGAGTTTCGTCCTCTGAGCTGGATGGTTTGGTCAATCAGCATTGCGCGTCGTGGTAAACGGTGTTCGAACATACGATCTGAATAAAACAATAATCCTTCATTTTTAAAAGCAACTAAAACATATTAAGCACTTTTTGAAATATTGGCCAAATAAAACATACTGCACATCAAGCATTAAGCCTACTGAGAATGTTCCATTCACAAATCTTACTTTATAGTCAATAAGGTCTTGAATTATTTCGTTCAGTTTAGACACAGGTCCAGACAACTGTTCAACTGAAGAAAAACATTCATGAAATATTGGTGCAGATGAGTCCGATTTCGAAGAATTAACAGATACACTGTATTGAAATTCTTTGGAGTTTTGTGAATCATATACATGTGAATGTTTCCTCATTTTAAGTTCTTTGAAGGCAGAAATTTTGTACAAAGAATAAAATCTAGAAAATCTATGAACTAATAAAATTTAGCAACATCTATCAAAACAAGAATAAAGGTAAAAATTGGATTGAAAACAACTTAAAAGTAATCAGAATAATGAATGTAATGAGATTTCGATAGTAACCTAGTTCAGTATCTTCCATCGATGGAACATATATAAGTCTGTTAGGCTGATTTAAACATTTAAAATCTTTTAAATAAAAGTGGAGAGTTGGTCAAGG
Source organism: Schistosoma guineensis (assembly GCA_944470375.2). Lineage (NCBI taxonomy): Eukaryota > Metazoa > Platyhelminthes > Trematoda > Strigeidida > Schistosomatidae > Schistosoma > Schistosoma guineensis. Next base: position 15,646,556 of record OX103897.1, on the reverse strand, counting down.
GTCTTTTAAACAAACTTACAAATAAGAATCCATTTTATTATTGCATTCAAATCTTGAAACAATGTGCAAAATACTTCTTAGGGGTTACGTATAATGTTTTGAAATTAAATTATTGAGTGCTTATACTCTACTATAAAAACACTAACTTTATTCTATTTTTACCTAAATATGAAAAACGTTCCACCTTATCCCATTTAGATACTTAATTCACATATTTATGTCATAATGTAGCTACCTGTGGCCAATTTTACTCCAACAGTCAATGCAGTAAAAAAGTAGTTCTGTGGTAGACCTTAAGTAATAAACTGTTACATTATCAGTGTAATTCACTAAAGTAGGACTAGTCCAACAATAATGACCGTAAGCATGTGGAAAATTAATTATCTTAGTAAATATAGGATAGTTGATATTATAAAACAAAGGAAACTCATTCCATAAACCATTTCTCGTGATGCCCAGAATTTATGAACAAACCTTAAACGAGATGATAAAAAGCACAGTTCCAAACTTGATACAATTTACCCCAAATTACTCAAGAATTCTGTGGACAGTTTTAACATAGCTATTAAAATAAAACTATAAGGTGTGGAAATTTAGGGCATATCTGTATCAACTGTCGGTCATACTAACCGGAAAAGGTTGTAAAGTGAGTAGTACCTAACTGTATTTTCCCTTCGCAAGTTTTTTTTTCAACATTACTTTCCGCAAATTTGATTCCTCTGGTTCCGACATTTTCTAGAGACCAGGTGTGGAGCGGAGCGTTTACAGAGAATGGAAGCTTTTGCAATAAAAATTTTAGTTTTTCTGTCAAACGCGGGTGAGTAAATTTAATACGACATTTACTGTAACAGTATTTATACACCTTGTTACGTTTGTAACGTCACATTAGAATATACGTAAAAAGCACGATTTTAGAGATTTTAATACCTAATATCCAAAGCTTCATGACGAATTGATTTAGAACAGATAACTTCTTAGCGTTCGTTTCTTTGCGTTATTGTAAAAATGGTAGTTCACGTTTATCTTACTATTTTTTTAAGTTAGATAGATCAGTGGAGACGAACAATTGTGGAGAAATATTAAAGACGACCCTTGACAACATGTTTCTGTATTCATTATTACATATTATATGTGGTGTTCTTTTATAGCGTGTGCGTCATCCTGATTTTATTATTTTTCAAACTCTCAGTGTGCTTGGAGAGGTTATAATAGTAATTCACCAATAACTCAAAATTTTAGGAATTGAAAAAATCTACATGATAAGTAGTCTCTTATGAAAACAATGTCACTACTCTACTAAGTGTTTTCCCAATTATCAGAAACCTGGTGCCGAGAGATATAACCACAGTTGAGAGAAAATTATACGGTTTACAATCTCGTCCTGAAGTGAAGGATCAAAAGTAGCTACTAGTCCGTTCGGTATTTTTTTGTGAAGATGAGAAACTTCTCATGTTTTCAGTGGCTTTGATTTTTGAGCCGAACGATTTGATCATGGGGCTTCCATTGTTTTTCTCAATAACATCATCACCAACTGCACGTAGAAGTGAAGTATCCAAACTTTTGAACTGCATGTGTCAAAACATTTCCAAATACGTGTTAAGCTGTCGCGAATCGACACATTTGAGATGCGTACATTCTATACACAAGTGCACGCAATTGCTGTGTATGCAAACGAAACCTTAGTTTATGCTTTCAGAAAATTGTAGTACCACATAATCTTCATTACCCGGATACGGATCGACAAATAATAGTACCACTTGTTATTCTTCAGGTAAGTTTTTGTTTGTCCTCCCTCACACTTTTCAGTAAACTGTCTACACTATAATTAGAACACTTCTTATAACATAGTTTTAGTAATTATTGATTACCTGTATTCCAGAATACTCTGTGTGTCCGCTTTTACAAGTCTTGACCTATTTCATATTTTAAAACATTTGGTAAGGCTTTTATTGTCTTTGTCATTATTGGTGTATCTGTCATCTAAGTGCCAACCTGTATATTCTACTTACTGTGTTTGGTTGCATTATCTCTTTTCATCGCACCACCGGCTCGTAAAATCCTGCGATTTATGTAATACTTCCATATATGTACATCAAAACTACTAAATCTAAGAGTTATGCCTCATAGGGATTTTAAGGAAAATAATTTGGTTCAATCTGATGTGTTGTTCCAATATCTAGCACTTTTGACACTTTAAATTTGTGAATCCCTACTTAATAATCCACAACCTCTATGTTTATCTAACTATCTTTTGTGTATGCTAAGAGTTGAAGACAAGGAAACCCAGGGTGTGACTTACAGACCACTTCCGGGTATTTTTAAATTAGCGTTGTTTATAAGTGACCTTTAGGGAAGCCTTAGAGTGTAGATATAACTAACACAAACTTCTTTTTCAATCAGTTTTTGATTTCATTTCCATTTATTCTTCTTAGTTTTGCGTAATTTGCACAATTACAATTACTGACTGTGAAATTGTTATTTAAAAAAACTTGACTTTGATCTTCCGTTCCCATTTTGTGCATTCACGTGGTGACATCGATTACCGCACACAAATGCACTATTGCACATATATACTCGTTCCTACTTATCATCTGCCACAATAGCAAAACTCTTATATATTTGTTGTGTTTATAGATCACACTATCTTTAATAATCTGGATGCACGTCTTGGGTCATATGAATTATGTTTGGAATTACTGACTGCTTATAATCATGGATTACGTGACCCGAACACTCCTCTTAATGATTTAATTTACGTCCCGTACTCTCATTGTGTATAATTTATATTTCAGTATACCAGTAAACTAAGCATTTTTACAATAATTTTTCAATATTTTGGAATTGACATATTTGGTCCACCACAGGCGAAAAATTCAATTTTCAGTACCTAATATCTTCATCACAAACTTGTGTAAATTGGTCTATTTCTTTGCCCTCTTTTCTTAATGTCTCGGTATGTGATAAGTCTTGTTAATTCGAACGCTTTATTCGGTTCCTAAGCAACTCTGGTAAACCGAAAGCTAGAACTCAGCAGCGACCTGAACATGAGAGAAAAGGCGCAAATTAAGCGAAAAGCACTTTACTCCAGAGATTCGCTTTTGTACAGAAGAACACGGGTATTTATAGATTATTAGCATTAATCAAATCAGTATTATATTTTGGCAAATCCGCTAAGGGACATATTATGCTACTGGCCAATAGTAATATGCCGCGTTCGTATTCTGGAAAGCTCCCTCATGCTCTGATTGGATGAAACTCTTCGGCTCCTTAAGGGCTTCCGGAGGCTCCGATGTAGTTCTCGGAACCTGGCTCAACAGTATGGTTCCATACATCTTTTATTAACCATCAGCTGTTAGTTTGGCCACTAGATTGCACTAATTCTACTCAGTTTGTGTAGTTGGTTGTGAGTTCGCATATCTTATAATTTGAAGGAATGCGTTTGTCTCGTCGTAATAAAGATCCTGGATACCAGCATCGATTACATTACTAGTCAGAAGGTTGGGCTGTTGAAATGTGAAAATAATAAAGTGACGATTCGATTATTTCGTGAAGCGAATATGTCAATAAAATTATATTGATGACGTGGATAAATACGTCTTCGTCAAATCTTCTCTTAAAGCTATCCACTGAGAGGATTGGAGTCACTTCGACTTAGAAATCATCCCAAGTGGGAGTAACTCCTAATATGAAGAAGTCGGGACCTATCTGGGTGCGCTCTTCGATATGCAATCTTTCAAGGGTTACCTTGATCAACGTGGTAGTGATGTTCTGGGAAGGAACCTGATGTTGGTGTGGATTGGCACACTTGATTTGCCGAATGACATTATCAGTTCACTCTCTATTCATCGATAGCTCAGCAAGACAATTCCTAGGTGCTAAAGAATTTTCCCCGAAAGATTCATCTCGGGACTACCGCCCACTTTGTTCATCGTTTTCTCACTTAATAATAACATATGCTTCTGCCGAAACAAATATACACCATTTTCACAGACATGATCTACAAATTACGAAGCTAGTTTGCCTACAGTATGCTTCTCAAGTAGGGTCGTTAAATAGATAAAATCAATAAAAGTGAGTAACATTACATTCAAGCAGATATCTTGGAACGTTAATGGTTAAGTTTATGCCTTAGTATTGCACTGAGTACAGTCTCCGAAATATTTTCCAAAGCGGCGTCGTGTCCACGTTACACATTAGATCCAACATTGGCATCACTGTGTTAGAATTGTGGTCATGCTCAGTAATTATGCGATACAACTTTTTAAGTTTCCAATTGTTATAAAGTAGATTTTTGGAGCGCTTGGTGTGAACTATGACCTTGAGAGAACGTGTACGCCAGGTTCGTTTCACACGTCGGAAGTTCCATAGCTTTGCCCTCAGAGCAAGATTCTGAAAATAGAGAAACAAGGGAGCAGCAAGGCACTTAAATATGGACGCTAAATAATCTTTAACATTTTAAAGTGGGGCAGACAAAGGTATGATAAGTTATCAGATTGAATTTATACTAGCTATTGCTGCTAGAGTGAAACGTGATTAGAGCCTCCAGATGAGAGAATTCAGTAAGAAAGAACAATGACTTGTGATATTTAACAAGGTGGAGTAGGTTCAAATGAAGGAAGGGAAGTGGAAGTTAGAATCGTGAAGGATGTTTATTAGAACAGAATGTGCATCAAGACAGTAAGGTGTTAGGAAGACTAATAACTATATCTTCTGCCCTACAAGCATGGATGGATTGAAGTCATCGCTCTTACCATCAGTGCTTGCTGATCAGTAACTCCACCCCCACTGTTTTTGTGGTTTTAGGTTGTAGCGGTAAATAAATCCCCAAAATAAATAGCTCTAAGTTTTCGACATTGGATGCTGACCATATGTTTTAGTGGACTCATCTACCTGAAGGCGCTCGGTCATGCATCCGCACCAGATCACGTGTGGTAACGCTGTGCTCAACATCAACCGCAATCGCTAGCCAGATTAGATCAGAGAATTCCGATATATTGGTCATCGCCAAATATACTCTTCCGATCTCCTCGACTCGGTCTTTTGATTTCTCTGGGTGGGAACGAAATATATTAGAGGGTGTTACTGGTAAAAGCGTTGTCAAACACTGAATACCTGTGACATCATCATTGATGAGACCGACATGATCTGGTACACCTATTTGCAACTGTGAGTCTGTTCCTTTTTGGGATTATTATATATCATTGCCATATTTTTTTATTTTTTTTAAACATTGTGATTTTTTTTCGCATTTTTTCTTGGATATATATGTATTTCCCCTCGTTCATTATCGTACTTCATATTTCATCATGACTGAACAGACACCTAAAGTACTCAAGCTTAAGACCTTGTCCCCACCTTCGTTTCAACTGATGCCTTTCTGGCCCGACAACATCGAAGCTTGGTTTTGCTACGCAGAAGCCGACTTCTCCGAGCACGGCGTGATCGACACACGTGCACAATTCCTCGCAGTAGTCAAGGCACTACCGCGCGAATTCAACAGGTACGTAACACCTAGTATGTTTACTAGTGATGTTTCTGAACCTTACGAAACCTTGAAACGTTCGATCATTAAAAGAGGAGACCTAACCGATCGACAAACGTTAGATCAACTCTTCAATAACATCGACCTGCAACATGGTTCTGCGACAGATACGTTGCAACGAATGAGAGAGGTTATAGGCACAAGAACTTTCGACGAAGGTCTATTCAAACAACTCTTCTTGTCAAAACTTCCCCAACAGGTGCAAGCAGTTCTGGTCTCGTTCCAGAACAACGCCTTAGACGAGCTAGCTGTATCTGCCTACTGCATTTTAGAAATTACGAAACCTTCTACCACCGAGGTATTTTCAGTCAAAGAAAAGCCTCAAACGACTCAGAATGATATAACCGATTTGTCACACACTCACGCGTTATCTCAGTCTTCGTGCCGACCGTAAGAGATCGCGCACTCCACGTAGAAGCATTTCACGTAAGCGATCTGTCTCTAGACCACGAGAGACAGATAACCCCGACTGGTGCTGGTATCATAACCAGCATGGAAAGTTTTCCAGAAATTGCAGAAAACCCTGCAATTTTCCCAACACGAAACCGAGTGACTCGAAAAACAACTCGGGAAACTTCCAAGCCGGCACGCGTTAACGGCAACCGTAGCCGGCGAACATAGCCGTCTGTTATACGTCACAGATGTGACAACGAGAGTTCGCTACCTCGTCGACACTGGCGCAGAAGTTAGCGTTCTCCCAGCAAATCCTAACGACCGGCTTCAGGAATCGGCTTTTAACTTACAGGCGGCAAACGGAAAACCGGTCGCTACGTATGGCAAAAGGTACGTTTACCTTAACGTGGGTTTACGCAAACCCATCCACTGGATTTTCGTTATTGCAGATGTTTCTATGCCAATCATTGGTATGGACCTTCTACAACACCACAATCTGATCATCGACACGCGCAAACGGAGGCTAGTAGACGGAAACACTGATTTGTCCGTTTGCGTAACTTCCTTTTCTGGTTGCAGATTATCCCCAGTCACAGTTAAGCATATGATCAACCCACTTTATCAGCCACTACTCGATAAGTACCCTGGGATACAACAAACTCAACCGAAACTACCGTGTGTAACCAGCAATGCAACACATCACATCACGACTACAGGACCACCTGTATTCTCTAAAGCACGACGACTAGCTCCTGAAAAGCTAAGGTTAGCGGAAAACGAAGTCGATCACATGATAGATTTAAGAATCATACGACCGTCAAATAGCCCTTATGCATCTCCGTTGCACATGGTCCCTAAAATGGACAGCAACGGTTGGCGTCCAACTGGTGACTATCGGCGATTGAACGCGAAAACCATTCCCGATCGTTACCCGTTGACTCACATTCACGATTTGACAGCTACCTTGATAGGTACAACTGTCTTTTCGAAAATCGACTTGGTTAAAGCGTATAACCAAATATCTATGGCTACTGACGACATACCGAAAACAGCTATCATTACTCCCTTCGGACTCTATGAATTTTTGCGAATGCCTTTCGGTCTACGAAATGCTGCTCAAACATTCCAAAGATTCATAGACGACGTTTTTCGAGGTCTCAACTTCGTACATGCGTATGTTGACGACTGTCTAATCGCAAGTCCGGACAGAGAAACACATCTCAAGCATCTGGGTCTTGTTTTCGAACGACTAAAAAAACATGGCATAACTGTAAACGTTCAGAAATGCCAATTCGGAACCGACTCGTTAGACTTCCCAGGACACACTATCGATGCTCAAGGCATTCGACCTCTTAGGGCCAAAGTGGCGGCCATTCCGGATTACCCAGAACCGACCACCGTCAAGCAATTACGCACGTTTAACGGCCTGGTAAGTTTCTATAGACGTTTCATACCGAAATGCGCATTACTCATGAAACCTCTAACCGACCAACTTCGTGGAAATGCGAAATCCATTAATTTGGACGACAACGCACGAAGAGCATACTCCACAGTTAAGGGACTGATTGCTAAAGCAACAATGCTCGCACATCAGGACACCCGAGCACCCATTAGCATCGCAGTAGACGCATCCGACTCGGCAATCGGAGGAGTCTTACAACAATGGGTTAACAACTCCTGGCAACCACTGGCATTTTTCTCTAGACGGTTGCTAGACACCGAATCGAGGTACAGCACATTCGGTAGGGAACTCCTAGCTATGTATTGTGCTGTACGGCATTTCCAACATTACATCGAAGGCCGTGAATTCACTCCTTTCACGGACCATAAACCGCTCACTTTCTCGTTAAGCCCTCCTTCAGACGAGTACTCTCCCCGTGAGTCTCGACAACTGGACTACATTTCGCAGTTTACTTCAGACATTCAACACATCTCTGGAGCAAACAATGTAGTTGCAGACGCCTTATCTCGCATAACTTCCTTGAACAGTTTCCAAGGAATCGACCTTCTTAAACTCGCCGAGCTTCAAAAAGAAGACAATGATCTTCAGCACGAGTTATCGTCCACAACACTAAAACTACGCATCAAACAGATGGGAACAGGTAAGGAAACCTTACTTTGTGACACATCTACGGGTAGGGATCGCCCAATCGTGCCGAAACATTATCGACGCAATGTCTTCAACACATTGCACAAACTTTCTCATCCAGGTGTGCGTGCAACCATCAAGCTTATAGCAGAAAGGTTTTGCTGGCCTGGAATGAATAAAGACGTGAGGGAGTGGGCACGCTCCTGTGTAAGCTGCCAAAAATCTAAGGTTATCAGACACAATAAATGTCCCTTAGGCTCGTTTAAAACTCCCGATGCTCGTTTCGACCATGTTCATCTGGATTTGGTAGGACCTTTACCAGATTCAAATGGATACTCTTACCTCTTAACCTGCGTAGACCGTTTCACTCGATGGCCAGAAGCAGTACCTATCGAGGACATCACTGCTGAAACAGTGGCCCGCACATTCGTCGAACGATGGGTAGCAAACTTCGGTTGCCCTTCAACCATCACCACAGACCGCGGACGTCAGTTTGAATCTGAACTTTTCCGTCGTCTGACCACACTTTTAGGAATCACTCGCTTCCGAACGACCGCCTACCATCCACAAGCAAACGGGTTGGTAGAACGTTTTCACCGACAACTGAAAGCTTCGCTATCAGCTGCAAACGTTTCACAGTGGACCGACCCTCTTCCACTTGTCTTACTAGGTATCCGCAATGCAGTGAAAGCTGACATTGGATACACTGCGGCTCAACTCGTTTATGGAACAACACTTCGACTTCCAGGAGAATTCGTGAATCCTTCGTCCTTTTCAATGAACATGGATCTAACCTCCTACACGAACAGGCTTACAAACGCAATGCGTTCAGTTAAACTTGCTTCCACTCGACCACAATCAACTGATGTTTTCGTTCAACCTGACTTACGATATAGTACACACGTTTTCGTTCTTCGAGACTCGCATCGACGACCATTCGAATAAGCATACGAAGGACCCTTCAAAGTTCTTCAACGTGAATCTAAGTACTATATAGTCGATAAGAACGGAACCAACGATAGCATCAGCATCGATAGCCTCAAAGCAGCGTATTTAGAAGGAAATCCTATCTACGTCGATTTTCCTTCGTTACAATTGAACGACACGACTCCACTCATAATTCCTCAACCGACAACCAACACTAGCGATGATACTCCGAATGTATCTGAAAATAAACCTAAAACGACGCGTTCTGGAAGAAGAGTAAGATTTCCAGAACATTTAAACGACTACTGCACGTAAAGCACTACTCGACATTTTATATTATCTCGATCTTTCATTTTACGATATATAATTTTTTTTTAAAAAAGAATTTTAATATGCCTATATGTTTATATTTTTTTACTTAAAAAAAACAAAACAAAAGAAAACATTTTTTAACGTTATTATGTGTGCTTGAGTATGTTTTCCATTTTTTCGCCGACATTGTGTTTTTACGCACACACGAGTGTATTTCGACATGCACATACACTTTCTTTTTTCTTTTCCAGGACGACTGGAAAAGAACGATGCAGTTTACGAGGAGTCGAAATTTTCGTTGTAACTCTTTCTTTTTTTACTATGTTGTACCTCGGTCCCATATAGTAAGGAAAGACGACCAGACACTGCTACACTTAGTAAGCTATCAGAAGAGTGTTTATCAACGACAAACTCGTTGGGTTTAAACTTCTGGCTGACCACGTATTAGGGTCGTCACTGCCCCACTAGGGGGGAGTGATCTGTAGCGTTAAATAAATCCCCAAAATAAATAGCTCTAAGTTTTCGACATTGGATGCTGACCATATGTTTTAGTGGACTCATCTACCTGAAGGCGCTCGGTCATGCATCCGCACCAGATCACGTGTGGTAACGCTGTGCTCAACATCAACCGCAATCGCTAGCCAGATTAGATCAGAGAATTCCGATATATTGGTCATCGCCAAATATACTCTTCCGATCTCCTCGACTCGGTCTTTTGATTTCTCTGGGTGGGAACGAAATATATTAGAGGGTGTTACTGGTAAAAGCGTTGTCAAACACTGAATACCTGTGACATCATCAAGGTCAATTTAAGCATATTTTTATATCAATATTTTACCTCACACGATGCTCTGTGTTTCACATACTGTCAGGAAAAAATTTTCTGTAAGTTCCATTTTACAAGTTTTTCAGGCAGCTACAAATTGTGGACTGTGGTCGCATCATCCCCCTCTTACTCAAGTAGGCCCACAATCATCCAAAACCAATCATTTACATTACTGATATTCACACTCATCCGAGTGAGTCCGGTAGTTACTCAGGTTTTCAGATTCAGACGCCTCTTAATGACTGCAGGCTGAGAGCCCAAGTTAGTACCTTGTTAGTAAGTTTCTATCAATTTTTAGCCTTCTCGTAAATCAGTCGTTTGAGTGTTTGACTATCATTCCTTTAGCTAGTAGGTTCCAATATTTGATGACTCACTGTGGTAATCTGTATCGTACCAGCATTCCTTTTGTGCTTGGCTTTTGATCTCCTCTACTATGCCCTCTGAATTCTCTCGGTGTAATGGGAAGAAAAGGAGATATATCAGATCAGAAACAATTTTCAGTTCAGGCATTGTCGAAGTTTTATCTCCAAGGACTTTTCAGATCATTTGTCGACGCATTTAACGTCATTTTTGCCGTGCATGGCCACGTGGCTCCCTCTGACGCTGGAAACACAAGCCATAGGTACGCGTTTGCTCATTTTCTGCCCACATCTAACAGAAAGTCGTTGGCCCAATTTAAAAAGATTCATCAGCTCCTACATTTCCCAGTTACTGAACGAACAAATCACATAGGGTGATTTCTTGTCGTAAAGACAGAAAAGGACAATTGAATTTCGATCATCTGATGGCTGGAGTATTAACGTCGTTCGTGCAGAGGTCTTGTGTAATTTCCAGATGACCAGTAGTGGGGTTTTGCTAGACCAGAGATATCTACTCCAAGGTTGGTTCATGCACAGAAAATCGGGGGTATTTACGGGATTTCGGATAGTTCCGGATTCCAGAATGTTTCTGGAAACACGACTTTGAGGTTAAGCAAACAATATTTGGACAGTTGAAGAAGATCAATAGACTTCAGTGCATGAACGATTAATGGAGAGATATTGCCCGGGCCAAATACGTTCTTCGAAGGACAATACAAACGGCCATCGACTGTCACTGTAGGATGATTCCTTAAAGACATCATGGCAATTCCACAACATTGGATTAGGTCTATCATTCTTGTTATGTAGATGAATGTGCTATGCTACGTCCAAGTATGAGTTTTGCCCGTTCCAGCTATTGAAGTACTGGCCGTCGATATTCGCAAATCACGAACCCAAGTAGGCAAGAGAACCAAAACTCCAAATTAGATACCAAGTTTATTCGCAATTCACAAATAACCGACCAAAGTCGTTCTAACAACAATAATTATAACAATTACATACATTACGTAACTTAATCGCAAAGTCAGTTAACACGTCAGCTGATCCTCCAACAGATTTATGGTTTAGAAACTTAGTAATTAGTTCTCGTGCAACAAGGTGCTCTTTACCAAATAAAACATATAAAATTCGTTTAGCGCAATCACAGCCCAAATGGCTGGACAAAGAAATGCAAGATTCAATTGCCGTTCTGGCGTTTCCTTTGCAATATTATAACAAATACAACAGCAACTGGCCCTTATCTGACAGTTTACTCTTTATAAGGCTAGTAAACTGACTAATGAAACGGTAATACTGACCCGGTTGCCCATCAAAGTACATCATATCGATTTTAGGTAAAACCATGTTACCGACCAATGTTTGTAACATCTCCTTCAGTTATTCAACCCAATCGATTTTCGAGATGTTACATACCTCGCCTGAGCGATTATTACACCCAGTTTCACAATCCGAATAATTTTCCACCTTAGCATTTATCCCACGTTTATCTACGGGTAATCGTTCATCGTCCTTCATGACGTTGCATTCTAATTCGGCGATATCAACCTGTTCTTGAAGATCTAACATCTTAAGATGCCGTTCCAATTCAAGTCTCTTTTCTAAATTCCTTTTCCCCAGTAATGCTTTATCTAACTTTAATCTAGAAGTATCTAGCTGGCTAGAGGACATACTATTAAGACTAACATCATCACACTTATCATCGTTAAAGTCATACATACCACAAACAGCTCTGAAAATTTTACCGTCCAATTCGTCGTTTTCCCTCTGTCTTTTGCTTCGAGTTTCCATAGTACGCCTTCGTTCAGTAGAACCAGAATTTGGACCCAAATTACTGTCCAGACTAATCCAAAGTGTAAACGCAGAACCAATAATTGAAGAACTTTATGTTACGTCCAAGTATGAGTTTTGCCCGTTCCAGCTATTGAAGTACTGGCCGTCGATATTCGCAAATCACGAACCCAAGTAGGCAAGAGAACCAAAACTCCAAATTAGATACCAAGTTTATTCGCAAATCACAAATAACCGACCAAAGTCGTTCTAACAACAATAATTATAACAATTACAAAACAAACCTTCAATTTTGTAGGTTCCTTGACAAAAACTCCCAAATACCAAACCAATGACAAAAGAAACCAAAATGTCCGAAAAGAATGATATAAACAAACAAGTCCAAAGGTTAAGTAAAACAAATACTTCCAAAAACACAGTAAAATTGTTGATGTACAGTAAAAAGGTTTTAATCAGCCAAATGTCTTCAGTTCTCCCGTAACATGCTATGCCGACTTAGACCCAAATCCTACTGACACTTCTCCAAACAGATGGATCGCCAAACGATACTCCGTAATCTACTGTCTTATGCCACCTTTATAACAAAACGCGCGGAAAGCTCCTTTCTTCCCATACAGGAAACTCTCTCTTTAATAATGTTTCACATAGTCTGAATCGTAGACGAATACCAATCAAAATATTAACGGTATTATGTTCTTGTTAAGGCTGGTCATTTAGTGATGAACCCTGATGAGTAGCAACACTAGTTACTCATGGATAGTTCAAAATTATCTAAAAACTTCGGTTCTCCATAATTCCAAGGAAAATCGATTGAGACGAGGTTATCCATCAGGCTGAAGAAATGGCCAACGATCCACTGTAGTGGTTCATATCCAACCAGAACAGACTACTGTACAAGGAGAACATCAAGAGCACTGTGGGTAAGGATGGACGTGAAAAATACAGACGAAACAAAAACTGACTCAGTAAGCGCACACAGTGCACTTACGTTCACTACGGAAATCAGTACACAACAACCATAAACAACACAAGCTTCGAATTAAGACAATCTCCGTACCAAAATCAGAGGTAGAATGATACACTCTCTACAATTTCAAAGTCTTCCCACTTCTTATCAATCGCTCCAGACTTCGAAATGATCTATCCACTTTTGTTATTCTTATGGGGGAGAATTTACTCTCCTGTTTCTATGATCAGTGCGCCTCATAATGAATCAATCTGAGTGAATAACTTATCAACGTTTGTCTTGTGGCATTTTTGACGTCTTGATTTCGCCTCTAAACTTGCATGCATTTTGATAACATGTTTCTATTTGAAAATGAACTATCGTTATTTCTTGTTAAATGAACCCGGACCCTACAAATCATGGTTGCAAACCCTCTGCAGATCCCGTGCAACAAAGTGAGAAACCAAAAAATGTTAACAATCAACTTGATGTATTGAATACCTGTTCTCCTGTTACACATGATCATCCAACCGAGATACATACGCACACCAAACTGATGCTTTCTATCTCCGAGTGTTGCTGTGAAACCCAGTGGGTTCATTTGATGGAGTTGAAGTAGGTGAATTTTCAGTCGTTATGACATTATATACTTTAGATGATGTAGTGAGCTTTCTACGCTTGAAATGGTTTTCGAAATTTAAGCGTCAATGAAGTAATTTATGGTGGTTAGTGATTTTTTGTGACATCCTTTAGAATCTACCACAATGACACATATTCATCCACTCTCTATCTTGCTCAAGGTGTAGAATTGCAGTATGTCTTCATTTATTTTATACCAACTTTCTGAATTATGTGAAGTCTTACTCACCTCGGAATGAGATCACAGTGTCCAAGGAGCGACTGCTTGACATCAGTCACAAACAGTTATTGTGTAAATCAGCTGCTCACTTCAGGACTACCACCGGTTATAGAAGTATGTCAGATGAGATAAAGTGTGCTTTTTAGTCCCCATTTTCTCCAGACGTGTCTTTCCGTAGTGAGAGCCAGCATCATAAGCGATGCTGGTTGTCTGAGGGAAACAACTTAATAGCACGACACTCTTGTACAGTCAGCGGAACAACTTCCCCCTCGAATCATGATCCAGCTGTTTATAGTTTTGTCATTACTAAATGGACATGGTTAACATGGTAAAACCGTGATGAACGAGTGTTCCGATAGACAGATCTGATGAATGGGTTTTAGATCATATATATTTTTGAAGCATTGTTCGCACATCGTGAACAATCGAATAGTGAACGTAGATGTTAGCGAAAAGTGCTGAATGGAAATGACAAATCACTTGGTAAGACTTTAAATCTTCACCGAGATTGTTGAAAAACGTTTCAAGTATGATCAGTCACTGTCCGATTTTGAGTAGATTGCTTAAATGTTAGGTAGGCAGATCAAATCAAAACGTCCCATTAGTCTATGAAATCATTGGCCATTGAATTTTGAGTAATAATCACAAACGAAAATTGGGGCGATATGATACATAAAAACATACAGCCATATCAGAGTTATAACAATAGCAAGGTAAACACGTCTGCATGAAATGGATGATGTCAAACTCCATTACATATTGAAAAGATTGACAACGAAATCAACATAGGCCCCGAACGGATTGAACTTCGTAGAGCGAGAGAGAGAAAACGTTTATAAATGAGTACCAAAACAGATGGCCGCTTATTTGGTGACACTAAGTCACAGTTTCGAAACCCACTACACCCACTTCGGTTTTGGTAAACGGGTGGTAGTATCACTTAATCGAATTTGAATACATCAATTTGTAATTGACAAATGAGTTAATAATGATTATACCACAACAGGGTAATCTGAACTTACTTTCCAGTAAAATTCGATTCCAGTTCAAAAGAGTAAGATTAAGACCAGAATAAACTAAAAGCTTTGTCGATGTATAGCATTGGTTTACATTGGATTATACAGTGGAGCAAAATCCTAGGGTATTGGGTGGTAAATTCGAATGATTCAAGTAAGTATACGACAAAGGATGACAGGAAACTGGACTACATGGGTGAATATTTGGTATGCTTCTCAGTGAAAAACAAAAAGTAGAACATGAATCAATCGATTTTTTAGGTTCATGGTAAAGAAGAGAGAATATCAAGTAGATTGCGGCAATTGAATGTACTTTGCGTAAAATGAATACTCAGCGTAGTCACATAAATCAAGCACTGAAAAAGATTGAATATATATATGATATAGTGATTACTATGTGACACTCCTTTATAAAGGATATTTTTAATTTAGGGTGATAGAAAAGTTTATCTAGATCAAATATTAGCGGTGCCATCTGTGTATCTACAGTACATGATCCTTGAAGATATGGTATCGACCTCGAACACCGTCCAAATTAATTCAAGTTGTTGTGAGATACCGAGTGATATCAACAGTATACATAGAAAGTGTGTTGCAAAATATCAAGCTAATGAAAATGCATTTATTAAATGGGTTGCGATCGTTAAACAATTTATTTCCTAGCTCAACAGTTGAATCACCACAGTTTAGTGTTGGGTGATAAGAATTATACCAAGCCCAAACTGTCACGATGGAAAATCACCAACCGAATAATTATTTTTTCGACCACTTAGGACGTTTCTTCAAGTTTTGAATCCGAAGAATAAAACTCACGAACTACGAAAAATAGAGAAGGGAATCGTCGAAAAATTTCGATTATCTAAAATAGGTTACCTAGTTTATGCAAATGGTTTCCGCGTAGGCAAGCAAAAATGGATATTTAGATGGATAAATAGAGAAGCTGGAAGGTATTGTATGAAGTGAAATTTGTAAATACGCTAATTAAGAGGCATGTAAATCAACTGCGAGATTGAAAAACAGCTGTGAGTCGTCTAAACCTTAATCTTTGCTGATGGTGATATTATGTGAGACGCATGAAATCTAACAGCCACCATCATCATCACAATTGAACTGAGAGAAAATAAATTGAAATCGGAGGCAAGCAGAAGGTCACCAATTTGACGGTAACAAACAAGTTTTCTTCATGTGAACTCATAGGCAAATTCATACAAACTTTGCGAGAGAGGTTGTGTGAATGCAAGGAAAGAAATGAATGGTTATTAGGTTAGTCAGACTAGTAGATGATCTCACAGGTATCAGATGACTTGTATATTTTTATACCCTAATTATGATTGTGTTTGATGTCAGCGGCTAGCGTAGTAATATGCTCTGATTCTAGTCAGACCACACATGTATTGTTGAACCGAGATGTGTTAAAGGCTTGTAAAGTACGCGCTAAAAGAATATCTAGTGTAGACATTCGACTAAGGCAAATTAAGGTCCAATTTGTTTGAAGAAAATCGATTGTTATTTCAATATATAAGTATAATCTCGTATCCAAAGGTTATTTCATTAATTACAACAGTACTACTCTTTAGTGCACTTGCACAGATGAAAAGAAACACAGAGTAGAGTTATTGTATGGAGCAAGAATAAGGGAAAAGTAAAGGTAACTATTCAGAAAACATTTGAAAATATCGGGTGAAGAGATCACAGTGTATAAGATGGATAAGAAATTTTCTAATCGATCATTTCAATTCCATATTTGTGGACTGTTAGTGAACCTTTGAATGCGTAAAGAAAACATGTTCAGTAATATCGTTTCACGCAAATCATTATGAATATATATACTCATTTCCTGAGAAACTGTTGGTATCGCTTGGTGTTTGAACCTTAACTATCGTGAAACAAAGTTTAAACACTTCACTGGCAATAATTCGAACTACAGAGTTATCTAAAAACGGCCATCGATTTCTTCCAAATTATTATTTCGCTCCAAACTACAACACATCGGTCTATAGTATACCCATACTTCCTTCAAACTACCTACTGCCACATACAACAAATCGGATTAATTACACTAGTAGTTACACAAATACACTCACACACACACACAACAAGTAATCGATAGAATTGTGTGTGTGAAACTGTCCACTAAACAATTACCGAACGGTGCAAACAAATTGGATGCATTAAACAATCAGTGAAATAACTAGTCGATAAGTAGAATAGCACAAATGACACCAACAATTACAAGAATCTAAGAATACCACATGGTGAAGTTTTCGCTTAAAGCCCATCACAAAAGTCATTTATACAGTTACCAACTCATTTATTTCTTTTGAAATGAACAACTAATTTGCATCATACATTGGACATCATTGTTCTTCACATAAAGAATAGTTTTGTTTACCATTTGTTTCTATCGTCGACATGACAACAATAACTAAGTTTGGTATGAACTTCTATGCATAAGAATAGGTCATGTTTGAATTTAAAGCAAATTTATTCTCATTGTTTATGAGACACAGAGAGAGCGAAGTTCTAGAAACATTGAAAATTTACAAGGACACATGATTAACCAATTAAATTTGTATATCCATTAGATTTTATGACGTTTGTTCTCAATATCCCAATTGTTATTTCACTATTATAAAACATCTTTGGTTTCATTTCAGTATGTTTAGTCAATAAGCGAAGCGTACAGTTAGTTGCCGTGACTTCATTCAAATTAATAGTTAATGAATACCGAGAATTGTGCCGTTATGTTTGGATTAATTTCTAATTTCCAAAGTAGCATGTTCGTCAGTGTAGCGGTAAATAAATTCTCAAAATAAATAGCTTTGTAAGTCTTCCACGTCTGATAATGGCCGTATTAGTTTCACTGTGCGCACCTAACTGAAGGCGCTCGGACATGCTTCGAAACCAGATAACGACTGAGTATACCGTGCTACACATCCCTTGCAACTGTTAGCCAACTCAGACCAGACGCGTCACGGACTGGCCTACGCCGTGTTGGTCGCATTCTCTTACCCGTAAATATTCTTACTAATATATTTCTGTATCAACATAATTTGTATCATTAGACCATCAAACAACTACTGACACCACGTACTACTTATGTCAACAGATATAAGTAGCATACTACACCACTAGATAGATACTATTACACAATGATTTAGGTGAATTTCAGCATTGAAGTTTTAATATGTATATATCACTTAATTAATATTACATAATATCATGTCAACCAATCAATAATTCATAAAATACTCTCCAATTCATTCTGTCCTGAACTAGTTCACTTCATCACTACTGGTTACATGAATGTTCTGTTCTTATTCAACAATTTCTGCATAATTCAAATACCTGAAATGATGATCTACATTGAATATGGACTAGACTTCTGCATGGTGTCATTATCATACTGTACTGTGATTGACATAAAAGATCATCACTCTGGTTAAACAAGGCAGGTGTAATGACCTTGACGGTAGTAGTTCTTGTCGGTATCACCCAAGGGGAAGATCGATAAATTCAATCGATTTTCATATGTATCATAGTGCCAATGATTAGTTGATCGATCGATCATGTCAATTAGTTGATGTGCTCAACAAAGATAATACTAAACTATTTGTGTGTATACATGTACCATCTATTGTGATTGTATGTGCTTCTTTCTAATAATATTGACATGATCTACACAATGACGAATTTGTTTTCAAGAGAATTTTGTGAATGACTATTGAATTTTATGAATTGATCGACCATATTACTTACAGTGTATAGTTGTGCTTACAATTATGTGAATAATGTTGAACAAATTTGAATTATCAATCACTTACTTTCGCCTGTTACTCCTCGTGAAGGAGCATAGGCCTCTCACCAACATTATCCATCCAACCCTGTCCTGAGTAAATTATCAACAAACTATGTTAAGTAGATAGAATATCATGGTTGGTTGGAAACTGTACGGCATAGTAGTAGTAGTAGTAGTAGTAGTAGTAGTAGTAGTAGTAGTAGTAGTAGTAGTAGTAGTAGTAGTAGTAGTAAGGATTACATCTGGAAAGCACAGGATACTTTACTTGAATAGTTCAGTAGTGGTGATGACTTCTGGACTGGCTTGAATTTACGTTGTGTGTTGCTGTCCAATCCAGTTATTAACATACACTTCTATACTTAAACAACCTGACTATTCAGAGTAATAGAACACAAAAACTAGGTGAGAACATTGTGTTACTTTCTATTGCAGCATTGATGCATACAAATAAATACAACTCCATCACTTATCAAAGCCTGACTGTATTCGACTATCACTGACAGAATGTCAGATGTCCGGACTTGCTCAACTCATAGAACACATTCTGATAGTGATATACATTCGAAGAATGGAACTTCTCATGTATAAAGATAATAGTGATATAGCTAAATTCTATGAAACTGAGAAAAATTAAACCACTTCGAAAATGGTTCATGAGTGATTACTACAAACAAATAGATCATAATGGAGGCAATCGGTTGTCAAATGGCGGGAAAATACACATTTGGTCAGTAGCGAATGTCAAGGATGAATAGATGTCTCGTAGATAATAAAGTGTATTAATATATCAAAAAAGAAAACTGTATCTAAGATGCACCGAGAACGTGGCGTTTAAATTCCACCTACTACAAGTTCGTACACTTCTTTTCCTATTATTCAAATACTCAATGTTTTACAATGACCTGTCATTCAATTAATCCAAAGTCTATCTACTATTAATTAACCACACTATTGTTCATCAATTCTCGATTGACCAAAGTTCATAGGATCTTTGTGCCGAAAAATACGAAGACAACTTACTTTGCATGAATGTCCCATAATTGATAGTCCGTTAGCTGAGTTCCTGTTTGTTCATCCTCATTGACCAGTAACATTGGCTTTCAGTAGCACACATAGGAAAGAGACAATATAGATGACCATGAACGAATTACAACACTCACTTAAATACCGGTTATAGTCGGCAAATCAACAAGCCACTTACAGAATATCAGAGAAAAAAGTAAACACCGTCGAGACTCATGTTAAACTGCACTTCCTTACACAACTACACTGATGTTGATAGAAATGAATCATCGGGAAATTAGTTGCACAAAATGTTTCCGGTCAATCACAAAAGAATAACACCAAGTTACTTCAGGATCGTATACGTCACAATGAATTTTAAGGGATCACATGAAACTTTGATAAAATACAAGGCGATAGTTTTCTACGACGTGTCTCACTTGTGTGTGATAATCAACTAATTATAAATGACATGTGACAAATGCATAGGAGGAAATCAACGTATATCTGTGAGAACCTGCCCAGGTTTCTAGAAGGAGAAGACATCAGTAAATAATAGTGGATCAATCTGTGAAACTAAAAATGTTTTCATGAACGGACAGTAAGTTTTCAAATCTCAGTGGGTTCCTGTCTCAAGAAATTCACACAGCTTCCAATTTTACTATAAATAACTGACAATCATCACATAACTAGACTACATCAATCTATGAAGTGAGTGATTCAAGTTCAGCTGTGTCAGGGAATAGAATTTCACCTTTTTGGAGTCAACGGCGCCATAGCACTCATTAGATATTTCTTACATGATTCAGAAATGTTGCAACTACGACTCTCCAGTAGCTTAGTAACACAAAAGCTCATAAGTAGACTATTCAAGGTAGGCACGAGAAAGATGAGTTCCCACTGAAATGCAAAACGCAAAACACTGAATAGTCTCACTATCTACATGACGGAAGTCCAACAAATGCAAGTCAATTGCTGTTTCATACCACAATGGAAACTTCAAGTCGTCAACCATACACATCAACAGTAAGATTTATTTTTATTCTTTAGGCAGATGATTACCTTCAATAATTATTTTAACCGAAATATTAAAGAACCACCTTGGAAAGGTCTAAACACCCTCCAAACGGTTGTAGAAAAATCCGCTTCTATTACAAATCCACAAATATATTGCAGAATCTCGAAATCAAGAAGACTAGTTGGCGATTTCGACGTGCCTCAGTGTGAGTTAATTATTTCTTCGTTACAAATGAACCCATGTGTCATAACTATTTCAATAATCATATAGATTTTGATGCCTGTGATTCCCTGATAACTGACAGTTCGACACATGTTCATGAAAGATAAGGGCACACAAATCATAATGTTGAAAACAGCTGTATCGGTAGACGTACACTAACGGCCTTCAGTCATCGTGATAACCACGACCAGTGGGCGCACACTTCGGGTGATATGACTCAGAATTGGCAGCAATCATGCTGACGTGTCCACCCTGTCTTCCCTGAGGTCTTCAAGTTCAAAATTAGTTTATACTATCTTATCCAACTGATCGGTGCATTTTTCGCCACTCATTCTCCATACTTCACTTTCACAACTACCATTAATACTAACACCATTTCTGTCAATCTGATTTCTCGCTATACTCATGAGGTGTGACAACTTCCACCAATACAAAATCGTGTTACGTCTTGCTCTGCGCATGACTCACTAACACTATCAAAAGAACATTATGCACATTCACTTCCCGTGTTTAACACTGCACAGTTATCTAATGAATTCATAGGCAGCAAAATCACGACGAAACACCTAAACTGAATTTCACATTAGGATGAATTGTGCAGTTCAGCCTTAGTCTGCTTACTTACATCGTATTGCCGAAAACTTCTATCCCACCACATGACAACAGCAAAAACTCTAAAACACACCGACTCTAGGTAGAAAAATCAATTTATGTTGATAAGAAGAGAAAAATTAGTTCATTAGCAAACACAGTTCACATCATGATACATATAATACAAATTTGTTTGTTTTTGTTTAAAAGAGATAAAACTGGAAAAATTGACTTTCTACTGAAGATCCAGTTCCTTCTCATCTATTACTAGTATTTTCACTAAAAATATAGTGTGTCACCTCAGTTATCATCTGGCATAGTTCAATAACAATACAGTTAGTATAAAATGAAATTCACAGCAAGGACAAACACAGTTTACAGCGTCATACAAAACAATGTGTTCTGCAAACATTGATCAACAAAACAAACAAGTATTCATTTCGTAAAAATACAATAGTGATAGACAATGAACAAAAGAATAGTGCCGTGAAAATGTGTGTACGTGTATAAGTCAGTATCCATGTGCATGTAATCATCAGTTAGATTTATTCTTGTTAAGAGATACTATACAGTTCACTAGAAAGTTATCAATTAAGTAATGAACTGGGAAAAACACAGCTGTACACATGCACAAACAATAAATTGTAGTGATGATGATGATGATTGCAATGTCATTGTAGTGTAGTCTCCCACTAAGCTCATTAACAACTTACTCAATCGTCATCATTCGTGACTGTATCAAATCACTTCTCTCATATGATGCACACAACAAAGATTCAGTGTTCACTTTGCTCATTCACATCTTACACTGGTGTAAAATAAGTTAAAACTGCTATGGAAGGGGCAGGGAAGGAAAGCATTTGAAACACTGCTCCATTACTACTACTACAACAACAACAACTTGCCTTCACTTCTTCATTCTCTCCTTTGAATTCACAAACACACACGCACACACAAGCGAACGCGTGAAAGGTGGAAATGTGCACAAAACAAAGTCAATGCAAATGATTTCATCCACACAAAATAAATAATGAATAAGTAGAGACAGTGGTGACCGAATCAGTAATCGTTAACGTCAAAAACAAGAAAGACAACAGCAACCACCACTAATTTACATTTATCATAAACATTCTATCCATCGATTTGTTGTCGATTTACTGATATCAATCAATCAATCAATTTATTAACAATAATAGTTTACAGAAAAATAATTAATCAATTCTCTTCATACAAAATGGAAACAAATTGTTATTTGATTATTCCCTTGTTTCTAACTACAACACCGTCGTCCACTGTTTGAATTATCTGTGTTCGACGAAACAATGGGTTGATTATATGGAGACATTTTCATGTCGACATTACTCACTGGAGGATGTGAACGGACAGCTTCGAAAATGGCTGGACACAATGTAAATGATAAAAATAACAGTAAGACCACAAATCAAATGTTTGGCAGTTTTACACAAAATTCAATGAACGACTATGGCACACTTGATTGGTAGAATTCAAACAGTAGCACAAAAAGACCAGACAAACACAACATTGGTCACTGCCACTACTCCACTGATCAATCATTTGTAAACAACTGATTCCTACGAGAATTCAGTTATGGTTCGAATAGCTCGGTGATAACCTCTTACATTGTGACGTTGAGCAACGCAATTCAGTTCCGATCCACTGGGAAGCATCAGTTCTCTCCCAAAGTTGCAGGCACGCATTAGCGACAAGTATCAACTAGCAAAAGCTAGGGTTTCAACTTCTAATGAAGATGTTTATTACCTGCTTGGAGGGTGCTACAATAGCATTGAAGTGGTGAAACAGTATAACCCACATTCAATTACTGATGCTCCACAATACTAACCTTCATGCCACGAAGAACTGGAAACAACCAAATCCTGATAAACCTCCTTCGGCATATCAGCACCCCTTGGTCATCATAGAATCTCTTCTACATTCAAAACTCTCATCCTTCTGTTCTTTTCATATTCATAGAAACAATCCGCTCTGGGAGACAGTAAGAACAACTCATTCATATTAACAAAATGTTAGCATTACTATACTTATCACTAAATCACTGTAGAGAAGTTGGGCTAGACTAATGTGCCTAGGCAGTACTTTATCGACAAATACATGGATGGAAGAGTATTCATATTCAACTCTGTCTAAGTAAACACAAGTTTTAGGCCGATGTGCTCACCAACACTAACCTAATGTTCACGTAATTAATTTAAAACAATTACATTTATTCAGATACATACTTCGAATTAAATCGTACATCGCAATACTGTGTGATGGCTTTTCATTTACTAATTCTTACCATTCAGTATTTGCTTCACCACACATTTTGTACGGTGCATATCTCGTACATGAAACTGAAGGCACAGATTTGACAACGTTTTTGTGTCTAAATATGTCCATAAACCGTAAACATCAAGTCGTTACATCATCATATTAACAAAGTAAGTGCATATACAAGAGGTGTGACGGATAATAACACTGACATTTACCCTGATGTGTCACATTCAATCTTTTATCAAGTCACAAAAACCAATAACAATAAAGTAAGTTAGCCTTATATTTTTAACTCACTCACCGGATACGTGGGCACGAGACACTAAGTGTGAAGATTAATGATGCTACACAGTTGCTTAAACCAAAGTAAGTTGAGCGAGGTCTGAACTTGAGACTTAGTGGCTGGAAGTCGAATGCTTTGACCATTGAGCCACAACTCTATAAGTAAATACTCACTTCCTACTTTTACTGTTACAGACGCAGTGAATATGCTTGTACAGTAAAGTACAGTTTGCCAACATGAAATTCACTAAGAAACGAAGACAGACCATCTTGCAACCAGATTCATACTATACTTTGATGGGGTAACAAAGATGAAGCATTATCATCCTAGAAAAATATTTGTCCTCAAACGTAGTCTGTTGATGCGAACCAACGAGCTTCCTTAAATACTAAAGCCTTAAAGATTTACAGTTCAGTGGTGAGCCAATGTAATCTATGCAAATGATAAACCAAAGAGCACCAAAACAACAAAATCTATTTTACCCAGTTAACTTCATCTTCTCAATCAAAACATAAATCATCATATGATTTGAAATATAAAACTAACTTTTAAGAATCGAGTAAAAAGCATTCTCAACGCCGGTGGATTCCAGAGCCGACGTTTCCATAAAGAATAGTCCATGCCTTTCAGCCCAAAGCTTCGCATCTTCCGTCAATATAGTTCGCAGATGCCTAAGGTCACACTTATTACCAACCAACATAATAACGATATCTGGTTCTGCATGGCCTCGTAACTCCAGTAACCAGTGTTCCAGATTGTTGAAAGTCTCTCTTTTCGTGATATCGTAAACCAACAGCGCACCGACAGCACCACGGTAATAGCTTCAAGAGAAAACGTTGAAATATGTCATTGTTTACATCTGATGATGCTTAGTGAAATTATGACTTCTAAGTTAAACAACGAGAGTGAGCCAAAACGCAGTCAATAGTCTCGAACATACTATGCCGAATAACCTCCTGCA
The DNA here is from genome assembly GCA_944470375.2 of Schistosoma guineensis. Lineage (NCBI taxonomy): Eukaryota > Metazoa > Platyhelminthes > Trematoda > Strigeidida > Schistosomatidae > Schistosoma > Schistosoma guineensis. The sequence continues at coordinate 15,621,328 of OX103897.1, read as the reverse complement.
TACTACAATATGTAAAATAGCTTGGTCAATGGTATGCATGAAATTACTTAGCCAGACGGAGTGATGTGACTAGAATGCTGGAAAGAAATGAAGACCAGGATTTTCATCCTCATGTTGACAACTCGTTTTTACCGGCATCATGTTCCGTAATGATAACTAAAGATCGGTAAAAAAAACTATCATAAAACTAAGGAACTATGCGGGCAATGGGAGTTGACAACTCGAGAACCTAATAAAAACCGGTTTGACATTCTATCAGACCGAGGTCTTTACATGTTAGAATATCTAAATAAACATCTATTAGTAAGACTAATATCTGCAGAGTAAATTATTCGTTGAAATATTATGCTCCCATCACCTAAATCGCGTGTTTCAATGCTGAACCACTCACTATAGTTTGTTCTATCCACTAGTATCACTGGTCCTTGCAAAAATCACGACTGGAAATTTACAAAAACGAGTTTCGTTACTAAGCCAAATTAAATCATTTCGAATTATTCACTTACGACAACTATTTTGAAACTATCTATAACTGCTTTTGTCCAATTCACCAAATCGGGTAGAACAATTTAAGACTACCAAACAATGAATAACGTCGAGACGCTTTGATAGAATGCTACATTTAGCAATCGGTGCACAACTGCGTTTTTGTCAGACGTAATCATCTTTACAACGTATTGTGTGCAGTCATTAAGAACAGCAAGTACTATCACAACAGTAACTCGAAAATGAAAAGGTCATATTCGCCAGTTTCTTAGATCTAGCACTGAAATCTCTACATAAAAATTGTAAACTCACGCGGCTGTTATAGCTCGATAACGTTCCTGACCGGCAGTATCCCAGATTTGTGCCTTTATAATCCTTCCATCAATATCCACGCTCCTAAATCCCACAATAAATATTTCTCACAGACTCACTTTGTAGCGAACTCAACACCGATCGTACTTTTACTTTCCAAATTAAACTCGTTTCTTGTGAAACGTGAGAGTAAGTTACTTTTCCCGACACCTGAATCCCCGGTCAGTACAACTTTTCAATTGAAATAAATTTCTAGATCTTTTGTTACCTTTAAACAAATAGTCGTACTTATCATCCTCACCAGATATAGAACTTGCATACATCGTCAACCCTCTCAAAAACCAGACAGTGTAAACTGTACCAGTAAATTAAAGTAGTGAAGCATTAAAAGACCGTGTCCGATGTTTCAGTTTCTCTTTGTAAAGGATAAGAGGCTTGATGGTCTATTACTAGTCGTTTCAATGATGGTCTCTTAGTTGGACGAACTTTCTTTTGAAAGAGTCGAAGGATGGAGCTTCAATCACGTGATGAGGTAATTAATCCCACTCGTTGATGATTCGATGGGAAAGTCGATAGTCAGTTGACAAGTAATTTGTTCTGAGCTTGTGAACTTTTTCGGAGTGTCCTCGTAAATCCTCTGTTTTGTAAGGCAAGAAAAATAAGGGCATATCATATGCAAGTTTACCACTAGGTAAATTGAAAACTAATCAAGTCACCTCTAGTTCTTCGATATGACAATAGAATTAGGTTTAAGCTTAGCCAGTCGAGCATCATACGGGAGCTTTGCTATTCCAAAAATCAGCTTCACTGCTGTTCTCTCAACCCTTTCCAAATATTCACTGTCTTTTATTAAGCAAGGGCTAGCCGCCTGTATCCAGTACTCAAGTTTAGGACTCACAAATACTGTATACAAAGTCAAAAAAGCCTTAGCGTCAGCATACCTCGTGTGGAGGGGATTTGTGTTCCATAATATCTATAGACTGCGTTAGCCAAGTTTCTGTGACTGCGGTTGTATCCGGCTTGGTAGATTCAATCTGTACACCTAGTTCCGACCGCTTGTTGAACAGAATCCGGACATTTGTGTAGTAGATCCGAAGTCTATTTAAATGACTTCGTGCTGCACCCATAGTGCCTTCGACATCACTCCATGTCAAAGCCCCGAAACCCGAAATTTTACAACTTTTTGATCCATTCTACCAGCACCTAACCTAATTTTTAGTCCTTTTTCGGCTTCCCGTCTTTTTACATGATCTGCAAGTGGCAAGTCCTTAAGAACAATAACTCCTGAACCCTTTGGTTTATGTCTATTGAGTTCCATTCATTAGGAGATTTGATTACTACTTTAAGCAGCCTGATATGATTTTGTTTCGAGCCCGTTTGACTACCTATACTTTACATCTTTAGCAACGTGACTCCGGAGTTATCACGAGGCATAAGCTGGTTTAGTGGATGTTTAATCAACCCAATATCATGCTCACAATGAGTTTTCGGCTCTGACCTTTCACATTCCTTCATTTTATGAGAGACAAATGACATGTCACTGTGACCAGTCAGTAATTTTCTGGCTACTCTCTGAAGGGTTCGATTTTTGCTAAGAAGGTTATATCGTTTCTTGCTCTCGACTTGTACCCACTCATCGACTTTCGTTAGAGTTGCAACCAGAGTCGTGTCGACCACACTCTGGGATTCCGGAAGGTTGTCGATGACTTGGGCAGCCAGGTTGTTTTTCTGCTAGGAACAAACCTAGCATTGCGATTGGCATTCTTAGGCGTTTCTTGTCGGCTACAGTTTAGAAGACGTAGGATAAAGGGAATTTCTTTTCTTGAGCTTTTATTTAAGACAGACCTCTTCGAAGTTGGTCTTTTCTCCTTTAACTGACGTCAGTAAACTGTTTTCGAGCTCACATGAGATGGCTTCATATTGGTCAGTGCATTGACAGAGCGAGTACTGTAAAATGTGTCCCGACCTGGTTTATTGATACACTTTCTAGCAGTATTAACATTGAAATGGCCTCGAATAGCAAGCTTTTTGCTTCCCAGCAGCAGTGCTCACAAGAACCACACGCAACTATTTTCATTAAACCGTTTGAAAACCGTGAGCGCTAAATTCGTGCAAACTTCGTATTACCAGCGTTTGCAATTGTCACACTGCATGCGTTGTACCACACATACAAAATCCGATATCTTTGTGATGAACTTGTATAAACCAATCGACTTCTTTTCACTCACTCTTTGTGATTTTGCTACGGCTCCAACTCTCTGGTAATGTACAGTGGGCTGTAGTCTAGCCACTCGACTATAACAGTTCTAGTCATTTGTTGTAGTTATTTGTGGATTCATGTATATGTTAATCTGAGTGAGTGTATCTGACTCAGGAGTGTAAGTTTTCTGAAATCAGTTGTCATCACAGTACCAGGGAGGGGTTGGTTTGGTTGAATTGTGAGAAACAATAAAGAGGAAACTCGAATGCAGCTAGAAGACGGTTGTCTCACGAAGAAATAATTAAGTTAACTGATTGGTAAGCCAGACAATGTGAGTAAATTGAAGTGTACGAATAAAACGGTGAACAAAGCAAGATAGGAATAAGCTGTTGATACATGGTAGTGATGATGGTAGTTAGGTCTGCATATATATATCAATTACGGCCAGTCCAAGTAGGAGTTGGTAATCCATGTATGAGTCCGTATATATCAGGTCTCTCCATGCAGCTTTCCACTGAGGGGCTTGTGTTCACTTGGTTGGGTAGAACATTCCAAATGAGGACAATTCTTTTAGAGACAAAGTGAGGACGTACCTGAGCAATCGCTCAGCGATGTCCATTTTTCTGTTCTTTACCTCTGAAGATACTACAGGCATTCGGAGATTCACAACGCTATTGCACACAACACTTTTATAACCCGGGTATACCAGCCCAATCGAATCAGAAGTCAGAAATAAAGTGGTTCGAAGATATATTTGTAAGGTGCAGCACTGATTCTCAAACAAAATGGAGAAATGCTTGGGAATGTTGGATGCCACAAATTCCCTGAACACAGGAACAGGATGGACTTCCTAGCTCACATGATGTGTGGCATTAATGGATCATTTAATAAACTCGTATTACCCATTGAGAATGCTTTTAAGTGTCGGAGTCTTTGTAAGATTTGTTTCTCAGCCTTGTACCCCACTTGTTTGCTCATCTCCGTACTTGGTCTAAGAGATTTGTCTCTTTAAAGGGAAGGAGAGCAACAATGCTGTGCGCTTTTCAGTGAGGCTTTAAGCACGTCGGAAAACGTAACAGAAATTATTTCAGGCGAAAATCTGTCTTCGCACGAATTAAAGAATAGAATTCTGTTTGGTGACATCCCCACTGTGGTTTGAGCTGGTATCTTATCTCCTCATACTTAACAGTCTTAAACCGTGCTGTGAGATGTGTGAAGGTCGAGATACCGCCCGGGTGCCAAAATCGACGCAGGTGGTTTTCTTAGGGGAACACACCCCGAGCCTATGACCTTAAGGTCTAATTCACAAGGCAGTGGAGCAACGTCAGGAGATGCAGTCCATAGTGGTCGGTGACCAACAGTTGCTTCATATGCCATTTGTTCCATCAGGATAATGGAGTCCATGTACACCATTGGTCTAGAATGCGGGTTTTCGAACTCCGCTAGGTGGATCTTTCGTGCCTTAAAGTAGCCCTCGTGCTATTGATAGAAGAAACCAGAGAAGTAGTGAATAGGTCTTTATTTCGATCTTAGCGCGGTGACAGTGGAGCGTCGGTTTACCTGTTCAGACAAACAAAGGCTCTCAACATTCAATATAAGATAATAGGGAATATAACGCTTATACAAAACAAGGAAGTGAATGAATACTTGAACAGTACTGTTTTGGCATATGCTTGGTTGTTTGGGGTCAACTCTTAACCAACCAACCTAGGCTGTTACATTAGCTTCCCCCTAGAATCGACTTCCGTAGGAACGTCGGTTCGATTAACCTAACTATCGAAAACACCTTGGTTCTATTTCTCATCCCCAGGGAAAATTATCAACTCGCTCACTGTTTGACTTACAATTATGCTTCAGCCAGGCGCATGGTTGCATGCACTTGGTTGAGTTGACACCAAACTTCCAGTGGTACCAACAAAACTGCCCAGATTGTCTGGACATTTGTGACCTGTTTTGTGACTTGGATCGTGGTCGTTGTGGTGACCTGCTCCTGTTTCTATGACCCATTTGCATTCTGGTGACAGCCTCAGTGAGACTATTAACACTCGCAATGAGTCCTTCTATTACGGGGTCTTTTGCTGATTCTACTTTTTGTGTGTGATTTATTATGCCTGATCCAGTTGGAGGACCTCTTTCCATTATTCTGTCGGCTATACGCGCTAATTGAGATAATGAGGTTTCAGGATCCTGTGCATCCAAACAGTGTTGGACGTAGCATGGGAGAGCTTGTATCCATCCTTGTTTTAGGACTGCCTCACCCACTGTGTTATCACCCACTAAGACTTGGAGGTGACGTAAAAACTGTGACGGCGACCGATCACCTAGTGTTTCACCTTGAAAAAGTCTTTGGATTCTTTGACTATCTGATAATGATAAACGGTTCATTATCTCTCGTCTTAAGATGGTGTATGGTTGTGGTGATGGTGGACTCAAAATCAAGTCACGGACTTCTTTGGCGACTGAAGGAGGAAGGATAGAACACAAGTCTCTATAGCGAATCCCTTCAGATTTGATATTGTGTCTCGTGAAATAATGCTCTAGTTGAGCAAACCACAACTCAGGATCACTACAATCAAATTCTGGAAGTCGGGATTTCGTAGTCATAACAGTGTCTATCTCCACTGGTGACAAATCCTCCAGATTCTGGGTTTCTATTGAGTCTGACATGAGGTATGTGACAAATATAGCAATAAAGTTAGCACAAAAAGTGGTTACTATAACACGAATAACTTAAGATAATACGGAATAAACTAGTTATATACTCAAATTAGTTTACGGATAATCAGGTCTACTTTTACGATTAAGTAAAAAAAAATGTTAATAACAGAAATGAGGTTAAATTTGTGTTCAAAAAGGGCTCACCAGTTTCGTGCCTTAAAGTAGCCCTCGTGCTATTGATAGAAGAAACCAGAGAAGTAGTGAATAGGTCTTTATTTCGATCTTAGCGCGGTGACAGTGGAGCGTCGGTTTACCTGTTCAGACAAACAAAGGCTCTCAACATTCAATATAAGATAATAGGGAATATAACGCTTATACAAAACAAGGAAGTGAATGAATACTTGAACAGTACTGTTTTGGCATATGCTTGGTTGTTTGGGGTCAACTCTTAACCAACCAACCTAGGCTGTTACATTAGCTTCCCCCTAGAATCGACTTCCGTAGGAACGTCGGTTCGATTAACCTAACTATCGAAAACACCTTGGTTCTATTTCTCATCCCCAGGGAAAATTATCAACTCGCTCACTGTTTGACTTACAATTATGCTTCAGCCAGGCGCATGGTTGCATGCACTTGGTTGAGTTGACACCAAACTTCCAGTGGTACCAACAAAACTGCCCAGATTGTCTGGACATTTGTGACCTGTTTTGTGACTTGGATCGTGGTCGTTGTGGTGACCTGCTCCTGTTTCTATGACCCATTTGCATTCTGGTGACAGCCTCAGTGAGACTATTAACACTCGCAATGAGTCCTTCTATTACGGGGTCTTTTGCTGATTCTACTTTTTGTGTGTGATTTATTATGCCTGATCCAGTTGGAGGACCTCTTTCCATTATTCTGTCGGCTATACGCGCTAATTGAGATAATGAGGTTTCAGGATCCTGTGCATCCAAACAGTGTTGGACGTAGCATGGGAGAGCTTGTATCCATCCTTGTTTTAGGACTGCCTCACCCACTGTGTTATCACCCACTAAGACTTGGAGGTGACGTAAAAACTGTGACGGCGACCGATCACCTAGTGTTTCACCTTGAAAAAGTCTTTGGATTCTTTGACTATCTGATAATGATAAACGGTTCATTATCTCTCGTCTTAAGATGGTGTATGGTTGTGGTGATGGTGGACTCAAAATCAAGTCACGGACTTCTTTGGCGACTGAAGGAGGAAGGATAGAACACAAGTCTCTATAGCGAATCCCTTCAGATTTGATATTGTGTCTCGTGAAATAATGCTCTAGTTGAGCAAACCACAACTCAGGATCACTACAATCAAATTCTGGAAGTCGGGATTTCGTAGTCATAACAGTGTCTATCTCCACTGGTGACAAATCCTCCAGATTCTGGGTTTCTATTGAGTCTGACATGAGGTATGTGACAAATATAGCAATAAAGTTAGCACAAAAAGTGGTTACTATAACACGAATAACTTAAGATAATACGGAATAAACTAGTTATATACTCAAATTAGTTTACGGATAATCAGGTCTACTTTTACGATTAAGTAAAAAAAAATGTTAATAACAGAAATGAGGTTAAATTTGTGTTCAAAAAGGGCTCACCAGTTTCGTGCCTTAAAGTAGCCCTCGTGCTATTGATAGAAGAAACCAGAGAAGTAGTGAATAGGTCTTTATTTCGATCTTAGCGCGGTGACAGTGGAGCGTCGGTTTACCTGTTCAGACAAACAAAGGCTCTCAACATTCAATATAAGATAATAGGGAATATAACGCTTATACAAAACAAGGAAGTGAATGAATACTTGAACAGTACTGTTTTGGCATATGCTTGGTTGTTTGGGGTCAACTCTTAACCAACCAACCTAGGCTGTTACAGACCCTCCATATCCAACAACCCGGTTAAATCACAGGACATCCGCTTTTCGTCCTCTCAATTTCGTATACAACAACCGTTGCGCGAGAAGGCAGTGATTAGGACTTAAGTGACTTTAAACACTTCGATCAAAAAGACGTAGATATGTAAACACCATGCAGACATCATCACTGAGCTATTGGTTTACGAGTGATCGCGTGTTGAAGTGAGACACATACAATCTATTGATCACTGAATGATGATCAACGTCATGTTTATCTTATCCTTAGTGTTGACCGAGATTTATCGATCAACTAACAATATGAAGACTATTCTAAGTAACTGGACAGCATTTGTTGATGTGTTGATGTTCAGTGGTAACATCTCATTAAGTGAAATTAGATAATGGGGACTCAAATCTCATAGGATAGATCAGTTCTTTCAAAAATACAGCGTTACCTTGTTGATCAATGTTACTCAGGATTCCCTGTTGATTACATACAACTTACTGAATGCAGCCACGTATTTCAAAATGGTGCATGAGATTTCAAGTCATTCAGACTTGTAGTCACAATACATATTGATCTATAGTGTTCAATTAACACAAAAGAACTAGACAGATATCACACAGGTCATTCATTACTCTGTGACCAATCAATTTTAGCTGAAGAAATACCTGATGTTCACATTATTCTGTGGAGTCTGGTTATTTTACCTTCTTAATATTGAACAGTTTAGTAATAGAAATTCTGATGGTAAATGCATAATGATTATGCTTTCAAAACTATACTAATTATCTTTAGATATTGGAATGTGTTGAAACGCAAAGTGCATATTTCTTCTTACATTTACATTGTGAGATAAATGTACCTACATTCCAGTGTTGATGTTCTAACTGACACTTGAAACTAGTGTCTGTTGCTTCATTATCTATCATTTCATCCATTTCAGTATTAATGATTGGTAGCCTTATACATACATATTGATTGTCTCTACAAACATTGTGTATATTAGCAAATGTATAGCTCCGAAAATGACCAGTGTGGTAGCAACCTCAGCAGCAGTAGATCTCAACATACACAAAGGGAGAAGCAAAATTCTCAGATACAACACAACATGCACCAATCGAATCACAGTAGACAAAGAAGCTTTGAACGATGTGAAAATCTTCACATATATGGGCAGTATCATTGCTAAACACAGTGGATCTGATGCAGATATGAAGGCACGGATCGACAAAGCAAGAGCAGAATGTCTATGATTGAAGAACATCTGGAACTTAAAGCAACTGTCAACCAACATCAAAGTTAGAATTTTTAATACAAATGTCAAGAGAGTTCTACTACATGGGGCGGAAACTTGGAGAACTACGAAAGCAATCATCCAGAAAAAGTGTTATCTACGTAAAATACTTCTTTTCTGTTGGCCATACACTATCAACAACGACCTACTGTGGAAGAGAACAAACGAGATTCCAATGGAGGAAGGAATCAGGAAGTGCTGGAAGTGGACAGGACGTATATTGAGGAAAGCAACCAACTGCGTCACAAGGCAAGCTCTCACTTGGAATCATCGAGGCTAAGGTAGAATAGGAAGACCAAAGGCATCATCTCTTTTATGTAAACGTGTTCACCATGCCATTGTTGTAACTCTGACATGGTTGTATGTTTGTATGATGTATCATATCTCCTGTTTAACATTTCCAATCACCAATGTTTTTTGAAAGTGATTTGATCGTATACCAGAACGGAATACAAAACGGTGAGAAACAGTCAGTCGGACTATGTTTGTGTCGACAAAAGTATGTCTTCACTTCTCCGCTTATTTTGCACTCTTCTTACTGAAAATTATAGTTGATAAGTAAACTAATCTAGCCGATTGCAGCTCCTTAGACACTAGACAGTGACAGTTGGTTGTTCCAACAGACACATTGATTGCAATCATGTGTGTGTCATTTAGTCAATCATGATCAATGTACATCCTGGTACACATGTTCACTAACTCAAGTTGCCATACCACAGTATCATGACGCAACTAAATTAACAGATAGATAGAAAAGGAATCGAAACAATGTATTGACGATGGTAATTGTCAAGATTGAGCACTGAGGATATACTAAAAGAAGACAGGAAAACTGTGTGTCTGGATGACTACTACAGCCTTAGATGTAGAGGACGATAAATTGTGCGTTGATCCACACTATTGTGACTGTTTCAGATCCATTTCACTCATCGTCCCCTATTATCGTTTGTGATTATTACTCAAAATTCAATGGCCAATGATTTCATAGACTAATAGGACGTTTTGATTTGATCTGCCTACCTAACATTCAACTAATCTAGCACAATTATTGGGTGTATTGCACAACGTTTTCAAGTTTGGGTGGGTGGCTAGCTAGCTATCCATTAATCTAACAATCATTACTCTTGTCAATAATACAGAACCTTGTTTGTTATTATTCTATTATCGTCATTATCTTTTTTTCTTCTCTTTTTCAAATATGGCAGATATAATGCTGACATTATTAAAACTTTTGTACTATTGCATTTTTGAAGAAACCCTAAATGGTTCCCTCACAACACTTATTTACCCATAAAATATTTGTGAATAACAATAACAATAATAATATTATATTAAATTATATTTTAACGTATCTACCAAGATTACTGTTATCAGTTAAACTAATGATTATCACTTGTGCTACTGAGTTATGGCAACTTGGACCGATGCACATATGTACCTTGTCCTACCCTGTAGCTGAGTGAGTTGGATCAACATTCCGATCACATTTATTGGTTGTACTGACAAACATTTTCTGGTTTATGTGGGTGGTTACCTAGCTATCCATTAATCTAACATTCCTTTATTAATTCATCACATCTGTCTTTAGTTTAGATTGATTAATGTTCTGTCCAAATCATTCTCGTTTTCAGGCAATCCAAAAGTTGCTGCCAGCATTTGTCTACGAGATAATCTATTGAGTCTGTGGCCAGATTCAAAGAAGAATAATATTGATAAATGTGTTGTTGTCTCATACGGATAATGACGATGATAATGTTACACGTTACCTGGCTATCACGGTTCGTGGTCACGCTCCTAGATCAGTGAGTGAACGTACTTCACTGGGAGCTTTGTGCCTGTTAGAATGTACACCTTCCAATGTTGAAATGATGTCAGTTGTTCCAGATGTACTAGCGACGTGTTTAACTCCACATCCGAGTAAACCTTGGTTAGCTGTGGGATTGAAGGATGGAACAGGTTGGTTTGTGTTATAAATAAAAACGATTTACTTTTAATTTCGTAATGCTGTTTTATGCAGTAAAGTACTTCCTGAAATCATCCGTTCGTAGTTTTGAGGTTACCTTTAGAACAGTTACCACAACGTCGATTAAAATGTGTTTTTAATAGTTGTTGGTTGAACTGGTCTGTCGTAATGGCTGAGTTAATGCACATTGGTCGGAACACTTGTTCCTCCAGGTTTTATCGTGTTGATCATGTCCGTTGAGTAGTGGCGAAACGAAAATAGGTGAATCACCACTCGAGGATGAAGTGGTTCTGCTGACTGCACAAGAGTGTAGTGCTAGTAAGTTGTTTTCCTCAGACAACCAACATGTGTTGTGATGCCTGTTCTCATTACAGAAGGATGAGTTCAGAGAAGATGGTGACTGAAAACAGTAATCTTGTCTTGAAATAGGCAGGTGATTTATCTAACACCATTTACACAATACCTGCTTGTGACTGATCTCAAGCAGTCGTTCCTTGGACACTATAGCCTCATTCCGAGGTGATTAAAAAGTCGTATATCTCAGAAAGATAAAGTGGTATGGAATAAATGAAGAGATACTGAAATTCTACATCTTGAGCAAGATAGAAAGTGAATGAATATGTCCATTGTGATCCATTCTGATGGATGTCTCACAGCGTCACTAGTCTTCTCCTGCATTTGTTGTTGCGTGTTCGATGGAAAAACCAGATCATCTGCGAGGTCTAGATCGTCTAGCTGCATTCGCGATTGATCCTTGCGGAATCCGGTCTGTTGGTCTCGAAGTTGGGCATCTACGACATCCTTCATTCTGTTTAACAATACCCTGTTGAACACTTTTCCTGATGTTGAGAGTGATGTCCTGTAGTTATCACACTTGTTGTGAACGCCTTTCTTTGGTATCGTGATCAGAAGTCCTTCTTTCCAGTCTGTTGGTACTTGTTCCTCATCCCAAATCTTATTGAAGAAAATGTGTAGTGTCCTTGCAGTTACCGCTACGTTTGCTTTCAGTGCCTCTGCTTTGTCTTTCTTTATTTATATGATGGCCATGCTGATCTCCTCAATTCGTGGTGGGCCACTGTCGATTGTGAGGTCCGTGTGTGCTGATTACATGATGAGTGGGTTTAGTGAGGTTGATCGATTCAAGAGTTCTTTGAAGTGTTCTACCAGCCTGTTTCGCTGTTCTTCGATGTTGGTGATTACTTTGCCTTCCTTGCTTTCCACTGAACGTTCTGGCTTACGATAATTTCCAGAGAGTTGGTTTGTTTTGTCATACAGCTGTCTCATGTTTCCTTTTCTTCCAGCCTTTTCTGTCGTCATTGTTAAATCTTCCACATATTTACGTTTGTTGGTTCTGATGCTCCTCTTCACTCGCTTGTTCACTTCTGCGTATTCAGCTTGTACCTTGGCTTTCTCTGCTCTTGTTCGACTGGTATTGATTGCTGCCTTCTTGTTCCTCCTTCCTCGAATCGTATCCATTCCTTGTGATGGTGCTTGTTGTGACCCAGGACCTCATGACATGTTGAAGTGATTGCCCCTTTGATCCCCTTCCAGTTGCTCTCCATAGCAGTTCCTTCTCCACTGAGATCATGAAAGGCCTGGAATCTATCGCTGAGAACTACCTTGAGTTGTTGCCGAAAAAAGCCGGATTAAACTTTTGTGATGTTGTCCACCCCATTGTCCAGTGTTTATTGAGTTTCAATTTCATCTTGACGACCAGCAAGTGATAACTGGAGGCTATATCGGCCCCTCTTTTGGTTCTCATATCCTCCGTCGTCCCCTTGAACTTCTTGTTGATGCACATATGGTCGATTTGGCTCTGTGTAGTGTGATCCGGAGAAATCAATGTGGCCTTGTGTATGTGTTAATGGTGCCGCCCCTATGACCAGTTCATTGAAGGCGCTTAAGTTTGCGAACCACTCACCATTTTCGTACCTTTCTTCTAATCCATGTTGTCCCATGATGTCTTCAAATCCGGTGGTGCCCGTTCTAACCTTGGCATTAAGGTCTCTGATCAGAATAGTCAAGTCCTTTATTGGGCACTTCTCGACGATTGACTGCAGCCCAATGTAGAATTGATCTTTAACGTCTTCATTGTAGTAGTTGGGGGCGCATAGCATTGGATGATGCTCATTGTAATTCTCTCTTTCTTTGTTTTAAAGGAGGCTTTGATGATCCTTGGTCTGTGAGATTCCCATCCTGTAAGTGCATTTTGTGCTTGTTTGGATAGCATGAATGCAACTCCTTGTGTATATGGGGAATTTTCTTCTTCATGGCCAGAGTATAGCAGAAGACTCTCGCGGCCTTCCACATTGTACGAACATTCCGTGTACCTAAATAATTGGTTGCTCTGGTTGTCAGAACTAGCATCAGTCTCGTGATTTCCGAAGGAACTTGGCTTTCACCATGAGGCGTCATAACTCTTCTAAATGAAGACCTTCTAACTCTCAGGTAGAGTTTAAATGGTTTGAATAATTTTTTCCGGTTAGCGTGTTTTAGTGAGTTTATTTTCTACGAGATGGGGTCGTTAAATACACGCCTTAACCTTCTCCTTCATCTTGGCATGGGACCGGCACTAGCCTAAAATGGGTTCCTGGATGAGTTACATTACATTCGAGAAAAATTTCATTCTAGTTCAAAATAGTCAGATTAGCGTCAGAATAAACTGAAATATTTGTCGATGTATAGCCTTGATTTACATTGGATTGTACAGTGAGGGAAATACTCAGAGTGTTAAGTGGTAAATCCCAATGGTTTAAATAAGTATACGACAAAAGATTACATGAAGCTGAAATTCATAAGTGAATATTTAGTATGCTTCTCTTTGAAAGATAAAAAGCAGAACATGAATAAATCAATACTTTTAGGTTCAGGGCGAAGAAGAGAGAATATAGAGTAGATTAAAGAAATTGAATTTACCTTACGAAAAGTGAACACAGCATAGTTACATAAGTTAAACACTGAAAAATTATTGAATATATATGACTTAGTGATTTTTATATGACATTCATTTATAAAAGTTATTTTGACTTTAGGTCGGTAGAAAACTTTATCTAAATCATGTATTAGCAGCTTCAGCTGTATATGCACAGTATATGATCCTTGAACATATTGTATCGAACTCGAACACTGTCTAAATTAATCCAAGTTGTTATAAGACAACGAGTGATGTCATTAGTATACATAGAAAGTGTGTTGCAAAATACCAAGTAAATGAAAATGTACTTATTAAATAGGCTGCACTCATGAAATAATTTATTTTCTAGATGGTGGAGAAGATTTGTAGCTCAGGTGGATGATTTTGGTGGTGTTTTGTTCTCTGAACTAGATGGTTTGGTCATGGAGCTTTCATCGTTCTTCTGAACGACATCATCAGCACAAACTTCAGATAGAAGTGAAGTGTTCGAATTTCTCCATATGTGTTTCACAACTTGTTCTGTGCACCTCGATGTTGATTGGTTCTTGTTGACCTTACATTTGTCATTGTTTACTTCTTTGTTTTGGTTGTGTCTCCCATTGGTTTGATTTTTGTTCCTATATTTATGCATGATTTTCCTGATTGGTTGATAAATTGGATTGATTTCAATATGTTTGTTGATTGCTGATTGACCTGAGTCCCAAGCTTCTAAAAATTCTCTGGTGTTTTTGGAGTTTCCTCTGTCTAAGATTTCTACGTTTTCCCAATCGAATGGATGTCCGTAGTTATCCACGTGTATTGATATAAGTGAAGAGATATCATGGCGTTTGACTGCTAATTGGCGTTCATGTAGGCGTAGGTGGAGGGGGCGTCCGCTTTGTCCTATGTAGTGTTTGTCGCAGTTGGTACAATTTATCCAATTTATCAACCAATCAGGAAAATCATGCATAAATATAGAAACAAAAATCAAACCAATGGGAGACACAACCAAAACAAAGAAGTAAACAATGATAAATGTAAGGTCAACAAGAACCAATCAACATCGAGGTGCACAGAACAAGCTGTGAAACACATATGGAGAAATTCGAACACTTCACTTCAATCTGAAGTTTGTGCTGATGAAGTCGTTCAGAAGAACGATGAAAGCTCCACGACCAAACCATCCAGCTCAGAGAACAAAACACCACCAAAATTTATTTCCTAGCTCAACAATTGGACCATCACCGTCTATTGCCAAATGAAAGGAGAGTATTTCTCTGTGTGGGTAGAACTTATATGTTGTAGTTTACACTTTGGGAAAACGAAAGGAGGAAGTGACCCAGAGATTTCATGGAAAAATGCTGATAGTCTATTATGTTAAATACATAACAATAGAATCGCTAATGAATAATGTAACGGTTGATAAGCTTTCCAGGTATAGAATGATTGTTTCTCATACTCAGACTCCACAACTACAACTACTACTACCACTGTAGTGAACGAGAACTTAGGTGGGGAGAACCAATATTTAATTCAATGCACAATCGCATGGTTCATTAGTAAAATGTGAAAAAATCATACATTAAATACTTCGATTGTAAGTCATCCATTAATTATATCAAACTTCATCGTTCCTTAATCGTTATTACAATTACTTTCGGTCCACATTCCCGTTCTCTTCATTTTGACTTACTCAACCTTCTGCAGCCAGGCACCTTATTTCCGAATGTAGTTACATACTACTTATATCTGTCGAAATTAGTAGCATACACCACACTACTACTACTGCTAATAATAAAAGTATTACTACTTCTACTACCACCATTATTACTACTAGTCATACTAATCACAATACTAATGCTACTTATCTTATTTATCCAAATTGATTGGTTATACACCATAACCTAATAATTAATACAACTGTATGATAAGTGTAATCATTCATGTCAATCAGAGTACAGTATGATAATGACACTGTATACAGAAATCTAGTCCATATTCAATGTAGATGATCATTTCAGGTATTTGAATTATGCAGAAATTGTTGAATAAGAACAGAACATTCATGTAACCAGTAGTGATGAAGTGAACTAGTTCAGGACAGAATGAATTGGAGAGTACTTTATGAATTATTGATTGGTTGACAAGATATTACGTAATAGTAATTAAGTGATATATACATTTTGAAACTTCAATGCTGAAATTCACCTAAATCATTGTGTAATAGTATCTATCTATGTGGTGTAGTATGCTACTTATATCTGTTGACATAAGTAGTATGTAACACCAATGAGGAGAGTCATGTATGGCAGCAGAAGGTTATGAATGTGGAATTGAGGATATCAGTTACAGATATAGAAAGGAATTATGACTTGGAAGAATCATATGGGAAGTGAAGGATAAATGATGGAAATTTGCAAATGAAGTAGCCGATGTATGGTTTTCATATTTCGGCAAGAGATTCTATGATGTTGTGTTCATGTTCATAACATATGCGATCTAATAGGATTCGAAGTGCTGCCGACACTGTCAGTAGCAGAATCTGATGAAATGTGGACTTGTTAAGGATAATCACTCTATATTAGGGAGAAGTATCAACCAATATACTGATGACCAACAGTTCTATTATTATTCATTTCACATGGAAGACTATCGATATTGTTTGTTTGAAAGATCTTAAGTGATTAATTTTTGTGTTTGTTCGATTACCCAAATTGTGGACTATAGTGATTGACTGTTAACCTCTCACACACATGCTCTCTCCCTTTCGACATGAGTTCCAGAAAACGTGTGATTCCAGAATGTGATGATGGATTTTTCTTATTTCGTTCCGCTAAAAGATTAATTTTGTAGTTTGAAAATTCCACTATTCCCTTCAACTTCGAACTGATGATGGGCACTGTTCATTTTTTTATTCACTATGAATGAAGAATTTGATGGAAGTTAGCGTACTTGGGATACAGTGTGTGTGTGTGTAAGATGATATTTCAGGCTTAGTGTTAACTTGATGTGTGTAATCTAAGTTTATCTACAATCCATTGGATCGATGGATGTAGCTAGTACACGTATGTGACTACAACTCGTGGAAATAATAGATAATGACAGTTCCATACACACAGTTCCCATTATGACCTAGAAAAGAGCACAAACAAAGATTTGAGTGAAATAACACGAATTGATTTTATCTTATTTAGTTCTTGTCAGCTGCTTACAACCATGATTAGTAGAGTTCGACCATCTTTGGAAAAGGTTAATTAACACCCATAGCACTTGATTATAACACATCTATTTGAAGCTAAGCAAAACAGTTTGAGTAAAAAATAATTGGAATTTAACTGTTCATCTTAAATTAGTCAACATCTGAATAACACTTTTCTTTTTGTGCAGTTCATAAACAAACAAGAAGTTCCATTGAATAAATTTGTTATAACTTGTAAACCTGTGTGCCCTGTTTATTGTATAACTCAATGATGCCGGCAAAAGTAAGTATTTATAAATAGCTGTCTACTCAAGATACTCAACATTCATTGACCGGATGACATCAGCAACACAATTCTGTGGGAGAGAACAAACCAGCTTCCAGCTGAAAAGGAAATTAGGAAAAGACGATGGAAATGGATAGGACATGCATTACGCAAATCATCAAACTACATCACGAGGCAAGCGCGTACTTAGAATCCTGAAGGGAAGCAGAAAAGAAGAAGGCCAAAGAACACATTACGTCGGGAAATAGAAGCAGATATAAAAAGGATGAATAACAACTGGAAAGGATTGCTCAGGACAGGGTTGGATAGAGAATGCTGGTGAGCGGCCTATGCTTCTTCACGAGGAGTAACAGGCGTAAGTAAGTAAGTAAGTAAGTAAGCAACGATACCGCTAATTAGGCAGCAGTGAATTATCGACTGAACCAGTGACGCATAAAACACGTGCGAACAGCCTCGAGTCCTGATTGATCCTGCTTCCCGCCTACCTCAGCCTGTTAAGTCCAGAACACCAATCTCAGCCTCTGTGATATGAATCATGCATTTCAAACATACTGGGTTTATACACCAACCAGACAGACCACATCACACCATAAAATAGGAAACAACATTTGTACAAGAATTAGCCAAATGTGGTTATGAATGTGGGAGGCAGTGACTAATAACAGACAGGGCATAACTCAAGAATGGTAAATCGTATAATAATAGTTCATAGGTCAAAATAATGCTCATAATAAGAGGGACATGAATATGAACAGTTGAGTTACATAAGAATTACACGATAAAAATATACTCATAATATTGGTCCATAAATGGATCCCAAAAGTTACCATTCATTATTCTTATCGCGATATAACAAAATTACATTGTTATGTACTAAAAAGATGTCATTTCAATAACCTGTTATCATAGACATGTTTACTAGATATGTTCTATAAAAGCTTACCCTTATGGATAAACTCTGGTTTATCATTCAATGAACTGCATTATATACATTCTCATCAAAGTTAAACATCATTTTGACACAGTATAATCGATTTTCTTCTGAAATACTTTCTAAAATGTTGACTATGGAAAGTTGATGAGTCTCATTAATCCGTCTCATACTAATGATTTATGCTAAGCCATTTATTCTATCTTTTACTGAAAATAATGAAAACCAGTGGCAAATTGAATAACTTGATGCATTGAATAGTTCAGGCAAGCAGTTAATGAAGTAAACCATGGCTGGAAAAATCACAAATTCATTTTGAAATGTCTTGGATTATCTCGATGTTGATGTTTTGATCGGAACTTGAACAGCATAGATTTACAGATAGATATCCTATGCAAAATGCCTTGAAATAGCCATTATGACACAAGTTGATGTAGAATACATGGGATGTGACTAACAGTAGAATCCAGGAAGCGTGTTTTGTCCTATTTAAGAGTCATCAACTCAGTAACTAAGTGAACAATACAGTGGCGTTCGAAGCAAACAGTAAACGGTTCGAGTTGCACAATAAACATCAACACTAAGATTTAGGCACATACAGTTAAATATGAGTCCTAAATAGAACCGAAAGCGGAATACCCGATAGCAGAAGATTGAGAAGATCAAAGAAAAGAGTACGAGAACAAAGAGTGATTGGTGTGGAAACGAAGGAACAGTCAAGTGTTTGACAATTGATTGACATTTTACAAATAAACTATCTAATGTATGGTTCTCATATTTCACCCAGAGATTCTATAATGTTGTGATCTGATAGAATTTGAAGAGTTGTTGACACTGAACATCAGGTATTTCTTCAGCTAAAATTGATTGGTCACAGAGTAATGAATGACCTGTGTGATATCTGTCTAGTTCTTTTGTGTTAATTGAACACTATAGATCAATATGTATTGTGACTACAAGTCTGAATGACTTGAAATCTCATGCACCATTTTGAAATACGTGGCTGCATTCAGTAAGTTGTATGTAATCAACAGGGAATCCTGAGTAACATTGATCAACAAGGTAACGCTGTATTTTTAAAAGAACTGATCTATCCTATGATATTTGAGTCCCCATTATCTACTTTCACTTAATGAGATGTTACCACTGAACATCAACATAATTTAAGTGCTGTCCAGTTACTTAGAATAGTCTTCATATTGTTAGTTGATCGATAAATCTCGGTCAACACTAAGGATAAGACAAACATGACGTTGATCATCATTCAGTGATCAATAGATTGTATGTGTCTCACTTCAACACGCGATCACTCGTAACCCAATAGCTCAGTGATGAAGTCTAAATTTACGAAGGTTGGTAGTGTAAGTCCTAATTTTACTGGAAGCGTCAGTTCCTTACAGATTATAGGCAAATACTCTCAACACGTGTCAATATCAGATAGAATGTTGCCTCACGAGTACATCCAATGACTGAGCATATGATCAACTATTCATTTGAAAACATGACATTGAGAAAGTGACATAGTACCTACCAGCTATTGATTAGTCTACTTTCCATTTCATTCTATCTGTAACTAATCAATTTGGTATTATTTCTTCTACTCAATATGATGTCCATGTCATTCGGAAATCTTTGATCCATGATAACATTTTACCTAACTCCAATTATTCCCTCTCCATGTATTAACTTTTTTTCGAATTATATAAATAGATTATATTACAATCTATTTTCGGACAATAAAATTCTCCATTTAATTCAAGGATACACAATAAATGACTTCTATTACATAACTATTGTGACTACAGCATCTTATCCTGAGAGTTCGATTAATATAAGAAGAGGTTTTGTGGATATTATAGTAATTTTAATAGTTGAGATCATGAGTCAATTGAAGTGAGACGACTATGGAACACGTGGCAGCACTGGACAGCCGTTTTGTTCTACTGTGCGACTCCTTAGCAGTGCGCATCTTAAATACCACCTTGCGAGATTCGAAACGAGGATTTGTCGGTCACGCGCGCGAACGGTTAACCATTACATAGTTAGATACTATTCCATAAGAAGATTTTCCTGTTTATTTATAGTTTACAAATCTAGAAATTTGTATTCATAAGACAACCAATATATCTAGAATGTGTAGTTTTCGATAGAATAAATGATAAAGTTGAACTATACTAACACTTTAGTATAGAGCAGTCAGATTTGAAGTAGTGGCTCTGCCCACAAATGCCCTAGTATGGCTGAGAGTAGGGAGAGTCAGCTCTCCCTCTTGAAATGCTCTCAAGTGACCACGTGCATACAACCACTGCCGGGAAAGTCCTACTCACTAGTTTCCCACATCACGAGTGTTGTTTATGAAATTGAGAGGACGAAAAGCGAATGTCCGGTGATATAACCGGATTGTTGGATATAGAGGATCCACCTAGCGGAGTTCGAAAACCCGCATTTTAGACCAATGGTGTACATGGACTTCATTATCCTGATGGAACAAATGGAGTATGAACCAATTGTTGGTCACTGACTACCATGGGATTGCATCTCCTGACGTTGCTCCACCGCCTTTTGGTTTAGACCTTAAGGTCATAGGCTCGGGATGTGGTCCCCTAAGAACACCACCTATATGGGACTCGTCATCTGGATGTACCTATTACATTCAAGAGTTGATATTCTTATCGGGATTCAAACCCAGTACCGTTTGCTTCAAACATCATCGCGTTATCCACTTAGCTGCCGAGTCCTAATAGCCATATTTTGCCTGGCAATCAATAATTATTCAACTGGTTATAACATAATCTATACTTCCGATGTAAATATGTGAATAAACGATCGATTCAGTCAAACAAAATATTTTGAGTAAACAATAGATGGAATTTAAGAGTTCACTATAAATTAGTTAACATCTGAACAAATTTCTGTACAAGTCATAAACAAACAAGATGTTTTATTTAATAATTGACATTCTTATGTACTAAAGTAAATGTAATTCAATAACCAGTTAATTATTATAACTTGTGGGTTTGTGCCCCTATCAATGTATAATGTAATGATACCGCCAATTAGAGGACAGTGAATTATCGACCAGATCAATGACGCGTAAAACAAGTACGAGCAGTCTAGAGACTTTACCGGTCCTGTTTCCTGCCTAACCCTGCCTGTTAAGTCCACAACATAAATCTCAGCCTCTGTGATATGAATCATGCATTTCAAACATGCTCGGTTTATATACCAACCAGACAGACCACATCACACCATAAAATAGGAAACAACATTTGTACAAGATCTAGCCAAATGTGGCTGTGAATGATTGGGATAGTAATCAATAGACAGGACATAATTCAAGAATGATAAATCGTATAATAAAAGTCTATAAATCAAGATAAAGCTCATGATAAAAGGAACACAAATACAAATAGTTAAGTTACTCAATAGTTATACAATAAGAATATGTATGTGTAGTATCAGTCCAGAAATCAATCCCAACAGTTACCAGTCATTATTCTCATCGAGATATAACATGAATACAGACATGTCTACTAGATATGTTTTATAGAAGCCTACATTAATGTATTACCTATTCATTACTCATGGTGTACTACCAAATGAACTGCAATATATACCTTCTCATCAAAGTTAAACATCATTTTGACACAGTATAATCGATTTTCTTCTGAAATACTTTCTAAAATGTTGACTATGAAAAGTTGATGAGTCTCATTAATCCGTATCACACTAATGATTTATGCTAAGTGATTTATTCTATCTTTTATTGAGGATAATGGAAACCAGTGGCAAATTGAATAACTCGATGCACTCAATAATCCAAATAAGCACCTATGACACACGTTCATGTAGAATAGATAGAATGTGGCTAGTAGTATAATCCAGGAAACGGGTTTTGTCCGATTTAAGAGTCATCAGCTCAGTAGCTAAACGGACAATTTGGTGGTTTCGAAGCAAATAGTAAAGGCTTCGAGTCTCACAATGCACATCAGTTCTGGGGTATAGGTACATCTAGCTAAATGAGTTCCAAAAAGAATGAAACACTCGTCATTTATTTCGTTGCTAGCCAAACAAATAATTGTTAGCTACTGATAAATTATAACATAATCAACAATGTTGATCATAAGGACATGGAGTTAATGATAAGTTCTCAATACAAATCGATTGATCATCAGATACATTACTTGACAAGTAATTCACTTGAATACCATACGTATCAAGCTGTTTGTATCGTTTGCCATTTAATCCTCAAATATTGGTGAGACGAAGTTTAAACACCTCACTAGCAATAATTCGAACTACAGAGTTCTCTGGAACGGCTATCGATTTCTTCAAAATTGTTATTTCGCCATAAACTCAAATACGAATAACAACAATACTTAAGTCTATAACATCCCCTTACTTCCTTCAAACTACCTACTGTCACATACAACAAATCGGATTAATTACATTAGTAGTCATACAAATACACTCACACACACCCACACACAACAAGTAATCGATAGAATTGTGGGTGTGAAACTGTTGCAAACAAATCGGATACATTGGACAATGAGTGAAATAACTAGTCGATAAGTAGAATAGCACAAATGACACCAACAATTACAAGAATCTAAGAATACCACATGGTGAAGTTTTCGCATAAAGCCCATCACAAAAGTCATTTATACAGTTACCAACTCATATATTTCTTTTGAAATGAACAACTAATTTACATCATACATTGGACATCATTGTTCTTCACATAGAGAATAGTTTTGTTTACCATTTGTTTCTATCGTCGACATGACAACAATAACTAAGTTTGGTATGAACTTCTATGCATAAGAATAGGTCATGTTTGAATTTAAAGCAAATTTATTCCCATTGTTCATGAGACACAGAGAGAGCGAAGTTCTAGAAACATTGAAAATTTACAAGGACACATGATTAGTCAACTAAATTTGTATTCCCATTAGATTTTAGAGATGGCACCCAAATGCCCTGGTATGGCCGAGAGCGTGGTGGGCCCGCCCTCCCTCTCGAAATGATCTCACACAGTCACGCGTATACAGCCTCTGCCAGGGAAATCCTACTCACTGCCTTCTCGTGGAGGGGGTGTAGTTTACGAAAATGGGAGGACGAAAAGCGAACTCGAATGTCTGGCGCTTTAACCGGATCCCAAACCAATGGTGCACATGGGCTCCAGTATCCTGCGGGAACAAATGGATTATGAGCCAATCGTTGGTCACCAGCTACCATGGGACCGCTTCTCCCCACGATACTCCACGGCCTTGTGGATTAGACCTTTAGGTCAAAGGCTCGGGGTGTGGTCTCCTAAGAAAACCACCTGCTTCAGTCTAGGCACCCAAGCAGTATCCCATCCCTCACACAAATCAAATGATTTATGTGGCGCATATCTATTTGGTGCCTCCTTGTACCAATGATTATGTGTTTAAATAAATAATAAATAATAATAAAGAGATTTTATGACGTTTGTTCTCAATATCCCAATTGTTATTTCACTATTATAAAACATCTTTGGTTTCATTTCAGTATGTTTAGTCAATAAGCGAAGCGTACAGTTAGTTGCCGTGACTTCATTCAAATTAATAGTTAATGAATACCGAGAATTGTGCCGTTATGTTTGGATTAATTTCTAATTTCCAAAGTAGCATGTTCGTCAGTGTAGCGGTAAATAAATTCTCAAAATAAATAGCTTTGTAAGTCTTCCACGTCTGATAATGGCCGTATTAGTTTCACTGTGCGCACCTAACTGAAGGCGCTCGGACATGCTTCGAAACCAGATAACGACTGAGTATACCGTGCTACACATCCCTTGCAACTGTTAGCCAACTCAGACCAGACGCGTCACGGACTGGCCTACGCCGTGGTGGTCGCATTCTCTTACTCGTAAATATTCTTACTAATATATTTCTGTATTAACATAATTCGTATCATTAGATCATCAAACAACTACTGACACCACGTACTACTTATGTCAACAGATATAAGTAGCATACTACACCACTAGATAGATACTATTACACAATGATTTAGGTGAATTTCAGCATTGAAGTTTTAATATGTATATATCACTTAATTAATATTACATAATATCATGTCAACCAATCAATAATTCATAAAATACTCTCCAATTCATTCTGTCCTGAACTAGTTCACTTCATCACTACTGGTTACATGAATGTTCTGTTCTTATTCAACATTTTCTGTATAATTCAAATACCTAAAATGATGATCTACATTGAATATGGACTAGATTTCTGTATACAGTGTCATTACTCTGATTGACATGAAAGATCATCACTGGTTCGATTAACACTCTGGTTAAACAAGGCAGGTGTAATGACCTTGACGGTAGTAGTTGTTGTTGTCGGTATCACTCAAGGGAAAGATCGATGAATTCAATCGATTTTCATATGTATCATAGTGCCAATGATTAGTTGATCGATCGATCGATCATGTCAATTAGTTGATGTGCTTAACAAAGATAATACTAAACTATTTGTGTGCATACATGTACCATCTATTGTGATTGTATGTGCTTCTTTCTAATAATATTGACATGATCTACACAATGACGAATTTGTTTTCAAGAGAATTTTGTGAATGCCTATTGAATTTTATGAAGTGATCGACCATATTACTTACAGTGTATAGTCGTGGTTACAATTATGTGAATAATGGTGAGCAAATGTTAGTTATCAATCACTTACTTTCGCCTGTTACTCCTCGTGAAGGAGCATAGTCCGCTCACCAGTGTTCTCCATCCAATTCTGTCCTGGGCAAATTATCAGGGATGACCTTAGAGACCTGAGGGCGTAACCGCAATGCTCAAAATACAGATGTTTGATGTCGCTCATACAAGGCATTTTAATGGGTAATTTCCATGTTAGCTCAATATATTTTGGAACCTAACCGTCTGCGAAGGAAATCCATCATAAGATGAGCTGTGCACTTTTAGGCTCGGCCATTTCTAACCCCACACTTCCTTTGTGCAAAGACATCATTTTTGATATGCTGGCTGTTTAAAGGGAACACTTTACAACCGTAACACCTCTGTGTAGTCCACAATACGACTTTGCCCTCGGACCTTGGGCTTGCTGCTTTTAGACCTATCGCTCTTCAACCGCCCTTTCTGGCATGGTAGGACCTTGAGGAATGATTGTTCCAGCCAGTATAACTCGATTGGTTCATTACGATAGGAAAGCACAACCAGCACGTCAGTCAAGGTAGCAAGAACCGTCAGAAATGTAGCACCAATACACCGAGTTACTGACTGCCGAACAGATCTGTATCGGTAGACGTACACTAACGGCCTTCAGTCATCGTGATAACCACGACCAGTGGGCGCACACTTCGGGTGATATGACTCAGAATTGGCAGCAATCATGCTGACGTGTCCACCCTGTCTTCCCTGAGGTCTTCAAGTTCAAAATTAGTTTATACTATCTTATCCAACTGATCGGTGCATTTTTCGCCACTCATTCTCCATACTTCACTTTCACAACTACCATTCATACTAACACCATTTCTGTCAATCTGATTTCTCGCTATACTCATGAGGTGTGACAACTTCCACCAATACAAAATCGTGTTACGTCTTGCTCTGCGCATGACTCACTAACACTATCAAAAGAACATTATGCACATTCACTTCCCGTGTTTAACACTGCACAGTTATCTAATGAATTCATAGGCAGCAAAATCACGACGAAACACCTAAACTGAATTTCACATTAGGATGAATTGTGCAGTTCAGCCTTAGTCTGCTTACTTACATCGTATTGCCGAAAACTTCTATCCCACCACATGACAACAGCAAAAACTCTAAAACACACCGACTCTAGGTAGAAAAATCAATTTATGTTGATAAGAAGAGAAAAATTAGTTCATTAGCAAACACAGTTC
This sequence comes from Schistosoma guineensis, assembly GCA_944470375.2. Classification (NCBI taxonomy): domain Eukaryota; kingdom Metazoa; phylum Platyhelminthes; class Trematoda; order Strigeidida; family Schistosomatidae; genus Schistosoma; species Schistosoma guineensis. The sequence continues at coordinate 15,595,324 of OX103897.1, read as the reverse complement.
ACATCATGATACATATAATACAAATTTGTTTGTTTTTGTTTAAAAGAGATAAAACTGGAAAAATTGACTTTCTACTGAAGATCCAGTTCCTTCTCATCTATTACTAGTATTTTCACTAAAAATATAGTGTGTCACCTCAGTTATCATCTGGCATAGTTCAATAACAATACAGTTAGTATAAAATGAAATTCACAGCAAGGAGAAACACAGTTTACAGCGTCATACAAAACAATGTGTTCTGCAAACATTGATCGACAAAACAAACAAGTATTCATTTCGTAAAAATACAATAGTGATAGACAATGAACAAAAGAATAGTGCCGTGAAAATGTGTGTACGTGTATAAGTCAGTATCCATGTGCATGTAATCATCAGTTAGATTTATTCTTGTTAAGAGATACTATACAGTTCACTAGAAAGTTATCAATTAAGTAATGAACTGGGAAAAACACAGCTGTACACATGCACAAACAATAAATTGTAGTGATGATGATGATGATGATGATTGCAATGTCATTGTAGTGTAGTCTCCCACTAAGCTCATTAACAACTTACTCAATCGTCATCATTCGTGACTGTATCAAATCACTTCTCTCATATGATGCACACAACAAAGATTCAGTGTTCACTCGCCTTCACTTCTTCATTCTCTCCTTTGGATTCACAAACACACACGCACACACAAGCGAACACGTGAAAGGTGGAAATGTGCACAAAACAAAAGTCAATGCAAATGATTTCATCCACACAAAATAAATAATGAATAAGTAGAGACAGTGGTGACCGAATCAGTAATCGTTAACGTCAAAAACAAGAAAGACAACAGCAACCACCACTAATTTACATTTATCATAAACATTCTATCCATCGATTTGTTGTCGATTTACTGATATCAATCAATCAATCAATCAATCAATTTATTAACAATAATAGTTTACAGAAAAATAATTAATCAATTCTCTTCATACAAAATGGAAACAAATTGTTATTTGATTATTCCCTTATTTCTAACTACAACACCGTCGTCCACTGTTTGAACTGTCTGTGTTCGGTGAAACGATCGGTTGATTATGATATGGAGACATTTTCATGTCGACATTACTCACTGGAGGATGTGAACGGACAGCTTCGAAAATGGCTTGACACAATGTAAATGATAAAAATAACAGTAAGACTACAAATCAAATGTTTGGCAGTTTTACACAAAATTCAATGAACGACTATTGCACACTTGATTGGTAGAATTCAAACAGTAGCACAAAAAGACCAGACAAACACAACATTAGTCACTGCCACTACTCCACTGATCAATCATTTGTAAACAACTGATTCCTACGAGAAGTCGGTTATGGCTCGAATAGCTTAGTGATAATAATGTGCGATGTTCAGTGGTAAAGGAGTAGGTTGGAAGAAAGCTAGGGGCGGCCAGACCAAAACATGGCACAAGACCATGAAGTCACTGACAAGTGAACTGAGTCATGTTGGTAGGTGTAGACTACCTGGTTGGGGACCGCGAGATGACAGCAACCGATGGTTAGAGACCCTGAATGACATGGCTAAAAATCGTTTGCAATGGCGCAGGTGCATACACTCTTTTTGTTCTTCCAAACTCTAATCTCCTGATTCCTCCTTGTCCCTCTTTTCTCTTTCCAAATTTCTTTCACTGGATTATACTCTTTAAATAACATCTACAAACCCTAATCTTTCCGATTACTGCTTATACTCTTACTACCTCTATCACTACGGGATTTGAATCGACAACTGCATCTCTGTGAAAATGTGGTATGGCAACTCGAACTGATGTACGTACGTACGAAGTTCTAAGTTGTTACTGACTGACTGACTGACTGAGCTTAGTGATAACCTCTTATAATGTGACGTTAGGCAAAGTAAATTAGTCCCCATCCACTGGGAAGCACCAGTTCTCTCCCAAAGGTGCAGGCACATATTAGCGACAAGTATCAACTAGCGAAAGCTAGGGTTTCAACTTCTAATGAAGATGTTTATTACCTGCTTGGAGGGTGCTACAATAGCATTGAAGTGGTGAAACAGTATAACCCACATTCAATTACTGATGCTCCACAATACTAACCTTCATGCCACGAAGAACTGGAAACAACCAAATCCTGATAAACCTCCTTCGGCATATCAGCACCCCTTGGTCATCATAGAATCTCTTCTACATTCAAAACTCTCATCCTTCTGTTCTTTTCATATTCATAGAAACAATCCGCTCTGGGAGACAGTAAGAACAACTCATTCATATTAACAAAATGTTAGCATTACTATACTTATCACTAAATCACTGTAGAGAAGTTGGGCTAGACTAATGTGCCTAGGCAGTACTTTATCGACAAATACATGGATGGAAAAGTATTCATATTCAACTCTGTCTAAGTAAACACAAGTTTTAGGCCGATGTGCTCACCAACACTAACCTAATGTTCACGTAATTAATTTAAAACAATTACATTTATTCAGATACATACTTCGAATTAAATCGTACATCGCAATACTGTGTGATGGCTTTTCATTTACTAATTCTTACCATTCAGTATTTGCTTCACCACACATTTTGTACGGTGCATATCTCGTACATGAAACTGAAGGCACAGATTTGACAACGTTTTTGTGTCTAAATATGTCCATAAACCGTAAACATCAAGTCGTTACATCATCATATTAACAAAGTAAGTGCATATACAAGAGGTGTGACGGATAATAACACTGACATTTACCCTGATGTGTCACATTCAATCTTTTATCAAGTCACAAAAACCAATAACAATAAAGTAAGTTAGCCTTATATTTTTAACTCACTCACCGGATACGTGGGCACGAGACACTAAGTGTGAAGATTAATGATGCTACACAGTTGCTTAGACCAAAGTAAGTTGAGCGAGGTCTGAACTTGAGACTTAGTGGCTGGAAGTCGAATGCTTTGACCATTGAGCCACAGCTCTATAAGTAAATACTCACTTCCTACTTTTACTGTTACAGACGCAGTGAATATGCTTGTACAGTAAAGTACAGTTTGCCAACATGAAATTCACTAAGAAACGAAGACAGACCATCTTGCAACCAGATTCATACTATACTTTGATGGGGTAACAAAGATGAAGCATTATCATCCTAGAAAAATATTTGTCCTCAAACGTAGTCTGTTGATGCGAACCAACGAGCTTCCTTAAATATTAAAGCCTTAAAGATTTACAGTTCAGTGGTGAGCCAATGTAATCTATGCAAATGATAAACCAAAGTGCACCAAAACAACAAAATCTATTTTACCCAGTTAACTTCATCTTCTCAATCAAAACATAAATCATCATATGATTTGAAATATAAAACTAACTTTTAAGAATCGAGTAAAAAGCATTCTCAACGCCGGTGGATTCCAGAGCCGACGTTTCCATAAAGAATAGTCCATGCCTTTCAGCCCAAAGCTTCGCATCTTCCGTCAATATAGTTCGCAGATGCCTAAGGTCACACTTATTACCAACCAACATAATAACGATATCTGGTTCTGCATGGCCTCGTAACTCCAGTAACCAGTGTTCCAGATTGTTGAAAGTCTCTCTTTTCGTGATATCGTAAACCAACAGCGCACCGACAGCACCACGGTAATAGCTTCAAGAGAAAACGTTGAAATATGTCATTGTTTACATCTGATGATGCTTAGTGAAATTATGACTTCTAAGTTAAACAACGAGAGTGAGCCAAAACGCAGTCAATAGTCTCGAACATACTATGCCGAATAACCTCCTGCACACTACAATATGTAAAATAGCTTGGTCAATGGTATGCATGAAATTACTTAGCCAGACGGAGTGATGTGGCTAGAATGCTGGAAAGAAATGAAGACCACGATTTTCATCCTAATAATGACAACTCGTTTTTACCGGCATCATGTTCCGTAATGATAACTAAAGATCAGTAAAAAATCACGTCACTCTCTGACCACCGAGTTTTAGCACACTAAAGGGGTACAAAACTAAGGAACTATGTGGTCACTGGGCGAAATTTACAAAAATAAGAGAACCCAATAAAAACCAGTTTGGAACAACACATGTAAGCAATTAATTGTTTTCAATTAGATCGTCACCAGGCTTTACTCTAATATACATGAATATTTACATTTATATATTTAAAGGCGCATAAAACTAAGGAACTATGCGGACACTGGGCGAAATTGACAACAAGTAGAGAATCTAATAAAACCACTTTGACATTTTATCAGACTGAGCATTATGAAAGAGACGTTTACATGTTAGAAGGTCTAAATAACCATCTATTAGTAACTACATTATGACAAGTATCAGTTGGAATATTCAGCTTCCATCATTCATATCGCGTGTTTCAACGCTCTCTCACTCACTACAGTTTGTTCTATCCAGTAGTATCACTGGTTCTCGCAAAAATCACGACTGGAAGTTTAAAAACCCAAGTATGGTTACTAAGCCAAACTAAACCATTTCGAGTTATTCACTTACGACAGCTATTCTGAAACTCTCTATGACTGCTTTTGTCCACTCTACCAAATTGGATAGAGCGGGATCTTTAGTTCAAAACTGACACCAAGTGGATAGACGCTTAAGTCGTATTACATTTACCATCTCACAGACTTACAAACTTTAAGCAGATCCAGGACACACAGGAATATCATCTTAAGTCCGTACAGCGAAGCAGGATATTTGTCTAGACATCTGTCCATTTATAGATATAAGCTAACCTAGCCTGTGGACACAAAATAAAACTCACTGAAGATTTAGGGCGACTAAGACATTATGTGGATAAGCTACCAAACACTGATATGAAAAATAAATCTCAAGATATGAAGCAAGTCGTAATTTGGTAACGCTATAAGGTCCAGAAACTTCTCTTATCAAGTGGTTGATTATTAAAAACTGAAATAAAGCCACTCATATGAATAAGATCACTTCAAGGTTATGGAACACTGACTTACATCTGCTGAAAATAGGTTTAGAGTAGCCTGCTTTTCAGCAATACCACCAGCGAACACGAGTGACTCAACACAACAACCTCTTTATGTAAGCAGCAACTAAGTTTAATTCAATCCGTGTTGTCTTCTTGCATTGCTACCTGAACTCAATAATTCAGTGAACAAAGCGTTGGCGTTTGAAGCGAATGGTACAGGACTGGAGTCTCATCTTCTACATCAACAAAACGAAACGCCATTCCAGCATTCCACTGTTAACCACTACCCATTTTTAGTACCATTCTGAAGTCTTGCTTTCAAAACATGAACTTTAAATATCAGAGTTCTGCACATGAAAATACATGGAATGACTGTCCACTTGCATGTACAGATTGTTCTAAGTTCATGATGACTGTTATTATTATTCAGGTTAATTAAAATAAGTAAATATAATGGCCGAAATCTTTGAATACGCAAGCACTTTAAGACTACTAAACAATGAATAACGTCGAGACGCTTTGATAGAATGCTACATTTAGCAATCGGTGCACAACTGCGTTTTTGTCAGACGCAATCATCTTTACG